>OW026367.1:101757909-102468742 GCA_932273885.2 Leucozona laternaria
CCACAGGCACAATACAAAATATTCCCGTGCCAGTGAGACAAAAAAGTGCCCGTAGTGTCGAGAATATTGCTGCCGCTGAGGCTCCAGTTGCAGAAAGCCCAAATGTGTCTCTCACACGTCGTTCTCAAGCGTTGGACATCTCTGTGACGTCGTTGTGGCGAATTTTGCGAAAAGATCTTGGCCTACATCCTTACAAGATTAAATTGACGCAAGAACTGAAGCCGCTTGACCACCAGAAGCGTCATATGTTCGTGAATTGGGCTGAGCAACAACTTGAAAATGATTCGGATTTTCATCGAAAAATCATCTTCAGCGATGAGACTCATTTCTGGCTGAATGGCTTCGTCAATAAACAAAATATGCGGTATTGGTTAGGCAAAAATCCACACGTACTCCATGGGTCATCATTGCATCCCGAAAAAAATACGGTTTGGTGTGGCTTATGGGCCGGCGGCGTCATTGGGCCGTAGTTCTTCCGTGATGATTAAGACCGGCACATTACTGTGAATGGGGATCGCTACCGTTCAATGATAACCGAATATTGTTGGTCCCAATTGGATGATATGGACTTGGAGGACATGTGGTTCCAACAGGACGGCGCCACAAGCTACACAGCGAATGTCACAATCAATTTATTGGAAACCAAGTTTGGAGAACGTGTTATCTCACGAAATGGTCCAGTCGCTTGGCCGCCTCGGTCGTGCGATTTGACGCCGTTAGACTATTTCCTGTGGGGATCAAGTCTATGATCTAAATTGCAGCAGTATCGGCCGATTTATTCTTGAAAACCGTCAAAAAATTGGGTTCAGCGTCTGGACTTCTGCAAGCGTGCACGTGGTGGCCATGCAAAAGAAATCGAGTTTCATACATAATGGCATCGAACGTACTTTCACAGGAATAAGGAATTTTATTGATATCCAAAACCGTTTTTGTTTTATTTAAAAAACATACCTAACATTTTTTCCAGCATTTGTGAGCCGTGAATTCATGGATTTGGTAATCTTGAACATGACGAAAATGAATTTTACTCTCTTCGTCGCTATCAAATTTGATAATCAGGGAAATTTTCTTCATCTCTTCGCCAATATATAAAATAATAATTTAAAGATATATAAACATCCTTGTTTTTACACTAATTCACTCTGTACTGTGTGACAGCCATAATATTCACTCCACACGTGTAAATAAGGTTTAAGTGAATTTTAATCCTGTCCTTTTAATCCGCATTTCTTAAACTTTTCAATTCAAACTTTTGCGCATAATATTCACTTAAAACGCCATTAAACTCGGTGGATTAAAAATGCATAACAACCGGATGTAAGATGGTTTAAACTTGACTATAAACCGATTTTAAACATACGGAAGGCCAATAATTTCACATTTTCCAGCATAAATTTCCTTTTTTTTATTTCTTGTTGTTGTATTTCATCATTCATTTAAAATAAAAATCAAGTTAGCCCGGCTTTTTCCGTTTGAACACAACTTTTTTTTGTGTGTAATTAAAAACAAAATTGTAATGGCTATTTCGATTGGTTATCCGGGAGAACGATTTGATACGTGTGAATCCTTCTGGCACGATTCTGAAAACAAAACCAAAAGCAAAATTATCTTCTTTTCAGAAGAAGAACTGTCATTCTGACTCCAATCGAAAAGGCCATAAGTTCACGTAAAAACTTCAAATGTCACTTTACTTGGCTAAAATGTGTGAATGTACTGAGTGTGTGAAGAAAGGCCCCCCTTTTTTTGAAGTTGTTATTTTTCAAAGTTCTTCCCGATTTTTTCCGCATTGTTCCAATTCGTTTTTGAAAAATATTCCAAAATGGGGGTTTTGGACCCAAAAAACGGTTTTTGACCTAGCCCCTCTTTTTTTCGAAAATAGAAGTTTTGAAAATTGTTCTACTTGTTCTGAACATTGTTCCAAGTTTTTGGCCCTCTATAATAAAAGTTTCAAAAGTGATGGTCATAATTCGAAAAAATTCTACCCCACCCCTTTTTTTTCGAAAATTGAACTTTTTAATTTTTTTTTGTTGGTTTCAAAAAGTGTTCTGAGCATGGGTCCAAAAAATTAAACCTGTCAAAGGCCTATTTTTAAAGATAAGGCCTTCAAAACCTTTTTTTTCAAAAACGCGAAAAAAACTTTGATTCATATTTTTTGATCATAAATACATGTGTTAAGAAAATATTTATAGTGTCCCTAAATTTATAAAATCACCCTAAAATCGAAATTTAAAAAAAAAAACAAAGACAACTTTAGCCCCCTTTTTCAAAAATCAAAAATATAAAAGTTGTTCCAAGTTCAAAATCACTCAAACCCAAATGTTCCAGGATCAGGATTCATCCAAAAATATTGAAAATATTTTATGCCGAAAAAACACTTTGAATGAAAATATCCTATTATCCTTCAATTTCAATTTTATTATAAGCTTAATACAAGCTGAACTTAAAACGTATCATAATATTTCTTAAATTTATACTTAAACATATAAATGTAGAAATGTTCAATATGAGAGAGTTAGAATAAGTAAAAAAGGACCAAGAGAAAAGGATAAGTTAAGAATGGTTTGTTTTAAATCAGGCTTATTTATGTTGGGGTTGAAGGTATTTATGTTGTTGGCTTTCCGTAGCATTCGAGTCAATGGTTGGTTTAGGCCATAATCGGTACGGTGGTAGAAAGTGAGGAAGAAAGGAACAGATATTAACTAATGGGGGTTTGGATTCAGACAAATCTTTTGGAACAGATTAGGGCAATCAATGGCCCCATTTAATAATTGGTAAACAGAAACGATGTCGGCGTAATTTGAGGGGGTGAAGGTTCAGAAATTTAAGACGGTCTGCATAAGAAGGAAGGTTATAGGGATCATCCCAACCAAGACCTCGCAAAGCGAAGCGTAAAAATCTGCGCTGGATGGCTTGAATACGATCTATGCGAACTTGATGATATGGTGAACAAAATTGGGGAGGCATATTCTAGACCCAATTGTTCCAAACAGGGTTACCTTTGGGGACACTTTAGTGTCATTTTGACACCTTTTCAGCACCCAGACACCAGGACACCTCTTTTTAAAAATACATCGATTTTGGACACTTTTTAAAAATGTAGCAACCCTTTGGACACTATTTATAAAAAAAAAAAAAATGTATTCGAAAAATTGAACGGAAAACGTTGTCAATCAATCAAAAACTAAAAATACCTACACCACACATGTCTATATGTATTTCTGGTTCCATCTTTCATACTCTAAATCTCAAACTGAAGACAATGAAGTACTTTTAATAAAAACCAATGTTTTGAAATATTACCAAAAAAATATGTATGTATGTATGTATGTATTTCACAGCTAGGATTAATATTAATGATAAGAAATTATCTGTGTAACGTTTCTTGGACCCAGAAATTATAAATTGCGAAAAGAATCCAACTACTTTGATTTGGTTTCAGAATTTAAAAATTTAATTTAAAATCTCGAGAAAGAGTACAAAGCTTGGAAGTTAAAAGCCAATGGTGTTGATTTTGAAAATTGTTTTAAAATTAAAAATATAGAACAGTTTTGGTTCAAAATAGGAAACTTGAAACTATACTAAAGAAATAATGTGATGAAATTTAAGAGTTTTTTAAAACTTTTTACGCAATTTCTGAAATACTTGTTTGTTCATTAAAATTTGAATAATTGAAATTTCTAATGGACACCTTTTTTCCTCTCGGACACCTTTTTTGAAAATTCACAGAGGTAACACTGGTTCCAAAGATTCATCCAAAAATATTGAACATTGAAGATTTTAAGCCAAACAAACACTTTAAATGATGAAAATACTCTATTATCCTTGCTCTGATGGAACTGCGGGCCGCATAAACAGTACTTTAAGTACCTTTAGTACTGTTTATGCGGCCAGGGTCCTCCGCGTGCCGCCGGTGGGCATACATCAGTCACCCAGAGTTTTTTTTCAAGTCGCGCGAAGCGCGTTAACGCATCCCCGTTTTTAATGGCCAAAAAATTTTATAACTGTTATAAATTGGCATGTCTCTAGTCTCGCCCATATAAAATATCGACCTAAAGGGTTTCATTCTATTTCACCCTTTTAGCAGAGGCTTAATAATTGGAACCAATTTTCCAGGCATGTTGTAGTATTCCAGAGCATTTTAAATGAGTAACCGGACCACCACCATCAAATTGAAATAGTTTATGCAACTTCTTATATTCCCCTTACTTCTGGTGCTTCGTATCCATGCACAGATGCACACGTATTCACAAACAGTAAAAAGGAGTATAATTTAGATTTTTTTTTTTTTCAAATAAAATTGGCTGTTGCTTCGGGCAAGAGGGGTGCCGGTCGGTTCCCTGGATATTATACGTACTCTATGCGTGCTGTGTCTGTGTCGCATCTCGCAACTGACATTTTCGCTTTCGATATTTAACTATTCTCATTCCGCGAGCAGTTTCTTCTCTTTTCCATACACAGAATTAAATGTCAGAGACACCACCAAAGATGGATTCTGCACAACGCATCCCTCCACATCATACAACACGTGACACACGTAGTTCTGGTTTAAGGGTCGTGTCAGAAATGCAGGGGGAAAATTTAGTTTAGTATGTCCAAATAGTCATGATATCACAAAATCTCATTAAAATCTATTTGCTTTATAGCTGAATAAAAATAAATGGATGGATTTGGCGGATCAAGTCAAACAGAGCTAAATCTCTCTTTAACATAAATCCTATCATCAACTATGTTACAAATTATTGATCCACTAGGTCATCCCAATCCCAGAGTGAGACTCTGCCTTCGAAAATGTGTCAAACCGTTTATCACGCCGCGGCCGATGTCACAACCTGACTTACTTAACGCGGTACGCTGCGCGGCCGTACGCGGGTATATATTCTATATTGCTGTTTCAACATTACCTATCACCTGATGTGCCCCTCTTTACATCCATCTTATGGCCGACGACGATAACTTTTTGTTTTGTTTTCCAAGAATCTATTACATCCGTGTGTCAGTTTTCTAGAATCATCATGTTACCATAGCCCATAACCATTTGATGGGCCAAGATCACTGCTGCGCGTCCAACAGGCAATCATATATAAAAATGTTGGATGTGGAATTCCCGATGTTTCAATATGTATCCCATGGAACTGGTATATTATGTATATGTCTATATGTAGCAGGAATTACCTAAACTGTTCGTTCGAGAGTTTGAGCGAGTGATCCGCGATCAGCGCAACATTATTTCCCATAGACATAAATAACACTGCAACAAGACACAATGGAACCATTTAATTTATAAGCAATTCATCTGCGGAAGCATAAATTGCCTTGAATGTTGGATGGAAACCTAACAGAGGAATCGAACACAAATAGAGATTATTCATCTCGGACAGAGTTGTCACAGAGTGTAGGCCTCTGGATTCATCTATAGTCTTTTGGTTACATATACACCCACCACCAGTTGCAGTTTTTTGTTGCACGCACTTCTGCTCGTATATACAGTTGGAGTTGATGCAGACGCGAGGATCAAGATGAGATGCAGCTGGGCTGGAAGGAGGGAAATGCATTGCATATAATACGCGATTGGGTCGAGGATGGTGCGTTGCAGTCGCCCACCACTTTTAGCGACACACCGCCAGTCGATGTAATGTGGCGGCAGCACAGTGAGCAACTTGTTGCGACGGCCTGCAACAACAAGCTCCCAGCTTCGAGTCCATAAATCATCGATGGAAATCAATGCAGCATCAGTCAGGGAAGCAGAGAGGCAGCAGGAGGCAGCATCGCGCGATGTAGAAGTAGAAGGAGCATTTGTACATACTATAGGTATGCTTCCCTGTGGGGAAACTCCTACTGGATCCGGAGGTGGTGCTGGTGGTTGCAGCTTGTTGTTGTCTTGTAAGTGAGCAGCAATGCACTCCGCCCGTGGATTGGATATGTGGCTGGTTGTTGTTATTTTTTTTTTTTTGCAACTTCTTGAAGAGAGGCAAGTGTGTCCTTTTTCGCGGGTAACAGCCGGCGTAGTGTAAACGGTTTGAATTTTGACCGACCGACGGCAAAGGTATAGCCAGGACGTAAGGAAAGGAAGGGCTTGAAGCCTGACAGGCGAAAAATAAGCGACGTTCGGCGGCAGTAAATCATCGTTTGGTGAACGAGTGATTTGTGGCATGAATAATTCCTGAATGAATTGTAACTGGTAAATAATAATAATCAAGGAGTCGTGTTTTCATTTTCTCCCTATACACCTATACCTACATACATATACCGTCTGATGTCTATAGCCACGATATTTCTTGTTGTGTTGTATGTTTGTACGTTTATAGAAAGACCGAGTTCGATTGACAATTTTGTCGTCTTATTGCGCGGGCTGAGGTTTTACGAACTGAGGCAGGCAGATTGTATATAAGTACGCAGCCTTTGCGCATTTTTTCAGAAGATAATTTATCCTGATTTATGCGGGTATGGGTGTAGGGCGAGCTTAGGTTACATGGCTTTTTGTCGTTGAGCTCCTTCAGAGATGTGAGGTGATGGTTATATATAGTGCGTCTGATGTCGTGGGTGTTTGTTGAGGCGGTGGCAAATTAAGATGTTGCATCGGGAATATTATTTCTGAAGCAAAAATATGAATGAACGTTCGAGTTGTTTATGGAATTAGGTTATAAACAATTTTTGTGGCGTGATTGTCGTTTTTTTAAATTTGTATACATATTTAAAGGAAGGGAAAAATAATTGAGTTTTAAAATACACACAAATATAAAGTACTGGTTTCGTGTTAAATATAATTTGTATGTTTTAGTACAACTTTTTGATGATTGGAGACAGGGTCAATAAAAATATTTGCCACACCGTTCACCAGTCGTCGTCAGTCCCTCTGTACGTCCACTCTACAGCTAAAATGGGTTTACAGATTTTCTTGAATTTAAGTACAGAGCATTTTTATGTACCTACCTACTTATAATTCCCTCCAGGAGAACGTTGAATTTTCTTCGATCATCTAGAACAGGTAGTTGACATTGATTTTTTTTTCCGGAAACCACTCTAACAATTTTGACTACAAGCTTCGCAAGTGTGATTTTAAAAGTGATGTCAATAGAACCATATTTTTTCTCACTATATCTATAATTGTGAGAGAAAAATGAAAAAATAAATGTTAAGACTTTTTACCACTTTGAAAAACAAGTAAGCTGGCCGCATCAAAATTGGAATTGTTCCAAAACCTGCAGCATACACAGAGTTGCGCAGCCCACTTGCAACTTGTTGCCACAACTTTTAAATGAATCTTGTGGGATTTGGGAAGGTTCATTGTGTTTCACGGAAGTACCCTCAAGTTTTATTTTTGCCTGTGTAGTTTCCACAATTATACCTATAGGGTTATTCGCATAAGGTGTGATAAGAAACTGGAGCGTGTGGGTTGGGTTAAAACAAGAAAACGATCGTAATATGGGGGTCTTTTCTTCCCCATTTCTAATAAAATGCCTTAAAACAGAAAAAAAAATATTAAAAAACAACGGTATCACTTCCAATGCGATGCTATACTTTTTTGTAAATCCAGAAATCTCTTCTTTTATTTTATTTTCAAATAATGTTGTTTTAGTGAACAGTTTTTGAAAAATTAATTTTCAAACTCAAAGTTAAAAAAAAAAAAAAAAAAAAAATGTTAAACAAATTTTTTTTCGAAATTTTACGTAATTAAGTACAATTTGTGTTTTTAAAATTGAATGCTTTTATAAATTTTTAGTAAAAAACAGAAAACCAGATGCTAAAATGTCTTGTACTTTTTTAGAAAATTGAAATTATCTAAATCAACGTATTGGAGTCAATTATTAAGAGAATTTTATTTCTGTCATTTTTGGTTTCTAAAGAACCAAAAATTAATAATAGCACTGAATATTACAAACAAAATTGCTTCTTAATAACGTAAAATTTTGAAGAAAACTAGTTTAAAAAAAATTTTTTTTTTTCAAAATTTTGAATTTGAAAATTAATTTTCAAAAACTGTTCACTAAATCAACTTTATTTAATAATTAAATAAATGCAAAGATTTTAGATTAACAAAAAAATATAGCATGGCAATGTAAGTGTTCCGTTGTTTTTTGATAATTTTTTTTCTGTCTTAAGTCATTTTTAACAAATAATGCCTTTCCCGGCCAAGCAACTTTAGTTGCTCGGTGTTGCCGACAACTCGAGGCAACAAAAACTTGCCTGCAACAAAGTTGCATAGGGGGTCCCAGGCCTATTCTAATGCCTAATTTCAATTTGCCGTTATATTTCAAAGAAAGCTAATTGGACTTTGACTTTGAAGAATTTCCGACAATCCCGTAGTCCAAATTTAGGAAATACTATAAAGACGTCAAAGCTCTACACGAACATTCGGTTTTGTCAGATTTCGGTTTTTTTGAAGTTTCTCCATTTTGTTGGTTCTTAAACCGCATCGCTAAAACAAGAAAATTGTAAGCAAACATTTGTATTATACTTACTTGAAGATCGTATAAGTTTTGAGCAATTACTTATATTTAAACTTTTACATTTTTAAGTAATTGAATTATCGATTTTTCAATGAAGATATTAAATGTTGCACCTGAGCAATTGCAACATTATTATTCATCCTTTCTTACAGAGTTTCAGACGCAATCACTATTCAACGGTTTACTAGCAAATACGACACGATAAAAGGTTAATCAAAGTTCAATCCCAGAGGTCAGACAGGGGCTACAAAGCACCATCATATACTCTGCCTGATTAATGTTGCTGAAAATTACCAATTTGCATGATTTATTTATCGTTGTTGGTTTTTGCAGTGTGATTTTATATTATACCTCTTTGATTGTCGTAAAGTAAATATTTATCGTGAATTTTTCTTCCCGGATAACCACGCATCGATTACGAGTATTTATATTCCCAGTATCAGTATTCCCTTACCACTTTCAACTTAACTCCTTCACAAATTGTATACATTATGGTCATATGCCCAGCGTATAGCGTCTTGAGAGTGTGAAAATATTTTTATTAAGTCTTCCCCCCCCATTGGGAGATACCACATTTGTCAGTGGCAATTGGTTTGTCTTTCGATGAGTTGTCGTCGTTGTTGCTTGTTTCGGAGAGAGAGTTTGAGCTTGGTGTCGAAGCAGGCACTTTAGCTACTGCTAAAGGTTATCTTTTTCAGTCAGAGGGAACACAGTTATATGATGATAGTTTAAATCAGGTGTGCTGCAGTGTTATGTGGAAGGGTTGCAACAATTTAGACCGTGGGAACTTTTTTGCAGTAAGAATCAATCTGATCACTCTTATCAGCAATATTTGGACTTTCTTAAAGTTAGAAATAGACATTTTTTAAAAGAGGGTAGGCGTTGCGTTGCGTTGGTTGCACACCTGAATAAATAATAAAAATTCTTTTTGGGGGTTTGCGAAATTCCTGCAAAAAACTTCAATATATTCCTAAAAAGCGTGGGAAACTTGTGATAAGAGTATAATATTTCTCACCGATTGGCTTAAGAGGGAGTCGATTTTTGCTTAGTTGCTTAAATGAGAAATCTTAAAGATAAGAACAGAGGCAGTATTTTTTTTTTGAAATTATGAATTACATGTTTATATAGTTGCAGAAATGTACATATTTTAGGTAAACAAACAAAAATATCACAATAATTGTATTGAAGCAACTCATGAATTGAGGTTAAATAATTTATTTAATGATTTATTTATTTATTCAATGATAAGAGTATAAGTATAATTTTTTATGGATATACAGGGTGATTCGTAAAAGGTATTCCAAAAGGCTAGAGCGTGTAGTTTGGGTTGAGAAAAGAAAAAACTCGAATGGGAGGGTGGGTCTATTCCACCCTCCAGAAGACTGGCGAAAAGGTATAATTTGGCCCATACATAAGAAGGGAGATGTCACAACGTGCAGCAATTATAGAGGTATCACGTTGTTGAGTACCGCCTATAAGATACTCTCCTCTATCCTACAAGACCGGATAACCCCATACGCTAAAACCATCATCGGACAATATCAGTGTGGTTTCATTCCAGGCAAATCAACAACTGATCAGATCTTTACCCTTAGGCAGGCGATGGAAAAATGTCTAGAATTTAACATCCCAACATACCACCTGTTTATAGATTTTAAGGCCGCCTACGATAGCATAGCCAGGGTAGAACTTTACAAAGCCATGAGAGAATTCGGCATCCCAAATAAATTGACACGACTATGTAGGTTGACCATGACCAACGTAACAAGCCAAGTAAAAATAGCCGGATTGCTATCCAAACCAATCAACATCTTTAATGGACTCCGACAAGGGGATGGTTTGGCCTGCCTCCCCTTCAACCTGGCGTTGGAGAAAGCAATCTGTGACTCTGGCACGGCAACAAGAGGGACCATCGTCAACAGGTCCAGCCAGATACTGGCTTACGCAGACGACATCGACATCATCGGAAGAACCGAGCAAGCTGTACATGATTCCTTCATCCAGATCGAGCAGGCGGCACAAAATCTGGGGCTGCACATTAGTGAAGGTAAAACAAAGTACATGGTGGCGTCGAATGCGAGAGGAACAGTTGGTCAAACAATCAAGGTAGCGGAGCACGAATTTGAAGTGGTGCAATCCTTTAAATACCTTGGGTCAATAGTAGCAGCCGATAACAATATAGAAGAAGAAATACGCGGGCGGCTTCTCAAATCCAACAGAGCCTACTATAGTCTGTCAAAGCTCTTCAAATCCAGAAATCTCACCATAACTTCAAAACTGCTGCTGTACAGGACCATGGTCCTGCCAGTACTCACATATGGATCCGAGACTTGGGTGCTTAGCAAAAGGCACTCCGACCTCTTAGCCGCGTTCGAGAGAAAAGTCTTAAGGAGAATTGTTGGCCCCATATGTGAGGAAGGACGATTCCGGAGACGGTACAATCATGAATTGTACGCAATCTACCTTGAAGCAGATATCGTGACAAAAATTAAGCTCGGTAGACTCCGGTGGGCAGGGCACCCACCTAGCTCGCATGAGCGAAGAGGAACCTGCTCGGAAAGTTCTTTGTGGTACATTCTATGGTAGACGACAGCGTGGTAGACCATGCTTGCGCTGGAGAGATGGCGTAGACCAGGACGCCCGGAGCCTTGGGGTGCGCAACTGGATGGCGGCGGCTCGAGACCGGGATGGGTGGAGAGACTTGTTGAAGAAGGCCAGGACCCCGGTTGTCGAGCCGACGATGATGATGATGATGATGATGATGATGATGATTAATATTTAGTCAAACACCAAAAACCAGATTCTAAAATCTCTTCTAGTTCTTTAGAAAATTGAAAATGACAGAAGTAAAACTCTCTTAATTTGACTCCAATCCTTTGCTTTAAAAATTTTATTCCCAATACGTAGGTATAGTAAAATAGATTAAGTTAGATATTTTCAAAAATTTCATGAAAAGTACAAGATATTTAAACATCTAGTTTTGCAGTTTAGTGAGCATTGAATTATGAAAACAATAAAAGTACTCAATTACATAAAATTTTGAAAAAAATAAGTTTGAGATTTTTTTAAATATTTTTTTTCAGGGTTTCCACGTTCAGTTATTTGCTTACGACACGACACATAAATGTGGTTAAGGGTTGTGAAACTTGTGGGAAATACACATCTTCCGAACATGCGACAAATTTTCATCCGATTCTCGTAATCTTTTGTGCTTGTTTGTAATTATTATACGATTTATTTATTCTGTGTGCTACTCTTACGGTTACGATTCCGTGAAACAAGCAAATATTTTTTATGCAACAAAAGGGAATAAAAAGAGGATTATTTTAAGGCAAACATCGGAAGATATAAATGTTTAATGCGAAACTGAAAAAAAAATTGGATGTGTTGAAATTAAAAATCTTAATGTATGAATTCTGACGGCAATAACACATAAGGCTGTAGCTAGTTGCTTAGCTTACGCTTTGCTAGAAATGTATGATGTCTTGTTTTTTTTTTCGCTTTTTTAAATTATATTTAATAAAACTATGTTAAGTATTCGATATTACAAAAATTTGCTTCAACAAGGTGAATTTTCTCCGATTTTATATTATTTAATTCCTTTTTTATGTGTAAACATCTATGCTGGAGGTAGAGTGAAAAAAAACGTGAACGTTCGTGTGCACCGTTACGTCGTGCAACGTAACGGTGTGCAACGTTACGATCTTCATACTAGGATGGGTGCGTTCAGTGAAAAAAATCTTAAGATCCCCTTCAAGCAAAAACAAGTCCGTTTTGGATCCGCGCACGCTGAAGTTTACACATATTAATCGTGAGTCCCGGCACTCACACAATTTTTTTATGTTATGAATTTAGCGTCACGGCTCTAAGCTGCTTTAGCTGAAATTTATTAACGCCAACCACACCTACACTAGTTTGTTTAGTTTATTTTATTTTAACTTTTGATGGTTTTCAAAGTATTTTCGCCGTTGTCGCATCGCGTCTATTGTGTTCAAACACTCATATATATATATCAGCTGATATAAAAACAATTGAAATGTCAAACGAAAATGGATAATTGTTCGGTGTGGACGCTTTATGAGCTTTCGTAGACTTTTTGCCGAAAACCCCGTTTTGGATTTGGTGTAAAAGGCTATTAAAGTTGGAAATTTTTTCTAACTCTTGTTTTTGTGTGTTCTTATATGCCAGCAAATTTACTTTCATCAAGCATGAAAATCTCTTACAATCTTTTTTACAGGCAGTTACAAGAGGTATAGACTGTTTTCTGTAAGTCTGCTACTACACGACAACTTTTGCGTCGTGACTCTTCTTCGAATTATTCTTTAAAATTTCGTCCTGTGAGTCGTACGCTATTACACCAACACTTTTGAGTCATGACTCAAATTTGGCAACCCTCTATAATTTTGTTTTCGGTAATCGGTAACGAAATTCTCGAGAGAGGAGAGTAGATACCTCCTATAACGGCTTAACCGATTCAAATTTCTTGCAGATGTTTCTGAAAACTTGAAATAATATTTTAAAACAAAATTGAATACTGATTTTGAAAAATTCGATACTTCAGAAACGAGTGTAAGATTTTATTTTTAGATTACATTTTCTTTAGGTATCTACAATAAGTGTCCAAAAGTTCAAAAGAAGAATTTAGAAATTGAATTACCTTACCACTTTCGGGAACAATGAAATGCAAAGTCTAGGGATAGCCTTTTAAAAATTTGAGTGATAGCAAAACCTCGTGCTAAATACAACTCGAAGCTTGTAGGTACCTTTTTGATGTCATTTTGAGTAAACAAAATTGTTTCATATGTTCCAAGTTCTAAGAAATTTGTCTGTTGATTCAGTCTGTAGGGCATTACACGCGCGCCGCCTCCACTGGACATGAACGATATCCAACATCACAACCCCAATCTGATTTGTAAGGATATGTCACCACATTACATGGATTTTTGTGCCTCCATTTGTTTTGTTCTATAGAAATGTTCATAATCCGAGCATCGTTCATGCCCAGTGGAGGCGAGATATGCTGGAGATGGTTGCACAGAGGCACAGACCGATTCGTCAGGCGACACGCACAAACGAAAACTTTTCATTAATCCCCCAATGCGTAAACAAAACCACAAAATTTTAACACGAAATCAATTACAGGTATACAAGTACAAACCTTTATAGTTTTATGGGTAGGTAGTTAGACCAAAAATAAGTATGTAATTTGTTTAAAATTTAAAATGTTGCGATAGAAAATGCCTGATGGTAAATTAAATTGCATACTTTTTGTAGTTTTTTGTTCTATGGACTAACGACTTTTTAGTAACTAGAATACTTTTAGGCAAACTTAATTTTGTTTTTTTTATCACATACTTTTGTGCGTTTTAGACTGTCAGTTATTATTTAAACCCGATCTTTGAATAAATGTTATCCAATTTATTCACTGATACCGATTCTATTTATCTCCAACTTCGGTATAGGGTACTTACATTAGTATCTAGCATTTTCAACAGGAAATATAGTTTATTTTCGTGAAAACCTAAATTAATAGGACTGTTTCGTGCAGCTGTTATAATTCAATTGTATACCGTCTTTGAATTTAAATAAAGTGTTTTTTTAACGTACTTTCGTATACAAATAATATTTAATGCTCGCCTATTTTCATAATTTTTCACAACCAGAGCTCCAGCATTTGTCGATTAACTCTCTGAAACCAGCTGATGGTTTAAAGCAAAAGTTTTTGAAAATAAAAAAGTTGTTAATCAAAAACTGTTGCAGTCAAAAAATTATTTGCTGTAAATTTTACAAAATGAGGCAGTTAAATTTACAATTACTTCCAAATATGTAAATTTAACAGGGAAATGCGTTCATATTGACAATTAATTGCAAGTCTAACAGTATTTGCTTTCATTTTCACAATGACATATTGTTATAATTATCACATTTGCTTGTTGTAAAATTGACAACGGGCTGTCAATAATTATAATGCAGTATAATCAACGAGTTTTTTCAACATTTCTACAACAAATATTTTCGGTGTAATATTTGTTACGGTTATAAGCTGTTAAAATATAAACAATCATGAAATGTTCTTTCACCATTAGTTTATGTTGAAATTTTATTTTCAATAAAAATCAAAAGTAAAGGGATTTAAAGATTCGAAATTTTTAAACTCAGTGTTTGCATTCAAAGAAAAGGCACATAATTATGTAAATAAAACAAATTACTCTCTTTCAATGGGCTTTTTAGGGATCAAAGGGCTCATAAGCAGTTATAGCTGACTTCTTTGACTTAAGTATAATCCCCCAATCGAAGTAGATTTACTTTCGTTTTGAGAAAAAAATAGAATCGACTTCCCTACTTCACTTTTTCAAAATCTACTTTTATTTTTTTTTTCAATTGAAAAATCTTCAATTGATTAATGAAAAGACAACACTGATCAGCACGCTCTGTTTTAGTAGCCGTGTTCCTTTGGAGGTACTGAAGCACCCACGAGTAGGTACTTTGCTAGTCATACATAGCAAAATTTTGGTACTCTATAAATAGTATGGAAGAACTAGTGTTCAAAAATTTGTCAGATTATATGTTGAGCGCGCCGCAGCTGAGAGAGCAAGTTTTTAGTAGAAATCGCTTATATGTTAAAACAGTGATTTTTTTAATTTCTAAATCTACTTTGGACATTTTGGATTTACTTGCTTTTTTTTCCACATTTGCTTCGAAATTTTGAATCCGAAGTCCACACCCTGTACCCTTTAATCTCGTTACATCAATTTCTATATCTATAACCTTCAATTCCAAAATATGAAATCTTAAACGAAAATAAATAAAACCACGATATAGTTATAGTTTTGTTTTGTTTATGCATTTCTATATTTTAATAAATATGAAAAATATACTTTTTTCTCATTACATAAAATAATATCTTGCTGTCAGCGCAATTATTCAAAAAAAAAAAAAAACATAAGCTCTTGGCAAGGAACAAAACAAAAAAAAAACTGCCACAATAAATTTAAAACAAAAAAATATTAATTAAATTAAATTCCTTCATTTAATGAACTCATTAAAAATAACTCATATTACTTACTAACAATTTGGCATAAATTTACAAAATAATCATTAAGTTTAAAAATAGCTTCCAAAATGTTTGTTTATATCAAACACGAGTTATGCCTCATATTTTATTTTTTTTATACTAACTACAATTTGGACAACTTTATGCTATTTGTTTTTTTTTTTAGTTTTATTATTAAAATTTAAAATGAAAAAAAAAAATGTTTTGTTAATATCCATTCAATCCAAAATGTCAAATTTTATTTTTGTTGATTCTTTATGAAAACATTTTCTTGCGAGGGTATTTATTTATGTATTTGCGTTACTATATTAAAAAAGAAAGTCTTTTAAAATCATATTAGAATAAAAAAAAAAACTTAATTTTCCTTATAATTAAAGAAAATATAATATTTTTCTTTTTATTTTTTTTTTCTTCAACATACAAAAATAAATTATAAAAATAATAATAAAATAACTGACTTTTATGTTCACAGATATAGTTGCACATTTAAAATGTTAATACAAACAGTTTTGTGTTGAAATATAGGTATATTAAAAATCTACATAATTTTCTTCTTGATTTTTTTGTTTTGTTTTTTTTTTTTTTTTTGTTCATTCAAAAATATTTTAAGCCTAAAATTTGGTATTTTCCCCTTTTTTTTGTCTTATTATTTTAAAACTATTTTATTGGTACAGCCATGTTTTATTTTTAGTTAGTTTTATGTATACAATTATTGTATAAATACGAAATAATGATTTAAAAAAAAAAACAACAAATAAAACAGATTTTTTTCACAGCTTAATTTTGTTTTCATTAAACTAAGTTAATCTACATACATTTATATATTATAATAAAATACCAGAAATGAATATTAACAAAAACAATATAAATTATGTTTAAGAAAATTATTTAAATAAAAATTAAATTTTTAAATGTTTTTTTTTGTGTTTTGTTAATGCGGTATATAGAGATAATATCATATTCATATAATTGTAGTAGTTGTCCATAGAAATAATTATAATAGTAAAATCACTTAAATTTAATAACAAATTTTATTTATAAAAATAGTTTAACAAATACTTAGTTTGAAGTCCAAGGTACTGTCAATTGAAAAAAAAAAACAAAAATGAAATTAAATAAAAACAGATGGTACACATTGAAAGAAAAATTTTATGAACGGTGAGCTTTTTCTTAGCCACCAAAATGGTATTCTGTGGAAAAAAAACAGGAATTACCAACCGACACGGGACGAAGGTTTCATTTAAAATGGATTTTAAGTGAGATGAATATAGTTAGGAGCATCTACTTGAATCTAAGTAGGCAAGTCTCAAAAATGAAGAATTTAGACTTTTTAAATAAAAGGACCCAGTTATAGCCTTTTTTGAATTTAGATTTTTTTTTAAGTAAGTACTTAAAATCCTACATTTTAAACAGGTTTTGAAAAATGAATACGAGTATCTACTCGGAACTTTTGTTAGTAGTAAATCCTTAATCCCAGAACTGGAAAGTTATCAATTTAAAGCCATCGTAGCATATTTTGGGTCTTTTGAAGTTTACACCGATTGTAAAATACTCATAAGATTTAATGAACTTTGCATTTGGACTCCAGAAATTCAAAGTTGATCCTTTGTACTGAAGTACAATAGGGATTTTGTATGGACTCTGCATTTGGACTCCAGAAATTCAAAGTTGATCCTTTGTATTTGTACTAAAGTACAATAGGTATTTTGTATACTTGTAAAAACTGATAATTTGTTCATGTTATATCCTAAAAAGGTGTTTGCCTAGCTGAAACTCTATCTACTCAAATGGTATATTTAAGTTACCGAAACTCAGTAAAAAAAAAAACAACCGATTTAAGACAAGACTTATTTCTCTGAGTATCTACTTAGAGTACTTACTAAGTACTAAAATTTTCTTACCCATCGTGTTATGTACTCAGGACTTTTGTGTAATTTTTAAATAAAAGAAGTTTATTTAAATCTGTTTGTTGAATACCTTATACTCAGAGTATCTACTTGTGACTTTTGTAAGTTCTGAATCTAAATGTAATAAAATGCAGTTTGACTCACTTGGAGACTTTTCTTACATTTGAACTTATTTCACATCAAGAATTCCGTACTCGAAGTACATACCTAGTACTTAAAAAGTACTTGAAAAATGATAATTATTTTGAGTGTTTGTATTGAATTTATGAAAACTTTAAATTTTAGTACTCAAAACTAATTTTTTTTATATTGAATGACACACAATATTGGAGCCTAGATCCGTTGAATAAAAAGTGAGTAGTATGCTTTGAGTAGGTACTTAGTAATTACTGAAGAACTAAGAAAAGTTAGTATAAGGACTTAAATGACTTTTGGGTATGTTTTAAAGTTTTTTTTTTTTGATTTTCTTCTCAGTACTTTAAATAGTTTTTAAATATCCATATTACTCGAAACTTTGTGAAGATTTTAAGAGTTTCCAACGAATTTGTGGATCAAGTTGTTCTCGTTCTTCTTAGTAATTTGAATGATATATATTTAATTTAAATTATCCAAAATTGGGTGTAAAATCTCTATTAATGTAATCAAAGGGGAAATCATTTCAAGTACTCAGTATATACTCAATATTTAAGGAGTCAATATAAAGGAGTTTGAATAGCTCAGAAATTTGATTGATTCGCTGTGAATGAATACTTAAAATACTTGAAAAATTTTCGTCTTCGGTATTTGTATAAATATAAATTATTTGGTTTGAATATAAATAGATTTGTGGATACCAGAACAGAAATTTTTAAATTAAATTCAGACAAACAGATTTTAAAACAAGATGTGTAGTTCATGAACGGAAATTAGGAAAATTTGGGTAGGTATATGAAGCCTCAACCTATTGTTAAAAAAATGCTCAGAATAAATATCATTCGCATAATTAAGCTAAAGAAAGTTCGTTTTTGAGTACTTGAAAGTACTCAGTTGCCATAATCGCATACAGATAGATATACATCCTAAACTTTTTGTTGAAAGGAATTTGAGAACACAGACCTATATACAAAAATTGAAACAGAATATTTGCATATTATTAAACTGCTTTATTTCATTTTTAGAAAGAAGGTATTTTAAACTTGTCTGAGTATGTACTAAAGTACTTAAAATAATGCAAACAAAACTCAATTATTGTCAATACTAGGTAGGTACTTATGCAACCATATGCACTTGGTACACAAACGTTAAAGAAATTATTAGGTAAAGCCCCTTTTGAAGTCTTATAAAAGACTCGTTTTATTTCGAGTACTTACTTGAATGTTCCATAATGCTTAAAATTTCAAATTTGTAATCATCACTAACGACACGCATCGAGAAGGAATTTCTGGGTTTCTTTTCAAGTATTTCTAAAGCAATCATTTTATTTCGAGTAAATACTTAGTTCTTTTTTTTTTTTAATCCAAAGTACTTGAAAACTTGCATTGTTATTTGGAAGTGATGAAGAAGTTCGTGAGAGACTTTTGAAGTCTTAGAAAAGGACTATTTTTATTTTGAATACCTTCTTGGTATTCCTTGATACTAAAAATTCTTGAGAATTCGGAGCTTTGTCCCATTCTCAATAACTGGAGGGTCTTATTTATCTTAGATTCTGAACATCAAGCTAAAATCTGGTGAATTTTAACTTTAAGTAGAGATAGTCATTTTTGGCAAAGGATTTAAACAAATTCTGCTACATTTTTCACAAACAATGTTAACGAATAATTTTGAAAATGTTTCTAATATTACAAAAAATCCCTGGGTTTTGACCAACTGAAATGAACAACTTTAGGTCAATTAAATCAGTTAGCTCGAATTTTTTTTTTCTGCATTTAAAAAAAAGAAAAACAAAACTATAAAAAGGAAGACGTTTATCAGAGGTATTTAGTTAATTTAACATTTTTTTTTCTTGTAATGAAACACACAACTTATTGCTTTGGTATTTTTCTAGAAATAACATTTCGTTGTAAATATACTCAAGAAAGGATCTTAGTCCTGAATGAAGCAATTTAATCCTCGCATTTTTGTTTTAAAGAACCGCATAAGAAATAAATGGCTCTCAAAACAAACCATTGATGTAATGTTACACTGTTACAATACATAATTGCTGTTTTGATTGTAGTTTTGCAGTAAAACGATGTTGCATGCATTTAAATTCCTCAGAACAAAAGGATATATAGAAGGTATAGAGTCTTTTGTGAATAGAATTACATATATTTTTTTTGTTAAATACTTAAGTCTTTTCGAATATTTTAAATTTTATGCGTTCGGTTCCAGCCGAACAAAAATTTTTAACAATAAGCATTTTAAACTTCCATTTCATAAATAATTTTCAAATTCTTAGTACACCATCATTATCATTATCATCATCATCATCATCGTTAGTAATTATTGCTTAGTAAGCTAATAACTATTTGATTTGTTTTTTTTTTTATAAAATCCTTAAAATTAGCAATGTAAATATTTATAGTGCTTTTTGAAATTGTATATTATGTATTGTTTTTTGTTTCATAACTTAATTTAAGCAATTTTAATTGTTTTTTTTTTACAGAACTTAGAACTAAATATTAATTTTGATTTTTTTTTTTTCTTAAATGAAATGGTTTTAAAATTTTTGATTACTTAAAGTAAAATATCTACTAGAATCTTTTTGTTTTGTATATTATTTATAATATTTATATATGTATATATACTGGCATACAGTTAAATAATAATAATAATAATTTACTGGCTACCAACATGGTTGCCATGGAATTCTGCATAGAATTCTTCAATACTGACATATGTGCCCGTGAGGAAACCAATCACACCAAATGACATTAAGAAGATATTCTTCCATAGCCTCCAATTGTATTTGCCATAGCCGGGTTCTTCATGGTAGACAGCTAGTTCAATAATTGACGGAACCATTAGACCAAGTGTACTTAAGCACACAGCACCGATGAGAGAAATGAATGGTCCAAGGTTTGGTAGGGCAGCAGCAATAGCACCACAAAGGATCTGCAAAAAGTAAAAAAAAAAAATATTTTAAAATATTTTTCTATCGTTGTAAAAATATAACAGATGATGAATAATATTGGATCTACACTACTGACAAAGTGACAAATTGGTAGTTTTCTGTCAGTAAACTGCCAAAAAGATGAATTTTTCTGCCAGCTGTCTGAAAGTTCATTGATAGAAAACTGCTAATTTGTCAGTCGTGGAAGTCCAGCCTGAGGTTGTGTTTTATAAATTGTGAATTATTAAATTTATTCTGAAAGTGGCTTTAGACTAATAAAAAGTCTTCCAGTAAGGACTTTCGATCTTTGACAGTTGATAGCGACCATATTGTTGAAGCTAAATCTGTCAAATTGGCTGTCATTTATTTAGTCAGTTTTGCCAAATCACCATGGACGGAAATACCGTTCAATTGTCTTATCAAAATGAGCGTTCTATTCGGGCAACGTTCTGCACGCTTCGCCCATTTACGGTCAACTTCAGCGATGAGGCCCATTTCTCTGGATAAATGGGTACGTCAACAAACATAATTGTCGAATTTAGGACGATTCCAATCCACATGAGATTCAACAACTTCCAATGCATCCCGAAAAAGTCACTGTTTGGTGTGGATTTCGGGTTGGCGGCGTCATCGGTCCATATTTCTTTGAGAATGACGTTAGCCAGGCCATCCCCGTCAACGACAAGCGCTGTAGGTCGGATCTCAATTGACCCATTGTGGTCCCCAGGGTAGGTGAGGTAAAAGAAGATGGGTGCGAGGAAGGGATTTAGAATGGAGCTAAGGTGTGGTTATAAGGTACCTCCCTGAACCACCCTGAACTCTTGATAAATTTCAGGATGTTCCTTAGTGGCAGATATGAGATGTCATTCAGTTCTTCAAAGAAGTACTCCCCGAGGGCTATTTTTCTGGTTATAGCTAAACTAAAGGGCATTCACAAAGGAAGTGATAAGAGCCCTCCTCTGCCTCTTCATCATGACACCCTTTGCATGTTGGTTCCCATTGAGCTATGACCTGTTATAGGATTCCAACCAAAAGGGATAGTTGAGGTCTGTTTAGTTCAAGAAGGAAGTCTGTCATTTTCTTAGAGAGGTTCAGCCATAGATTCCTCAAGACCCGACAAGTACCAACTGCTGACCATCTATCGTTTGCGGCTTCGAGAAAAACTTTGTGAATTCTGCCTTTTTGTATTTCTAGTGGCATGAAAACGGAGGATTCAGTTTGGCTTAGATCAAGAGAAGATCCTATTTTTGGCCAATTTGTCCGCCATTTCGTTTCCATTTATGTCACGATGTCCTGGGACCCATCGAAGGGTAACTGTATTTGATGCACTTAGTAATTTTAACTCGTAACGGCAACGGTTGGCCGATTATTACCAACTTATTTTGGTCTAAATTGCATGATATGGACAGAAATTTCATGTTGTTTCAACAGCTCACTAGAAATTCTGCACCAGCGATTCGAGGACATGTCATCTCACATGGAGGTGATGTGAACTGGCAACCGAGATCCTGCGATTTAACCCCGTTAGACTTTTTCTTGTGGGAATTTCTGAAGTCGCAGGTCTATGCGAATAAGCCACAAGCCACAGTGACCTTCAAAGCCAACATAACCCATGCTATCGTTCTAATTCAGTGTGATTTAACGCACCAGAGTTATGGAAAATTGAACTCTTCGGATGCACGCCACCCACGCCGCGGCGGGAATTTGAACGATGTTATATTCCATAAATAATGGCATCAATAAGCCCTTCAAACGAATACAAAATTTCAATGATATCTCACACACACTTTGAATTATTTTAATTTACTGAAAGACCCTGTGCAAAACTTCTAAAAATATGTTGTCGAGACGACAACGATTTTCAAACAATAATTCACTTATACTTACAACAAGAACAACTCGAAGTGTGTACTCAACGGCATTTTGACTATCAGCTGAGATCTTTGGCTGCAAGCCCTTCCAGATAATGTTCAAAGGCACGTAGAACTGCAGTGTGAAAGTGAAGAAAATTGCTACAGCAATCATTACTTTCACAGATTGCGCCAAACTATATGACAAAAAAAAAAAAACATAACTTAAGTTAATTTTAGTTCAAATTGAAAAACATTAAGCTACTATACTTACATATCTTCGACGGGTAAATTCAACGTAATACTGCCTTCGGTAGCATCACCGTATTTCAAATATCCAAAGAATCCCACCAACGCATACATACTAATCACAACAGCCATTCCAATATTCAGCACACTTGGGCAACCGATAAAGTGATTGGGATTCTTCATGTCGTTCTCCAATGACATAACTACACCAATACCTTCCAAAGCAAAGATGACAGTTCCGAAGAATAACGGCCATTGTACGAAATCGGTAACACCCTGCCGTTCTGAAACGTCCGGCGTATCCGTGAAAATATACGTGAATGTAATGATAATTCCGACGAAAATCAAAACATTAGCGACCATCGAAAATGGCGTCAGATATTTGAGATTACGAATCAGACACATGAAAATTAACGGCACGGTGAAGATGGCAATGTAAATACGAATGTCCAATACATTTTCTGGCGACATATAATGGTCGACAACTTGTTTGATGTTTTTCGACACAAACACCAGGTAGATGCAACAGCAACCGATCAGATCGATGACGAGGAACGTATTCACAATGAATCTTATAAATCGCGACCATTTAGTCAGATTTGGTGGGCCATCGAGGAAGGCTTGTTCGGCTACATCAGCGAAACCCATCGAGGGGATTTTCCGCCGCCGACACAGAATGTGTGCGCATTTGACGAGGATGTGTACACAGTAGGTGCATATGCCACCAACTGCGAATGTGGCAATCAAACCGAACCACAGGCCGCCATTCATGAAGGCCAGCGGCATGGCCAATATTCCCGAGCCCAAGGATCCCTTGAGTAAGTGCATGAAGGTTTCGAGATCGCTGCAAGAAAAAAAATTAATTTTATTATTTTATGAAAATAAAAGGAGTCTCAAATAGGAATAGTAAGCTTATATGAAAAGAAATAGGTAACTTACATAACTAGAGACTTTTAAGTAGGAGAAACCTAAACCCAGCAAAGACCAATAAACCGATATACATATTATCGCTACAGGGATGGTGTTAAAAAAGTCAAAAGTACTAAAAAATGGATATATTTTCTTTGATTTCTTGTTTGTTTATAAAAAAAATAATAATTCAAAAAAATTTAAATACCTACAATGTAATGTATATATATATCAGTTTAACGAGATATACGGCAAAAAGCCAAAAATAATTACATTTCCTCAAAAAAAGAACGTTTAAACTCTATTTTTGTTTTGTGATTTTTTTTAAACAAAAACCTGAAAGGCGGTTTGATTCTTGATTGTTTTAATTACTTTTTATAAATTTTTAAATGCAATATTGCTTAAACTATTGAGAAATCGGTAGATAAAAGCCTTTGCTTAGTTTTATTCAAAGCTAAAGCTAGAATATTGTAGGTTCTAATCAGTGGCGGAACCAGGAATCGGTCGAGGGGGGTCCAACTAGTACTAAACTTTTCTTCGACCGGTAAGTAAACAAAAAAAAAACGTATTTTTTTGGAACGCAATTCAATGCTGCATCATCGCTGCACCAAAACCATTAGAAAAAGCTTAATTTATTTTTCCATCAAAATTTATTTGAAACTGTATTGACTTTTGCTATCCATATCACACATTCCGATCACAAAAAAACAAAACAGACTGTGACGGCAGTTGAGAGGGAATCATTTGAAACGCTTTTTTAAACTGTCATTAGGACTAAAAATCTATCTTCAAAGAAGTAAAGGGTGTTTTTTAGACGTGTGGTTTTCAATCTGGCAATACTTTTTTAAACGTTTGCAAATCGTGCATATTTATTACCAGAATAATGGTTCGGTTCGCGTGACGCATCGCGCGCTGCTTCCAATATTCGGTCGAAATAATCGCAAAATCGCATAAATTCGAGCAACCATGGATCGGTTTGGCACCGCCTTCACTCTAGTGGGTAGTGCGCATCCTCAGAAACGCCGGCTGTACAGTGCGCACCGAAGCACGATATAGCTGCTGTGGAGCAGAGTATCGAAGAAGACCCGAATGATTCCATCCGCCATCACACGCAACAATTGGAGCTGTCGAAAATTGAAAATTGAATTTATTCGAGCCAGCCGCGGCGGCCACTTGCCAGAAATCATTTTTAAAACACAATGGAAAACTCTTATCTCTATAATAAAGCTAAATTCTTGGACATAACATTAAATTATATGCGTTTTATTTCTTCTTGAAAACCACACGTCTAAAAAAACACCCTTTATTTTTGTGTTTGTTAAAAGCAGAAAAATAAAAAAACTTTTCTAAAACCCTACGTATTTCCACTATGCGATTTTTTTTTGCTAAGACCTGAAACACAGTTCTCTCACTCCTATTTCGGTCATTACAGGTATGGTTTTAGCAAAATCGTTTCAGCCGTTTTTGAAAAAAAATTAAAAAAAAAACTGAAATCGTTGCAGTAATGGTAATATATTATACAATAGGCTGATTAACAATAAGCCAAGTAAACATTTCTGGTTCCATAAGGGGGGGGGGGGGTTCCGGACTTCAAAAACTACCCCCATGGATCCGCCACTGGTTCCAATTCTACTTCTAGCTTTAGCTTTTTCCAAAAACTAACTTCATATTTTCTGTTGACCGATTTTGACCCTTCTTCATGTCGTAAGTTGATTCTAATTCTATTACAAATTTGTACAAAAGTAAAATAATCTCAACATTGCCATTAGTGAGCATCCTGAAATTCATCTGGTATTTAGGATGGCTCAGGAAGGCTACGAATACCTAAAATTCCCACACATTCCCCTCCCTACCTATCCTCAAACCACGGGCAGCGCAATGGATCCACTGAGAATCGAGTGAGTTGATGCAACTCGGCCGTTGCATCACCCCTTGTAAACTTACCTCAAAAGAATTTTTGGCTGAGTAGTTTTTTGTAAAATTTTGTTTCTTAAAGTTATTAATTTGATGACTTTTCAATTTACTATATGACGAATAGAAAGTCTCGCAGTCATAAAAATGGTAAATACTTTTTACTGACTAATAATGAAAATACTATATTAATTATTATTAAGTAGATTTAAATATGGATAACATTTGTTTGCTGCAACATTTAATTTGAAAATTTTAAACCCCCCAATATATTGGTAATTTAAAAATTGTTATAGGTAATATTTAAAGAAAAATAGAAGTATGAAAAACCAAAAGAGTCTACAACATACTTATGTTAAAGGGTTCTTTTCACTGCTGGCTGGGCTGAATGAGGTAAAAAGTAAGACGATACAACCTCTTGTTGTAGTTTTTTGAAACAACAGGTAAATATTAATTTAAATAATAATATTTAAATAGAACCCCGGCA
The DNA here is from genome assembly GCA_932273885.2 of Leucozona laternaria. NCBI lineage: Eukaryota > Metazoa > Arthropoda > Insecta > Diptera > Syrphidae > Leucozona > Leucozona laternaria. The sequence goes on from OW026367.1 coordinate 101,783,794, forward strand.
ATATGTGAAGTTTAGTCAAAATTCTCTATATTATGAAATACCGATCTGTTCCCTTCCCCCCAATCAAATGTCCCTCATAAAAGGGTCTCCATATATCGAAATTCTCCTTATAAGCAATTAATTCTTTAGAGCTAGTAGCTTAATAATTGTTTCCTTATAATGAAATTCTTATAACAAACTTCCTGAGATTTCTCGATACGCACCAAAATGGAACTAAACAAAAAAAAAAAAGATATTGTGGAATTGAAACGTCCGATAATTTCAACGAACAAGAGAAGAAAAATTTCAAGTTTGTAGAAAAAAGTTTGCATGCACCTTCACACCAGCTAAGTTTGATGATATCGATGACGATACAATTTGATAGTTATTATCTTCTCTCGAATATTTGTGAAGCTTATAACTTTTTGTATGGTAAAAAAACATTGTCTTGGGGCATTTTTTACTTGCGATATAAGATTTAGGGCCAGTTTCACAGTCGACACTTACCGGAATAAGTGGCACTTAAGTTTCCCATATAAGGAATTTAAGCTAAATTTCATAACCAGCGTGGATCTTAAGTCACCAACATCGAAGAATTTAAGTACAACTTATTTCGGTAACAGTGTACTGAGATATTGGGAATTAATCTATCACATTCCCCACTTAAGTGTAACTTTTCTGGCTGTGAAACTGGCCCTTAGGATTTTTAAAAGTCAACCTCAGGATTTTAATTAAACCTCACATTACAATGATAGAGAACACCAAAACAAAATGGAGCCGGCTATTCTGTCTGACTTTCTGTACCTCTAGCTACAGCCTGAGTCACTGAACCGATTTTCTTGAAATTTTGATCTGAAGTTTTTTTAGTTATTTCCCAGAAGGAAAATTAAATTTGTTGCTTTTAACAAAAATAACGGTACCTGCCATACCGTGTGCACTATTATAGCTATAACATGCATTTTGGTAAAGAAAAAAATTGCTAACAACGAATAACTCATAGAATCTTTTGTATGATTTTTGACTTTCTCCTTAATTGCTTAACCGATTTCCATACAAAATCAGAACATTCTTTTAAATTAAAATTATTTTGCAAACAAAAATTTTCAAAAAAAAAAAAAAATTGTTTGTATCTCGGCAACTTTTTTCCATACTGCGTCAATTTTTCCCTGACTTATGCGTCATTAGCCTTTGTTCTTCCAACCTTCCAATAGTTAAAATTCGGTTATGAATAAATACATCAATTTAAGTTTAAGTACACTGTGATACAGAAATCTATTTTAAGCCAAATTGATTAGTTTAAATCTGAAATTTAAATATTACTTTTCAAAAAAAAAAAATGCTTGTGAAATTTTTATCAGCATTTCAGTATTTCCGACAAGCTTATCTTTTTCTCTTGATAAATAAATAATTTTTATTGTTAAAACAGAAAATTCTTACGTCATTATTTGAGAGTTCATATTTATATATTCGCCTAAGGCCCGTTTGCTCAAACGAACCTTAAATATTTAAATTCACCAAAAGAGCTTGACAACTTACGCTGCAGGAAAGGTAGAGCATAAGCTTTAAGGTTAAACATAAATATTTATTTCATATATCAGCAAACGGCTCTTAGCTATGTTTTCACAAAGCTTAAGCTTTCAAACAAATATAATCATCAGCATTATAAATACTTGTTTAATTGTTTAAAGAAAAGAAAAAGAAAAAAGAAGATTACCAAAACTATTGTTTGTTTTGTCTGGTTCTTTTGAGATAATTCCGTATGTCAAAAAATGAGACGAAAAATCTTCAGCCCCGTGCTGCTTCTTCATTACATTCAGGGTATATTTTCTACATCTATATTTTTTTTAAAAGAATTTATCAATAAATTGTCTTAAGTCATTTTTTTCTAAAATTATATTCTTGCGTTTTACGTAGATTTTTTTAAGATAATTTTTAATTAATAAAAAAAAATCGCAACTGGATCAGACGAACTTGTAATTAACTTTATAATGTGGATAGGTTAGGTTAGGTAGAAGGGCTGTCAGTTGATCTTGTTACCGTAACACTTAGATCTATGCAGATCCGTTGTGATTCCCTAGGAAGTTGTATCCCACTTAATGTTAAAACCTATGTGTTCTGTTGGCAGTCAAGCCATTTAGAGGCTTTGACGAAGTTCAGAAGGCTGTTCGCCGAAGTTCTAGAAAGATCCTCTAAGTCATCGAAGAAATGATTTCCTAGGTATTTCTTTCTTAAGTGACAGAATGCTGGGCAGTGACAAAGGAAGTGTAAGGTATCCTCATGATTGCTTTTTTATCGCTGCAGCCTCTGCAAAGGTCGTCAGTACTGAGCCTCATTTTCTTTTTGAGGTATCCCAGTAGGTTGTATCCGGTGATAAGCATCGAATGCATAAAATTTAATTGTTTCCTAATAATAACTACGAGATGAGTTAAGCATCATAACTCATCTCCATTTTGTGATTTGTTACAATAACAGGCACGAAGTTTAATCAAATCTCTGCAGCCGTTTCTAAGAAAAAAAAATGTTGTAAAAGATCTAGCTGACCGTTTCTGCATGATCTTAAATAAAATTAAAAAAAAAGACTTTCTCTATGAAAATCACATAAAAAAGCTTTGTCAAGATGGCGCTCGCGCCGCCGCCATAAAAGAAATCCAAAAATCTAATGATGCAGTTTGAAGATTTCGATGCATCTACCTTAATTTATTCCAATTTTTGTTGGCAATTTTCAACTTTTAATCTTCAGTCTTCATAAAGACGGGAACCCAAAAGTGCAAAGATCAACATTTTCAAAATGATTCATAAATAAAAAATATGCACGACTGGGTCGCACGAACTTGCTCTTATGCGCGATCACATTGTGGTTCTATAGTCTGAAGTAAATTAGCTATAGGAGTATATATTTTATTCATTTGCCAAATCTTAGTTTAGTTTCATGTGGTATTATGTGAGTATACAAAAATTAACAATACAGCCTAGTGTTGCACATATGCAATATGCATAAAAGGAAATTATACTATTTAAACTGGTAAATTGTTTTAAATCAACAAAATTAGAATGAAATTCATTAAAATACTTTGAATCCGTTTCCATCCATCTGATTTCTTATATAAATCTTTATTTATGAGAAAAAAATTTTGAAAATCGTAGGAGCGGTTTTAAAAATAATTAATTTTTTATATATAAAATTTCGTTAACATTTTTGAGAAAAATAATTGGTACGCCAATTTAAAGGATTTATTAATGTTGCGTTAAAAATTGAACTTCACAAAAAAATCTGCTACCAGTTTTCGAAATATCGAATTTTCAGAAATTAATTTTGATGTTTTTTTAAAAAATCCAAAAATCATTTTTTAGAAAATTTTGATACGCACTTTTATTTATATTTGTTACAAGCTTCTGTATAAAAAATCTAATTTTATTCTATTGATCAGATGTTGAGATAGTCGAAAATCAAAGAAACCGTTCTATGAGAGGTACTGTTAATAAACCTTAAATATAAACTTTAAAAATTTTAAATGGTAGATCGTACTAATTTTAACACACAAAAAAACTTTTGTGAAAATCGTAGGAGTCGTTTTTGAGAAACAAAATATTTTTCTTAACGGTTTTTTAACATTTGTATGGGAGGCACCGTTATTTTTGGGTATCAGAATAATTTTTGTCAAAAATCTTCTAGATAAAGTTAAAAAACTGCTATTTACCAAGTTTAATAAAAATCGACCAAGTCGGTTTTGAAATATTGAGTTTTCAAAAAAAAATATTAAAACTTTTTTTAAAAATCTAAAAAATATTTTTTTGAAAATTTTGGTACACAATATTATTTAGAATGTGTCAATACTTCTTCATAAAAAAATTGATCAGAATCAGTTTAACTGTTTTCGAGAAAAGCGAAAATCAAAAAAATGGTTCTTTGGGAGGTACCATTAATAACCATTTTTCGGAACCATTTTTTCTATTAAACGGCAACTTATAACTATTTAAATTTATTGAGTTCTTAAAAACAAATTCGGTAGCGCTGGATTTGAGAAAAATAAATTTTTCCTTTTTGGCCAAGAAATTTTGTATGACAGCTACTGTTAATTTTGGTCCTAAAAAAAAAGAGAAAAAAACGGGTGGGGGGAATGTCCAAAAAACGCTAGGTACCAAGTTTAAAGAAAATCGACCCATCCGTTTAGGCTGTAGTCGAACCGACAGACAGACAGACAGACAGACAGACAGACGGACGTTTTTGCGAGACCCACTTTTTTCGAATTCTCTATCATCGTAATGTAAAGTTTGATCAAAATCTCGAGTTCGATTTTTTGTACGAATCCATAACTTCCCATATAGTACCTATATCGCAAGTAAAAATGAGTTGAAACAGTTAAGCTTTATGTCACAGGGTATTGGATGTGATAAGGAGAATGAGGCAGCTCTTATACTGGGCTCTTTCCAAAGAAAAATTCTTCAACGGATATTGTTTGGTCTTATGCACCGAAATAATTTGTTGTAGAATTGTTAAAAAATGCTATTCATTCTACTGCATTAATTGTAATAATCGACCCGACTACCACTGTTTTCAATTTAACAGAGACATGGTTTTGGACAACTGAATTGTGAAATAACACCTTCTGTTGTAAATTTTACAGTCAGAAAATTTGATGATACAACAGCATTCGTTGTTGAAATTAAAGCATAAATAAATAAAATTAATTTGGTTGCGCAAAAGTAAAGCTCATGAAGAGCCTAAGGCTAGGTAGAGAAGCACTTATTCATGTCAAGAGACACTCTTGGAGGATTTGTCACTTCCTCGCAAGAGGGTATATTAGCCGTATTTTTGTATTTATATGGACTGGGTTGGGAGTTGAATCCATACCTCTTCGGCATGGCGGTCCTCCGCACTTACCATTACGCCACCGGCTACTACAATGATGTACATCTTCTACAATGTATAGTTTATAGCTAATACAATGACTCTATAAAATTTCTGTAGTTTATACAACCGGTTGTAATTATTACAGAAAATGAATGTAGATTTTACAATATCACGCTGTTGATTTTTGTAGATTTTACAATATCACGCTGTTGATTTTACAAATTTATATTTGTATGTTAACAATTTTATTGTGAAAATGAAAGCAAACTCTGTTTGACTTGCAATAAATATTCAATGTGAGTGCATTTGCTTTAGGGTTTCCACGACGAAAGTGAACTTCAAACCTATGCACATACATAAGTAAAATGGTTTGAAAATCTAAAACACATCATCACTACCCATTCGAGAGAATTGTCTACAATGCCAGCCTAGGTCTCCTACAAGAGGCAACCATCAAGGAAGATCTAAACTCCGTTTTAAGAAAAAATGCCACAGGATTCGTTCTAGATAACTGGTTAGGTTCGTAAATGATTGAGAAAAGCTACCGTATTTCAGGCAGAATGCAAAATCTATTCCCTTGTCGTTGGGAGTAATTCTAATTATCTAGTAATGTGGAACTGTTATACGTTATAGTCCGAAAGAAAACCGACACCACTCAATACTATAAAACCACACAAGAGCTCTGCTAATTCCAAAATACTGATCTAGGGCATTTTGTTTACAAAATTTTGTTGTTAAACCCAGAAAGCTGCTGAAGCGAAACAAAAAATACCGTACAAAAATGACATAACGAAATCAGAAACGAGAAATGTTGTTCTCCTTTTTGTTTTGCAGGACGCTGTTCGTTAGAGAAATAAAGGGTGTTTTTCAATCTGGCAACACTTCTTTTGGAGTTGGTCTTTTAACAGCTGTCACTTGATTTATACTCAGTTTGGTTTCCCATTTTATAATAAATAGGAAAGTCCTGAACAACGTTTGCAAATCGTGCAAATTTATTACCAAAATAATGGTTTGCGCATCGCTCGCTGTGTCCAATATTCGATAAAGCTCATTTTTGGTTGAATGTGAACGTTAATAAGCAAAATTGTCGTATTTGGACATTGTTGAGACGCCGTTACATCCTCAAAAAGTCACTGTTTGGTGGCAGAGGGAATCATTGGTCCATATTTCTTCAAAAATGAAGCTGGCCATAATGTTACAGTCAATGGGGAACGCTATAGAGCCATTATTAATGACTTTTTCATGCCTGAATTGGAGGATGTGGATGTGGACGACCTTTGGTTCTAACAAGATGGCGCTACATGCCATACAGCCAACGAAACAATCAATTTATTGAAGAAAACTTTTGGTGAGCGCCTGTGGCGTGGCCTCCAAGATCGTGCGATTTAACACCGCTGGATTATTTTTTGTGGGGTTATGTGAAATCGATTGTCTACGTAGATAAGCCCGAGACTATTGACGCCTTGGAAGAGAATATTCGGCACGTTATTGCTGACATACGGTCCCAAATGCTGCAAAAAGTTGTCGAAAATTGGGCCTCTCGGCTGGAATTTATTCGAGCCAGCCACGGCGGCCACTTGCCCGAAATCATTTTTAATACATAATGACAAACCTTTATCTTTACAATAAAGCTAAATTCTTGGCCATAACTTTAAAATATTTGCATTTTATTTCTGATTAAAAAGCACACGTCTAAAAAAACACCCTTTAGAAATTGATAATTGTAGCAGATTATTTGGAGATGTCTCTGCTCTTTTTTCGCACTGAATTAACTGCTCGGACCATAAATTGTGTGTGCGGAAAAGTAACAGTTTAAGTTTATTCGTGTTTTTGTTGTTTCTTTCACTACAGCATCGCTTTCTGTAATTTTGTTTACTTTTATGTTTGTTTTTTTTTTTGTAAGCATCTATACCGGCAGTAGAGTGAAATAAAAACGTGGACTTTAATCTGTCCAACTCAGGTTTCGAGGTCACACTTTACGATGTAGCACGTTACGTTACAAAAATCTGCGTAGTAGGATATAGTGCACGTTCAGTGACAAAAATCTGAAAATCTCCTTCAAGCAAACCAGTCCGTTTTGGATCCGTGCAAGTAGCCAACAACGTATGGATGACCTCGCATATGGATCCAAAAATGCGCTTGGACAAACCTTAATGTTTACACATATTCACCGTGAATCCCAGCGCTTTCACAATTTTTTACACTTGGTGATACTTTCAATTGTCAATTCTTCTCTGTGGTTTCCGTAAGCACTTCGGTATCGTGTTAGAGACCACCGCATACGCATTAGCAGGTTTCAATGCAAAAATTCAATAATTTCTTAAGTTATGACGAGTTTTTACTACATTCACGATATAAAGGGTGATTTTTTAAGAGGTTTAGAACTTTTTAAAAAAAAAAACACACAAAATTCGAAAAAATGAATGAAATATTTATTTGAATCGATAGTTTGAACCTTGCAATTTAATGTTTAAAGATAATTTCATGCAAATGTTGACCGCGGCTGCGTCTCAGGTAGCCCATCCGCTGAGTCCAATTTTGGCATACTCTTTCACACATATCGGCCGGTATCTCACGAATGAATGCATGGATGTTGGCTTCCAGTGCGTCAATCGAAGCGGGCTTGTCCCTATAGACATTAGCCTTGACATACCCCCACAAAAAATAATCTAATGGTGTCAAATCGCACGATCTAGGCGGCCAATTGACCGGCCCGAAACGTGAAATTAACTGTTCACCAAACTCGCCTCGCAATTGCGCCATTGTTTCGCGTGCTGTGTGGCATGTGGCACCGTCTTGTTGAAACCACATATCATGCAAGTCAAGAACTTCCATTTTGGGCAAAAAAAGTTTGTTATCATCGCTCGGTAGCGTTCACCATTGACAGTAACGCTGCGATTCGCATCATCTTTGAAGAAATAGGCTCAATAATGCCGCCGGCCCATAAACCGCACCAAACAGTGTTTTTTTCGGGATGCATTGATAGCTGTTGCAATGCTTCTGGCTGATCTTCACTCCAAATGCGGCAATTTTGCTTATTTACGTACCCATTCAACCAAAAATGAGCCTCATCGCTGAACACAAGCAGCGCGCGATGAACATTTCGAACCGAGCACGAATTTTGATAGTAAAATTCAATAATTTGCAAGCGTTGTTCATTTGTAAGACGATCCATGGTTAAATTGCAAACCAAACTGAAGCTGTTTGACAGTGACACAAGGTACTAAACACACGTCAGCTGTCAAAACCAGTGTTGCCAAAACCAAACCAGCTTAAAAATCACCCGTTACCTACCATTGTAGCTGGATTTTATAAAAATTTGAATTAATCGCCTAGAAATCGCTTGCATAAAATAATTACTTTGGAATCTTGGCGGAAATTCATTAATTCCTTTTCATTTTTTTTTTCCAGGCTTCAAAACTTTGGGAAAAGAAGTCGTATGTCTATATAAGACATCTAGCTCATGGAAAAAAAAGATCCTCACGCTCCACACCTCTTTATGAGAAATTCTAGGCGCCATAACATCATAAATAATTCTTAATAAAATGCCACAAATTACAAACTTAAAAAATTTAATAGGGGCTTTTACACAGTTATATTTTGTATCTGCAATTACTCTGCTCGTATATATTCAGGAAAATTTGAAAAGTCGCATAAGAAATAGATAATGATGTTTCATTTTCGCCATAAAGCCCTTGAATTCAAACATCCGGATAAAAACAGTTTTTCCTTCCGTATGGCTAAGCTTCATATACATTTCTAGGTCGTTATGTGGGAGAGTACATATACCTATACTACATAATATTATCGTTTGTATGATTTTAAAAACGCCACAACAATAAATAAAAACAATTTTCGGACCGCCTTTTAGACACATTCTGAGCAAAAAAAAAATTCAACACATAATTTCTATGTTTTTTTTTTTTTTTGTTATGTTCATTTGACTTTCAAAAATTCCCATTTTAACAAATTCAATAAATTTTGTTCCTTTTTTTTTTGTTTTTAATAAAAAAAAATTAAATCGTTTTAGAATAAATAACGCTATAAACATTTCAAAACAAATTAAAAAAATATCTGCACAAGAAAATGACGCAATAAAATATCTATCAAGTAGGAAATAATATTTTGTTGATTTTTTGCCAAAAATTTTATACTAAAGTACTTTTTCACCTTGGCATGTCAAGAAAATTATGCTCTGTGCATCAAAAAAAATGATAATTTTGAATATTATTATTATTTTTTTTTCCTTTGAAATGCAATCAAGCGAAATATGTTGTTCATTAATTTTAATTGATTTTTAATTTCAATGAAAATATAGTAAATTCTTAAAATTCAATCCAAAAACCTTGATAATAACAATTAAATTTAAGAAAAAGTCGTTTAAACCACAAAAGTCGTTTGAAATTCAAAAAAAAATTATACTATTCAGTCCTTAGAAGAGTAAAATCCCATATCCTTAAAATTATATAACTTAAAGTAAAATTAAAAAAAAAAAAAAAAATTAGTACTTACGAGGTAGGATGATCGACCTTGCGATTCTCGAAGGGATTATAAGTATCTTCCGGATCATCGGTACCTTTTTTCCTTGCTGTTACCACGAGCGGTAGCGTTGATCCTGCCGCTTGTTGTGCTGGTATATCCGAAGCCGAACGGAATCTATCCGAAGAAGTATACATTTCAAACATTTTGAGTTTGGATTTTTTTTTTTTTCAAAAAAAAATATATATATTTTTTTGATCGAGCACAAATTCGTTTTTTTTTTGTTAAACTATTTCAAATTATATTTTTTTTTTTTTTTTAACTTTTATACTAAACGAACAAATAGAAAGATTGTAAATAAAATAATTCACAACATACTTTGATTGGTCGAAATTCGCGTTATTCTTCGCTCCGTTATGCTTCACTGTGTCATAGCCCGTTACCACTGTTGGGATTTTCTGCGAAAAAAATTAAAAGAGTGGAAAATTTTTAGGAAAATTGTTTTTTTTTTTGCCTGAGATTTTTTTTTTTGTTTTTTAGATTAAGTTTTATTTAAAAAAAAATCTTGGTTTTTTTCTTTTTTATTCACCGCACATTTTCTCTCAAGTTCTTCGCCGCGGCCAGAAGGTGTGTGTGCGTGTAAGAATAAAACAAGACAGAAAAAGCAGAGATATAAAATCAAACACACACCAGAGTCACAAGAAAATTGTCAAAAATAAATTCGCATGAGATATGCATTAGGAACAAAAACAAAAAAACCAAAAAATACTTATACCCAAAAGGCTTTTATAAGTATCAGTATAGTGTTGTAATTGGGGGTAGGGGGTGGAAACGAGAAAGGAGTGGATTATAGGATCAGAATTTCATTGAGGAGGCAAATAAAAATCGAAAACTCTCAAAGTTGTGTTAGTTTCTTTTATGGCAAGCAAAACATTTTTCACTCACTCACTGACTAACTCACCCCTTCAACCCCTTTGGGTTGGTTGATTGGGGGATGAAAGAAGTGGAAAGCATTGTGAGAGAAAGCTTATATTTATTCGTGTGTTACAGGGGTTATGTGTAATGTGTGTATTTGTATACCCTTCATCCCACTCGATTCGAATTCAGAAGCTTTTGCAATGGGAAAATTAATTTTTATTCGCCTATTTCGTCTGCCAATATAATAAACGTCTATGTACAAAGACATACAGAAAGATCGGAGGTGATGGATGTGGCAAGTTGGTATTTTTGGGTTAATTTTAGAACACTAGATTTTATATATGCGTTGCTCTTTGTATTTTTATGTATTTTTTTTTTTACTTTGGATTATGTATTATTGTTTTCTTTGATATATATGCGCGCAATGAAAATGTAAACAAGATCAAAATTTTGTAGAATGAGAATATGAAAACAAACGATGAAACAGCACGAGACATCATGAGTGCATAGTTTTTCACTTTTCATTAACTTTCAACAAACCACCTATCGCTGCCGCTGGCACGCCGCAGATGGGGGACAGAGATTATAAGTTTATATTATTTATGGAACCATCACAATATTTTTGTTTGTTCTTTTTTGGTTGATATTTACAAAATTAGTAAGTCTTAAAATTATTGATTTTTTTCAATATCGTTTAATAAAGGCCTGTAAGTTAATTTAAGTAAAGCAAAATATTTGTAATCTTTAGCTTTAGAATGTCAGTTTTTTCTCTTCGTTCTTCCAGCTGAAAGCGGTTTCATCAAAAGGAGCCACAAAAAATTGGCCCACGGTTTATTTTGGAGAAGACATGGACGGATAAATGGGGAGATTTGATGCACTAACGTGAAAATATAATTGATTGACATTAAGCAATATTAAGCTGCAAGCTGTTTTTGAGGCACCAGACTGAGAAACTGTCAAGATCTAGTTGAACAAAATTAGAGTCATGTGTTGAAGAAATGTTATTGAGAAAATTGATATCGTAGAGTTAGATATAAGGATGTTAAATTACCACTTTGATATCGCTAATAAAGGGTCCGCCAAATAACTTTTTTTTTTGAAAATGGCGCAAAACATCGAGTGTAGCTTCGGCTGTGTGGCACGTAGCGCCGTCTTGTTGAAACCAAATGTTGCCAATATCCTCCTCTTCAATTTTTGTGAACAAAAATTCGTTCAACATGGCCCGATAACGATCGCCATTGACTGTAACGGCCACTCCTTGCTCATTTTCGAAAAATGGCCCAATTATGCCTCTGGACAAAAATCTGCACCAGACAGTGACTCGTTTTGGGTGTATCGGCTTTTCAATGTATGCGTGCGGGTTTTCTGTGCTCCAAATGCGACAATTTTGCTTGTTTACTACCCGCCAAGATCAAAATGAGCTTCATCTGAAAAGATGATTTTTTTGGCAAAATCGGAATCTTCTTTAAGTCGATCGCAGGCCCACTTAGCGAAGCGTATACACAACCATATTCGTTCAGCGGAAGGATAAAACTAATTATCTGTCAAATCAGACATGAGCTAAGTGTTACCATTCACGAAATAACGACTAGTTGAACAAAAACGTTAGATGGCGGACCCTTTAGTATGGAGAAAAGGAACAGAACCTAGGTGCCTGCCTTGGGGGACCCCGAAAACAGCTAGTAAAATGACTGTGGTGAAAGGATAAAAACGAATATGATTTTGCATGTCATAAGAAATCCATTTCAAGGGTAGACGAATTTTTAAAAGAAAATAAGCCTGTGTGATATATTGCCAAAGTACTAAAATCGGTTGAGTCAACACATATTTCCTTTCAAATACCTAAGGCTGAGAGCGTGTAGGAATTTTATAGAATTTTGTCTTATGGAATTTTTCGGTAAAACATTCACAATATTATAATAAAGAGAGAGTTTTCACAGTTGATCTTACTTAAGTTAGGTATTTATTATCTATATAGAGTGGAGTTAAATACCATTTCAAAAAAATTTTCAATGGGACAGTGGATTGAGAAATAATTAATTCCTTGGTGGTGTCCACAGTGTAGTTGAAAGTGGAGGTTATATGCATAGAAAAGATTGCTGCATAGAATGGAACTTGAACCCACACCTTTAAGCACCTCTGTATACCTCACTCACTGTTTTCCGCGTGCACCTATTAATTGTGATTAAATTAATTATTTAAATAATATTGTCTGGTTTTGGTTTAAAATTAAAAAAAAAACAATTATTTACCTTCAGCCTTAAATCAGACGGCGTTCTTTATTTTGAATTCTAAACGTTCTTATGATTTGTTTTAGCAATTTAAATAACGAGTAACATGCTTCTTTATCATTTTTTATATTTTTTTTAATTCTAAACAACTTTAAATCCATGGCCAGTAGTGTAATTTTTTTGAGGGAATGACACTAACAATTCAGGGCGTATGCGAAACTTTTTAATTAAATAATTTAGAGAATGTAATATTTCCAAGTTGATCTAGATACATAGGTCTCATTCGAGATCGTTGCCAAGAAGGTCCATATTTTTAAGATACAATTTTAATTTCAAAATTCTAATTTATGAAAAAGTTCTAACAAAAAATTTCTTTTTTTATAAATTGTGCCTAATAAAATTGCTTAAATAAAAACTTTAAACGACTATTTAAAATGACAATTTTAGAACAGTAAATATAGTTTATTTATGTTCTTTATCAGAAAGAAACGCTTATGCCTAAAAACAAAGTACACATACGCAACAGTGTACAACTGATTCAAAATTTATGTGTGTTATAAAAATCTATACTAAATGCGAACTGGAAAATAATTTAAAGTAAAATGAATGAAAAAATGAATGCCGGAATCACACCTACATAAATTTATATTAGGTACTGTCTTATGAAGGTATTTCTCATCAAACATTTCGATAAAAAAGTAACACATATAAACCATACTCAGTCTCGTCTTGAGTATCAAACTCCATTAAAAGTCCGGAGATCTTCCATTCGGAGGAAATGTATTTCTAATTAGAGGAGATTTTTGCCAAGTTGTTAAATCTTTTTCCAAACGATTCTCCTTATTGTAAATTTTTAAGACTTTTCATCTAGAAGAAAACAAGCGCGTTGATGACAAGGGTTAAAGAGCATGAAATTGGTCTAATTTATTTCTTTTTTGAAATTAATAAGCTTCTTTTCATGGGGGAGTTACCACATTCACATCTGATAGCAACAAACATAATAAAATGATGAAAACAAATGTGAACAAAAATTTAAAAAAATAAATAAAAATAAGGTAGCAGTCGACCAAAGTTCAGACGCCCAGGTACCAACAATTTTCAAAACATGTGTAGGTAGGTATACAGCGGATGCGACGGCGATGGTTATAAGAAAATTATAAGGCATGTGAAAACCAATACAAAAATAACTTAGTTGTAATTTCTGTATATTTCTGTTTATGCAATTTTATTCGATATACTTTCCTCTTTCAAGAACTTTAACAAAAAATTTGATTTTTAAATTTCCTAAAAGACTAATTTAAACCAAATGCTTGTTTCTATCAAAATGCCGCGCTGTCTATCAGTGTTTTTAATATTCGAGTTTTATTCAAAACGTAAAATTGAGCATTATAAGTATTAAAATATATATATCCCCCAAGTAGGTATAGATTTCCTTTAGGACCAATAAGAGATCAGAAATAATTGTTTAACTTTATTTTCAATTGGTTTCTCTCGGAGAGTTATTATTTTCCTTAAAAAAAATGTTTGTTTCGGTTTGAGATTTAAAAAAAGAAAAAAATTTAGGTTATCGGTTGAGAGATATTTTTTATTTATTAAAATATCTCTCAATGGTTGACATTTTTACGAAAAAATAAATGGAACCTTTTTCGCCGAAAATAAATCAAAAATGTTTTAATGCAAAGGAAAATGTCGAGAATGTCTTTTTTCACTTTATATCACAAAATTACTCAATTTTTACTGACAAGTATTCATCGATGACTAAAAATCCTAATTAACTGCATTTCCGTGTGATTTAATTCTAATAACTGACATTTTGATTGATAAATTTGCAGATGAGATTTATTTTTTTCTCTCTCAGCAATAAATCTAACTAATTGACCGAAACATAAAAAGAATCAAAATAAAGGTTTCTCTCAGACCTTGACCGAAATTTTTTTTTTTAATAAACGTTATTGCGTGACTTTTATTGAAAAAAAAACGACAAATAAGAGTTATTAAGGAACCTTTCAAAAGGTTTGAGATTTATCTCTGATCTCTGGGACCAATTTTTGACATTTTTTTCGAAACAATAGAAAAAGTAACTAAAGGAGCTAAGTTTTAATTGTGATTCAAAAAATTAAATACATAAATAACCTTTGAAACTTTTGCCACTAAGTCTCTTTCTTTCTCACAAAAACATCAGATATCACAAAGAAATTCCCATCTATATAATATGTATGTATATGAATAAGAGTAGGTATTCCTTATGAATGAGTCATGCATCACACTCCAAACTTATCTGAAAGTAAAATAACCATGACCCTCACCAAATTGAATTAATGTAAGCGAAATTTTCTCCCCTAACAATCTATTGAAAGACAAAATTTTATCATCCCTGCTTTGACTACACGTAACTATGAGAGTGAACAACAAAAAAAAAAAAATCTAGGACATGTCCTTGTTTGCTCTAAAAACACATTCATAACTTTCAACGATTTGTCCATGTTCCGAACAGTTAAAAGCTTCGCTCCAATTACAAAATCTTTTATTGGATTCCATTTGTCGGGTTCGGTTGTCTTCTTGCCACAACAACAACAACAGAAAAGATACTCAAACTACTCCAATTATACGACGCGACATCCGACCTTGTTCCAACAATGTTATCTAACCCAAAAAGCATCTCTCCCACAAGAAAAGGAATGTAGGTAGGTAGAGGTAGGTATAGAGTGAATGTCTTTTATGTACACACAATACGTACACACAATAATAGCTACCGAACTTGTACTCGTATCTTTTATAAACTCATCCATCCTGTGACCTTATTTTGTTTTTTTTTTTTTTTTTTTTGTGTTGTTACTTCCCATTTCATTGAAGGCGTAACATCTATAACATCACCATGAACTTCAACCCTCTTATAAAGGACATCACCCACTGAAAAACGTTTAATTGTTTTCGTAGGAAGTGGAAACAATTAAATAGAAAACTTAAGACGTCATAATAGATACATATACTATGTATTCTCACACTCGCACGATCTCGAGAATCTTCACACACACTTCATACAAATGGCGGCCTTGAAATAATATTCTCTCGCATAGATGAACAAAAAAAGAATCTAAGTTCACAAACTACATAGGTAAGGCACACATCAATACCAACACACGCAACTCACATATACATTTTGCGAACGAACAACGAATAAAATTGCGTACGAATTTTCATCTTCGAACCTAATTGAAGAAGAAGATTCTAATTTGGTTCCTTTTTTTTTTTTTTTTTTTTTTTTTTTTTTCTTTCACTACATGGCGCACCTAAGTTTAACACACAATCTGTGAATATGTAAATAAAAATAAAAATCCCACGCACTCTTTCACTTTGTATCTTTTTTGTATGATTTTTTTAGTGTAAATTCAAAAAAAAAAAAAAAAAAAATCCACAAGAAAAAGCTTTTTTTTTTTTGATGTTGGTAAATTTTCAAGTTGAGGGATTTTTATTAACCTTATCCTTGTCCTTGTTGGCGGCCATTTTTTTCGACGCCAAAATTGCCGCGACGGTTTTTCGATTTCCGTTCGACGACGATGATGATGATGATGTTTTGAGATTCAGATCGCGATTCATTGTTGTCGTGCTGACAGCGGGTGGTAGTTTCGGACTTTTTTGAAAAAACCCGCGATCGGGAGTTTTCAGTTCAATCGACGAAGTCAGTTTGACTAATATTAAATGGAAAAGTTCAAAAATATTTGTCGGATTTTATTTTACTTTTGTTTTATGTGGTGAACTATATAAAATAGCCACCTACCTTCCGGGAATCCTGACCTCAACTGCTGAAACCACTGCCTTTGTACCGGTTCGGATGCCTAATAATGTTTTTTTTTTTTTTTTGTTATTTTATTTTTCGTTTTCAGATGCAGCCACAACTAATGACAGTGCCAAGTTAGTTTCCCGGCGGCTACCGCATCCCCCAGCCAGCATCAGCGCCAGCGGGAGACATAAAGTATCTTAGTTTAAATAAAATAGTGTAACTTGGCAATTTGCGCTGCTCTAGTGACATAACGAGCCGTTTATAGATCACACGCGGAGTGTATGTTCATTTATATACGGCGCAATGATGATGATGCTCGTGCTCTAGCTTTTGCTTGCTGGTCGTAATGGACCACAGAATATGTCTCCACTATGTTCACGCTCACGCTCAGTCGACATCAACATCGACAACGGCAACTTGTGCTCCATACGGCCTATCCTATATCTCACTATATTCAATTTTCTCAATGATGACTTTTTTGTATTTGTTTTTAGTAGTTTGTATCTATGGTCTTCCTGGACGCATGTTGACTTTGAGAGGGGGTTTCAATCGGTATGGGTATAGGTATAGCGGGAGCGAGGAAAATTATGATCGAAAATTGAACATAAGCTGACAGATCAGCGAGTGCTATACCTAGTTTTGAATTTCTGATACACTATTATTATGTGTTCCACCGCTGCCGATTATGCGGTGTATAACGTAAATCCGTGTTAAGTCGTGGTGTACGCTTCAGCTGTCAGGTAGTCCCTAATTGGACGTTTCGATAAAACTCTATCAACGGGGTTGTAAAAGGTGGCTTATGTTTTTATTGTGATTTATAAGTCTAACCATCAAAGTTTTAACTGAACCGTAATCACCATCAGCAACCGAACATCAAAATACTGCTTCAAATTAAGACTTCTTTTTGTGTGCTAGGTCATACAAAATCTAATTTTCCAATCAAAATCAGTGACAAAAAAAAACAAGGTGGAATGTGACAGATGCATTGGTTTAAAATTGGAATCAATTGAATCAAAATATTTTTTTTTTTGTATGCGTACTACAAGTTTCATTTGCTTTTTGTGTCAAAAACTGCTTTGCGTTGTCTCGAAACGTATTTTCACCCCATCAGCAGATGTGTTAGGCTAAGAAAACACCTGATGAGACAAAAAATTTTTGTTTTATAAGGCGAAAACTTGCCTTGTTTCAAGAAAACAAAATGTTTTTACTATTTTGTTTCGATTGGTGTGTATTGAGTTAAATAAAAAAAAATACATTTTCAACAAGAACTTCCAAAAAATTAAAATGCCAGTGGCAAAAAAACACAAAACAACGAAATTTTGTTTTTGAAAAACAAAGTTCCAGATATCGACAGCAAAACATGATTTTCTTTTTCTACTTTGTTTTTTTTTCGTGTGTGGTGTGATGTGGATTGCACCATAAGGACGTGTGTCAAAATAAAATATTTCCATTCGAGGTACGTTGGCCATATTTAAGCCATGCATTTTAGATAACCATCAGTCATAAGAACATTAAAAACAAAAAACATGTTTTTTTTGTTTCGCTTGTTTAGTGTGTTTTGTTTCATAACAATCAATGGATTCTGGTTTCATAAGACAGAAAAACTCGTTTTGAATTTACGGGTATGTTTTCGTCTTTTTCCGAAGGAGCGGAATATATAAAAATAACCTTTAAATAATTTCACCTAGCCCAAATCATGCATGTTACTACGACCAAATAAAGAATTATGACATTTTTCGCCGTAAAGCTACAGTGTGAAAAAAAGAGCGGAGACGTCTCCAAATAATGTGCTACAAATAATATCAATTTTGCTCATCGAAAAACGTACACCAAAATGGAATTTTTCGTTTATGTTTTCATTGTGTCATTTTTCTATGAGATTTTTCGTTTCTCTTAAGCGGCGTAAAAGACTTAACTTAAAATTATGACTCCCATATACTGACCCTAAGAAACTAGCTAAAATTTAGTTTAGCAAATACAAAAAAAAAAAAAAAAAAACTCACTGACCTATAAGCGAATAAAAATGTACAAAACAATTTATTTAGTTGTTTAAATTAGCATGATTTTCAATTGAAAAAT
Source organism: Leucozona laternaria (assembly GCA_932273885.2). NCBI lineage: Eukaryota > Metazoa > Arthropoda > Insecta > Diptera > Syrphidae > Leucozona > Leucozona laternaria. The sequence continues at coordinate 101,802,113 of OW026367.1, forward strand.
TACATTGTTTTTGTTTCTATTTTTTTTTTTTTTTTTTGCTTTGCTTTACTTTGTTACAAACGTGTAAGAGTATATAGTAAATTTGTCACTTAATTTAAAAGCTTGAGCTATATTTATGCAAATGATGATGATGATCATACGGTGGGAAGCCGTTTAAAAATGATGATCGCCCGTGATTGGTAAAATCCTTGAACAACATTATCATAATGGATGAACAAAAGTAGTTTTTTTGTTTTTTTTTTTTATTGTTTTGGCAGCAATATAGTGTGTCTAAGAGAAAAAAAATAAAGGAGGTATAACCATTAAATTACATTTTGAAGAGGAGAAATGAACTAGAGCTCCAATTGAAACATAATTTTAACCATACAATCCGGGTCACTTGATTGATTTCTTTGTACAAATCTACATTAAACCAACAAAACAGTTAAAAATAATGGTGTTAGTGTTGTCTTATATAAATCAGAGTCACTAAAGCCAAATCAAACAATTTATTTCGATCTCTGTGAAGAACATACAAAGAATTTGGGAATTTTAAAACACAGTAAACTCCTACCAAAAGTTATTCTTTTGACGAATCTCAAACAATCGAAGAGTTTTTCGCTTAAATAAAAATATGACTAGGTAATGAGAAATTAACTTAAATTAAATTAAATTAAATTAAACTAAATCTGGGTCAAAAGAAAGCACTTTGTAGCAATTGGCTATATTAACGTGGCTCGTGTAGCTTTCATACTCAATCATGTTAATAATGCCAATTGCTACAAAGTGCTTTCGTTTGACCCAGATTTAGTTTTATTACTTAACACTCTGTTCCACAATGTTTGAGTATCATTTTAAGTAGTTAGCCATCACATACATTTTTTTCAGGGTCTTAAGTCCCACAAGTAGCAAAAGTATTAATTTGAGGATTCATAACCCATTATATTCAGGTGGGTCAAGATCGAATTGTGAATTTTTTTCATATGGGCCTACATTATGTCAAATAAGTAATGAGACCTTTATTAAGACATTGGGAAAAGGCTGTTAAAGAAAACCCATACAAATTGTCAGTCGTTGCCCTTAAAAATATTGACCTATCAGACTTTGCCATGACATCACATCAAATAAATGATTTAGTTTAGCAACAACTCGTAGAGAGCCAGAGTCTAGTCACTCACAACTCTCAACCATTCCTCTGTGTGTGTTGTTTGTTTACAGGAATGGAGGGGACCTACAGTTTTCTGCCGAATCCAAACAACCAAGGTGACAAAAGATACTCTTGGAGTATTTGTCACTTCCTCGCAAGAGGCAGTAGTCGATTTGTGTTTTTATTTAGGTGAATGAGGCTGGGAATCGAACCCAGTCCTTCGGTATGACAGTGCTACGCAAAAACTATAGATACATCGTTGTGTGAACTTTTCGGGACTTATTAGTAGGTAAAAACTTATAGCTAAATAAATATTTATCATAATGTTGCAATTTTCCTTCAAAAAAAAAAAAAAACAGCACCTGATTACCTGAACATTTTCTAAAAGCAGACTCTAAGTATAATAAAAAAAAAAACCAATAACAAATGTCAATAAACCAACCGCATACGTCTTAAATAAAGTTCATTACATAAATTAAATAGCAAACAATAAATGTTTATACTGCTAATATAAAAAGCAAAGTATAAACAATTGATTTTCTACTATAACTGTTTAAAAAAAAAAAAACAAAAACAAAACCATTAACACAGTAAGTAGGTACACATAAACTAATAGCATACGGAAATGCAATACTAAATCACTTGAATAAACTTCAATTGAACTGTTGTGATCAGACAATGAAAAAATAAAAAAAAAAATCATTCATAGGGGCCTAGGGGTTCATACTATGCAGCAAAATTGATCAGGTGGAACACTCTCTCGATATATCTCCTATAAAAATGGTTACCTTCAAAAATAATTGGATAGCTATATTTATTTTAAAAGATTAAAAATAGAAAAAATAAATGAAAACAAATTAAAGCTTCTATGCACTTAAGTTGTGGTAATTGAAAAAAAAAAATTATTTTGATGAGTAATATTAAATAATAATCGTTTTTATATACGATATTGATGACAATTTATTAATCTCATCATATCGATTAACTCGATTTCTTTTGTCATAAAAAAAACTACCCAATAATGATTTCTAAAAAAAATTACTAGCAAACAAAATCCCTTTATAGTGATAGAGGCGTTATCTAGAATTTTAGAACATGTACAGAATTTAAGTTAATTTGAAACAATGTAACCGCTACCTCACCATCATTCCAGCTAAACATTCCACAAACAACCTTGTATAGGGAAGTTTAAACAGGGATTTTTACAAAATTAATTTATAGCACTAAGGTCCAGTTTTTCAGTACTGGGTTAAGCCAGAGTTAGCTAACTCTAAAAGTAAGTTAACCAAAATTTAGCTAAAGAAGCGGTTGTTCGGTGCAAATTGCATGCAGAACGATTTAATAAAATCGGTGGATGCATCATCAACAGCACATCTGTTCAGTTAATCCTGAGTTGACACACCAAATTTGTTGGGTTAACTCGAGTTTAATTTAATCTCACACTAAAAAACTGGACTTAACTGTTCGGCAGACACTTCTCCTCTAGGAACTTATTTTTAGTTTGCACACAGATATTTTGCACACAGTGATATTGATTTTGCCAGACGAATGCTATTTTAACATCAATGACTTTAACAGTAAACTCTCTCTCTCTGGGTTCTGAGGCACGGAAAATTTGCAAATAATTCAGAATCGATGGATGCATCCATTTTGAGTCACGGTTTGGTGTGTTTTAGGTATATTGGCCCTATTTGTCGTAAGTTTGCAAAGCAGAGCAATATGCTCGACTGAAAAGTGTTACTTCAGGTATACAGCCCGAAATATTGCATTGCCTATACTCTTAGAGGAACATGTTTCCAGGGCAAATTCTAATCTCAAGCGAAGAAAATGTTAAACATTTATTAGCTGGCATTTGAGGTTTTTCTGACTTTACAGCTTCTTATCGAGTTATCTGAAAGGGATGGTTGATACCAAAAAAAGCAGCTCTTATCAGTTTCTTTCAGAAAATTAACATTAAAGCTAGGACCGCACTCGGCGGAACTGCACTTCAGCGGAACTGAACTTCACGACTTATGTGTGGGAAATTGTATGAGCTATATCGCACTAAGCGACAACTGCACTTCACGACGCGACACTATGCGACAAAGTTGGTAATCTGACCAACTGTGTCGCGACGTGAAGTTTCGTTCAGTTTCTTGCGAAAGTGCGCACGGTATGGCTGAAGTGCAGTTCCGCCTAGTGCGGTTCTACCTTAAAGGTGATATTACACTGTGGTATTTATATGTCCCATTATGCCATATAAAATATGATACAATATTTGTTGTAGGACAAAGTCTACTATAGTGACTATCACACTTATAATATAATACTTTTGAGCCATATTTATTTTACAAACTTGCTATGATAATGTAAAACAACTTTAAAACGACATGTGATAGAATAAGGAAACTCAAAAGACTGGAGTTTTTCAAAAAAATTAAAGGGTAGTAGGTAAACTTTAAGGAAAAAGTAAAAAAGATATAAAGAGTTTTTCAACAGGAATGCTACAAAAGTAGAGCAACAGGGACAGCAAACGACGCCATATTTCTTGCCGTTCTTTTGACATTTCTCTTCAGTAAGGTTTTCCATTCCATGATGAAAAGATAAAGGAGCCAAGAATATTGCTGCCGCTGAGGCTTCAGTTGCAGAAAGCCCAAATGTGTCTCTCGCACGTCGTTCTCAAGCGTTGGGCATCTCTGTGACGTCGTTGTGGCGAAACTTGCCTTTGCCTACATCCTTGCCTTGGCCTACATTCTAACAACATTAAATTGACGCAAGAACTGAAGCCGCTTGAACACCAGAAGCGTCGTATGTTCGTGAATTGGGCTGAGCAACAACTTGAAAATGATTCGGATTTTCATCGAAAAATCATCTTCAGCGATGAGGCTCATTTCTGGCTGAATGGCTTCGTCAATATACAAAATATGCGGTATTGGTCAGGCAGCAATCCACACGTACTCCATGAGTCATCATTGCATCCCGACAAAATTACGGTTTGGTGTGGTTCATGGGTCGGCGGCGGCGTCATTGGGCCGTACTTCTTCCGTGATGATCAAGACCGGCACGTTACTGTGAATGGGGATCGCTACCGTTCAATGATAACCAAATATTTTTGGCCCCAATTGGATGATATGGACTTGAAGGACATGTGGTTCCTACAGGTAGGCGCCACAAGCCTCACAGCGAATGTCACAATCAATTTATTGGAAACCAAGTTTGGAGAACGTGTTATCTCACGAAATGGTCCAGTCGCTTGGCCGCTGCGGTCGTGCGATTTGACGCCGTTAGACTATTTCCTGTGGGGCTACGTCAAGTCTATGATCTATGGGAACAAGCCAACGACGATTGATGAACTTCGTACGAATATCGAATGTGAAATTGCAGCAGTATCGGCCGATTTATGCTTGAAAACCGTCGAAAATTGGGTTCAGCGTCTGGACTTCTGCAAGCATGCCCGTGGTGGCCATGCAAAAGAAATCGAGTTCCATACATAATGGCATCGAACGAACTTTCACAAGAATAAAGAATTTCATTGATATCCAGAACCGTTTTTGATTTATTAACAAAAAACTTTTGTAGCGCTCTTATTGAAAAACCCTTTACCTACCTGGATTATCAAATATACGTTAATTAATATTCTAACAACTTTTTTTTTTAATTAAGTAAGACATTTTTCTAATTTATTCAAATCAGTAGATCCCTATTCTGGTGTTCCACATGGTTGCAGTCTTAGTCCTTTTTCTTTTAATTTCTTGTGTTATCAACTTGAAAGCCTTACATGAGGTTTTTCTAAAATTGTTAAATAAAATAATTATTGTAAGAATGGAAGTTTTTTTTACATTAGTTTCTTGCTTGTGAATCACGTTAGCCAAGTTTTTGCAAAATTTTAATAATATTCTTAAAGACAGTCATGACAATGATTAAAGAAGTTAATCAATCTTGCAAATAAATATCGCATACATAAAGTGGATAACAACACACAGAATTGTTTTAGGTACCGATCTTTTGGCCAACAAAAATAGATGATTGCTTAGCGCTTATCTGAGAACATCATTTAATGCTTACATTACCAAAATTGAGTGCAATATAGCCATCTCAAAATGTTCAAGCATTTTGAAAAATCATCAGTTGTAAACGAAAAAGTTTTACTATCCCATATAAAAATGAGACTGTAATAATGAAATTTGTGACCTTTATCTGCAATTAATCGGGCTGCAATATACCTTCTTAATGCAATGAAGTAATGCCATAGATAAAAAAAAATTTTGCCTTCAAATGGTGTACTTAAAGTTTCGCATTTTTCCCGCTGTTAAATTTATACAAGACTGCTTTTTGTTAATTGTTGTGTTTTCTTAATTTTTTAATCCTTCTTACACTTTAATACTTCGTCATAAATATGCCACACAAATCTTAATATACAAAATACCTGGGGCCTATAACACAATACATAAAGTGCTTGTTGAACAAGTGAAATTCAACAACTGTAGAAAATTTGTGTAACACGTAACAACAAGTCTCGGGGATTTATAACAATTGTTTTGGCATATTGCAACAAGTGGGAAATTTCACAAATCCGCCATTTCTGTAACTGGAAACAACAAGAGTTAAAAAAAGAGAGAATTAACTTGTTGAATTGTTGATAAATTTCAACCGAGGATCGGAAACTTGTTCGAAGTCAACAAGTCAGGGTTTATCAAGTAAAAGGTTCGGGTAGCTTGTTTAAAATTAATTTACTTAATGTAAAGAAGAAAATTTGAATATCTTTGCATTGGTTTGGATCTGGATCTCGACTTATAAAATCAAATACGAGATTATCACACGAGTTAAGTTTCCTGTATTTACCTTTGCTGTACTGTTATTTTTGGTGTTATCTACTTTGGCTTTCACAAATATTTTGTTTTACTTTTTGGAAATAAATTCTTTCTGCCTATACTTAGCATGGCATATTTCTTACAATTTTGACAAGAAACATCACTTAAGTAGGTCCAATCTTTTCCATCAAGAACTATGTTCAAACTCTTTGACAACAAAATTATCTCACGCCATTTATCACTTTTATTGGTTTTAATCAATAAATCAGAGAAAGCACCGAAAAGAATATGTTCGTTTTCTCTTATCTAAGACAAAATGCTTACTTTTTTTTCTTGCGGAATTTTACGACTCATCATATAAGACTTAATTATTCAACTGGTTCAACAAGTCGAGGGAAATTGTTACTGTTTTTGTTGTGTTACAGAAATGATCTTCACTTGTTGAACAAACGTGGTTGAACAAGAAATTGTTGACTTGTTTACTTGTTGTTCTGTGTTATAGGCCCCTGTGCGTTTATCATTGAAGATATTAAAAAATAAATAGGTCCGTAATGACTGCCTTGGGGAACACCAGGTAAAGAAAATCTTTCATATATTTCAAAACTATTCGAAAACATGGTTAAAGAAAAACATGGATTTTACAATAAAAGGTAAACTACAACAAATTTTTCAGCCATTCAAACAATTACTTAGTATTTGACACCAGAAGAACTTCAAATTGATGTACTCTTGCGTATATCTACAATACTTCTTTAACAGTTGACCCGTTATGGCTTTTCAGATTTTCTATTGATTTGGATAGAATCATAGTTGAAAAATATTACCGAATTTGTGAAATTGAAAAAACTTCATCTCCAAAAAGATAAAGGTATTAACTTGTATTCCTCAAGACAGTCATATCAGGCCTATTCCTTTTAAAATATTCTTCAATTGTATACACAATGGTTTACGTCAAGCAATTCATGAGATTATAGTGCACGTGTGGGAGCATGAAGAAATTCCAGAAGACTGGCGAAAAGGTATAATTTGCCCCATACATAAGAAGGGAGATGTCACAACGTGCAGCAATTATAGAGGTATCACGTTGTTGAGTACCGCCTATAAGATACTCTCCTCTATCCTACAAGACCGGATAACCCCATACGCTAAAACCATCATCGGACAATATCAGTGTGGTTTCATTCCAGGCAAATCAACAACTGATCAGATCTTTACCCTTAGGCAGGCGATGGAAAAATGTCTAGAATTCAACATCCCAACATACCATCTGTTTATAGACTTTAAGGCCGCCTACGATAGCATAGCCAGGGTAGAACTTTACAAACCCATGAGAGAATTCGGCATTCCAAATAAATTGACACGACTATGTAGGTTGACCATGACCAACGTAACAAGCCAAGTAAAAATTGCTATCCAAACCAATCAACATCTTTAATGGACTCCGACAAGGGGATGGTTTGGCCTGCCTCCTATTCAACCTGGCGTTGGAGAAAGCAATCCGTGACACTGGCACGGCAACAAGAGGGACCATCGTCAACAGGTCCAGCCAGATACTGGCTTACGCAGACGACATCGACATCATCGGAAGAACTGAGCAAGCTGTACATGATTCCTTCATCCAGATCGAGCAGGCGGCAAAAAATCTGGGGCTGCACATTAGTGAAGGTAAAACAAAGTACATGGTGGCGTCGAATGCGAAAGGAACAGTTGGTCAAACAATCAAGGTAGCGGAGCACGAATTTGAAGTGGTGCAATCCTTTAAATAACTTGGGTCAATAGTAGCAGCCGATAACAATATAAAAGAAGAAATACGCGGGCGGCTTCTCAAATCCAACAGAGCCTACTATAGTCTGTCAAAGCTCTTCAAATCCAGAAATCTCACCATAACTTCAAAACTGCTGCTGTACAGGACCATGGTCCTGCCAGTACTCACATATGGATCCGAGACTTGGGTGCTTAGCAAAAGGCACTCCGACCTCTTAGCCGCGTTCGAGAGAAAAGTCTTAAGGAGAATTGTTGGCCCCATATGTGAGGAAGGACGATTCCGGAGACGGTACAATCATGAATTGTATGCAATCTACCTTGAAGCAGATATCGTGACAAAAATTAAGCTCGGTAGACTCCAGTGGGCAGGGCACCTACCTCGCATGAGCGAAGAGGAACCTGCTCGGAAAGTTCTTTGTGGTACATTCTATGGTAGACGACAGCGTGGTAGACCATGCTTGCGCTGGAGAGATGGCGTAGACCAGGACGCCCGGAGCCTTGGGGTGCGCAACTGGATGGCGGCGGCTCGAGGCCGGGATGGGTGGAGAGACTTGTTGAAGGAGGCCAGGACCGGACCCCGGTTGTCGAGCCGACGATGATGATGGTATATACACGGCTATCAAACTTACGGGAAAATTTTAAATTCATAGATCGGGACTGGCTATGGAATCTTCCTTTTTCCAATTTGCAGCTGAATTTTGTATCGTCCATTTAGCTAAGTACACCCTTTGTGACTGTATGACTCTGTTTTGATATTCAGTGCCCTGATGATTTCCTTATCAAGACGAAACGCGTCAGCCACAACAGTTTTAATTTTTAGTAATTAAAAAATAAATAATTATTTGTTGGAAAAACAAGTGTTTATTTTAATAATTTTTTTTAAATGACTTATTTATCGTTTCACAAGAATGGAAATAATATGTTTTTTTTTTTAAAACATGACATTGATAATGAAGTCAGTTGGTGTTTTATAAAATAAAATTAATTTAAATACGTTCGTTCCGATTTAATGCCTATACTTTGTACCTTTATACGTATACTAAAAGGAATTTAAATTAAAAACGCTTGCCTCCCATATCATAGATACATTTTCATAATAATAATACAAAAAAAAAAAAAAAACTGTCACCAATAATTTACATTCCAAAAATAAAAATCTTCTCACGATTAATAACCACCCACCCAACGGCATCAGGAGACACATTAAAATTTTTCATCGTGGGAAACCATTAAGTATCTCAAGATTAATTTAGTATTTTGGCCCAAAAGAAGCTAAAAATTATAGAAAAAAAATATATATGAAATTTAAATGTCAAAGACAACGTCTGTCGAAAATCGTTGCCAAAAAATATAAAATAAAAAATAAAATGAAAATTAAATAAATAAGAATAAAAATAAAAGAAAAAAAAAACAAATTTAATATAAGAACAGTGACTTGCGTCAAACTATATACAAGTGCATCAACATCGTTAAGAGCAACCAAGCTGATGCATCTTAGTTCTTTTTATCCCCTTTCAGTCAATCTAGTTGAGGTGGGGGTTGAGGTTAACTTAGACGCCTTTCAGTGATGTTGATCACACACATATACTGATGTATTAATTAGACGCCAACGCCAACGCCGCCACCGTTCAACGACGACATGAGACGTGACCATGAGTGCCAAAGATGAGTCTCAGTCGTCAGTCGTCAGTGGTTGTTGCATGCCTTCCGTGTGCTGGCAACATGATTCGTTTCGCATATACCTACTGTTTGTTGCAAACTATGTATTTTAGAAAATAAAAACAAACAAATATAAAAAAAGTTTATTTTTTGTCACACGGAACAAATCTCGGATACCTATCAACATATATATAGCTATAGACGACACGGCCGATCCCGATCATGCTTCTCGAGGATGCATTATTTCCATCGTGCGAATATTTTGGGATTTGTTTTATTTATTTATTTCTTTTTTTTTTATTTTTTAATTACATTCATATGGATGTATTTTTGTTAATTGAGTTGAGATATTTGTAGCTCAAAAGTTTCCATTGATGACTGTTCGATATATCATTTTAATAGACTGCCAAAAAATTCAAGTCGCTCACAACGCCGCGCCGCGTCGGGGTCATGGGTTCTTGATTCTACTTTAAATAAAAAGAATCTTGACTTTTGAAACGCCAATTTATAAGAAGGAGTACAGATACGACGGAGCAGATACAAAATTGATAAATAAATAAACAAAATAACGACGAAGAAATTGAGTCAGACATTCTTAGCGCGTCATAAAGGCTGTTTTTTTAAGAGCTATACAATTTGTTTTCTAAATAAAAAAGACACAAATTGAGTTTGGGTTTTAATTTGTTATGAAGAATGGTGCATCTTGTTGGTATAATTATGGATAAAATTTTAAAAAAAAGTTTATTTTAGGTGTAAAGTATTTTTATATAGATATCATAATCATAACCACGAAGTTAGCAGTATGAAATTATTTTTAATTGAGGAGTTCAAAATGTTGACTTTTTTTTTCTTGAACTACAAAAAAAAAGCAAATTTAGAATCCTATTTAAAATTGATAGGTTGCCTGGTTGTTGAAAAAACAAAAATTGGTCTAGGTCAAAGTAGCTATGCCAACTCCACAGACATACAAAAGGTGAACGCGTATCTACAAATTGTCAGATTTGATTAAAAATTGGAAGTGACTCTAGACATGCCAGTTATAACAAGACAGCATTCTTAAAGGCGCTTAGAAAATTGCTGATGCTCCAAATGCATTTGATAAACAAAAAGAACCCATTTTCGAGCTGTGACGTCAGTGATCTCAAGCGGCGAAATGCGTAGTGCATACGTCTTCTAAGACTGAGCAAATGTGATATCGTGGTGGGAATGTAAAAGGTTTTTCGTCATAAAATTGGATTAAAAGCTCAGCACCACTATTAAGGAGGAGACTGATGATAGGCGGCTTGGCAACCCTTGAAACAGCTGTATCTCTAGCCAAAGAAACGAATTATAAATTAATTCGTAAACAATTGGTGGTAGCACCTTTAAGTTGTTGTTGTTGTTGTTCAAAAATTCAATGAAATATAACAGTTTTGGTTTATAAAACTAGTGTTTATGCGGCCCCGCACCCGCAGGGCCAGAGCCTTCCACCGGTGGCATACCTCTGCCACCCAGATTTTTTTTTTAACGGTGAAAAACTGTTATAAATGTTATAAATTGGCATGTCTCTAATCTCGTCCTTAAAAATTATTATAAAAAAAAGATTTTTGATTTCTTGTTCCCTAAAATGTATAGCATAAACTTCCCCCAAATCGACTGTTATCGGTAAGAAAATGTTCAGCAGAGTTTAGGTATAGGTGAAAGGAGAGCAGAAGTGGTATATAAATATATTTCTTAAACATATTACGGAGTTGACTGTGCTATATTTTTGAGCTCAAAACAAGGAAAAAATATGACTTTCGGAATTTCTTGGGCATACTATATAAATCCAGAAAACTAAGCCGAAATTTCGAAATTTGTATATAATTTTTTTTTCTCGTCGACCAATAGAAATCGCAATAATTGAATTTCTTTTTGAAATTCTTAAATAAGCGTCGGGGGGGGGGGGGGGGTAAATGCCTAACAAAATGCAAGGATTCGAATTTAAGCTAGAGGTCCTAAAAGTCGAAGACCATCTCGATTAGAGTTCGACTTAGATATACAGAGCATTCAATATCTTAAAATATTTATATAAAACAAAGTTGGTTTGGTTACACTCAAGAACGGCTAGACTGATTTTAATGATCTCTGATTTCTTGGATTTGTCCTCCCCGAATAGCAGAATAACTATTAAAATATCGGGTAAAATGAAAAAGTCGTATTTGATTAAAAAATCTATTTAAAAGGTTATTCTTAGGAAATGGCTTCAAGGATATTTTATTATGAATTTTGCTTTTAGTAGGGTGAAATGGGGAACAAAATGTATCCGATGTAAAAAATTCTATGGGTTTTTGAAAGGCTACTCCAACGGAAATTTCTTAAGGGGTGTTTTTTTTGTTTGAAATGTTTTTCGCACGAAATGGCTTTAGGGATATTTATTTTCAAAATTTTAAAATAGGTAGGGTGAAATTGGATAAAAATAAAAATATTTTACGATTTAAGAAACTCTTCTTTGTTTGAAAGGTTTTCCTTATGAAATATGGCTTTTTGGATATTCTTTTTCAAATTTTGTTATTTATAGGGTGAAATGGGGTAAAAATAAAAAAAATTGTCCGATTAAAGAAATTCTTTTTGTGATTGAAAGGTTGAGTTGATGGCTTAGGAATATTTTTTTTTCTTCAAAAATTTGGTATTTACAGGGTGAAAGAGGGTTAGAACGATTTCAACAATTCTGTTTGTTGAAAGGTTATTTAATAAAAATGTTATTTATATAGTGAAATGGGATAAAAATAAAACAGTGAATTTCGAATTTCTGTGTTGGGGAAGCAATAAAGTTAGGGCTTATGTAGACTTTAATTTTTTTTTAACAAATTTAGCCTTTTATAACGTAAAGTGTGTTAAAACCCAGAAAGTCAAAAAATAATATTTTCTTTTGTAATTTGTATGCGAAGCTTATAGGTTTGTCTACCCGGGCGAAGCCGGGCCAACTTGTTTAAAATAAAATTAATTCCTAATAACGTACAATTTTGAAAAAAAAAAATAAACAAACATTTTCTTTAATTTAAATATTTAATATTTATTTATGAAATAACTTAATTTTTGTATTGTTTTAATTTGATTTGACTCCTGATAGTGTTTATATGTATAGAATTTCTATACATATGAACCTAAATGAAAGTCATTTTGGTTAGCAAAGAAGCCTGTTTCACAATGCGACGATCAGTAAGCATAACGCGAGCGTGACGAGAAACGCTGTCATCTTTTTTCTAGTTGCAAAATCGTTGCCCAATTCACAATCCAGCGAGCGTTTTTACGACAAAAACTTATTTTTGAGTTGAGTTTCAATAAAATATAATAAAAATAACATACAAAACAATAGATTTACCAATAGCTTTATTTGTTAAATACATTTGATCATTTCTTTTTTGAAAAATCTGTAAATTACTTAACAAAAATTAAAATCGTCACCACGACGCGTCTTTTTTTTTCAGTTTTTCGAATTTTTGGCGTGACGTGACAACGAGAGACGCCTTTTTGTATATATCCAGGTATGATTTCATTCTTTGAAATTGGTTTGACAACCAATTCAAACGAGTTCTCGTCACGCTCACGTTATGTTTCTTCGTCGCATTGTGAATCAGGCAAGAGGCTATGTGGCGATCTTTGTTCGATCTGAGTTGTTTTACTGATACTTTCAAAAATTATCCTTTTCAAGAAAAGATTCTTAAAAGTTTCTCGTGAAAAGTTTGCAACCAACCAGTACCTATATATACCTACTTCGTAGATTTTTAGCTGGGAACGAGTTTTGTAATTTTGTGTTGCGTTCTTCAGGAAAAACACTTCAAATAGACAAGCGCCTTATCTATCAGCTTCTATGAAGCTCGGAGTCATAATAAAAATAAATTAAAAATTCGGACATTCCTTTTCCACAGAGCACGGAAAAGTACTTAAATTTGCGTCATGGTCGATCTTATTATCAGTTTTATGTCAATGTTTTCTCCTGAAATCTACCCATAAAGACTTCCAATTCAATTCGTAATATATTATTCAAATTAGATCTTAATAATAGAGTTAATTACATTAGCTGCTGCATTAGAATCAATTCAATTAATTTGACTTGTCAACATGTTTTGAACGTTGTTTGAACATTCCATATTGAAAATGTCAATTCTAATACCGCAATAATAACAACTATGGTGAGACTCTGATTTCTGAGCTGACTTTTAATATCAGAAGTCGAGTTTTCTTTCATCCATTTCACCCTTGTCCAAGCTAATTAAAATTAAATTTATTCTACTTCGTAAATTCTGAAGAGTCACTATAAGCTTAATCGAATTAATTAAGTTGGAAAATCGTATATTAAGTGGAAATCTATGACACCTCTATAAAACAATTTTTCCCACAGAGTCATCGCGGAATTAATTAAAAACGATCTTAGAACAACCCACGTTAGGTTTTCTTTTTTTTTTCTAATTTCATAACATTTAAGGTTATTTCAGTTTAAATGAAAAATATTTGAGCAAGATTATTCATCACATCTGTTATAAACAGATATACTTTACAAACTCTCTTAAATATAATGTTCTTAAACTATTACGCAAAAATTATAATTGCAGATAATAATTCAAAAAAATAAAATTATCGCAGACAGTAATTGAAGTTATGCCGCCGATCCTGCCGCCCACCTCGCCACCGCGCCAGCACCGAATGCTGACACAATGATTATTATTTCAATTGCATAACCATTCGACTAATGGGAATACTAATTAAATTACATATCTTATTTAAGTTCCAAACCATCATTATAGATTACTCTCTGAATAAATTTAATATTATTTCATTTTTGTATATTCGTGCAATAAATAGCATTAATGGCGTAATTAACGAAAGGAATGAAAGGTGTCTGCAAGCAAAAATCAAAAATTTCCTCAAGACGAATAAAAACAAAGTTTAATTCTCCATTTGCATCAAGTTATAAGTCAAGTGCAGCAATTGACAATAATTGAAAAGTTCTGTCTGATTCTGAGATACTTTTAGCATTAAAATTCTATCTGTTGAGATACATTTCTATTTTCATGACATGACACTCGCGCACACAACTCCAGTGCTGAACCTTTTTTTACTTTAGGTCTAAAAATGTAACCACATTTTAATGAAAATATTTTCTCCTACTCTGCTTTTTTGTCCCGTCATCATATATAGCTAGCTTGGTTAACCTTTTGGTTTTATTTTTATTTATTTATTTTTTTTTTCAAATTGATAATTCATAAATTGAAATGGAATAAAGTGGACGGACACGTGAGGGAAATTGTTGTGTCGCTCGCCTGTCGCCCAACATTCTAGCACGAGACACTCTCACAGTCATATATATCTAGATACATTGAATACTTCGGAAGCTAAATATTCTTTTTTTTTGTATATAAAAATGTGAAGAGAGGGTGCAGGCAGGGGCAGCAATACGGTGACTTTGATTCATGTTTTGTCATTATTACCGATATGGGTTTTTTTTTTTTAGGAGAGGGGTGACCGACCACTTCAAGCTTTTTATTTATACAAACGACGCAATTCCTTATAATTGAAAAATTGTTATAGTTCATACGATAAATGGTGAACCTGGAAGTTAATAAGGGTATACCTATACATATACCATAGGTATGTGGAACTAAAATTCATTTGAAATAATTTTTTTGTTTATCAACATTTTTTTCTGTGGTTGATAAGGTATTTGTTGATTGTTGTTAAAGTGCGGAAACACAAATAACAAAATGTTTAGAATTTGTTTAAACGTTCAAATTAAATAAATATGATAAAATTCTCTTTTTGTTAGCAAGATGAGTAGAAACAATTGATTCTAGTGGACACAAAAAGAACTAAAGACACCAGCATGGCGTTTATTTGAATGTATATACAGAAAGTGAAAGGACTTAAATGTCCCTAAACATTGTTTTGTGCGTAGTTTGGTAGTTTTTTTTTTTTTTGTTCCTGGGATTAGGTATTTTTTTGTCATCACAAAATATGTATAGCGTGATAAAACCATCGCATGGAGAAAATAGATGTCGTCATCGATATATTCATCCTTAAATTTTGTGTCGTTTTTTTGTGGTTTGGAGAGAAGAAAGGAAAGTGGAACTGTCTATTTCCGATACGGAAGGCAGCTAATTTCGTTTAGGACTTTGTAAGAGAAAATAAATTCAACTTATTTAGCTTCAATTCAATTAAAATATTGACTGAGGAGGAGAAATTAGGTTAAGTCATGGTCAATATACAAAATCGATTTGAGCCAAAATGGAAACAAATATGTAGTTAGCTTTTTCCAAGGCAGTAGCAAAATGCCGAGGCATACTAAACAATATTTGCAAGACCAACCAAGTCAAACCTGCTGGGTTACTGGTCATAGCAATATAGAAAGGAATGACATAGCAGATGAACTGGCAAGCTAGGGGTCAGTGTCAAATAGGTAAAACAGTAGCCAAGAAGATATGGGACCAGACGTCCCGATTGCCATGATTAAAAGGAAGATAGACATAACAACGAAAGAGCAAATCAATGTCTCCTGGATGTCCAGGAACAATTGGGTTATCTCTAGAAGCTTATGGACTATGTAATTAATGAAAAGAAAACTCAATATATTCTATAGCTGAGTAAAAAGAATATTAGAACCTTGATAGGTGTACTAACGGGATATTGTGGCATTGGAACAGTGGCCACTAGATTGAGTGTATTAGCACCCGATTACTGTAGGAGTTGTCAGGATGTCGAAGAAATTGAAACCATTTAACATCTGCTCTGCGATTGTCCAAACCATCGAACAAATCGCCTCCGATATTTTGGAAACAGATTTGTTGGAGAACTAGATGATCTAATACAGGTCTCAATGGCAAACATGAGAAAATATATAGACATAGAGAGCACAGGCTGGTTTGCAAATGAACTAGTCTATGCCAGTCATTTGTTTAGGAGCATCTCTGCTTTTTATAGTAAGGGGATCACAATGGACCAATAGGCCCCCGTGAACGCAACAGCCTCCTAACCTAGCTTTGTCCTACAAATAGATGTATCTAACTCTGAGTGTTAGTTTTATCCACTTTTAAATTACAAATTATGTAATTTAAAAAACAAGGTTAGTTTAGAAATACACTCAAACAAAAAGTAGAAAACAAATAAAGATACTGGCGAATACATATATAATTGTCTATGAAGAAGGCTTTTAAAATTGTCCTTTAACGGCCAAACCGAGTATTAAGTAGGTCTCGGTACTAGCTGACTCCTCAAAATCAACCTGGTTATTATACCAGTTGCTTGTAGTCAAATCGATACCAAATAATTTCTTCACAAAAGTATCGGTTTTTCAATAAGAGCGCTACAAAAGTTTTTTTTAAATAAAACAAAAACGGTTTTGGGTATCAATAAAATTCTTTATTCCTGTGGAAGTACGTTTTATGCCATTATCTACGGAACTCGATTTCTTTTGCATGGCCACCACAGGCACGCTTGCAGAAGTCCAGACGCTGAACCCAATTTTCGACGGTTTTCAAGCATAAATCGGCCGATACT
This sequence comes from Leucozona laternaria, assembly GCA_932273885.2. NCBI lineage: Eukaryota > Metazoa > Arthropoda > Insecta > Diptera > Syrphidae > Leucozona > Leucozona laternaria. The sequence continues at coordinate 101,818,964 of OW026367.1, forward strand.
GCTTCAATTTCACGTTCGATATTCGTACGAAGTTCATCAATCGTCGCTGGCTTGCTCCCATAGACCATAGACTTGACGTAGCCCCACAGGAAATAGTCTAACGGCGTCAAATCACACGACCGAGGCGGCCAAGCGACTATACCATTTCGTGAGATAACACGTTCTCCAAACTTGGTTTCCAATAAATTGATTGTGACATTCGCTGTGTAGCTTGTGGCGCCGTCCTGTTGGAACCACATGTCCTCCAAGTCCATATCATCCAATTGGGGCCAAAAATATTCGGTTATCATTGAACGGTAGCGATCCCTATTCACAGTAACGTGCCGGTCTTGATCATCACTGAAGAAGTACGGCCCATTGACGCCGCCGCGCCGGCCCATAAATCACACCAAACCGTAATTTTTTCGGGATGCAATGATGACTCATGGAATACGTGTGGATTGCTGCCTGACCAATACCGCATATTTTGTTTATTGACGAAGCGACGAAGCCATTCAGCCAGAAATGAGCCTCATCGCTAAAGATGATCCGAATCATTTTCAAGTTGCTGCTCAGCCCAATTCACGAACATACGACGCTTCTGGTGGTCAAGCGGCTTCAGTTCTTGCGTCAATTTAATCTTGTAAGGATGTAGGCCAAGATCTTTTCGCAAAATTCGCCACAACGACGTCACAGAGATGTCCAACGCTTGAGAACGACGTGTGAGAGACACATTTGGGCTTTCTGCAACTGCATCGTCAGCGGCAGAAATATTCTCGACACTACGGGCACTTCTTTGTATCACTGGCACGGGAACATTTTGTACTGTGCCTGTGGATTCAAATTTTTCCACTAGACGCTCAATTGTTGATCTGCTAGGACGATTATGACGACCATAAATTGGACGTAGCGCTCTTAACGTTGAGGCCACTTTCTCCGACTCCGAACTTCGGTAGTAAATTTTAATAATTTCGACTCGTTGTTGGCTCGTATATCCTTCCATCATGAAATGGCAAACCTGAAACTGAAGAGAAATGTCAAAAGAGCGGCAAGAAATATGGCGTCGTTTGCTGTTCCTGTTGCTCTACTTTTGTAGCGTCCCTGTTGAAAAACTATTTACTAAGCCTAGGTATTAGGTAGGACTTTCAAATCGGCAGTCTAGTGGCGCTAATACCTGAATAAGAGAAACTTCATGAATGTTCTTCAAAGAATTCGTATTCAATATCGGAAGTTTCTTGGTTGGTGTTTTTTAAATTGGTATAATAAATCAGTTTTAAAAAATATTGAGCTACAAGCAGACTTCGTACTGAACCCACCTTTAGTTTAATAGATTTTTCTCCAACGAGTAACGAATTATAATAATTTTTTTTCTTATTCTAAATGCAACTTTATAACTGCACATGCACAGTGAAGAATAAGTGTTACTTTTATTTATTCTACGTGGGATGACATAGTGAGAATGGATATATTGTCCATCATGGACGTTAATGCTGCTGTAAAAGCACAAATTTCCCATGGTTTATGGACAATATATCGAGTAACAACGTCTCTTTGAATAGTTTCTCGAACGCGACCAATGAATTGCATGAACCGAAACATGAATTGTACACAATTTCTCCAAACTTGTCACCATACACATACGTACACAAATACAAAAACTCAAAGCCCAAAACAACACCCAATTTTATATTTAAATCAAAAGCTTATTCAGAAGACAGCACCACTGATCACTCCTCTATAAATATTATGTCGGTAGGATTGCATTGCCATTCTGCATCTTCTCTATCCCAAATGTAGCAACGACGACCGTTTTGCTATAAACTGCGTAAATCGAACACCAGAAAATTGTTGAAGTCACATTCGAGTGACAAATTTGATAGTTGATGCTATTGTCTGGGGAGACACATCAGTTATCTTAAAATGGATATTATGTCCTTTCTTTTGTTAAAATAGACATAATCCATTCGAAAATAAAATAAAATATTACTCAATCAAAATAAATATCAACATAAATTATTTGAAAGGCCAAAATTGTGTCAAAATCTGAATTATACCAGTCTTAGACGTATTAAGTCCTAGTACCGCTTCGTGTATTTAGATCCGGTCCTAGTGATGTGCAGAAATGCTCAGGTAGGTACTTACTTTTCGTTAAGACCGAGTACCAGAGCTAGTACCTATGGTCTAGCTAGACTGGGTACTAGGCTGGCTTAGTATACTTATATGAAGAAATCGGGTGTAAGGCGATTGTCCTCAAACAAGTAATCATCGTATTGCATAATAGGATGTTGACTTATTCCTAAATACAAGACATAACAATAATTTTCCCCATATTCTTACGAAAAATGGTTATTAATGGCACCTCCCAAAGAACCATTTTTTTGATTTTAGCTTTTCTCGAAAGCGGTTTAATAGATTTTGATCATTTTTTATAAAGGATTATTGATACATTTTAATAACATTGTCTACCAATATTTTTTTTTTCAAACTCATAACATAACATATTTCAAAAACGAATCTGTCGATTTTTATTAAACTTGACAGTAATCAGTTTTTTTTTAAATTATCGAAAAAATTAAAAAAAAAATTATTATTATAACCAAAAATAACGGTACCTCTCACAAAAACTGTAAAGGAAAATCCCTTTTTTGCTCTAACACGACTCCTATGATTTTGATATTTAAATAAAAATTTCTGTATCGAAATTAGTACAATTTGTAATTTAAAATTATTTAATTTTACATTTTATTATTGTAAACTTTTATTTTTTGATTTTCCACTACCTCTTTATCTGATTAATCGATTGAAACTACATTTTTTTTTAAAGAAGCTTGTAAATAAGTTCAAATAATATTGCATATCAAAATTTTCAAAAAATTAATTTTTGGATGAAAAAGAAAAATATATTTTGAAATTTCGATATTTCAAGAACGGGAGGAAGATTTTTTTGTGATATTCAATTTTTAACTCCACCCTAATAAATACTCAAAATTGGAGCACGATTTTTTTTTCAAAAATATTTACAAAATGTTATTTATAAAAAATTAATTATTTTTAAAACAGCTCGTATCTATGATTTTTAAAATTTTGTTCTCATAAATTAAGATTTATATATAAGAAATTTATTTAAATTTATAATAAGAAATCTGAAATGGATTCCAAACAGTTTCAGAAGTATTTTGAATCAATTTATTTATAATTTTGTTGATTTAAAACAATTTTCCAGTTTAAAAAACATAATTTCCCTTCATGCATATATGCATATGTGCAACATGGTGTGCTATTGGATAAAATATAGGCTCACATAGCTAATTTAATTCAGACTTTAGAAGAACCACATTGTGATCGCACATAAGAGCAAGTTCGTCCAACCCAGTCGTCCATATTTTGTTTTCTATAATGGGGTTGCTAATACCCAATCCCTCCAGACTTGCAACAGTTTGAACATTAAAAAAAAAAGAACAAACATTCATTTAAAACGTCTTACAGCATTCCTATAGCAATCTATACTTACCATACCTATACTGACCTTGCACCTGAAAAACTTTCAAATTCAATAATGTTCGATCATGCATTTCAAAAGGCTTTCAGAATCCATTAATTTTCAAGGTGAAAGAAAACATTAACAAGCACAAATTCTTTGTAACTGAAAACTCAATTATTGTATAATTCTACTTGTACATGCAAAAACGTGGAAAATTTTCAATAAATCAACAATACAAATAAAATAACTCATAGTGGCGCCACATACCATGAATTTCATACTTAATTTAAAACAACAAGAGTCATTTGCAATTTCTCCCGATATTGGTTTTGATATTGTTATCCAATCTTTAATTTGTATTATATACATCCCTTTTACACAAAAGTAAAAAAAAAAATTCAACATAAACAAAAAAAAAATTTGTGCCAGACGTGGTCCCTTTCAAACTGTCTGTTCAGACATTTGGCTTATTTTTTTTTATTTTGTCTCCCTACGAAGAGGTTTTGAATTATATTATTGAATGCCAATGCTTGAAGCGGGTGTGCTATTAAAATTTATATTCTTTCTAACTTTGCACAGTGGGGCAAGCTATATAGCATTATTGGAATAATTTAAAAAATAAATTCAAATTATTTTCTTTATTCTTTTTGAACAAAAATAAACGGCTTTCATATATCATTATTTTTTTTTTCAGAAAACTTTTTGGTTTGACTCAAATGGAAAGTCTGATTTTCTACTCAAAATTTTGAGATCAACAGTATTTATTTGTTACTATTTTCTATACACTTTCACAAAATTGTCGGGATGAAATTTTGGAAAAAATCCCGGAATTTGAACAAAAAATTCACCAGAAGATCAGAAGTCTTCCCAGATCATCTTGAAAAAAGGCCAAAAAATAAAAATCCTGCCAGATTAAGGATTTCCGGGTTAATTTCTAAAAATTAAAATAAAAATTACACCGGAAAAAATATATTTTATTTTAGATAATAAGATACTAAAGGGTCCGCCAAATAACTTCTTTTTTTTAAAAAATGGCGTAAAACATCGAGTGTAGCTTCGGTTGTGTGGCACGTAGCGCCGTCCTCTTGAAACCAAATGTTGCCAATATCCTCCTCTTCAATTTTCGTGAACAAAAATTCGTTCAACATGGCCCGATAACGATCACCATTGACTGTAACGGCCACTCCTTGCTCATTTTCGAAAAATGGCCCAATTATGCCTCTGGACCAAAATCCGCAACAAACAGTGACTCGTTTTGGGTGTATCGGCTTTTCAATGTATGCGTGCAGGTTTTCTGTGACCCAAATGCGACAATTTTGCTTGTTTACGAACCGACAAGATCAAGATGAGCTTCATCTGAAAAGATGATTTTTTAGGCGAAATCGGCATCTTCTCTAAGTCGATCGCAGGCCCACTTAGCGAAGCGTATACACAACCATATTCGCTCAGCGGAAGGATAAAACTAATTATCTGTCAAATGAGACATGAGCTAAGTGTTGCCATTCACGAAATAAGCACTAGTTAAAAAAAAAAAACGTTAGATGGCGGACCCTTTATATGACAGAATGCCGAAAAAATTAAAATTTAAAAAATCATTCAATATAAAAATGGGACTTATATGCATGAGCTGTAACTTTTAATACTGACCACGCTGGATATTGCGTTTTTTTCAAATTTGAAAAAATCTCAACGAATAAATAGAATCTCTGAATTTTTTTTCTTAAATGATTGCCAAAATAATAGCAAAAATTGTTCTGGAACGCATAAAAGAACACCTGGAAGCCATCCTTGATGCTGAAAAGGCCAGGATTCCGCACTGGCTCCTCCTGTATTGATCACATCAACACCCTGGAGGTAATAATTGAGCAGTGAGTGGAATATCGATCACCACTTCACCTACTGTTCATCGATTTCAAGAAGGCTTTTGACAGCGTCAACAGGGTGTTTATTTGGCTTCTTTGCGGAGGAGGGGTATCCCGGATAAGCTCATTGCTATTATAAAAGCTACATGAGATGGGTCCAAATGTCACGTCTTACATGTAGGAAGATTGTCGGATGAATTTGAAGTCCAAAGTGGGGTCAGACAGGGCTGCATACTGTCACCAATTTTGTTTTTATTTGTGATAAGTAGAGAGTTTCCAATTTCTTGGGAGTATTGTCTCTACCGAAGGCAAAACCGAACAAGACGTATACAGCCGTATCGGGAAAACAAAAAATGCGTTCCAGATGTTGTCTTATATTTGGAGGAATAAATCTCTCAACTTAAAGACCAAGCTACGACTGTACCGCTCTAATCTAGAATTCGTGTTGCTATACGCATACAGCACCTGGAAAATAACATACATTGTAACTGCAAACTTTCGTAAATAGATATCTGCTAAATATCTTAAGAGTTTCCTGGCCCAATCGTTTATCCAACGAATAACTTCATAGTAATGGGTGATTTTTTAAGAGGTTTAGAACTTTAAAAAAAAAAAAACACACAAAATTCGAAAAAATGAATGAAATATTTATTTGAATCGATAGTTTGAACCTTGCAATTTAATGTTTAAAGATAATTTCATCCAAATGTTGACCGCGGCTGCGTCTCAGGTAGCCCATCCGCTGAGTCCAATTTTGGCATACTCTTTCACACATATCGGCCGGTATCTCACGAATGAATGCATGGATGTTGGCTTCCAGTGCGTCAATCGAAGCGGGCTTGTCCCTATAGACATTAGCCTTGACATACCCCCACAAAAAATAATCTAATGGTGTCAAATCGCACGATCTAGGCGGCCAATTGACCGGCCCGAAACGTGAAATTAACTGTTCACCAAACTCGCCTCGCAATTGCGCCATTGTTTCGCGTGCTGTGTGGCATGTGGCACCGTCTTGTTGAAACCACATATCATGCAAGTCAAGAACTTCCATTTTGGGCAAAAAAAAGTTTGTTATCATCGCTCGGTAGCGTTCACCATTGACAGTAACGCTGCGATTCGCCCAATATGGCCCAATAATGCCGCCGGCCCATAAACCGCACCAAACAGTGGCTTTTTCGGGATGCATTGGTAGCTGTTGCAATGCTTCTGGCTGATCTTCACTCCAAATGCGGCAATTTTGCTTATTTACGTACCCATTCAACCAAAAATGAGCCTCATCGCTGAACACAAGCAGCGCGCGATGAACATTTCGAACCGAGCACGAATTTTGATAGTAAAATTCAATAATTTGCAAGCGTTGTTCATTTGTAAGACGATCCATGGTTAAATTGCAAACCAAACTGAAGCTGTTTGACAGTGACACAAGGTACTAAACACACGTCAGCTGTCAAAACCAGTGTTGCCAAAACCAAACCAGCCAAAAAATCACCGTTTAGAATGGGTAAGGAACGCTTCGAAAAGGCAACGATTGCATTGCAAGCCAACCAAGAAGGCAGAAGTGTCAGAAGACCGAGAAGTTCATGGCGCAGAACAGTCCAGGAAGAATATGCGCAATTAGGGAAGAGCTGGAGAGTGCAAAAATACATCTCCGGAAACCGTACACGATGGCGTGTAAGGCCCTATGTTCTGCAAGGGATCACACACGGACGTAACAGGACCTAAGGACCTAAGTAAGTAAGACTTTTTGAAATGATATTACTGAAAGCCGGATTGTGTACAGCTTCTTAAATTTTTCTTCCTGAAATTCTTTTGTAGAAACTCGAGCAACCATAGTTAAAAAAAAAATCTCCCATCACAAAAGTCTGTGAACAAGCTTTTAATGAATTGAACTTCTTACAAAATCCCTAAACAAGCAGTTATTTGTATAGCTTAACTAACCACTAAGCTGGACACAAGCACAACTTTCTGTTTGTGAGGCACATTTCTAGGAAGTATTTCGATATTTATTCGAATTTATGAGTTTTAAAACTCACAATTCAAAATATTTGTGTAGGCATGTCGTTTTAGCTCACTAAAGTTTAATTTTACATTTCAATAATTTCCAGACTACTTATATATTACTATGCCCCACTGTGGATCGCATTCTTCTAATGATATTTCCTTAGCGCATGTTTCGTCTACTCTATGTCGTGTATTACTCTGTGTGTGCAAACATCAGCTAAAAAAAAACCATAAAAATTGTAATTAAATTCAAACACACGACACAAGTCGTTGAGGTTTTTTTTTTTTTTATTTTGTCTTTTTTTTATCTTCAGACCATTCCCGGACATAAGTAATACAAACCTTAAATAAATATGCGCAAACGTTTGAAGCTTATATTCACGTATATTCTGGAGTGGAGTGGGGTAGAAAAAGGGGACAAGGGCAAGGAGCAAATTCTACTGGGAATTGGCCAAAGTGGGCTCTGACCGAGTGATGGAATTTTCCACTCCTTTACTCGTGGCAAGTCTTTTGTTACGCCGCAAAATATCGAAGAAACATTTATGTGTGCATATATAATACTCTGATTGATGTTTCTTTTTTTTCTGTTGTTCTAAGGCATCCAGATAGAATGGAATGGAATGAAATTACCAATCTAGATATGATATATTTATATGGATATTTTTTGTGTGGCTATTAGAAAGACGACAGTTAATTTATAGGTTGATTGATGAAGAATCTTTTTTAGATATGAAAATAAAAATATTCAAAAAAAAAGTATACAATTTGGTCACACACGAGTGTATAAGAAAATGATAACATGAGAGCTTCAGAACTTACAGAAATTACTAAGAACAAATTTAAGGAAGTTATTAACGATATAGAGGGTGTTTTGCATAAATGCGACCAAAAGTCTAGAGTGTGTAGGTTGGGTTAAGACAAGAACGAAATCGTATGGGATCTTAGGCGGAAGGGCAATTTCCTAGAAAAATCAATATTGAAATAGAAAAAAATCATTAATAATAATCAACGGCAACACTTACAGTTTCATTTGTAAAGCCAGAAATATATTTTTCAATTCTATTTTTAAAAACAATAATTTTAGTGAATAGTTATTGAAAAATTAATTGTTTAAACTCAAACTATTGAAATAAAAAATGAAAAACTGTGTTCAAACTCATTGTGTTCAAAATTTCGGACTGGAAAGGTAGCAAAAATAGTTCCATTGAATTTTTATCCATAACATTCCAAAAAAAAAGCAAAAACAATGCTTGAGAAAATTACTCCTATACAATTTTTTTCTTTTCTTGTCCTAGCCTAGACCCCTTAGCTTTTACTCGCATTCTTTCCAGAACAGCCTGTATAGGAAAGGCTGTTTTTTTTTTAGACGTGTGGTTTTCAATAAAAAATAAAATGCATAAAATTTAAATGTATGGCCAAAAATTTAGGTTTATTATAAAGATAAGGGTTTGCCATTATGTTTTAAAAATGATTTCGGGCAAGTGACCGCCGCGGTTGACTCGAATAAATTCCAGCCGAGAGTCCCAATTTTCGACCACTTTTTGCAGCAATAGGGGCCTTATGTCGAATTTATTCTCTTCCAAGCCGTCAATCGTCTCGGGCTTTTCTGCTTAGATAAGCAACTTCACATATACCCACAAAAAATAGTCCAGCGGTGTTAAGTCGCTGGAGGCCACGCCACAGGCCCAAGACGCGAGATTAATGCGCTCATCAAAAGTGTCCTTCAATATTGATTGTTTCGTTGGCTGTATGGCATGTAGTCCCGTCTTGTTGAAACCAAAGATCGTCCACATCAACATCCTCCAATTCAGGTACGAAAAAGTCATTAATCATGGCTCTATAGCGTTCCCTATTGACTGTAACATTACATATGCCTGGCTTCATTTATGAAGAAATATGGACCAATGATTCCCTCTGCCCATAGAGCACACCAAACAGTGACTTTTTGAGGATGTAATGGCGTCTCAACAATGGCTTTTGCATTATAATCACTCTAAATACGACAATTTTGCTTATTAACATACCCATTTAACCAAAAATGAGCTTCATCGCTGAACAAAATGTTCTTGGGAAAATCGGGATCAACAACGATCTTGTTTCGGGCCCATTTTGCACAATTTGCTTAGGAGTAATTCTATTCATTATGAAATGGCAAATTAAACTGAGCATAAATTAAGTGACAACTGGAAAAAAAACCAACTTTGAAAAAAGTGTTGCCAGATTGAAAACTACACGTCTAAAAAAAAATAACCTGTATTATGTTAGGTTTACACCTGTCGTTAATAAATTGACGAAAGATTAATATTTTTGAGACTTGTGGTTATGAAGTTGTTGGTTCCCAAGAACGTTAATATGGTTTTTCCCACACGAATCGTAAACTTGGGAAAAAGCCAGCTTTAAAAAAAATCTTCATCCCACTTAACTGTAAAATTTTAACCTGATGAACCAACTTTTTGTTGACACACATTAAAAAAAAAATGTTGCAAAACTCTAACAACATGTTGCAAAATCCTGCTTATATTCAATATTATACGAAAAAATATAATCCTAACTGAATTTCTAAAAAAAAAAAAACAAAGTTTTGAATTAGTAAACATTTAAAATTGTTTAAATTCTAAAATCGCCCACGAATCTCGAGTCACATTGAATTTTATTTCTTTAAATTCCTTAAGTGAATTTTTGTTTAATTTTTTAATATGTAATTTAAATCTGAGGGGGCTCTTGAAACACTTTGAATGTGCTTGAAGTTGCCTTTGATTTATTGAGATAACAAGGTACCAAGACTATATAGGTGAATAAAATTGCTCATATATTTTCCACTGCACTTATCATGCATAAGTTTGATGATTAAGGTTTCTAGTTTAGATAGATACCAATTCACACTTTCAATTTCAGGTATATGAAATATAAAAGTGATAACAAAAAAAAAAAAAAAAAAAATAGTGAACAGACTGTCTCCAGATAGGACCGCAACACCTTTAAGTGCGAAATACTTGCCACTAACTTTGTGAGCGCACACAGTCGAGTTATTTCCGGAATTAATATATTATGGCAATTTGTTAATCAAATAATTACTACCATCACGCCTACGATTCCATGCCATTTTTTCCCCCATTTACTGAGACTATAAGTAATTTTCAACTTTTATATTATTTATATATGAAAATATGAATCAGTATATGTAGATATCATAAACGCAAAGCAAAAGATAAGAGATATGAGAACGAGTGTTTTTTTTATTTTTTGGTTGCTTTTTTTTCAGTATACACTCAAAAAACAAAAAGCAACGATATCAGTAATTGATTCGGCGAAATAATGTTTGTATACAAAAAAAAATTTAAAAAAACTGCGCCGTGCAAATTGAGACGATGAATATTTTCTAATTAAATATTTCCATAATGACTACTATGACGACATAAAATTGTTCTCTGTTGAGAAGACTTAGGATTTGTTGAGAGCACAAGAGTTTTAACAAAATTCGCCAAGAAATCTTTGCAAAACTTTCGAAATTACTAAAACAAATAATTTTCAAAAACACAATTTTTTTAACAAGCCATTCAAATAAAAATACATTGTGTATTGAAGCATTTCACTACCATCCCACCACTACACTCAAAGCAATAAAAAATATTGTAACTGTCGAATTTTAGAATACTGCTTACGTCCCTCTTCTGAAGCCATCACTGGTGCAGAGTGGAATATTAAAAGATAGGAGTTCTTCTGTGAAATTTAAGTTCACACCCAGTTTGAACACGAGAAATAAGAAATCTGTCAAGTGAAGGAAAAGTACTCAGCAAGCATAGAAGGTGAGACTGCAGTTTTTAAAAGACTTCGGAATTCGGTTTCAGAAGGAAGAGTGGAAGCCCAAATTTAAAGTAGTTTGTTCGTGATGTCTGATAACTCAGACCTCAGACTTAAAGTTTGAAATGTCTGCTATTTGAGACTGTAATTTAGAGGCTTTGTTATTTCAGACTGTAATTAAGAGACGTCTGCTTATTCGGAATGTAATTTAAAAGCGTCTGACATTTCAGACTGTAATTAAGAGACGCCAGCTTTTTCAGACTGTATTTAAGAAACATCTGCTGTTTCAGACTGTAATTTAGAGACATTGGTTATTTCAGACCGTAATTTAAAGACTTTGCTAATTTAGACTGTAATTTATAGACTCTGCTATCTCAGACTGTGATTGAGTTCCATCTGCTATTTCAAACTGCAGACTGTAATTAAGAGTCGTCTGCTTTTTCAGTCTGTAAATAAGGGAAATCTGCTATTTTAGACTGTAATATTGAGACCCTGCTATTTAATACTGTAATTAAGAAATGTCTACTATTTCAGATTGTAATTTAAAAACTTTGGTATTTCTCAATGTAATTTAAAAACTTCTGTTATTTCAGATTATAATTTAGAGTCTTTGCTATATCTTACTGTAATTCAGAGATGTCTGCTATTTCAGACTGTAATTCAGAAACTTTGCTATTTCAGACTGTAATTTAGAGACGTGTTATATTTCAGACTGTAATTCAGAGACTCTACTATTTCAGACTGTAATTTAGAGATTTTGATATCTCAGACTGTAATTAAAGTGATGTCTTCTATATCAGACTGTAATTTAGAGACGTCTGCTATTTCAGACTATAATTTAGAACGTTTGCTGCCTCAGACTGTTATTTGGAGACGTCTGCTATTTCATACTGTAATTTAGAGACTCCTGCTGTAGTTAAGTCAGGGCGTTTTGCATAACCCGATTTTTTTTTTAAATCACGCAAAGTGCGATAGTGCACGTCCACTTCTAATGTTGTTTAACTGTTATAAATTGACATTTCTCTAGACTCGTCCTGAAAAATAACTTGAAATTTTTACACTAAAATTTATCACTTCACTGGTTAATCCTGTGAAGCGACAAGCATACATGATTCTGATGAAAAGAATCTCACAATTAGTGTCAGAAGTGGAAAGAAAATATCGAGTCGTTGGAGACAAAATAAATATTTTACAGTAAACCAATTATTTTATTTTTCCCTTAGCTTAAGAGCAATAATTAGAGGCACTGTCTGAATTCAGTTATATTATTTTTTCAATAATATTGAGTTCTCATATCTCAAAGTAAACAATTTGTTTTCTTTACATTTTTCACTTTTTCGCTTACAATAAAAAGTCGATTAAGGCTGACTAGCGTAGTATATCGTGCAGAGAATATCAGTCATTCACATCTTAAGAGTAATTTTGTAAATATAATAAAACGAGAACAATATTTGTTAATGACTTTACATTTTGTTGTTTTAAGTCAGGATAAAACTGGAGCATTTTCATAAAAACAATTACCTCATTTTTAAGTCTACAAGAGGTTTTTAAACATACTCGTGACATCGAAAGTAAAAATACGCAACAGAATGTTTGTTTTATTTCTAATATTTGCCATCCAGAGAAAGTAAATAAAAAAATTCAGATGTTCTTCTATGCATAAGCACATCTATAAAATAGCCGAAAACTATTTTTTAATGCTCTCGAATGAACTCTTCGAAATATTACATTAAAGCTCAGAACAAAATCGAAACACATACACGAAGAAATTCGCCATTAGGAAAAGAACAAAGCATTACTTTCTCGATCGATTTAAATTTTTTTTTTCAAAAATGGATAGGTATGATTAATTTCCCGCAAAAAAAAAAAAAAAAACTGACAAGACCTTCACACCTAATTAGGTAAATTAATGAAATACCAGGGAGTGACTTTTCGTCTGTCTTTTATTATTTTTCAGCTTATTTATTTATGTATTATGTCTGTCTTTGGTCAATTATCACACTTTTTTGTTTTTTTTTTTTTATTTTCTTTCTGCGTGTGCGAGTTTTTTTTTTTATTTTTCAATTTAAAACAAATCGATTTATTTTTGCAATATATCTTTTTTTATGGCTGGAATTGGGACAAAAATAGATTTGGCGACAAGACGAGATCGTAATTTCTGAACTGAAATTTATTCATAAGAACCTAGATTTTATCGATTTAACTAAAACTAATTTTAAGGTAATGATGTCATTAAAAACATTGCATTTAATTTTCTATTCATTCATTGCACATTAGTTAATTGGCTCGCTTTTAATGGCACTTTTTATATAAATGACTCAAGGACCTCTTTGTTGTTGTGAGATTACCTTAAGCCTTAAATGTAGTTTAATGAAGAGCGTATTTTTTCACTCTCAGAAAGCGTTGACAGTCAGTTTTTTTTTTTTGCTCATTTTGTTTGTAATCTAAAAGTGAGATTGTGCAAAATAACTCGGCAATTAAAAAAAAAGAAATGTTTTTAATGCACTGAATCCAAATATGACCTCAATATTGCTACATCAAGTGAAGTAAAATTTACAAAACTTTTTGTTTTGCACTTTCGAAAACATAACCAAACAAAACAACTATTTTTTAACGCTAATTGAGGATGAATAAATAAAAACGACCCATTAATCCTCCATTAGGTCTAATAAAAGGAGTTTAAATAAAATAAATAAGCAATTAATGAAGCAGCGTCAATTAAAATTGCGAATTTAAATTGCGAATTTAAATTTAATAGAGACTCAACTAATTGGGACATGGAGGGTAACGAGCAGGTCGGTGAACTGGCCAGGCAAGGATTAGCACTTCATAGCTCACTTGCGGAAAGAGTTAACATTGCACTCGGAATTATGAAGAGCAACATTTTCTCCGTTGTTCTAACTAAATATAATCTAAGGCGGCACAGTGTAACTAACTGCCAGAAAGATCTGGTTCATTGATAATAAATCCCCAACAAAAAAGTGGCTTGATACTTAGCCCCAGGCGAGACGTAGCCAAGGCCGTTGCGACCAGTGTTACCGCAGGTGAAATTATTTATGTGTTCGTCTGAATGAAAAAAATGTGTCCTTTTGAAAATAAAGGAGTCCTTTTAAAAATAAATTCATAACATTTTAGAAAAATATGAATTTAAGAAGGTAATAACTAACCAAAGTTTATTTTATTGTTTTATGAAAGAAAAACTTAACAGAATATTAAGAATAAAGTTAAAACATTTGAGTACATAGTATTACTCAATGTAGGTAATAGTCAGTCTTATACATTTCATAAAAAAAAAACAAGTTTATAAACAACCTTATTTATTATACTTATTTCATCAATTGAAATTTTCTTAAGGTTAAATGATCGTGACAGAAATGTGTCCTTTTAAAAAAAAATGTGTACCCGAATCCGCTGAAGAAAAAAGAGTCCCCGGGGACACTATAGTGTCCCAATGGTAACACTGGTTGTGACCTATGTTCTGGTTACTAATGGGTAATTGGAGAGCATGAGGCGAAGCTGGGGAAGTCCATAAATAATACTCATTGCCGTAGTTGTGGGGACCAGCAGAAAAAGGAAACAGTCGTTCATTAATTCTGAAAATGCCCCGCTCTGGCCGAAATGAGAGTACAATCATTCGGAAGAGCTTTTCCGGACGACCTCGACGAGCTTTCTGAGATGAAGATCAAAGATTTGTTCTCTCTTCTGAACGCGACGAAGTAGATCTAGGACAAACTCCGGTTTGAATTTGAACTCCTGTACTGTATCCGTAGTAGGGCTATCGATTTATTTTTTTGAGAAAGCAGTATTCCAAGAAAAAAGAAAAACAGTACACGACAGTACGCCGGTAATATAAAAATATTTTCATAAAACTGTATAAAATAACGAGCACCAAAATCGTTCCAGTAGATAATCTCTAGATAAGTCTATAAAGTTGAAAAGAGCTCTCCATTCAGATTCCACATCCTTTATGCTTATGTTCTCCGTAATGTTTGGAAATACGAAGATATGAGTTCTATTAAACATTTGCCCAAATTTCTTGGGTTTGGTTTTAGGATTTGGAGTGGAGTTTCGTCGTGAAAATCAACTCTTTGTCTTATAGCCTGGCAAATAGTTTTGTGATACCTTAGGAAAATTCTAAACATATTTTCTGCCATCATGAACAATTTCACTTTAGGGTGGATTTAGATATTTTCAATACATACGATGTCATATAAGCATTATATCCTATCCAGTAGGAAGAAAAAAGTGTTTAACAGACACTCATTGCTCTAAAACTCTGTTGACAACGCCTTAAAGAGACAGCTAGCGCAGACAGTTTTAAATTTTTCTGATTTTTAACATTTAAATGCTCCTGAAATTCTTTAAAAATCTGTTGGTTTTTTTTGCGCTATGAGAGAAGAACTCCGTTCAAAGAGCAGTAAGAATAATGAAAATAATTGTATGGAAAACGAAAAGTAGCTCAGGAAAGGAAAGCAGTAGGTACTTTGGCCGTGTTGGCAGTACGGCAGTACAGGGTTTCTAAAAGCAGTAAAATTACTGCAATTGCAGTACTTCGGCAGCTCTGATCCGTAGGGCGCCTTTGGGCCACGTGAAAGCGGATTGAGGTTTTCCATTTAAGAATTGTATATTCTATGGTAGACGACAGCGAGGTAGACCATGCTTGCGCTGGAGAGATGGCGTAGACCAGGACGCCCGGAGCCTTGGGGTGCGGAACTGGATGGCGGCGGCTCGAGACCGGGATGGGTGGAGAGACTTGTTGAAGGAGGCCAGGACCGGACCCCGGTTGTTGAGCCGACGATGATGACGATGTTGGGGCTAAAAAAACTGTTTGAAAACCCCAAAGAAATACGCAAAATTTTTGTACTCACAATAAAGTGAAAATTTTTAGAATTTTTTTTTTAAATTTAGTTCTCAATTTAATAATTCTATTTACTTTCCTAAATTAACGTCATGATATACATATCCACTTATAAAGTGTGGTGAATTGTGATATCTCTGATATCTCTGATATCTCTTATCATATCAAGAGTGTTAGCTTAGATGTCTTACACATGGTGGCAATTGTTCTCAAAATTCCATGTCATCAGAAATGATAAGAAAAAATTTAGCGTCACTCGTATTCAAGTTCAAACTACATTTACAAAAATGACATAAATTATTTCAATTTTGTTCAAATATCTACTTATTAACATAATGTAAGAAGCGAGTGGAGCTTTAACATACTCCATAAATTTATTAAAAAATTGAAAGAATTATCTTATTTATTTGTTTGTAGAAGACGGCATTATGTCAAACCATAATTAGACTTTAGGCTACTCTTATAATGGATTCACTCACAAGAATATTAATTTGTTCAATAAAAACTAAACTAAAAAACTATTCGTTTGTTATTTGAACATAGAATAACAAATAATTGTATTCGAAAAATTAATAAGATATTATTTAACTAATAAATTTTCTGTATTAAAGGAACATTCTTTAATTGTTGAAAAATTTATCTGTAAAATCAAACGAACGTATGCTGCAGTAAAACAAAACACACGACTCTGTCACACGTACATTTTGTTTGCTGTTGACATAAATACACTGAACGAATTTTGTTCGTCATAGAACATAATTAACCGTACTATAGGAGCTTTATGGACGAAGACCTTCTCTGTGCAGTACATGTCCTGCTAGATCACAAAAAACGTAAATCCTTATTGCAGTTTGTACGTACATATATACCCATCCTTTAGTATCAGTCTTTAGCATTTATTTAAAATAATTATTGTTATTAGGCAAAAATGATTAAAGGGAGGTAAACAAAAATTGACACTTTTTGGGTCCAAGTTAGCCCTCCCCAGCTCACTGAAGACATTAATCATTCATTTGACCGAACAAACGTTAGCAACATGCACTTACATATACATATGTACGTCTATTCCTTTACTTTTATAATATTTGAATTTCTTATGGAAAATAACGCGTACATTTTTTGATTAAAAAATGATAAATTAATTTAATTTATTTAGAAAAGCTTTAAAATATAAAACGTCTTTTCCATACACCGAGTCTCTTAATTAAAATTGAAAAATAAATCATATACATATGTACATAAATTTGCTAATTGTTTTAATCAATTTTGTCCAGTTTAATGCTGTTTATCAATCAAAGCTTGCCGGCATTCTTCAACGAATTCATACCAACTACGTACATACAATACAAAAGACACAGCTATAAAGTCATTGATTGATTGCAATGGAAGTTTATGGAAAATTACTCATTCAACTAATAAAACATTGATAAATTCAAAATGTAAACTCAAACTACGTATGTGGGAATTAAAACAGCCTTGGTTATTAATTTGATTTTTCAATAAAATCTTTTGACAATTTTGAAAGAACAAGGAATTTATCAATAAAACAAAATATACCTACATGCGGTGATTCGCATAAGGTACGAGTAGTAGTTTGGATCGAGACAAGAAAAAATCCTATGAGGGGGTGGTTTATTTTATTTTACGTAGATATTTAAGAACTATTTTTGTTTTAAAAAAATGCAGTGCTCATATCAATTTTTAGTCAAAAGCAGCAAACCGGATTCATGTCTCATACTTTTTGAAAAAATTGAAATAGCTAAATCTTCCTTACTTCCTATACGTAGTTGAAAAACGATCTTTACAGCAACTTAAGCGACGGATTTGAGTCAAGTTAAGCGAATTTTCTTTATATAATTTTCAATTCTTAAAAAAACTGGGGAAGATTTTAGCATCTGGTTTTTACTAAAAATTAATAAGAGTATTGAATAATTAAAACAAAAATACTACTTAGGCTCCGGGGTTAACCCCAGTTATCTGAGGAGGCACTTTTTATGGTGGAAAATTCCTGCGGAACTACTAAACAAACTCGGTGGGTAAAACATAAAAAGCATCTATTTAGTTAATCCTGAGTTAATTCACCAAATTTTATGAATTAAGTCGGGTTAAACTTTAATCTCGAAATGGAGAACTGGATCTTAATGACGTAAAGTTTTGAATTAATTTATTTTCAAAGTTTAAAAATTAATTTTTCAAAAACTGTACACTAAGGGCCAGTTTCACAGTCAGAAAAATGACACTTAAGTGGGGAATGTGAAAGATTAATTCCCATTATCTCAGTGCTCTGTTACCTAAATAAGTGGCACTTAAGTCTCCGATGTTTGTGACTTAAGTTCCACTTACGCTGGCTATGGAATTAAACTTAAATTCCTTATATGGGAAACTTAAGTGCTACTTATTCCGGTAAGTGTCGACTGTGAAACTGGCCCTAAAACAACTTTATTTAAATGCTAATAAAAGAAGAGATTTTTGGTTTTACAAAAACGTATTGCATGACATTGTAAGTGTTACCGTTGTTTTTTAAATATTTTTTTTCTCTAATAATAGAAAATTGCCCCTCCACTCTTCCCAAACAATTTTTTCTTGTCTCGACCCAGCCTACACGCTCCAGCTTTTTGGTACACCTTATGCAAATCACTCTGTAAATAAATAATTGTTCTAACTTTACATTCCCTGCCTACAATTAGTGAATAAAAGGGATATCTCCACACCAAAGATTTTTTGTTCCTACAATTTTGGGCTGTTCAAGTTCTATGTATGTTTCTATGTATTGATGCGCTGATATAGAATTTTGTAGAATTTTCAACTAAAATAAAATTTTTTTTTATCAAAAACCAACGGAAATATCTTCTTGGTATTTTGGATTTTGGTATTTAGATGGGATAAGTCCTTCATTTTCCCCAAATCCTCAAATATTATAAAGTGATCATTTAATTGTTCTTCTAAAAAATTCCCTTCTTTTTACTTTTGTAAAATTTATTGCATGTGTATAGTTGTGTATGCTCCATAAGGGACAGTTACTTTACTTAAAATGATTGCAAGGATCTTAAGAGGTTTTCTTTATTCAATTTTTTGAAGGTTTCAATCACTCAGTATAGCAATAAATTTCTTAAAGCACAAAAATAATTCAATTAAGCTAAATAAATTAATCTCAGCCTTTTGTAAATTTTCACTCGTTCATTGCAAAATAATTGGATTGGAAATTTCTGACTATAATCTACCAGCAGAATTTCCATGTCCTCGACCAAAAAAAAAAAAAGAACCAACAACGTGAAGCACGAGAAGAAACGGAAGGTCTAACACGCATAAGTAAATTCTATTATATATAATTGTGTGGAAGTACAATGACCCTTATTATATTCAAGTCCGGACCACCAAATGGGAAAAAGGGTATTTCAAGAATGTCATGCATATTCTTGGCAGTTAAACACACTCATTTTGAGTTGTCCATATAGATGAACTCGTTATTGAAAAAAACAGGAAACATATACAATTTTGTTCCTGTTTGTACAGGGTGTCCGTTATTTCCTAAATTTACCCTCTAAATCAATAGTTTAATCAATGAATGGTCAAGATCATTAAACCATTCCTCTTAGGCCAATATTCCCATACAAATTTGTATATGGAAAATTGCACTTTAAACGAATCATTTTGTCGATTTTACATTAAATTTATTTAAAAACAGAAATTGTTTGCGAATATTTTAATGAGAAAAATTATTAAAATTAATTTAAAAAAATAGAAATTTTTTACATTTAAAATAATTATTTAATTATAAAATAAAAATCAACAATAATATTTTGAATATAATAACTGGAACTGCAGTAGTTTGAGGAAAATAAATATTATGCATAAAGCCGAGTTTACAGTTCTCGTGTGGAGAAAAATCTATGTGCAATTAAATGTATTTTTAGTAAAAAACCGTATAGAAAACTCAGCTCATGCAAAACAAAGACGGTAGACTAAGAGCCAGTTTCACAGTCAGCAAAGAGGCACTTAAGTGGGCAATATTAAATATTAAGGTGCAATATCACAGTGCACACTTACCTGAATAAGTGCCACTTAAGTCTCCCATGTTGGTGACTTAAGTTCCGACTACGCTGGCTATGAAACTTAGCCTAAAGTCCTAATATGGGAAACTTAAGTGACACTTATTCCGGTAAATATCGACTGTGAAACTGGCCCTAAGAGCTGGCAGCAAATTTTGGGTGTGGAAATACATATAACCAAAAATTGAGTGCGAGGGTTTGTTCGAGAATACGTCGTGATATTAAAAACAAAAGTCGGGCAGGTTTTTTTGGCGCCGCCCGATTGTGGTGGTGGAGGGTTGAAAATAGCGATATTTACCAATATTTTTCAGAAGCATTATCACTTACATTTTTTTTTTTTTTTTTAAATAGGATAGAACGATATGTCATTTTCTCTAAGTGTAAAGTCTTTCATTTTGACGATCCGATTAATAGAACTCAAGATATAAGCTTTTTAAGCGAGCAAAATATTTTTAAAACAAAATAAAATTCAAAAAATAATTATTTTCTTACTACATTTGACTCATTTAATATTTTTTTATTAAAGATATTATACAATTTTCAATGTGTGGCTACATACAGTTGTTAACCACAAGAGCAAGTTTTTTAACTGTCAAATCTAAAATTCTTTCATAATCGAGTTTTATCAAGAAATACAAATACTATTAAACCGAGTTCTAAGTCCTTAAAATCTCGAAATTAAGAAGACTATTTACTTTATGTCTAACTGAAATCTAAAACAGAGTTTTAAGGGGAACGATCAAATTGTGATGAAATAAGTTAGAAATCAATGAAATTCTTATTTGATGGTTAACCGACTCTTAGAGGTAAGATATATGTCAAGAAATTGGCTGTAAGACTCGTGTTTTTACTTAAAAAATAATAAGTTAAAACTGATGGTGAAATTTTTCATAATTAATGTTCGGTTTCATAAATATTTAACAGGCTTTTAAATTTTTAAATGACGTATTTTGTATGGAACAAACGTCATTTTAAGATTTAAAAGCCTGTTAAATGGGCTTTATGAAATCGGCCATAAGATAATTAAACTAAGGAAAAAGAAACCGTAAAAAAATGTAAATCTAATATAAAACAAAAACAAAATTTTAATCACCTTTTTATCAAGACTTCGGATAATTTTTAGCAGAAAAAAAAAATATTTTAAATATAAAAACTATCTCTAGAATGACTTATTATAGGTTTATATAGTAATTCTTCTCGAACAATGTGACAAAAATTTCATTAGTTATCTTTTATTAATATCTATAATTCATCTGGGGATCCACCAATCAAATTATTATCTATATACTCTTAATCATTTTTGCTACAGGTAGGTACCTAATATAATTAATTTTAGGTTTTTTTTAATAGCTTTTTGGTTATTTATAGATAGGTAAGTTACTCTATACATGCTAATATATGTAGATACCCGGTATTACAAATTGCGTTACGCCATTCAATTGCTTAAAAAAAAAGTGTTTTTTATATTAATTTCACAGGCAATATTATATTATACCAATGTGTGTAGGAATATGGGATTTAATTAGATTTAAGACTCATTAAAATTCCTCGTAAAATAAAAAAAAAAAACACACACATGGAATAAATAGTTCCAATATTAAGTAGGTAGAGGTATATACCTATACTTATAAATTCAATATTTTTTGTTTGTTCTATTAGAAAAGAAATTCTTGAGCGAAAAAAATTAAAAGAATTATATTTATTCTTTATGCTTGCAGCCACTTCAACCTGAGGTCATTTCAAGCAATTCAAAACAAATTTATTCAGTAGGAAAAAAAAAACAAAAATCTACAAAAAAAAACCGAAGAACATGCCAAACCATCAAAACTCCTTTTAAAAAAATATAAAGTAATCAGATTACATCGAATTTTAAATATAGAACAAAAACAACCACCCTTTAACTCCTTCCTCTACCCTCCTATAACTAATAAAGCATTCAATCATAAAAAAAGGAAAGAAAAAAAAAAATAAAACAATAACCGCCACAAAATCCATTAGCAATTCAAATTTCACTGTCTTCTCCTCTCCTTTTTTTTTTGTATTAGCAAACCAAAGGTCGAAAATCCCAACAACAAAAAAAAAAAAACAAGGACTTCATTCCCACAATAATTCGTCTTCAATAAAAAGAAATGAAAAAAAAAAAAAAATAGTAGACAAATAAAAGAACATCAACAAGAAAAATTATAAAAGAAACACACAACCGCCTTTTAAGCTTCAGTATAAATAGCAAGCACAAAAAAATTAAAATAGAAGTAAGTACAAAAAAAATAAATAAATAAATAAAATCTACCTAAACCCAACCGCAAACCTTCTTTCAAATAATAATTTGCTTACAAGCAACATTTTTCAGTTTACTTTTTTTTTATTTTTGTATTTTTTTTGTAAATTTTTTGTTTTTTGTATTTCGTTTCGACATGAGTGGAAAATTCCACTGGCAAAATTTCAAGCTTTACTTCTATCTAGAACTATATTCTCGTCACCACCACACACACACACACACACACACACATATACACCACACACGCACACATCACACAAATTGCAGTTTTCATCAACTAAACACTATACAACAAACTTATAGCCATTTAGGTACTCAACGTATACTATAGGGGTTGATTTTTGCTACCAAACATTTCGTCCAAAATAATTCGTATCCCTAGTAACGGACAACTGCTGACATAATTATAAACATACGTTTTTTTTTGTCCTTTTTTGTTAAGGATGTTTTATCACGCAACACACTAAAAAAAACTCACAGTTCTTCGAAAGCCGCTATGTAATTATCTCGAAAACCCCAACACAAGTTTTGATAATATTTACATCAGGTAAAGGGGATGGTAATGGAGTGGGAGAGGGGATGAATCGAACAAAAAAACAAAGTAAGGATTCAAAATGTTCTACTCACGGTGTATTCTGTTGGCGCCAGAGGCGTTCTTGAGTTACTTTTGTGAAAACTCATTTTTCCAGAGATTCAATTCAAGGATAATTTTTATAAAATTTTGAATTGAATTTAAGTATATCCAAGCTTGAAACTATTTATCGCGGTAGATTTTCAAAAAAATTAAGTACAAAACCGTAACGACTTTTCCAAGAAAAAAAAAAACTCAAAAACTTTTGATAAATCGCGTTTTTTACTTCAAATCTTCTCAAATATAAATATATTTTTTTTCTAAATTTAAACAACTCAAAAAACAATTTAATTACTTTGTTTCAATTAAATTTAATTATATGACTTAATATAATAATTAAATTCCTATACAATTAATTCAATAAAAAAAAGCTATAAATATTTATATATATTTTTTTTTTTTTAAATGTTGCGTTCAGTGTAATTATTTTTTTTTTTTTAAACTTCGTCTCTGCAACACAACCGAACAGTTTGCAATTCAAAGCAAGAATGCCAACATTGCCGATTTGTTGGAGAAAAAATATCTGAAAATCATTCTCCTAACATAGGTATACACTTCACAGTTGAAACACAGTGAAGTTACATAGTTTAGATACGTTTGAGTTTGGTTTTTGATGATTCTCAACCAGCAAACGGTTTCGGTTTGCTTTTGGTAAATGAATGAGATATATAGAAAAAAAAAAAAAAAAAATTAATGCGAAAGTGCTGCCGCCTGTATGCTGATGGCTGACTAATCAATTCCACCTAGCAAATCTTTGTATAATTTAGGTTTTCGTTTTCGACTTGAACCTACAATAAAAGTTGAAGAGAAGTCACAAAGTGATTCTACGAAATGCGATGTTTAAGTTTTTTCTTTTATTTTTTTTTATGAAATTTCGAATTCTTTTCTTATAAATACAAATTTGTGTAATTTTTTAACTGACTCAGACTGTGCGGTGTAGTTTTCGGTTTGGTTGATTGTGAATCTAGATACTTTTGTTTAGACGCAAATGCTTAGATGTATGTGTTTATATACATTTGTGCGCATGTGTTGTTTAGAAATAAAAAGAAAAAAAAACGAACAAGTATCTCAACAGAGTGATGAGTTTTTTTTTTTTTCTTTTGTATATTTCTAGTATAAGTTTATGAATATCTAACGAAGCATTAGTTTACGAATGTGGAAATGGAGAAATGCTTACTAATGCGTATAATCTTTATTTTAACATGAAGTTTTTTTTTGCTGCTGTTGTTGTTGCATGAGTTAAATGAGTAAAGAGGTGGGTATAGGGATGTTTAGTTCTTTTTTTTTTTTTTTTTTGATCCATGAAGCTTAAAATCAGTTTTAATTGGAAATTTTTGTTGAGATTCATGCATCGGACACATTTTAGATGCACGTGGTTAGTTTTTTTTTTGTATTTTTTGTCTTGTATTGTAAAGGTCAGCATCAGAGGTTTTGTGTCTTGATTTTATCCCAGCATTACTATGACGATGGATGATGATATTAAAAGTATCTCAACTTAAGCAGCTGATTTTTGTTTACAATCGATTATTTACACATAATCAAGAATAAAAAAAAAGTGCCTCAGGAACCAGATATCTCTACCTCAACCTATCTATACCTACTTTACCTCTCTCGTCTTACTATCTTGATTTTTTTTTTTTTAATTTGTGAATGAAATTTGTTTCTTTTTTTTCTGCCAATCTTTTTGGTATTTTTTAATTTTATTAATCAATTTCTTCACAAACAAAAATAAGAAGGTAGAGATAGACAGGTATCTTATAATTTGATACAAAAATTGGATGTCTTTTTTTTATTTGAACTTTTTTGTACTTTTTTTTTGGATTGTGTGCCCTCAAGATTAAAAATCAGTGGAAATTTTTCGGCTATCCTCAAAAAAGTATTTTATGTTGTTTTTTTTTTTTTTTTTTTCTTCCACTTTGAGTCATTGTTAGATATTTTACAGAAGAGTGGATAATTTATAACTGCGAAAGGGGAGAAGGGTTTTGGTTTTATTTTGTTTTTGCGCACATACTTAACTAACAGAGAAGGTTTGGAAATGCATACCAACACGTTCGTGTGTTGATTGCTTAGCTCAGATTTCAGAAACGAGTCGAATATTATAGTTTATTAAATGTGCCATTGACTACAATTTAAATTAGCTAAACGAAAAATCAAAATAGCATGCATTGTAATTATTTAATTTTTTTAATCAAAATTGTTCAAAGTTGCTGTTTTCATGTCTAAATTCTGCTTTTCGAAATTTCGTTATTTGAAACCTACCTAGAATTTTTAAGCACCTTTCCAAATTCAATTTTAAAAAGTTCTTCTTTATAAACTATTAAAAAAAGTTGTAGACAAATAGAGATGGTGTCAAAATTTTTGTTCATCGAAGGTTTTTTACTTGCGATATACAGTGGACTCTCGTTAACTTGAATAGGTTTACGATAACTTGAATATTTTAACAACTTAAATAATTAATTTTTCCCTTTACGCATTCTACATCTGGAACAGACCATTTGTGAGACTCGATACCTTGAATTTTTCCCTTAAATACTTTATAAGTTGAACAAATAAAATGTTTGCAAACTCTGTAACTTTAACAAAGTTTAATGTTTAAATTTTCGCAAGATACCCAGGATATTGGTACAAAAGGCAAAATTGTAAAGGGGAATGTCAGGAAATTACTTTAGTATTTCTTTATAGGGCTTTATTCTCCTAAATCTATGATTTTCAAAATGTGCTGCACCAGGCTAAGCTGTGTAAAATATCGATTTTTTTTTGTCAAGTCCTTTTAAAATCGTTTCAAATTATTTATTTTTTTTTAATATTATTATTATTTACGTAATAAAATCATTAAAATGAATTATGATTAAAAAAAATATCAATTTTGTATCTCTATCCAGTAACTTGAACAACCCTATAGCTTGAAAATGAACACCCCACCGAGCGTACAAACAGTCAAACATACATAGGTACTATTATGGCAAGCTATGGATTCGTAAGAAAAACCGAACTCGAAATTTTGGTCAAACTTGACACTATCTACGGTTATAGGGATGACGAAAAAAGTGGGTCTCGCAAAAATTTCCATCAGTCTGTCGGTCGGGCTATCTGACTCTCTGTTCGACTACAGCCTAAACAGCTTGGTCGATTTTCTCTGAACTTGGTACCTATAGCGTTTCTTCGCCATTCACCCGACACATTTTTTTCATTTTTTTAAGGACCAAAGAGAACAGTTCCTGTCATACAAAATTGTTTGGCCAAAAAGGAAAATCTTGTTTTTCTCAAAATCAGCTCCACAGATTAAAAAAAAAAAAAACACAAATTAATAAATTTTAATAGTAAAAGTTGTTGTTTAGTAAAAAAAAAAATGCAAGACTGGATCGCACGAACTTGATCTTGTGATGGTTAACATTTGTAATGCAGGTACACTGTGAAGATAAATGTTGATGGTGTGTTTTTAGGGCATGTTAACCGGTAAAATAAAACAACAGTTCCGCTTAGTTAATGGCGATAAACCTCTCCGCTCATGAACTAAGAGCATATAAAAATAGAATAATAAGTATTATAAGTGTTATAAATGGCGTGTTTTTGTGCACTTTTATTTAAAGCGAACAAGTGAGTTAAAAAAAAAACACACCCAATATTATGATACCTATATTTAACGAGAATATGTTAGAAAGCCAAAATGACACAGAAATGCATTATTTTGTTTAATTTTTATTTTTCAGTTTGAATTTTTTTTTTAATTTTGAAGTGCAAAATTGTTTGCACTATTAAGAAGAACCAAATTGCAAAATTATAACAAAATCAGTCAAACCACGGAAAAGATATTTTTTCAAAAACCGTCATCAACTTAAAACGCAGTTTTCCTACAAATACTTTGGGCATTCAAAGTACGAAGGTTAATAAAAATTTTTGCAGCCGTTTTGAGAAAATTTGAATAAAAAAACAAAATGTTTGTATGGCAGCTATACCCGTTGTAGGTGAGCCTAATTTCCCTCTAGGGAATCACATAAAAGTGCTCTGTACCAAATTTCATGCAAATTGAATCACTCGCTTAGGCTCTAGCTCAAATTACAGTGGACACACAGACGCACCGATACGACGCACGGACGCACAGACCAACGGACACCATGACCAACAAAACTTTTTCGAACATCTCGATCATCGTATAGTGTTTTTTTCGAAAGTTTTTTACACAAAATTAACACTTGCCCTATAGAACAAGTAAAAATGGTTCCGAAAAATGGTTATTAATAGCCGTGATGCTTTGTAGGTGGCAAACTACTCATGATTAGATGCAAGCAATTACCTAGTACTACCAACTACTCGTGCTTTCATGGCAAGAAGATTAGATTTGTAGGTAAATTAATTCTGTGCGTTCCATTGAAAATGGCTGCCAAAGTACTCGTAAGTGCTTTGCGACCTCGAAAAGAACACGGCTAATGGCACCTGCCAAGGAACCATTTTTGATGTGTAAACACCTATGCTGGCGGTAGAGTGAACAAAAAGTGAACGTGTGCAACGTTACGTCGTGCAACGTTACGGTGTGCAACGTTACGATCTGCATACTAGGATGGGTGCGTTCAGTAAAAAAAAATCTTAAGATCCCCTTCAAGCAAAAACAAATCCGTTTTGGATCTGCGCACGTTGATGTTTACACATATTAACCGTGAGTCCCGACACTCACATAATTTTTTATTTTCGCTTTTCTCGAAAAAGATTCAACTGATTTTGATCAATTTTTTATGAAAAATGATTGATACATTGCAAATATTATTGTGTACCAAAATTCTCGAAAAAATATTTTTTTTGTATTTTTAAAAAAGTTTTAACTTGTTTTTTTTGAAAACTCAATACATATTTCATAAACGATTTTTTAATGATGGCAGTACCTTTCGTAAAACACTTTTTTTTTTCATTTTCGACTAATTCTTTATCTGACTAACTGTTTTAATCGGTTGATATACAGAAGCTTGTAATAAATTTAAATAATATAATATAAAAATAAAAATAAAAAAAAAATATTTTTGGGTTTTTAAAAAAAAATATGTAGGTATTTCAAAATATTTTTTTGGTTTGAATTCGATATTTCAAAAACGAGTGGAAGATTTTTTTGTGAAATTGAATTTTAAACTCCACATTGGCTTACCAATTTCTTGCCCTAAAAATGATTACAAAATTTAATATAAAGGGTCCGCCAAATAACTTCTTTTTTTTTTTGAAAACGGCGCAAAACATCGAGTGTAGCTTCGGCTGTGTGGCACGTAGCGCCGTCCTCTTGAAACCAAATGTTGCCAATTTCCTCCTCTTCAATTTTTGTGAACAAAAATTCGTTCAACATGGCCCGATAACGATCGCCATTGACTGTAACGGCCATTCCTAGCTCATTTTCGAAAAATGGCCCAATTATGCCTCTGGACCAAAATCCGCACCAAACAATGACTCGTTTTGGGTGCATCGGCTTTTCAATAAATGCGTGCGGGTTTTCTGTGCCCCAATTGCGACAATTTTGCTTGTTTACTACCCGCCAAGATCAAAATGAGCTTCATCTGAAAAGATGATTTTTTTTGGCAAAATCGGCATCTTCTCTAAGTCGATCGCAGGCCCACTTAGCGAAGCGTATACACAACCATATTCGTTCAGCGGAAGGATAAAACTAATTATCTGTCTAATCAGACATGAGTTAAGTGTTACCATTCACGAAATAAGCAATAAGTTGAAAAAAAAAACCTTAGATGGCGGACCCTTTATTTTTGATATATAATTTATTAATTAGTTAATTTAAAAACCACTCCAACGATTTTTAAAATTTTGTACAACAAATTGAAATTTATTAAAGAAATCACATGGTGTTCATTGCGTTTGATTCAAAACAGTTTCAGAAGTATTTTAATCAATATACAGTCAAACTTCTTTATAACGAACCTTCAAGGGAACACAAAATTGCTTCGTTATAAAGAAGCTTTATACAAAATTCGTTATATGGAAATTATTTTGTTTTTAAATACTCCAAGGGGAACAAAATGAAATTCGCTATAGAGAGAATTACGTTATAAGGAAGTTCGTTATAAAGAAGTTTGACTGTATTTCTAATTTTGTTGATTAAAACAATTTCGAGTTTAAAAAATATAATTTCTATGCATGCTTATATTTTCAACACGGTGCACTTTAGAATCACATTGTGATCGCACATAAGAGCAAGTTCGTGCGACCAGTCGTTCATATTATTTTTCTTTTTAAAGATGACAGACAATTATTTCCTTTTTTCATTATATTGAGCATTTAAAAAAGCTTAAATGGCAATAGATTACTTCTAAGTACACATCTGCAGAATATCTACCAGTATAATTTGTTTTTAACACCCTGATCTGCACAGTAGTCGTGTCATTACACAGAAGTTAATTCAATGAAACATTTTGTATTTGCAATATTTATTTATAAATAAAACTAACACATTCTTTTTTCCTGTTTGGAA
Source organism: Leucozona laternaria (assembly GCA_932273885.2). Classification (NCBI taxonomy): domain Eukaryota; kingdom Metazoa; phylum Arthropoda; class Insecta; order Diptera; family Syrphidae; genus Leucozona; species Leucozona laternaria. The sequence continues at coordinate 101,848,364 of OW026367.1, forward strand.
TAAAAATCCATAAATTATAAACTTAACATGTACCACTACGTAGACTTTTTGCAAATTCCCTACAACATATATGTATAGGTAAATTTGAGTGCTCACAAGGGCATTATTCTGAGTATTCATTCATCATTCACTCGAACTTGTAAATTGATTTGAATGAATAAAATTATATGTGAATATAAAAAAGTAAACAAAAATAAAATTCAATCGAATTCATTAGCAATATTGGATGAATAGAAAGAAGAGTGTTTAAGGTTTATTTGAAATTTGAAATAGCAAAAACTAAAGGTGAAAATGATAATTTATATTTTCATGCAGTCAAAATCACAAAATCAACAGTTTAACACGTAGAAATGCGCAATTGCTAGAATTTTCAATGTTTGTCATACGTCATACTGTAAAAGTTTAAATACATGACTAATACATACATATATAAGGGGATTTTTTTGTATTCACATTTTTATCATACAACACTCCATGTAATATAGTCTACAAGTAGGTAGTATGGCAGTTATAGTGAGCTTAATGGAAATTATTACTTGGCGCCTACAATTCCGTTAAATCGATCAATAAAAATGTGCTCATACAGCGTTGTTCTTTGAATGGGGTACATATATGAATGAAAGTTCAATTCTAATTTAACGAACGTGTGGTATTTCGATAATTCTGACAAGTACCTTTTACTTAATTGGTTGCATTGGATAATAAATTATTTTAAACAAATTGATAATTTTTTGTTTTTGAAAAATAAAAAAGAGATGCATGACTTAGTCACACACGTGACACGTCCCTGCTTTTACCAGAAAATAGGCTTCGAGTTCTTATATTGAGCAAGTCTATGCGACATAGCCTTGCATTTCTTTGTTTTTTTTAGTTTTTTTTTTTTGTGTAAGCAAAGCGTCGCGTCGTATGAAACCTCGCAAAGTGTTATCCATTTTCGTATTCTTCACGTGGTCCCTTTAATTACTCCCACATGCGTGCGTGATTCCCCGGAAACTACGTCAAATGATAAAATCCAGCGATGACAATTATTTTAATATCTTATCTTTTGATATACATATAGATATCTTAATCTCATAAAGTGATAACAACTTTTGTAAGACCTACACCATCTCGCTGTCACTTTGTCTTATTGATGATAATAATTTTAACTTAATGCCTGGTAACACCTTAGATCATTTAAATTGAATTTGAATTGAACTGCACTATGGTTAAAAGGAATAGAAGGATTTAAGAAAGAATATTTAATGGCACAGTTGACTAAAAAAAATACATGCAAATAGGTGTTTATTCTATCATGTATCATACGGGTGGCACATCCAGTTGAAACTGGGGGAAGATATATAGAAATAAAGGGTCATTCATTTTTCGGTTTCGAAAGTCAAGTTGAATAAGACACACCCAGCGATTTATTTTTGATGAAAATTTTATTTTATCGTAAAGTTTGGGTAATATTGGTCTTTAAAGCGTCTAGAGTTCGAGGATTATTCGTGTAAACACGATCTTTTGTGTAGCCCTACAGAAAAAATAACTAACGGTATCAAATCACATGATCTTAGTGGCCAATTGACGTCGCCAAAACGTGAAATTACGCGACCAGTAAACTTCTCACGCAATAAAGCCATAATTGCGGTCGTGTTGTGTGGCTTGTTGCCCCATCTTGTTGAAACCACATACCATCCAAGTCATGATCTTCAATCGCCGGTCAAAAAAAATCGGTAAGACACGTTCAATTGCTACAAACTTCGGGAAATCGATAAATTCGGATAATCCAGCAACACTTGCATACTTACAGCAGAAATATTTTCGACTGAGCGTGCATTACGATGATGCACGGGCCTTACGACATCAGTAACGCCTCCAATCTCTTTAAATTTCTTCATAATTTTACCGATTTCTTGCGTAGTCGGTCGATTATGACGACCATAATCATAGCGTAATGCGCGGAAAGTGGCTACGTTTAAATCACCACTTTTGTAGTAAGTTTTAATTATTTTTACCCGTTGTTCGATTGCAAAGCGATCCATTATCGTAAATGGGAAACATTCAACTAATATTATGACACTTCAAATGAGAGTTGAGTTTGACAGGTGTCAAATTCGAGCACTACCAACTTCAAACCACGAAATGAAGGACCCTGAACAATTCTTTCTAGAGCTGAGCTCGAATCCACTAATCTTAGTAGTCTGAGTTTGCAGTAAAGAACTACATCCACTGCTCCATTGCCACCTCTCACTCTTTCCATCTCTTTACGTTCATTTCAATAAGTTATGAAATTCACTCACAGCTTCCAGTTAAGATCAATTTTTTTTTCCGTTGAATGAAGTAATTCGTATTCAACAGAATGATACTCAAATTTCGCACATGTTTAGTCCTGTTTACATTTTATATAGCTTTTATGGTTCCTCCAGTTTTTCGTCAACCTGAATAAAGCCGGAACCACACTACCCTCGTGTGGTGTGTTGGGGAGTAGTGTGTCGCTGTCATCCCAAAGTCATTGATAGATTTTGACGCAACACATCACACGATACATATACATATATATGACTCTACGCATATGAAATAAATTAGAGCGATAGCTACACATGACTCCACAACAAACCACACGAGACATATCAGGTTCCGGCTTAAGATAAAAGGTTTTGATTTGAGAGTTTAACTATAAGAGGTTCTTATAAAGAAAGGACGATCGAGGATTTTTTTTGTGCATTATTCTGTTAAATGAGCAAGTTATACTGCATCAAGTGCAATTTTATCTTATTTCTATCAGGTTTCGAGCTTTTAATCTGAAAATAAATTGTTGCTTTTGGGGCTCTGGGATCTTAGAAACCCATATAGTGGGGTATGCGCAAAAAAAAGAGTATGCCATCATAAGAGGTCAACTTATTTCAGATATGAGTGAGCCATAGAGAATTTCCAATCAATAGTTAAAGTTGTTCAAGGTCATCAGCTATTTTTAGTACCTCATTTGTGGGATATTCACCAGAAAAATGGTGTACCATTTTAAAGGTCTTAGTGACCCCATAAAAGTTCAACGAGTTTAAGTAATTGCTCAGCCATAGATTTGTATTTATGAATTTTTAAGTTTTTTTTTTGCCAATGGTGTGAAGAGTTTTGGCAACTCATTTATGGGATGTTCGAAAAATATATTCCACCTTTCTCATATATGGGGTCTTGTGAATAAAAAAAGTAACAACTTTTTTTGGAGGAAGCTAAAGGCAACTAGTCATAGCTTGTGATAGCAGCTAAAGCTAGACAGTTCTAGCTTAAGTTTTGTTTTATGTGAATAAAAAAATGATAACGCTAAATAGCATGAGCTGGATTGTGGAGCACGCAGCAACAAATAACAAGGGTGGGAACCATGGTTGTTGCAACATTAATTTTGTATTGCAGACATCAAAACCTGTGCTTCACTTGGCCAAAACTATTATAACGCGCTCTCGGCAGAATATTTCATTGTATTTTTTTTCTGCATCTGTTTGAGGATTTGTGTATAGAGTTTGAAGCCAAGGTGTAATTCCGTACCCAGAATCTCCAAGAATTATAGCATTTACGGGCAAATTTTCATTCATGGATTCATAACTCGATGAACTTTTCAAGATCCGTGAGCCGTGAACAGACCCTGGCCAGTGGGCGTCCACACTATTGCATTCTTCGACTCCATTGCATGTCGCTTGTACATTAAGGCTGTGGAAGCCTTTCCGATTAATGTATTCATCAGAAAATTTTGGAGGTTTGGAGATAGCAGTATGGATGCAGTCTATTGCCCCAAAAGATCCGGGAAACGTATATTTTTCCTCCCAGTTTGCCTTTTCTGTTTCGATTTCTCTGCGAATCGACAGAAATCTTACATGTATGCGAGCCTTTTCCATAATCTGGAAAACGTGCATCTGGCCACGTGCTTAACAGTCTTGCATACAGAAGAGCGTTCAACTCCAAGATCTTGTCCTACACCGCACTGAAATCCAGATTCACTCAGATATCTCAAAAATATCTGCATTCTCTTCTCAGAGGTCAGTGCACCTCCTCGACGCTCTGTTGAATCTCCTAAAAAGTAATCAGAAAGCCACTGAACATTTCCTTTTGAAAACCAAAATAAACAATGAAAATCCTCATCACTTACTTCCAACCGTTTCTTATACAATTTCGGCTTTTTTACGCGTATAAACTCGGCCGTATATTATGAACTAGTCAAAGCTTTCTAGACACGTAAATAAAATCTTGATTTTTTTTTAGCTTTAACTATAATATTCTAGTTTAAGCTATTTTTATTCACACAAATTGAAGCTTAGGCTGGAAAAAACAAGGTAAAACTGAATGGGGCATATTCATAGTCACTTTTATACTCCAGTTTATCTTAGACTGGGGTTTATTCAATGCTATTTAGATAGGATAAACCCAGGTCTATGATAAACTGGAGTTTAAAAGTGACTATGGATACGCTATTACTAAAACACATCTTTAACTAGCTAGGTTTCGCTTTTTTTTATTCATATTATTTCAAAAACTGGTTAACCAGTTTTATTTAAATTCTTCCAAGAAGAGTATCAAAAAAGCTCGAGTAAAATTACAAACCAATATTTTTTTTGGAGAAACTTTGAAAAAAACGTATGCGTACCTATCCTTAATAAGTACATTTTTGTTATTAAAAAAAATATAGCCATTAAAGGGACATGTAGAAATAACTCAAAAATAAGGCCCTAAAGCAGACCTCCTCATTGAAACAACCCGAAAAAAGGGTTGAAATAAAAAAACAAATATTAAATTTGTTATATTTTTATTTATTTAATAATTCGTCGAAAAGCATATTCGATCACGGGACAATACACTTTATTTGCGATCTTGATTTAATTTAAACTATTATTTCCGTGTATAAGTTTGCAAACATACGTATGTATATCTAGCTATCTATTCAAATCAATTAATTTTATTTTGATTTAAAAAAAGCTATTTTTGTATCTAGCTTCAGTTTTTTTCAGTTCAGAACATAATTATGATAAGTGATGTCTCGGTCGAGTTTTACGCGGTAAATTTTAATTCGACTTGTGACGGCCCGCCACGCCATACAGTAGAACTAACGTACTTTTTGTATGGTCTAAAGTGCGTAGGTTTCAGGTTGTTATAAAAACATTTAAAAAATTATTTGAAACAACAGACTGTTATTGCGATTAAATAATAACCATGGCTTTTTCAACTGTGCGCAATCAATAGAAAAATAAGATTTTTTTTTCTTCAACTTTGCATTTGAAACTTTTCAATATTTTTTTATAAATCGTGCATAAGACATCGAACGATTTTAAAAGTTGTGATTCACAAAATTGTAGAGTTTAATATTCTTGATTGTCTACTTAAAATGTTGCTTTAAAAATAAACTGAAACGGCCCACTAAGATGCTTATTTTCTTTAATAAAACCTACAGTTCGTTGGTGATGTGAAATTAATTTTGACTGTGGTCTCCAACAAGAGAACGTAATTTTTTTGAAAACACAGCGGAAATATTTTTATGGAGAGTTTCAACAACTGCAAAACAAACATTGACGGAAACAAATACAAAAGAAAATAGAAATAATAATTGACTGAAGACTCCTCCAAAGAGTTTTCTACAACTATATCTCGTCGAACAGCATACCGCAGAACTGAAGTTATGGGATCGTTTGTTACGCATCAGCACCTTACTGATGGACTTTAAACATGGAAAAGAATGCCGTTTTTACAATAAAAATTTCTAGAGGAGTTAATATTATAAATGGCTAACTATTAAGTGTTAAATTTTTACATTACTAAAAACTAGTGCGCAGATTGCGGTAAACTTTCACTTTCATACAAAATTCTCTCCAAAATTTAGTCAAACATTTAAGCCGAATGCTCCAGCTAAAAAATCTAATTTGTTCGGAGCATTAATTCTCGAGTTAAATTTTGACAAATTCTTTTTTCACATGTCAAAAGTAAGCTAGGCTTTTATCTGATGTTTGGATAGAAAAGCGGGAGCTAAAATTTAGTGCGATCTGCGTACTAGGCTTAAATTTTAATTTTGTAATATTCAACAAAATACTTTTTAATGAAAAATCTTTAAGTTTTTATTCCAAAGAACAATGTTTTTTTGCGGCAGGAATTTTCAATTTAAGTTTGTCTTTTTCCTGTGCACTTTTAACTTAAATTTCAATTGTTTACTATTTTAAAAATATTCTTGAATTTATTCTGACTATTCCATATAATCTGTCCCACTGTAGGTAGTTCAATGATTACTTGAATTGTTCATAACCCGCCTTTCTTCTGATAAACGCAATATAAAATACGCAATTTCTCTCGCAGCTCTTCAAATTGGTTGGTGGCAATAATAATTGTTAATTTAAATTCCATTTCCATTTGATTAATTGAGAATTTTTATTGACAAATTTTGATTCGAACATCAATGAAACTCATCAGAAGTGTTTTTTTAACTGTCTCCGATGATAAAAGTACCCCCGAGAAAAAAAAAGCATCGCGTGCTTGGTTTAACTAAATAGGATTGGAAACGAGTATAACAAAACAATAAAGTTTTTGGCAGAATAAATTATTGCAAATTCAAAGCTCCCAAGATTAACAATAGATAGCTTAACCTCAAAAGAAAGAAGAGTTACCAAATAGTTTATGTTTTCATTATTTATTGACGCAGCTGTTCACAAAACCGATTCAGCAAAGTTTCTTTTTGTTTATATTTTTTTTTTGTTCGCCAAAATTAACATGAAAAAAAACAGCAACAAAATGGCAAAAATAGAAAAGTAAACATAAATACGTATGCAAACAGTTTTTGGTTTTGTTTTGTTTTTTTTTTTTTTTTTTTTTTTTTTTTTTTGCAAAAGGTGCCGCAAGCGTTTTGAAGTTCATCGCTCTAAATAATTGCTTCCAAACTGGTTTAAAGCTGATTGATGTAAACAAGAAATAGGGAGGAAGGAAAGTTTGTGCTATGGCATCATAAAACGGAAATCATGTTAGATATTTTGGCTTAGATCTTATTTTAAAGTTTTTTTTTTCCAACTTTTTCTTGTCATAACTTAGCTTTTAAATATATGGACATACTTTACCAAGTTTGTATAGATTTTAGAAGTGTGCCAGAACTTGTTTTATTGGGTAGGTCAGTGCTTTTAAAACATGATTCAGTTTGTTAACAAAAATGTTGACTATAATGGTGATTTGAAAATTTGCATACTATGTTTGAATAACTTGTTTGTTCTACACTCAGAAACATTGATTCTACTTGAAAAAAAAAAATATATAAAAATTAATTATTTCATACAAAACACACAAGTTTTGTGGAACGAAATATAGAGGAGCTGATGTGTTCATTTTTTAAAGAGAAGAGCTTTTACTAAAAGCTTACGGGACGCCGCATTAGCCTGCCGAAATCAGCAGTATTGGAAAACGCCAATTGATCTACATAAGTATATTTTAGAATCTCTTGGATTTAGCGGGACTTTTTTTTTTTTTGCAGGACCAATAGAACCTGTGTAAACTGATTTTGATCAATTTTTGTGGAGAATGTAGGTACCAATACCAAAATTTTCAAAAAAAAAAAATTTTTGCATTCTATATGGATATGGAAACTTTTTTTTGGAAAACTAAATATTTCAAAAATGAGTTACAAACTTGATCAATTTTTAAAACTTCCTAGCGAAGGGGTTTTTAAATCTAGAAGATTTTTAAAAGAATGACCTTCAAACAAAAAAATATCTTAATAAAAAGAATAATATTATTTTTCTTGAAAACGGCTCCTACGTTTACCTTCAAGTATAGCATAAGGCAATTCAAAATTCGAAGTTAGTTGATTAAAAAACTTCCGAAAATGTCTTAAACACCATCTGATTTCTTTAAATAATATTAATTTAAAATTAAAGGAGCGGAACAAAATTTGATACGCCAATTAAAGTATTAATTTTATCAAAATCGTAGGAGTCGTTTTTGAGCAAAATAAGATTATGGTACCTACCGTTGGTTTTGGAATAAAATCTTCTAGATAATATTAAAAAAACGCTTTTTGTCATGTTTAATAAAAATCAACCAAGGTGGTTTTTGAAATATGAAATTTTCAAAAAAATAATTTCAAACTTGTTACGCAATTTTCGAGAAAAGCGAAAATCAAAAAAATGCCACTTTGGGAGGTGCCATTAATAACCATTTTTTTTTTTTTGCTAAAAGTCATAGCTTACATAATATCTATTAAAATTAACTGGGGCAAATTTTTAAACAATCCTCGTTTAAGGAATAAAACCGACTTTAGTAAACGCAGTCGTTTAGTTGCGAGCCCCTGTCTAACCTTTTCTTAATTTTAAACACTTTAAACAACTCTTCTAACTAATGAAGTGTTTTAAGAGCATTTGTAGGGTTTTTAGTGCATTTTTAGGGTTTTTAGTGCATTTGTAAGGTTTTTTTTTTTTTGATTTGTGGTAGAGCATTCGACTGCAGATCGATAGGTCCCCTGTCAAATCCGGATGTCCCCTTTGAAAATTAAATTTTTTTGTAATTTTTTTCTTTTTTTTAACTCCCCTTTAGCTATTTCACCTTTCCAGCTAAGATGACGGGCGATTTTGTGAGCAGAAAATGATTTGCCGCGATATGGTAGTCCAACACTATGGACCACATTTTTTTTTTGTTTTTGTTGGGGCGGTCGACCGAATACAAGTTTGTATTGTATATTGTTTGGTGCCGTAGTCTATTCAATCGGGGGGTGGAGATGGTGTTTTTTTGTGCATGCACCACAAATTAAAGCTAAGACAGTTTTCGTGATTGTTGTTTACATGCTTAAAATCTTCATCAAACATTTTTCTTTAAATTTTTCTTATATCCATACAAACGTTGAATGGATAAAGTATACTTTAAAATAGATAGAGAAGCATTTTGCTGCTTTTAAAGTTAGACGAGTGCTTTAGCGTTAAAGTATACTTTATATCGTTTAAAATTACCAAAGAGTCGACTCTCATTCTAAAACTCATTTTTAGAGTCGGCGTCCAATTTAAAAATGATTTAGAGTAGGTTTTAAATTTTTAAAATTTTGCCCCACTGAATTTAAAAAATCTGTGGAGCCGATTTTGAGAAAAATAAGATTAACCTTTTAGCCAAGAAAATTTTGTAAGACAGGTGCCGTTATTTGTATGAAAAAAAAAAGTTTTGGGGGAATGTCCAAAAAAGGCTTGGTACCAAGTTTAAGGAAAATTAACTCATCCGTTTAGGCTACAGAACAGACAGACAGATGAACGTTGTTGGGAGACAATTTTTTTTATAAATTTTACTGTACCTAATTTGAAGTCATAAAGAATGCATTCCTATGAAATTACCATATCCTCTATTTATTGAAATTTACAATAAAAGAAAAAAATAAAGAAATAAATATGTAAAATTTAATTGATATTAAATTGCAATGCAACTTTGTTAGGTATTATCATTATTGTTTGTCACTTAATTAATATTCAATTTCTAAGTGCTTTTGGCACTTCGGATGGCGTCAATTTCAATTCAGCGGAGACAATTTTCTAAGTGTTGACAAACAATTTATTATTATTATTGATATTTAAAAATTAAGTATTTTTATTTACCTATCTTTAATGGAAATATTTGTTTTTTTTTTCTATGATAGATTTTAATAACTCATCATTTCTTTTTCTGTCTGTTTTTAAATTTCAAGTCAAAAATCTTCATTTTATACATTTTTGGTCTACGGCAGAAAATTGTCTTTTCAATAAAACCATTTACAATATTTGTATATGTCTTTTATTTGATTTCAATGTTGTATATATACTAAGAACACCCTTTATGCTTCATCTACATAAGGTAGGTAGAATTTCAAAAAATTCCGCCTTAGTGGTCATCAACATAAATAAATAAATTTGTTGTAACATATTATCATTTCATTACAGTCGACTCCCTCTAAGTTGAAATTCCCTCTAAATCGAATACCTACCCTCTTTCGATTCTTGGCTTATTTTCAATAACTCCGATCCGATTTTTCTTTGGCGGGAAACAAAATTTCAAAAAATTATGCACGACTTGATAGCACGAACTTGTTCTTGTGGTTAACAACTGTGTGTAACCACACATTGAAGATGCATGATGTATATAATTAACGAGAAAATATTAAAAGAGTCAAAAGTACCCACTAAAAAATTGATTTTTTTTTTATTTTTTTTTTGTTTATAAAACGATGTTTTTCAAAATTTTTAAATGCAATATTGTTTAAACTATTGATGAGCACCAGATTGCATAATTATAACAAAATCCATACTTGAATAACTCTGTAATTCCGTTACCTATGTGAATTTTTTGACACCTGAAATGCAGTTTTCTTACAATTAACTTGGTTATTACAGGTACGAAGTTTAATCAAAATAGTTAGAGCCGTTTTCGAGAAAATTAAAAAAAAAACAAACAAATTGTATGGCAGCTATCCGTTCTAGATGAGCTAAAACAAAAATTCCAATTTCACCTCTAGGGAATCACACTAAAATGCTCTGTACCAAATTTGAAGCAAATCGGTTTACCTGTTTAGGCTCTAGCTCAAATAACAGTGGATGCACAGACGCATAGACCGCCGGACGGCATGACGAGACCCAGTTTGTGATGTGTAAACATCTATGCCGGCGGTAGGTAGAGTGAAATAAAAACGTTGACTTTCCTCTGTGCACGTTACGTTACGAAAATTTACTCTGCCCCTGTTCGGCTGCTAATTAATTTTTTCTTTACCAGTGACGAAAGCAAATTGTTTTTAACGATTAAATTAATATTTTATTGCAGTTAATACGATACATTTTAACACTTTTTTATATTTTATTTTTAATATTAACCCGAACAAAATGGATGCGACACTAGAAACTAGAAAGAAAACAATCAAAACAAAAATAATAATAATAATAGTCAGCTGTAGGGATTGATAATTGAATGTAGGTATGGTAGAATATCGGGTGCGTTCAGTGATACAAATCTGAACTTTAATTCGACGTTTACATGTCCCCTTTCACACGAGGAAACAAGTTGATGGAGTTTTTTTTTGACGTTTTCTTTTAATTTCCCTAAAAATCTCCTGTACCTTTCACACGCAGAAACAAAATCGTAAAAGCTTTCTGTAGTTTCCTTTTAAAATAGCTTGGTTGAACACAAACGCTACCGTGTGTGTGAAGAGGAATGTCAAAAAAAATCTCTTCGAATCGTTGACCGGGGAGATTTTGTTCACCCCACTTACGTCGTGCCCTTCTTTCCTACAAAGTAAATATTGCTGCAAACTCAGTTTCCTATGTGTACTGCTTTTAAAGGATGCAATTTCTTCTTGCAATTTTTAAGCAGGCGAAGGACGTAAGTGGCTAGGGTACACACAATTGTTGAGGTTGAACAAATTGCTTGAGTGCGTTTGCTTTGCATTCGTTTTCTACTCAGAAAACTTCGCTTGATCAAGTGGAGAAAAGAGTGCAAAGAGATGATATTAGCCGTGTTTTATTGCAAATCTGCGAGGAAACTGGTCGAAAAAAAGACGTCGGGGCTAGGCAATTTACATGTTAAATGCAACAACAACTAATCCTCTTCGGTTTTAGCTAAGCACGGAGAAAAACTGTGCTACCGGCGTGAATTGCATAGTTGTTATCGATAATAATTTGTATGGAAACTCCACTTTGTTTCTGTAATTGGGTCCCAAATCTGCGATGTATTCTTTTGAACCAAATCCCTCCGGGCTTGCAAAAACATACGGCTACTTTTGGGTGGCTGCTGTGCCAATCGATTGAAACTGCGATTTTAGTGATTTCCACTGAAAACTGCAACTAAATATTCTAAAACGGCTATTTTACAGTGACATTCATTTGAGGTTCGTTCAGTATAAAATTAAAACTGAACTTTTTATAAGTTTTACTCGATGAAAAGATGGAGTTTCATAAGGGGTGGAAGTTCGTTAACAGTTTTAAATGCGGATATTATAATTCGTCCCCTGTCAGTCAAAGCATTAAGTGCCAATTGCCTTTGGAATAATGCTAAGGTAAAGGTGCCATTTAATTGAAACCTCTATTTTAGTGCTTTCCGCTACAGATAGGTAATGCAGTGTTAATTATTCAATATGACTGCTTTTACACTACAGTGATTTTTAATCTTCGTTTCTCCTTTGGTTTCCTTCTAGTTGGAAATACCTTTTACACGAAAGCGATTTTTAATGAAAAGTGAAGTGAAGAAGTATCATCTTACCGCGCTCTTTACTCCACTTGATTAAGCGAAGTTATCTGAGTGGACGACGAATGAAAATAAAACACATTCGAATAATTAGGAAAAACACAAAGAAGAATGAGCGATAACTCTGCAATTTGTTCAACCTCAGCAATTTCGTCTACCCTGGCAACCACATACGTCCCTCGCCAACGTTCTTAAAAATCGCAAGAAGAAATTGCATCGTTTAAAAGCAGTATCTGGACATGTTTCTTTTGAATACGTTCAGTAACAATAACAATAGTAGGCGCTTGGACAAACGTTGATGTTTACACATATTAACCGTGAGTTCCGGAACTCACACATTTTTTTTTTGGACTTCTCGATTATCGTTGTGTTACTTTTGATTACAACCTCAAACTTTTTTGTCTACACGAAACCAATAATTGTCCTATATAGCAACTAAAAATGCGCCAAAAATTAATGAAATAAGACTCCAAATTACTTTGTCTATATAAGTGCTTAATTTCGATGAAATACCACCTCCAAAACAATTTAAAAATCTTTTTAATTAAATTAGTATTTATGGTTATACAAAATTAAAAAATAAAAAGAAATCTATTTGTGTAGTCTTTCTGCTTTTTTACAAAAATTTTTAAGCTAAAACTAGTTTATAACAGCCATATTATTCACTCAATTAATCCGGTTTTAAATTAATACCTTGGTTAAAGGTGAGTTAGGTCTCAAAAGTTCAACCCAAGCGCATAATATTCATAAGATAAACCGGTTAATATACCCTATTTACTAAACTTTGTTGCGTTTAATCCGATTCAATTTTAACTGCCCTTCAGGGAGCAGTTAAAGTAGTTCAACCCAAGTGTAAACTAAATTTTCAGTACATTCACTCATTTTAACCAAGCAACATACATACACAGTTTTGCTTTCAATTACACAAACAATCAAACAAAATTGTGTTCAAACGGAAAAAGCTACGATAACTTGATTTTTTTTTTCAAATTTCGAACAATGAAATTTGAAATACAACAACAAGAAACAAAATATATGCTGGAAAATGTCAAATTATTGACATTCCGTATGTTTATAGTCAAGTTTAAACAACTTTACATCTGGCTGTTATGCATTTTTAATCAACTGTGTTTAATGCGCGTTTTGAGTGAATATTATGCACAAAAGTTGAATTTCAAAAGTTTAAAAAAATGCGGATTAATAGGACAGATTCAAAATTCACTTAAACCTTATTTACACCTTGAGTGAATAATATGGCTGTAAGATATTATATCTTACTGTTTAGGCAAAATAAAATAACATAAGTAAATGAAATAAATGAAACAATCTTAAAATTTGTATGGCATTCTGAAAAATTTGTCTGCAACAAGTAAACTTTCTAAGAGGTCCTGCCTTTCACCAATCGACTCTGCTTGTATTCAGGATACATATAAATATTTAAATGCTTACAATCAAATGTCGAAATACCAAAATTCGCTCTTAAGCCTTTGCATTTTACTCAAATACTGTTCTTCAACATAAAGGTAAGGATCGATCGTGTTGAAAACAATCAGCAATTTACAGCAGTAAAGGGATGAAAGAAATTTTTGTCAGCTATTCTGTTACTTGTTGATGGTGTTTAACACTTCCCAAGTTTTTTTTGTATTTTTATACCAAATATAGTTACCTATTAAAATCAATTTTATAGCTTTATTTTTTGCGGATTTCTCCCTGAAGGCAATTTGTGTTCTATTATCTAAAATTATGGTTCACACTTAAAACTAAGAAGTTTAGATAAATACTATAGGTATCTTCCAATAATATGCGACTTAAGACTCGTTTGATCAGCGTAACATAGCATAGTGCAAAAAAAAAAACAACAAAAATATTAACAACAAAATTTCGCAATCAACTCAACATAAAAACGACCTTCATAGCTTTCATCGTCTTTCGTCTTACCATCAGTGCTGCCACCTTACTCCCTTAGTGTGTAGATCTAATGCGCTTAGTCCCAAACGAAAATCTACTGCGCAGCAAAACGAATCTACTCCTCTTTTAAGAATTTTGATCACTACCCAAAGTTATCTCTAAGAACGGCCATCCAAAATTTGAAATGCGCAACCATGTTCACTCTGAATGCATCCATCGGCTATCGGCTCCAAAACATCAAACTGACACATTACCTATGTCATTTGTTATTGTTTTCGTTTGGTTCTATTGTTTCTTGGTTGTGTTTCTAAAGGGTCCGCCATCTAACGTTTTTTTTTCAACTAGTGCTTATTTCGTGAATGGTAACACTTAGCTCATGTCTGATTTGACAAATAATTAGTTTTATCCTTCCGCTGAACGAATATCGTTGTGTATACGCTTCGCTAAGTGGGCCTGCGATCGACTTAGAGAAGATGCCGATTTTGCCAAAAAAATCATCTTTTCAGATGAAGCTCATTATGATCTTGGCGGGTAGTAAACAAGCAAAATTGTCGCATTTGGGGCACAGAAAACCCGCACGCATACATTGAAAAGCCGATACACCCAAAACGAGTCACTGTTTGGTGCGGATTTTGGTCCAGAGGCATAATTGGGCTATTTTTCGAAAATGAGCATGGAGTGGCCGTCACAAAAATTGAAGAGGAGGATATTGGCAACATTTATTTTCAACAGGAAGGCGCTACGTGCCACACAGCCGTAGCTACACTCGATTTTTTGCGCCATTTTAAAAAAAAAAAAAGTTATTTGGCGGACCCGTTACTTTCTTGGATTTATTTATTTTGAAAATGGACAAATTCCTTATTATATTTAGATCTGAGAAACCAAGGTACTGTTGCAGTATTAATGTGTTTGATGATTAGTTAATTATTATATAGGGTAGCAGTATGCAAAACCAATGAATCGACGGCAAATAGGATATCAGAAACAAATAAAAATGGAAATCATCGCATAACAGAAGCTGGGCCAAGCAAAAGATAGTTGTAAGCCAGCGTTGCCAACTACTTTGAGCAAAATAATGCCTTCTTCAATAAAATAAAAGCCTCTCTTAATATTTTTAAAATTAAACTTGGATAAATCACAATAAACATCTTGTTTAGGAATATTAATTACATCAGTCATTTAAATTACAAAATATATGCACATTTTTAATCGAGATCATTCTATTCCTTAAATTAATTTTTTTTTTTTACTTAAACTTCAGATCATAGCAATTTTTATTTTTGAAAAGCGCCTTTGCGTGAAGAATTCCACTTAAAGTTTCTGGCTTGAGTCTATTATTTCTCAGCTTGGTTTTATTTAAATATAGGTGCCTTTCAACCGTCGTCACGTCGTCGAGGAATGCGGTAAGCATACTATATTTTTAAGAAAAGGAAACATATTAAAACCATCTCCTTTTTCCAATTGAAATGCCACCAAAACTTGGAAATAAGTTCTCGTAAAGTCGATAGCAAAATTTAAATTTCTCAAAGAAAACCACAAATAAATTAAAAAAAAAATGTAGTTTTATGAAATGAAATAAAAAGTTTTTGTATATTTTAAGATCTACTGCGGTATAATTCAATGTACTGCGTTTTTTTCTGATATATACTGCGCTCAATCATCTATAGGGTGGCAGCGCTGCTTACCATATCGACTACATCAGCGTCACAGGATCCTCCAGGCAACATGGATGGACTTTGTCCAGAAGAGGAGGGGCACAACTGAGGTGGAACAAACATAAATAAATTGCGTCGTAGTTTTTTTTGAAAGAATGGTTAAAAAATATTTTCAATGGAACTCGATCCGGAACAGGCCGCCATTATACCGCGTGCGAGCAATGTTTCATTTGTTGTTTTGTTTTATGCTTTTGCTTTTATTTTTATTTTGATTTTGAAAAAAAAATTGCTTTCAAAGCAATTGAGAGCTAAATTTGTACGTTGTTATTTATGTGTGAGTGATTGTTTACTGTTTTTTTTTTATTTTGGTTTTGTTTATGTAGGTACCTACAAATAGTTGAATGGTTTTGATATTTTCTTTTATTTTATTTTCTTTTATATTGTATCGCTAAATGTTCATCATAATTATAATTATTTCTTTGGTTGTGGCTCTGGTTAGTAGGTATGTAGGAAGTGAGAGTAAGAAAAATGATGAACTATTTATTTCTTTAACGAAAACTAATTGACATACCAATTTATTTTTTTTTTGTTTTATTTGGTGCGATGATTTTCATGAGAATAAATTGAACTTTGTGGGTTTTATATTTTTTTTTTGATTTTTGAAAACTCAAAATTTTATTGAGTGATAATAGTGTTTATTTTATTGCGCTCTCAGTCATTTGAATATAGGTTCAATATTTGTGTGTGTGCGCTGCTTAATCAGAAATTGAAAGAATGAATGATTTTGAATGTAGATAGGTTTTTTTTTTTTTATTTTTCAAGAAAGCATAAAGTAAAATGTATCCACAAGAAAGAATAATATAAATCTATTGATAAAGTTAATTTTACGCAAATATAAGATTGATGTGCCTAAAGTTTATACGTAACATGTTTTACTTTCTTCTTCAATCGATGATCTTCTCTCTGAAACTTCAAATTCACCTGCCTATTTATAAGAATTTGCAAAAACTCTACCTTGCTGCAATGTGCATCATTCGACGACGATTCGATTTGTTTGATCCGATCGTCGAAAAGTATTGATGATTGAAATCACAAATTTTGGTTTCAATCGATCCCAATCTCAATCATTTCGATGACTCTCGATTTTCAATCCCAATCTCAATCATTTCAATGAATCTCGATTTTCGATATCAATATCTTTTTAATTATTAATATATTTTATCGAAGAAAAGAAATATGGGTCAGAATGGGGTCGATCGTTAATTTCGGAGATTGAATTTCATCGAAACCGAAATAAAAAAATTGTCTTTGTTTGACAGGTGTCAAAATATGTCAACATTTTTGATACGGCGGATCGAAAAACGAGGTACGCCAATCGATTCAGTAGGTGGGTATAACCCTAGTCTCACGGTCGACGTTCTGGGACCATTAGAACACTTAGTTTGACAAGTGTCAAAATGTACTAAAATTTGTATTACGGCGGATCGAAAAACGGAGTACGTCAATTTAGGAGATGGAAATTACCTAAAGTCACGCCAGTTCTCTAGGTCCTTCAGAACACTTTTAATTTGACAGGTGTCCAAATGTCAATTCATTTGCGAGAATACGCGCTACTTAACTTTGTACATCATAACGTAGCACAGAGGAAAGTCCACGTTTTTATTTCACTCTACCGCCGCGCCGACATATAGATGTTTACACATCAAAAATCGAATCGGAACAGTATGAAATAATGAATTGAGTGGAATGAAAATGATTGGATGATCGATTGATTAAAATGATCGAATCATTTTGGTAATCGATTCTTGAACGATTCGATCATTTGAAATGAACGATTTACACAGCTATACAACTAATGTGACCTAACAGTTGCAGGTGATATTTTAAGTAAATACCGTTAGATTTTTGTCTCTGAAGTGATCACTTAGTAGGTATAAGTACTTACATATCAATTGAATTTTAGTTAAACCAGAGTTAGCTAACTCTAGAAAAAAAATAAACCCACATTGAACTGAGGAAGCAGTTCTTCGCTGAAGAATGCATGTGGAACGATTAAACAAACTCGGTGGATAAAACATCAAAAGCATCTGTTCAGTTAATCCTGATTTAACTCACCAAATTCGATGAGTTAACTCTGGTTTAACATTAATCTCGCACTGAAAAACTGGACTTTAAAATAAGTGCGAATACATTAATATTTGCTTCCGTTACTATTTTTCAAAATAGCCTATTAAATTAATTTCCGATTCCTTAAATACATCATTTCTATACAGTGCTGGAGGCCCAGGCCCAAAAGCGGCAAAATTTTTGGCGAAAAATAATTGATTCTCAAAGTGAGCGATGATGCCTGTGGGCGCTACTGGACCACAGGGGGGCGGCAACAGACCTGAGAATATTTTGTGTTTAAAAAGTAGTTTAGCAGGACTATGGATAATTTGTTGAGAAAGATCAATTTTATTGAAAAAATGACAAAATAAATTTTTTTATTTTATCTCATTCTTTGGGGGCGCTGAAAAATAATTGATTCTCAAAGTGGGCCATAAATGAATTAGGTTTAAAATTTAAAAAAAAAATGATTTTAACATTAAAAATTGCAGTTTATTTTACCAACATGTGAAATGTCGTTGCGAAATTATTTTTTTGGGCGTTTTTTTTTTGTATTAGATTTAATAATACAAACCATAATATATCTACTTTT
This sequence comes from Leucozona laternaria, assembly GCA_932273885.2. Classification (NCBI taxonomy): domain Eukaryota; kingdom Metazoa; phylum Arthropoda; class Insecta; order Diptera; family Syrphidae; genus Leucozona; species Leucozona laternaria. Next base: position 101,866,802 of record OW026367.1, read on the forward strand.
TCATAGGTTTTTGTTTAAATTTAAGAAAAAAGATGTTAGTGTTACATATATACTTTTTTTCTTTTGCAACTTCCATCTCTAAGCAATATTAACTTGTAAAAAAAAACCCATATTTTTACTCGTGATATATACATAGGTACATTATTGCAAGTTATGGATTCGTAAAAAAAATCGAATTGGATATTTTGATCAAACTTGACATTACGATTATAGCAAAGTCGAAAAAAATGGGTCTCGCAATACTGTCCGACTGTCTGTCCTTTATATTGCAGCCTAAACGAGTGGGTCGATTTTCTTTAAACGTTTTGGGTTTTTTTTTAAGGCATTCCCCCACAAGTTTTTTTCAGTTTTTATTAACGTAAAATAACGGTATCTGCCGTAAAAGTTTTTTTAATTTTTTTTTTGAAAAACATGCCCACAACTAAAAAAAAATTCTGTGATTTTTACAATTTTTTTAACAAAAAATACACGCAAAATGCAATAGTTACCTCTCATAGATCAGTTTTCTTTTTATTTCCGATTTTGATCATTTTTTAAGGAGAATGTTACAAGAAGTTGTAAATGAATTGTATACAAACATTTTAATTTTTTTTTTATTTAAATTGAATTTTTTTTTGTTGAGAATTAATTAATTCAAAAGCTACTTGATGTAATTTATTTAATCTTGACACCCAGAAATGTTTCAAGATTATTTAGCAGATTTGAAATTTTAGATTTTAAAAAAAAATCAAGATCACCCTATTATATTCCTACATAATGTAGCTATGTCTAAAAAATAGATACCTACAAAGGTTGTTATTGATTTGTGTTTCCCCAATATACCTGCATCTACCTGCTCTGTAAGAACGATTAAAAATTAAAGCAATTGCAAGAATTCAGTTAAAAAAAAAAATAACGGGGGGGGGCAGAGTACTCAACCGGGCCTAGGGCGGCAGAAAACCTAAATCCGCCACTGCTTCTATATTTATAGAGCTTAAAAACATTATTTGTTTTTAATTTTGACCCAAATATCCTCAAAATCAAAGGAAAAACTGTTAAAAGGAAACGAATTATAAACATAACCCGAAAACGTTTTTGGTATGCGTAAAAGTGAGATTCCTTAAATTTCCTATGAAAGAGATTTCAACAAATGTTGAGTACTACAAGTCATTTTCCAGATACTTAGAGGATGGATTTAGGGACAAATAATTTTTATAAGTAAGATTTTTATGCTATGACATGATTAACTTCAAAAAACGGAATCTGATTCTCAAAATTTATTTAGTGTAAAGTGTATGAAAGATGACATTTCGGAGATGGACTTGCTAGATGACCTTAAAGTTGATATTTTCCCTAAAATGTATCTATTTGTAGGTCGAAATGGAGTAAAAACAAAGAATGGTATACGATTTCAAAAATTCCTTTTTTGTTTAAAAATTAATTTTTGATGAACCTAAAGTTGGCTTAAGGGATAAATATTTTTCATAAAATTTTGTATTTTATTTTGTGTTTGTGTGAAGTTTGATCGAAATTTATTCAATATCTGGTCAAAAGGGTGCAGCAGCGAATGCATTTTCGGGCCAATCTCAGAAACTATACCTAATCCGATTTTAAACATTTTTTGAAAGGTGTGTAATGGGGTAGAAGAAATTTGATTCACAAAATTGCTCTTCTTTTTTTAAAGATGACAAATTGAGGATGAACTGAGAGAATGGCTTTGGAGTTAGATACTTTTTCAATAGAGAATAAGGAATAGAGGATTGTTTTGCAATTTGAAAAGTTAAATTTATTCCCAGAAAAAAAAATCCCTTTTCATAAAGCGTAGCAAATCACGCATAATATCTGTTTTTTTTTTTTTTATTAAAACACGTATAACTTCAATATTTTTAGGGCGAAAGATTCAACGTTTGCCGGGAACCGCTATTTTTATCAAAAGTAGATAATATTGCAGTAAGAAGAAAGGAGTTGAATTTTTCACCTTAAATAATGTGCCACCATAATCCACCCAAGGAATATAAACTCTCCTCCCCAACAAAATTTGTGCTGTCAGGTGCAGAGAATGGTTGTTTATTGTTTTCATCAGACAAATGTGGAATGTCTTTTTACTTTCACATTTGCTCTCATTTAAATATTGACATCTTTCAAAACCTTTACCTATATTTCTAGCCTATTTTTGAAAGCCTGTTTAACACTTGCACTTGCTCTAACGGTTAAAAGCTTTAATATATGGCTTGAAATTAAAGATATATGATTGCGGTTCAATAATGTAATAACATTGTTTAAGAAAAAATGTGACCAAAAATAAAAAGGCCTTGTTCTTTTCTTTATAAAATAATTGATGTGTCAAATTTTTAAATGATATATTTTTTTAACCACTTATAAATGGCAGATTACGAGTTTTAAGGTAATCAGTTCAGCTTTTAACGAGATACCTAGGGAGACTGCCACAAAAAAATCCTGAAACGCAGGAACTTTAATCAAAATCGTTAAGGCTAATTTTTAGAAAATTTGAAAAAACACCAAAATCATTTTATGATTGCAACTATAACCCTTCTAGATGAGTTAGAAGTAAAATTTGAATTTTTCTTCCAGAAAATTACATAAAAATGCTCTGTAATATAAATTTACAGTAATTTCAGATTGGGCTTATAAAAAGTGAAAAAGAGCAATACAACGTTTTCATTAGAGCCGAAATGAGGTGATTTCGTAAATTACCAAAAAAAAAGTCATTTCATCAGAATTTTCATAATTTTGTTTGACAACTCATATCGTTTTGAATTTAATTTGGCTTTTTTTGTTCGTTTCTCTTTTTTATGCATCGAATTTTGCCATTTTAAATGGATTCCATTAAGATGTGTTCGTAAGGAGTTCACGTAATTTTCTACCGATTTTGGTTTAACTAAAAAAAAAATAATAATAAAAGTATCAATTTTCTTAGTTCACTATGTACCTACTTTTTAGGAATTGGTTAATTGGACATTTTGACTTTTTGGAGAAAAAAATTTCACATTTCAAATTAACAATCACGACCTTTCGGTTAATTTTCGACACTATTCCCGAAAGCGAAGCCAATCTTAACAGCCACCTGACAACCTTTTCGGAAAATTTTTTTTTTTTTTAATTTTAACGCTCGATGCATTGTACTGTGCTAATCTGATGGTTGCTTAGCTACACGTGTCATTACTGGAACTGGAACCGAAACAGTTAGTTGTTGGTGAAATTTAAATTGTCTATTATATTGGGTTTTTCAATAAGAGCGCTACAGAAATGAACCTCATCGCTGAATATGATTTTTCGATGAAAATCCGAATCATTTTCAAGCTGTTGCTCAGCCCAATTCACGAACATACGATGCTTCTGGTGGTCAAGCGGCTTCAGCTCTTGCTTCAATTTAATCTTGAAAGGATGTAGGCCAAGATCTTTTCACAAAATTTGCCACAACGACGTCACAGAGATGCCCAACGCTTGAGAACGACGTGTGAGAGGCACATTTGGGCTTTCTGCAACTGAAGCCTCAGCCGCAGCAATATTCTCGACACTAGGGGCATTTCTTTGTCTCACTAGCACGGGAACATTTTGTACTGTGCCTGCAGATTCAAATTTTTCCACTAGACGCTCAATTGTTGATCTGCTAGGACGATTATGACGACCATAAATTCGACGTGGCACTCTTAACGTTGAGCCCACTGACACCGAATTTCGGTAGTAAATTTTAATAATTTCGACTCGTTGTTGGCTCGTATATCTTTCTATCATGAAATGGCAAACCTTATTGAAGAGAAATGTTAAAAGAACGGCAAGAAATATGGCGGCGTTTGTTGTACCTGTTGCTCTACTTTTGTAGTGCCCCTGTTGAAAAAGCCTTTATAACCACATGATGGAATCTAACACTTTGTTTTTGTAGTCAGCCACAGCATCCGATTCCTTCACAGAATCTTCTGGTTTAATCGTAGAGACGACGTCTATATTTGTTCTTAGCTGTCTTTTATACGCCGAGATTTTTAACCTTGAAAATGTTTGCTACGTTGAGAATCTTTTCCTCCGATAAAATTTGTAAATTATGAGCTAAAGGTCCTGGATTTCGGTAGCAAATGTAGAAAATATAGCTTTCAATTATTAGTTACGAGCTTAAAGAAAAGGCGGATAAAAATCGATTTAATTTTCCATTATTCATTTAGATATTTTTATAATAAATTTTGTTTCATAAATTCAAAATACTAGATACATATATACTAAAACATAGAAAATTATAAACTCAACGAATCGGAAGCCATTAAGTTAACATATTATATTTTTAACAGTTCTGTATTTGTTCCAAATTTCTCTTACACACAGAAAATTGACAAATTTGAAATAATTCACTGTACTCTACTTTCAATAACAGTTAAACAAGCGAAAAATTAATGATGTTAAATTTTATTATAGTTATATTCTGAAAGTTCTTTAAAATGTTTGTATTTTCCTATCTTTCAATAATAATCAAACAAAATATAGGTGAAATTACATACCTATATTATTGCTTACTTACAATAAACATTAATAAAAAAAAACTCAAGATGATAAAACAAAACAATATTATTTACCTACTTATTATTGTTAAAACATAAATAGATATTTTTTTCTTCAATTAATTAATTTATTTATGTTTTCCTTTCAGTGTATAAAGCTTTCAACAAAACCAAAAGCTCAACTTTCATCAATGAAAACTTTTCAAAGCTCCTTTCAAATACAACAACCAGAAATTATTTCTTACCATGGACAAAACAAACTCACCACAGGAAGTGCCTCTAGTTGATTTAAATTTGTTCAACTCACAAAACAAAAATAACCGTTGCAATTTTTCAAATCTACAAACTACTCATTTTGAGACTATTTTTTATCTATTTTTAATCTTTGACAATAAATGTATATGTAGTGCAATATAGAAATAAGTTCAGGGTACTTTGAATTTATCATTTAATTGATCGGAGTTATCGACTTCAATCCTATTCAAAAATATAAATTGATTTAATTATACAATAGACATGTAAAGGTACATACTTGAAATAAATAAGATTTTTATTTTGTCAAATAGAAGATTTTTAATCAAACAAAAACATGCACTTCAATTAAAAGTGTGTTGTTTATAGAAACTAACAAAAACGTATTACCTTACGTATTTAATGGTCATGTGACATAGATGGATTTCCGTTTTAAAGAGAATTATTCTCGAATTGCTGGACAAGAGTTTTTTTTTAAGATTCCGTATTATCGTAATTATTTGGCGAAACCGAAAAAGCAAACAAATGATCTAAAGTAAAGAACTCAAAATTCAATATTTTTAAATGAATTTGATGAGCTTACTTTTTGATATTTAATTTTTATATTTTTAAATTACTAATTATTTTAAATGGATGTATTTAATTTTATAAATTCAGCATCAATTCTTTGAAATACGCGGTCCTTAACGATTTTTAAATAAATTTTGGCAAAACAAATATTAATTTGTATAAATTGTTCGGTAAATAGCTTAACCTACATTATTTTAATATACAAATTTATCTGGTAAAGTCATAAATAACCAATATTTTGGTAAATAGGTAAATACGAAAAACTGCAATGAGAGAGACCCTAATCAAGTGATTTTGGTGGATCGCATTTTTAGGATATCAGCCTCTTAAGAGCTTGGTAAATGGTTCGACTGTCAATAAAGGAAGTTGTAATTCTAGACATATAACTTGGTGGTACCACAAACACAAATAAATTGCGTTGTTGTTTCATTCAAAAATGTTTAATATTTTATGTTTCCGAAAAAAAAAAAAATGTTTTCGATGGTCTTTTTCACTAACTAAAAAAATACAGTAAAATAATACATTTTTAATTATATTAAACTAGCTGGCCCGCCCGGCATGGGTAGAGAAACCTAAGCTTCACATGAAAATTACAAAAGAAAATATAAATAAATATTAAGCTATTTTTTGTAATCGTATATCTACTACTTTATGGGTTTTAACCTACTTTAGTTTATGAATAGCTAAATATGTAAAAAAAATGATCCTCTAAGTCGAACCTTTAGAACTTTGTCAACACAGAGAGAATTTTTGTAATAAAAAAAAAACACTTCTTTGTTTTTATCCCATTTACTCTACATAAATAGCAATTTTTTTACTTAACCTTTCACACAAAAAAAGAAATTTTGAAATGGGATGCTACTTTTTGTCCATTTCATCCTATGAATGGCAATTTTCTGAAAAAAGTCTCTAAGGCCATCCACTAAAAATCAACCCTTCAAAGAATTTCTTAAATCGGATATTTTTTTTATTTTTTCCCCATTCCACCCTAAAAATGACAAAATACGAAAAAATTATCCCTAAAGCTATTTCATATGAAAAAACCTTTTAAACAAAAAAAGATTTTAATAAATCGGGACAGATATTTTTATTTTTACCCCATTTCGCCCTACAAATATTAAAATTTTGAAAAAGAATAGGTATCCCATTTCTCACGAAAACCCTTTAAAAAAAAAAATTCTTAAATGCGATTTTTTTTTTATTTTTGCCCCATTTCACCCTAAAAAATAACAAAACTTGAAAAAATATCCCAAAAGCCATTTCCTATCCGCCTTCAGCGCTGCATGTTGAGTGGTAATTGAATTGAACTGAAAAACGAAATGTGCGCCTACAGCACCACCTGTTGAGAATTTTCTGACTTTTTTTTTACCTAAGCCTTCGCGGAGCAATTACGAACAAACCCGCAGAAGGAAGTATCCATCCGAGTCCACCACGATCAATTTTTATATATATAGATTTATTATATGCAAACATTTACGTAACTTAGGTACTTTGGTGGACACTTTTTGGCGGAATCGAAAGTGCAGGAACATATCGACGAACAATTCTTTTTGAACACGACATGACCGCTGTTCAAAGCTTTGATGGGGATGAGATTTGACGTTTCACTTGTGTGAGTGTTTTTTTTCTAGTTCTCGCTGAATGTATTGGTAAATGTTGAAGGAAAAAGGTAGAAGTAGTGGTGAAAGGAATTTCTGTATGTTTCCCTTTTTGTGAAACGACATGACAGAATTTTCTCAGCGGAAAAAAATTCGATGATTGTTGATTGGATTGTGGTTTTGGGCATCTGCATGTCCTGTGTAGTTGGGGTGTTATGGATCATTTTTAATTCAATTTAAAGTTTCTAAAATTAATTTTTTTTTTAATTTGACCGTTAGATATTGGTAAACTTCTTTTTTTAGCGGAAACTTTAATTTAAAAAAAAAAACTAAGAGAGATACAAAATCGGGATTTGCACGCCCAAGTAACATTTTTCCTCCCATAAGATGCTCCGAAAGCGCTACAAGACTTATTTTAGGGAGCTAAATGTACTCTTGGGGAGTTCTTCTAGATTCTTATAAGATTGTCAAAAGCCTTAAATGGCGTAGTTGTGGGGGCCTCCTGATCCTATAGGAAGTGTTTTATTCTTCTTATGCGATTATAGACGAAGCTTTGTAAATCTGCTCTCTGAACTCTTCCTATGGGAGTGCGTCTCTTCCTACAGAAGTTGTTAAAAAGAGAACGAGTGTGTGTAAAGTTAAAAAAAAAAACATATATCTTTCGCATTTTTAATTTCTTCTAGAAGAAGGTAGGCGAATAGTTTTTATGTGTGTTCGTGATTCTCTCACGTCAAAAAATAATGTGTTTTTTGGTGCGAGTATTCATCACACAAGTTAATTGACGTATTATATTTGTGAAAATCATGGCATATGTAGGCTAAATTCTTGTTGCAATTAAAATAGTATCTACTAATTTAGACTTTAGACATTTTTGTTTCGAAAAATAACAACGCGCTTCCAAAATTATGCATGAATTTAATTCATCACAGTCCACTAAAACAAAAACAAAAACAATATAATTTTTTTTTTCTATTGTTTTCGTTCTTCTTCTTTCTCAAATTTATGCATATTTAAAATATTTTGTTATTAATTATAATAAGAAAAAGGGTTTACCATTAATATTTTTTTAGATGCAAAAATCACTAAAATATGTTTTTATACAATTCACAAAATGCCATCATTCATACCTTATTTGTTTCCAATTATTGTCATTATCGTGCTTTTATGACAAAAATTGGATCTAGAGTGGTACAAAATATGACGATTTTTCATTATTAAGATTTTCTGAAATCTTCCAATATATTTGTCATTAAAAACTGACAAAAAAAACTGATTTTTAAAGATCAAATTCACTACTACCAGTTCTACAGCCCCGAAATTAGGTAAACAAAGAGAACAAAAAATTAACCAAAGAAACTTGCTCGCAACGAAAAAAATCAAACTTTTCTTTGAAATCTAAAATTACCTCTACCACCACCAATAAAATAACCAATTCGATAGAAACATGAACAGAAGCAAGTTTTGTGAACAAAAAGAAAGCACTGTACAATTCAACTATAACATCTGTTCGTTTGATATTCAAACCTGGCGTCGTAGCTCTTATTAGAATCTTGAAAAAAAACTTATTTATGAATAGTCCCATTGAAGTATTATTATGGGATTATAAAGACTAAAAATGACGTTTAGAGTTTTAATTTCATAACGAGATATTTATGAGACTTAAATAGATTTAGATATAGGATTTAAGTACTTTCAAATTTAAAAAATGCTTAGCTCTTAAGACGGATTTGAGTTTCATAACAAGAGATTAATTCTTAAGTATAGCAATAGGATATAAAAGAATCTTATGGGTGTTTTTTTCAGATTTGAAGAGCTTAACTCCGGGAGTTTGTTAGTTGGGTGGTTATTTTTGATTTAATGTAACTTCAAATTCTAAAAAAAAAAATTTTTTAGATTTTCTCATTTTTAAGATTTTGGCAGCTACAAAAAAAAAAAAAACAATTTCTTGCAAAAAAAAAATGTAAATCTCATTTTTCGCCAACGTCAACTTTTGTTCTTCTTAAGCTGACGAGAAATGAGCTTTTTAAACTCTAAGGCCCAGTTTTTCAGTGTTGAATTAAACCAGAGTTAGCTAGGTCTAGAAGTAAATGGATCCACAGTTAACTGAAGAAGCAGTTTTTCGATGAAGGATGTATGCGGAACGACTGAAAAAACTCGGTTGATAAAATATAAAAACATCTTTTCAGTTAATCCTGAGTTAACTCACCAAATTTGATAAGTTAACTAGAGTTTAACTTCAATCTCGCATTGAAAAACTGGACCTAAATGTAAATAAAAAACAATCCATAAAAGCTACAAAATTAATTTTTGAGCTACAAATTACCATTTAAAAAGCTAACAATTTTAATACCAATCATAGTACAAAATTCATAAATTTTAAATTTCGTCCACTAACTTCAGACTTATTTTTAATAACTTAGAAACAATGCAAGCTATAATTTATTTGTTTGCGCACTTAACTAACTACAAATTCAGATATCAAACTCATGTCAAACATTTTTCATTTTTAAACTGCTCTATAGGGCAAGAATTGGGTTGGTATGGAATAATTCGAAGTTGTAATTAAAACTACACACTAACGGTTTCTACGTCTATGTATCTGTGCGACCGTGCCACCACTGAAATTTGAGCCAGATCCTAAACCGATGGTACGATTTGCTTAAAATTTTGTACAGTGCACTTTTATGTTATTCCTTAGCGAAGAAATTAGAATTTTTATTTTAGCTCATCTAAAACGGGTAGCTGCTATTCAACAATTTTGTATTTTTGTTTTTTAATTTTCTCTCCAAAGATTTTGAATTTCTACTTCAAAGATTTTGAATTAACTTCGTACTTTAAATGAACAAAGTATTTTTAAGAAAATTGCATTTCATGTTTGTAGCAAAAATTCACCTAATAGAAATAGACATGCCACTATGTTTTTTTGAGAAAATAGTTATATTTTTGGTCCGATTTTGTTATAATTTTGCAGTTTCGTGCTTCTAAATTTAAAGCAGAATTTTGTTTTACATTTAAACCAAATTAGAAGAGTTAAAGATTTCAAATTTTGTTCTTAATACGTCTGTATTCTTTTCTTCAAATTGAATTATTAACTATTCAAATAGAACAATCAATCTGATTGGACGATCAATAGATAGAGCGTTCCCATTCTGTCTTATTGACAGCTCGAGTCGATCGTCCAAAGCAATAGAGTGTCCAACTGAGCAGCTACATGTGTGTCTTTTTCGAATCACAATCTATTACACTTCAAGCAATAGATCCATTTTGTTAGTACTTTTCTCATTAAAGACGTCATTATATTATTGAACCATTAAAATGCATCTGCAATGTTTGGCTACTTTTACAGTTTTCAACCACAAGAGCAAGTTTGTTACAAAATATTTGCTCAAATATTGTCAAAGTTTACTGCGAGTATACATTTTAATTCAGATTTATCAATTTCAATAATTATGAATCTTAATATCTCATTAATTCATTCCACTATAATAACGGAACTCACAGTTTACAAGCTTCTTATTACAATCTCTGATAAAACTATTCTTATGATAAACTCTTTTGCCAGAAAGTCTCATATAGCAACTTATTATACACACTTAAGATATCACTTTAACAATAAGAATGAAAATTGAAAGCAATTATTTCAAGACTGCCACCGGTTTCTGTATTTTATCTAACCCAGAAGAATCTCATTCACATAAAGATAAATCTGTATAATTAAACGAATGCAATTTTCTAATGTATAATTGCACATACAACAACAACAAAAAAAAAAACACTCATACGCCCTGGTGAACAGCTCAGCTTATAATTATGTGATGGATGACTGCGATGATGATATGACCTTCAGGTAATGAATACACTTGACGCGAGCGTAATACGTATATAGAGTTAAAAAAAATTATCATAAATTGAGGTGGAATGCAAAAATTTATTTTTGTGTTTTATATATTATATACATATTACTATATGTAGCTACATTGTACATATGTATGTACATACAGTTTCAGTAGAAAAAAAAACATCAATCAATCATTTATAATCATAAATGCATTATTTGTTGACTTCTTAATAATAAGTTATATCAAGAGAAAAACATATTAGGACACCTTTTGTTTATCTTTGCATTTAAGTGATTGACATTATCACATAAAAAGACAAACATTTTAGAATGATGAATGAGTTTCCTATCAAAAAATTAGATCTCACATTGTTTTGTTTTTCTAAGACTGTATAATCAACTATGTTTTATTAAATAATTTCTATAGTGGATTCACTTGACCATTTAAATTATTTTGAAGTTGTATCAAAACTAACATAATACACCAAAAATTCAGAAAAATTCTCCTGATTATCAAAATTTTGGTGTATCATTTATTTGGTTATACCAAAAAGTTGATTTTCTTTTAAACTTAACAGCCGTCTGACGGGGCGAAAACACAAACAAAGCAAACAAAAAAATCCATTTTTATTGTTATTTAGAACTTTTAAACGTTTTCTCGTAAAAGATATGTATCATAATATCAGGTGTGTTTTTTTGTACTTGTACTTGTTCGCTTTAAATAAAAGTGAAAACAAAACTTAACAAATATTGCGTCCGAAACTATGGAGACAGCTAGCTATATGTATCAAGCTGGCTGGAAGAAGCTTAAAGTCTTAAAATCGAATTTGATAACTAAGCTGGCGCAAGGATGAAATCTAAGTGACTTAAAGGTTAGTTCGTAGGACTGCCATACTGGAGGTCTGGGTTCGATTTCCAGATGCCTCATAAGAAAAATAAGAAAAAAAGAGGCTGTACTCCTTTTTTTTATAATTTACGCGCACTCAAGGGGTTATGACTACCCTTTATATGTTAGCTTTTAACACAGTAGGACGTAACGATGTACATTTGTCTTAAATGTTTGGATATTGAAATGAGAAGGAAAAACAGAGTTGGGTAAGGAATTCCACATTCGTGTAGATCGACTAAAAAAAGAATCCCTGTACTTCACGGTACGTCCGAAGTTTGGCTCAAGGGTATAACGATGGGCATTTCGGGCGATGCGGGTATTACGGGAAAACTGTTCCAAGGGAGGCATGCATCTGGCAATTTCACTACAGCACTAACTGAAAAAATAGCGGTAAAACAATGAAAGGCAAGAGACATTCCTTCGATTTTCTAAGGAAACGAATGTTTCCGAGATTGCCCTATCTACTATCAGCTTTAATGCTCTGTTTTAGACTCTATCTAAAAAAGCTAATGTCGTTTTAGATGCTCCAGATTAAATAATGAGAGTTGTACTCTAGCTTCGGTCATATGTACGCCTTATAAATGGTTGCCTGGTCGGAGGGGTAAAAGAATTGTTTACATCGCCTGAGGAATCATTTCGGTGCATTTTTAGCAGTAACTAATATGTGGTCGTTCCACAGAAGGTGATTGGTTATGGACATACCAAGAATCGAAAAATTTTCGGTTTCCTCGATTAATTTACCATTCATGAATAATGGTAGGGGAGGAATATTTGGCTTTAAGGACAGAAAACAGCTTTGGGTCTTAGATGCATTGAATTCTACACGATTTTTCATACCCCATGACACAATGCTACTTAAGTCGGAATTTAGCGAGTTTATCATACTCTCTCGTTGTAATTCAACACTCAAAGAAGATGGGTGTTATATTGCAAACAAATATGAAAAGCTGAGGGTGCTGTCATCAGCAAAACAATTTAGTGGATTAGCTGTTTCAGACAAAAGATCGTTAATGAAAATGAGAAAAAAAAGTCGGAGACAGAACGGAGCCTTGGGGAACACCAGCATTTATTTTTTGAACTTCAGACTTAAAACCGTCCAGAACAACTTGAATTGAACGGTCATAGAGGTAATCGCTAATCCACTGAAGAAGTAATTCATCGATGCCAAAAGTACGCAACTTTGATAAAAGAACTTGATGCCAAACTCTATCGAAAGCTTTTGAAATATCGAGCACAACAATTTTACTTTCACCAAAACGATGATTCATTACATTTTTCGGTTAGATATACCATCAAATCACCGGTGGACCTGTTGCAACGAAAGCCGTACTGACGGCTTGCGAGGAAGTGACAAAACTTCTAAGAGTATCTCTTGTCATGAAAAAGTGCCTCACACCTTAGTCGTTCGGATTTGGAAGAAAATTGTAGGTCCCCTCCAATCCTCCAAATGAACTATACACACACCAGCACATACAAGAATAGTTGAGAGTGGTTGTCAGTCAAATGGCTCTGGCTCTTCACGTGTTGTTGTTTATTTATAAAAATGATCAAATCGATTAAATTCAAAAATGTAAGTCATTATTTCTGTTTTTTTTTAATTAATTTCCTAAGTGGAAATGTGAGTTCTTTAGTATTTGCAAAAATACGATTATTATAGAGCTTTTCTGTACCTACCTATAAAAATACAATGAAAGCAGCTCAAAAAACTTTTCTAAAGGGTGGTTTTTTAAGAGGTTTAGAACTTTTTTTAAAAAAAAAACACAAAAAATTCGAAAAAATGAATGAAATATTTATTTGAATCGATAGTTTGAACCTTGCAATTTAATGTTTAAAGATAATTTCATGCAAATGTTGACCGCGGCTGGATGTTGGCTTCCAGTGCGTCAATCGAAGCGGGCTTGTCCCTTTAGACATTAGCCTTGACATACCCCTACAAAAAATAATCTAATGGTGTCAAATCGCACGATCTAGGCGGCCAATTGACCGGCCCGAAACGTGAAATTAACTGTTCACCAAACTCGCCTCGCAATTGCGCCATTGTTTCGCGTGCTGTGTGGCATGTGGCACCGTCTTGTTGAAACCACATATCATGCAAGTCAAGAACTTCCATTTCGGGCAAAAAAAAGTTTGTTATCATCGCTCGGTAGCGTTCACCATTGACAGTAACGCTGCGATTCGCATCATCTTTGAAGAAATAGGCCCAATAATGCCGCCGGCCCATAAACCGCACCAAACAGTGGCTTTTTCGGGATGCATTGGTAGCTGTTGCAATGCTTCTGGCTGATCTTCACTCCAAATGCGGCAATTTTGTTTATTTACGTACCCATTCAACCAAAAATGAGCCTCATCGCTGAACACAAGCAGCGCGCGATGAACATTTCGAACCGAGCACGAATTTTGATAGTAAAATTCAATAATTTGCAAGCGTTGTTCATTTGTAAGACGATCCATGGTTAAATTACAAACCAAACTGAAGCTGTTTGACAGTGACACAAGGTACTAAACACACGTCAGCTGTCAAAACCAGTGTTGCCAAAACCAAACCAGCTTAAAAATCACCCGTTATAAGAGGCACTGTTACTAAAAGAAAGAAAACAGGATTTTATGATTTGTGCCTTTAAACTAACATAACGAAAATAGAGCTTTATAGAGCAAGTTCAAATGAATACACATAGAGCTGCGCCTCTTAAGAAGATACATAAATGGATTGGTATCAAAATAAAATTTAAACTAAAGAGAACAAGATACATTGCCGATAATATTGACGAATTGCATTTATGAACTTCTATAATTACATCGGAGCGAAAAACATTATCAACTCAGCAAAATGAGCTGACATTGAAATACAATAAGGAACCAAGTAAATTTCTTTTTTGTTTTGCTTAGTCTTATGCACAACAGTTTCAATTTAGCACATTCCATTAAATTATATATTCAACCCCTGGTGTAGGTATAATTTTAAAGTCGTATTATATGATGAAATACAAGAAGATGTTTCAAACTCACCTTTATCTATAAATAGGGCTATCGTTTTGAAGCATAACCAAAAAACAATCAAAGTCGTTGTTGTACAAATTTAATAAAAAGATCTTAAATCAGCTAAGCTTGTATCAAAAAAACAAAGTCAAAACTATACAAGATTCATTCACAAAGACCGCCACGATAGAACTAAATTGCCATTTTTTTCCAAGTTGCCAATTACGCTGAAAGCGTTAACGGAAGCATTGTTTTCTCGTTGTATTAATTTTTTTTTTTTTTGTTATAATTTTTTCATGTAGGTATTTTTATTTTCTTGACTCTCCAGGTAAGTTAATCTAGAATATAATTTATCTGTTTTTTTTTTCAACAAAACCATTTTCTATATGGAATTGCATAGCATCACAGCAAAAATGCATAAACACTGAAAAAGTCTCAAGAAATAAAAATTAAATTAAACAAAAAAAATTTTATGGGTATCGCTTTGCAACTAATGCTGTGAATGTTCCAAGGTAGTTTACATTTATTGTTTAATTGTTGAACATTTACATAAATGTTGTTGCATTTAAGGACATTATTTATAAAGGGTCCGCCAAATAACTTTTTTTTTTGTTTTGAAAATGGCGCAAAACATCGAGTGTAGCTTCGGCTGTGTGGCACGTAGCGCCGTCCTCTTGAAACCAAATGTTGCCAATATCCTCCTCTTCAATTTTTGTGAACAAAAATTTGTTCAACATGGCCTGAAAACGATCGCCATTCACTGTAACGGCCACTCCTTGCTCATTTTCGAAAAATGGCCCAATTATGCCTCTGGACCAAAATCCTCACCAAACAGTGACTCGTTTTGGGTGTATCGGCTTTTTAATGTATGCGTGCGGGTTTTCTGTGCCCTAAATGCGACAATTTTGCTTGTTTACTACCCGCCAAGATCAAAATGAGCTTCATCTGAAAAGATGATTTTTTTGGCAAAATCGGCATCTTCTCTAAGTCGATAGCAGGCCCACTAAGCGAAGCGTATACACAACCATATTCGTTCAGCGGAAGGATAAAACTAATTATCTGTCAAATCAGACATGAGCTAAGTGTTACCATTCACGAAATAAGCACTAGTTGAAAAAAAAACGTTAGATGGCGGACCCTTTATATTTAAACTTTAAGCAAATATTTGAAGAGCTAATTTAATGTTGGCCTAAATCTCGTTCATCGAAATTAATTATCAAAATATATGTTTTTTACTAGTAGACCCGTGCTCGCGTTGGTTCTCAAAATTTTAAGAATAAACTGTTTTACTAAATACAGGGTGTTTTTTTTTTTTTTGACGTGTAGTTTTCAATCTGGCAATACTTTTTTCGGAGTTGGTTTTTTTTTTGACAGCTGTCACTTGATTTATGGTTATTTTGGTTTTCCATTTCATAATGAATAGATTTACTTCTGAACAACGTTTGCACATTACAAGATGTTTATCAAAAATACCAAAAATACAAAAATTTACTTTTAACGATCTTAATTGTAATTATAATCCAATAGGATTAACGAAATCACAAATTGTGGCTGTTATTTTTAGTGCCTCGCCTTAATTGTGTTTATTATTTTTTTTTTTTTTTTGTTGGAATCTTATGACGACTATTATTGTACGTAGGTACTGTATGTACTGTGAATGACAATCACGTTAATTACAGCTAATGCCATAAAATGGAAATAAATCAATAAACTAAGTGCTTTTTAAAAAATCCGATTAGCCTGATAAAAATCACTGCTTCTGTCACGTTTACTACATAACCGCCAATAAGTAAGATTTTACTAATCATAAAAGTTGACATCATACATAAATAAATGCACACTGTGCAATATCGATATTTTTAATCAATTTGTTTTATTACAAAATCATGACGGACTTAACTTAACAAAAATCTTCATACGTTAAAAAAATGCAACGAATTGATTGAAATCATAAAAAAAAAACTTTTAATTCGTAATTTGTTATTTTGTGCTTTGTGTTTTAACAACAACAGAGTGATCTCTAGAATCACATATTCAATTTCAACTTTTATTTTGATGTAACAAGTTATATGTTGATCAAAAGATCAGCCAGTCACGTATAGTGTAGGGATGTTAAATATTAATAATTGGGTGTGGTTGGGAGCGAATTTTTAAAAAAATTAGATATATCATATTTTAAGCTCAACAGAGCTTAATAACATAAATGTTTTGCTTTCTTTAGAACTTAAATAAGGATACAATTCAACTCTACAACTCTTTTAGAAGTTACACGATTACAAACAGTGGAAAAACAACAAACAAAACTCGACCAAAAGCTGCACCTATTGGTTTTAAGGTCTGATGTGATTGTCATTTATTGCACTATGAACGGTAGAAGTTTCATATATGGGCCAACTTTGATCGGTCAAATCAACGATGAAAAAGTTGTTTTGTTATCATCTGTGGTCAAGCGTTGCCCAAGTCATATAATTTCAGGTAAATCTATTTTATTATAATGTAGACAGATGGACAATACGCTACAATACAATACAATACAATACAATACAATACAATACAATACAATACAATACAATATAATACAATTGAATGCAGTATTATTGCCCAAGTTGAAAGGATTTTTGCAAATTAAATTTGTGTTTGTTAATTTCGGGACAAAAATAAATATTTTAATAGCTTCAATAAATTCAACTTTTTGTTAATATTCTACAGTACACTGTGGTAACTGCAATAATTGCTCAATAAAGCCCTTAGTATTACTGGTAATATTATACTGCGCAATATCTATACTTGATATTGATCAATATACAATGTAAGGCCTGCCTTATAAATGTTTACGTATACCATAAAAATTACAGGTGACTTGTCGATTTCACATAAGAAAATGAATGCCAATTGCCTTTTTCGCAGTAAAAACCAGTATAACAGTATATTGCTCCTGCAGTAATTTTTGTATTGTTTGCATCTTAAATTGAGAGCTTTATTGGAATTTTTTGTTTTCATTGTCTTATGACTTAGCTCGCACGTTTTGGTATAATTTGGTTGAATGAATGAATAAATATATGGGGTTATTGCACTCTAAGACCTATGGATCAATTGTGTGCCCCCACATAGAGCTAAATGAGATTACTCAATTTAGAGGTCTTCCTCCAAACCTATACCTGGTGGTATCCAAGGTGTTTTTCCTTTGTTCACATTTGTCATGTCCGGTGTTTCCACGTTATCGTATTGCAGAATCTGCATGTGGCACTGCTCAATAGACTAAGAATACTTAAGTGCCTTCAAAGTTTATAGCTGCCAGTAAGGAGGCCCGTTGGTAAACCAGTAGGAAATATAAACTAGAGTTTTTGGGTAGTTGATTCGTATAGTGCTAATTGTCACACACGTAACAAAAATATTTATATATTTAATTATTACAAAAACAAAATTTTTAATAATCTGATAATTTGGGGAAGTAAGAAGAATTTTGTGATCGATCTTCAGACGAAATTTCATTGAATCTTAAAATTTTTATTTAGCCCAGATATAAATATGTATAGTTTAAAGTCTATGTAACATCCGTAACACATTTGCATTTAGAAACTTAATTTTCTAATTTTTAACTAATTTTGAGTATTATTATTGCTTCTAGATATGTCACTAATTATGAAAGGAGATAGTTCTAAATGGAAATGTTATCTACTTCAAGTGAGAATCTAGTGAGTATAAGTTTTTCCACTTAATAAAAATGAAAAAAACCTCGCAATGGAGTGGGAAATTAGTTCACTTTCTAGTTAGAGACGCTTGACTTTACACACGCAATTGTTTCCCATTATGGGTGAACAAATTATTACACTTATTTGACATTAATTTTCCATTATAATATTGGTAATTATATTTATGGCATGCGTAAAAATCATACTCTTTCACACACGTATAACGTTAAACTGTCACACATGTTACAATATCAAACTTAAATTTTAGATTTTTGATGTGTAAACATCTATGCTGGCTACATTACGTCGTGCAACGTTACGGTGTGCAACGTTACGATCTGCATACTAGGATGGTTGCGTTCAGTGAAAAAAATCTTAAGATCCCATTCAAGCAAAAACGAGTCCGTTTTGGATCCGCGCACGTTGATGTTTATACATATTAACTGTGAATCCCGGCACTCTCACAATTTTTTTATTTTTGTTTATGTTCTTGTTTCTAAACTGGAACAAAAGATCAACTATCAGTTGAATATTCGTAGCAGAATGAGATATACTACATATTTATGAAGAATTTTATACCCAATGCACATTAGATATCCCTTAAATGGAATCTATAATTAAACCGCATTTGATTCTTAATTTCTGTTAAATTAAGTTTATTTATTAAAAAGAGTTCATGTGATTTGTACACTTTCCAAATTTTGATTTCTTAACTTAGAATATAATGGAATGTTAAATGGAAACACCACACCCATCGGCAACCATTTAAGGTCAGTCGTATTCCTGCCTGGCTCGTATTAAAAATAATAATTTTACTGCTACGAGAGCTCCTGGAGAACCAAGGTTTAGTGGATTACAATTCACAACTATTCCTGCATACGTGCTGTAGGCAAGAATGGAGGGGACCTTTATGTACAATTAAGTATTGTTAAATCCGAACTCGTAAAGTGCTAGGCACTTTTTCATTACAAGAGTTATTCTTGCAAGATTTGTCAATTTCTCACAAGAGGTATTTGTATTTCACCTGAAAGAATATTTATCTTTAGGTGTCATAGGTTTCCTTCTCCAACTTAAGTCTCCAAAAAACACGTGACAAACAAATGTGGTTCCTCCACTAAATTTGTAATTTAAAGTACTTGGTGTCACTGCTAAATTTAACTTTTTTGAATAAAACAAGATCTGGTAGTAGAGCTTAATTTCTAAGAATTATATACTCTACATTCACTGTAACGTATATACACAGTATCGGGTATTGCTCCCATTCTGTCCTTTGCAAGCTCCATCTTTATAGTAGAATGCATGTTGTAGCCATTTGTAGATACACACTCTCAAATACACATTGCTAATTCAACGTAATCCCAAACAAGCTAGCTAAGGCCCAGTTTTTCGATGAGACATCATCCTATAGTTTCAGTGTTAAACCCAAGTTAACACCTGAAACATATTTTTCAGTCAATTTAGATCCAAAATTAATTTTCTGATTTAAATCTAACTATCTGAACACAATGGACGCGTGTCATGATGCGCGTTTCCACACGGGAGAATATTAAAACTTATTTAACCCCAAGAGTTGGGTCTGTGGCTGCAGATCGATTGCACTTGGACTAAATCGTGTGAAATTTAACTTTAACAGAGGTAAAGATCCGTGCCATGACTTTCGTCTAATGCGTTCAGCCATCAGTATTGGGATCAAATGAACAGATATTTTTGACAGATTCCGCATTGTGCTTGTCAATTGTCTATTTAAATCAAGGTGCTCAACTTCGGAAATGGCCATTTCCATAATGTTCCACTTCTATTTCGATATATTTATGACAAGAACTTGTAAACGTATAAAAGTTAATCCTCCACAGAAAAACACTGTGTGTTAGTATATTTGAAAGAATAACTTATGTCGTTTTCGAGTGGACGTTCGGAGCTACTCCTTTTCCACTCCTTTTACTCCAAATTTTCCATTTTCTATATGAATGGAACAGTTCCGAAATCCAAACGAAAACGACATTACTGATATTTAACTCAGCATTGACTAACGTACGCGTTTTCGTATGTCGTTTTCGTTTGGATTTCGGAACTGTTCCATTCCTATAGAAAATGGAAAATTTGGAGTTAAAGGATTGGAAAAGGAGTAAATCCGAATGTCCACTCGAAAAAAGGCATTATTTTGCACTTCTTCTACCACGTTTTATTGTTCCAAGCAATGATTTTAAAGTCTTCTGTTCCTGATTCTACATAACACATATGTATACATAACCGCATTAATTGTCAAAGGCAAATAATGCTTAAAGGAGTAATTTTGTAAAATGGCCCCATTTGGTCGGTTCATTGTGTGTGTGTAACTTCAACAAGACTACTTTTTCATATTTGATTGGAATCATGAAACCTTGAAACATTCCTGAAATCCAATCTTAATCAACGATAAACTGCTATTTTAATCAATACTTTAAGGTAACGCCACATGAATATCACAGATAAATCCAATAGTAACCTTGAAGCACATAATTTTTAAAATCATACTTAAACATACTTTCTGAAACAAACAAGGTGCTCCAGATAAGATTAACAATCATCAGTTATAAAAAAAAAAAAAAATTAAACAATAAAAGATCAACACAAAATTTCACTATATCACATCAGTTTATCTTAATTGAATCTCATCTTTCTTATAACTGGAAACCAAGCACGGACTTTGATTTCAACAATACCCAATACGAATACAGTATGTCTGATGGGCATTACACCAACTGTGTAAATAATAATAAACTTCAAACTAAAAAATATTAAAAAAAAAAAAATATTAAAAATAAAAATGTTTACTACATGAGTTAATGTCAGATCGTGACATTTTGACAAAATTACTTAAATATTTTATTTCACAAACTCACACGAACGCACGTTTGTATAGTTTTTTTTTTTTATTTTTCAGACGTTTTTAAATGTTTGAATTTAAACAACAAAGTTAAACTTTAAATATTAAAATTCCATTATGTTCCATATGTTTCTTTTTTTTTTGCTTAGTTTGTTTGCATTCCAACCAATACTTATTTAAATTGACTGTTAATTCCGATAGAATTTTATCGGAACATTGTTACTGTTTGAAAGTCATGCGAAAAAAAGAAGTTTAGTCACAATGTAGCACTTTTTAATTAAAAAAATTTTTTTTGTTTTAATTAATTTAACATGTAACACTTACAGGAGTCTCACTTGATGGTACCTCCGACATAATTAAACCTGTATTGCTGCGGATGATAATTTTTTTTAACGATAATTCAATTCAGCTAACAAAAGTAAACTGAATCCAGTTGTTGCTGCCAATTTTGAATTTGTATAAAATCAAGCGTGGCGGTTGAATGTTTTTTTTTTTACTAATTTTTATTTGATAAAGTTAATCACTCATACATTAAAGATACCGCTTGACATAAATTTAGTAGCAGTTTGGTTAAGAAGTTGCAATTTGATCAAGAATAACAGCATTTACGAGTGGTTTAACGCTTACAACATTTTTTTTTGTTGCACTTTTGTACCTTATAGATAGATAATCATAGAACCTGTTGTAAGTCTTACAAAAAATTTGCTTAAGGCATTGATTATTTATTGTAGATGAAATTATATGGGAGGGGTTGATATTGGGTTGATATTGTTTTATGTTTATGTTTATTTAAATTTTTTTTTTATATAAAATTCTTCGAACTGCATTCAAGGGTAAGAAATGCAACACTGTTGTATTTGGAAAATCATTGTTAAATATGAAGTTAACCATATTGTTATTATCAATGGGGATTGAGTGAATCTAAAGTTATAAGTCGTAGATAAGATGTTATCGGGCACGCTTGTTTTCCTTAATAATTAATATTTTATAATCTGCTTAAAAAGTCTCTTAACTATCTAGTCAATAAGACAGTCGGGCTAACAGGAAATTCTTAATTATAATTTTTGCAAAAGTTTTATATCAATAATATGTCACATCAATGCCCTGCGCCGAAAGTGGTGTCTTCAGATAGCTTATAGGTATCTACAGAGGCACCAACATATACTTACCTTTTTTTTTAGAAACATGTATATAGTGTAGCGTTATAAAGATTATTTCGGACTGATAATATGATAGTCCTATAGGCTTGATTTTTATCAAAGTCTTCATGCGGAACTTTACCACTCTCCATCTCACCAACATTTTAGGAGCTTCAAATGCATCTTTACTGCTTGAGACAGCTAATAAACAACGAAGTTAGTGAATTAACATTTCGTTAACACTTCCACCCTACATAGTTTTAAAAAATGCAGTTTAAACTGTGAAATCAGCTGGCACACAGTGGCCCGTTTAGGCAAAAGTGCTTGCGAAATTCATTTTTCGGGTGGGTTTATAATGCAAAACTTTTACTTTTTTTGAATTGACAAATGTTTGGAGCTTTAGTAATCGAAAAAATTATTTCATTTGTATGAATGGTTTGACTTGTAGAGCGAGTTAAAGTGGACAAATTTTTATGGTTAGAAAAAAAACAATTGTTTTTAATTTTTTTTTTTAATTTTGAATGTAAAAACTAGGAAAAAGGTGTAAATAAAACTTTTTTTTGTTATTTTTACTTGATATATGTGTTAATTGCTATAATCAGAAATAAAAAAAAAATGATGAATTTTTTTAAACTGCTAAATTTAATGTTTTTTTAAACACCCATTTTTGCACGCTTTTTCGACTTTACACTGAGTATAAAAAAAAGATTCAAACATAATCAAGCTAAGCTCGGTGAATAGTAAGTGCTTATATATTTCTTCAAATAAAACCAAAAACTCAGCTGCATAAAGTTGCATAGAGCTGAGCTAGAGCGATTTGATTTAATGAAGTCAGTAATTTTTTCTGAGTTTTTTTTTGTCAGGTGCGTTAAAAAAAATCATGGAAAATATTTTTTCTCTGTTTTGCAGGTATGAGTGTTGGTTTGAAAAAAAATGGTTTTGAAATTTAGAAGGAAAAACCCCCCTAAGTTTTTTAAAACGGTTTTATAGCTTATTTGTTGTGACCATAAATAAAACTTTTAAGTATGAATGTTATTGATTTCGGGTACGATTAATTACTGTCAGGTAGTTTGATGGATAAGAGTTTTTAACTGGATTAGAATTTTTTTTAAAAAGCTTATAGGTAAAGCAGATTACCTTATTAGGATGTCATAAATTGAATATTTTTAATGCAGGTATTTAGTTTTATGGTATAAAAAGATGAAACATTGGGATGAAATTTTCATTGAAAACTGGAATGGATATACCATACAATATTTTGTTTGAACTTTTTACCAAAGATGAGAGTCTTGAAGAGTTCTTTTTTGCCGTAATAAGTGAATACCAACTATCCGGTGAAAATTTACCGCAAAATGAAGCAAAATTAAAAATGGCGTTGCAACAAATATTTAAAAGCTAAATGATAGTTTAAAAAAAAAAATATTGTTTACAATAGCTTTTAAATATGAGCAATATTTTTTGTCGACATAAGAGTAAGTATATAGTAAACGTAGTGGAAAAGGATTCCTTTTTCTGGGTGTTCATATTACCTATAGTGTTCAAAATATCGCAAGTGAACTGTTTATAAAATTATTGCAATTGATATTTCAAAAACATTTGATAAAGTTTTACTTCAAGCTCTCTTATCGAAAATGCGTGCATTTAATATTGATGAATCTCTTCTAAGTTCGATAAGAAATAACCTTTTTGAGCCCTCAATAAAAGTCGCTTTGGATGGTTTGAAGTTTAAAATTCCCACGAAATAAATTCTGGTGTGTACCAGCTTCCAGATAGGGCTCTGTTTTGTCTCCAAATCTCTTTTTCTTTCAATCACTTGACTATAACTCCTAATCCATTACATGTTTTTTGGAGATGCAAATACCCTCAACTTTTAATATGCGTTTGATGATTCATAAGCCAACGTATAATAAGCTCATTAAATTCTGATCTTGAGAGCATTGCCCATTGGGGAATTAAAAATAATGTAAAATTTAGTGTTTCAAAAACTCATTACTGCCTTATGTCGTTAAAATGAAACCAACCATCTATTCCCCTAGTTTTATTCGTAGTATTTTATATTTTTGGGGGTCTAGCTCAGAAGACTGAAATTTCTAGGTATGGTGGAAAATATTCCTTCAAATATTCGGTGAACAAATTTGGCGTAGAAATTTTAAAAATAAAAAAAAAAATAGTTTCTCTTTAGTGGGTCCATGGATATAAAGTTAAAAAGACAAATATTTTGATACAACAAATATTACGTCTTAGCTTAATAATCTTAAATTCAAATTAATTGTGAAATAACAATTGATCGATTGCCAACGACGAATTTTTTAAGAGGAATAACGTAACGTAACGTTAAATTAAAAAAAAAATCACAAATACGAACGCTGTTATAACTCCGGTTTTAATCACCATATATTCGAAAGTTTTAAAATATAGTAAAATTAGGCTACAGTTTCTGTATTAACATTTTTATAGACGGTTACAAAATTTTATACTGGAATTGGTAATTTGATTTTCAGCATTCAAAATGATAAACTTGATGGAAAATTCTTGCCTAACCCCTTTTCTACAAGACGTCAGTAACATTTTACGCCCATATTAAACATATTTTGGAAACTAACATCTATCCTGTGGGGCAATTTGGATTAAGACCTGATCACTGAACCAGCCACCAAGTTCTAATAGTTTTTTTTTAAATTTTCGACTGGACTAGTGTTGTTAGATATAGAGACGGACACATGACAGTGTATGGAACGAAGGACTTATCTACAAACTAATTTTGTTTAATTTCCCAGGATATCTTGTAGAAATCATATGGAACATTTTAAAAGACAGAGGTCTGCGAAGTCTTCTGTATTTGATATTTTAGTTTCGGGATTCCTCAAGGCTCCGTACTAAGCCCCATCCTCTTTAATATTTTTTTAATAATATTTTGCCTCACTCGACGCAGAAAGCAATGTTTCCTCCCGCAAACCACAATCAAAATAAATGAACTGAAAGTTCTAAAAATATTGGTATCATACTTGATAAAAAAAAACTCACTTTTGAAAGACTCAATTCAAAAAATAAAATTAGTTAAAATTTTCTTCCCATTAATTAATAGAAAGTCTTAACTTAGAATACACAATAAAATGAAAAAGAATGAACCTAAAGAACCAACGGATTGATATCAATTATAATATATTATAAGCTATTCATTTGAATTCAAGTTGTCAAGACCAAAGTCTTGGAACTAAAGTTCATTTAATTTCAATAGAAACTGGAGACAAAATTTTTTTTTCTATTTTGTATTTACTTTTGCATTTTAATTACTTGTTTTAATAATTAATTTTCCAGACAAAACATTAAAAGTATACTAGTAAATTAAAAGGTTCGAGTTTTTTTTTAAAACAGATGATTCAGAAGTGGAAAAGCTCTTTTTCTTCTAGTTCTAGTTTATTTTTTCAACAGAAGATTCAGAAGTGGAAAAAGCTAATTTCCTTAAAATGAATTTAATTTCAAAATTTCTTTCTACAAAAATAAACTTTAAAATACGAAAATCATGAACCCAAACACCAACATGTTGTTTATCGTTACTTATAAGTGAACTTTGATTCTCGAAAGATCTTGCGGTTTTCAATGCAGAACAGAATAGAAACAGACCTTTCCAGCCGGAACTCTGACAAATCATGACAAAACATTTGTTGGCTCTAGAAAAAAACGCCCAAGGAAAAAACGCCCAAATGGTTTTTTTCCAGGGGACAAATATTTTTTCTTAAAAAAGCATTTATTAATTTACCTATTGCAAATTCGTTTTCGAAAAAATATTTGCCCCAAGGAAAATTTGTTTTGTAAAAAACTTATTTCAAGTGATTCCTCATAGATTCGTATCTATTTTATTTTTCAAATTGTAAGCTAACACATTAAATTATCCAAAAGCAAATTTTTCCTGATGCGTTTTCCTGATCGCTATAACCGGCCCCTTAGCGCCCAAAATTTCAAATTATATAAAGGGGAAATATCGGCCAAAAATTTAAATGGAAATTGATTTTTTAATTTTGGGTGATATTTCCATAATTTTTGGGCAATATTTCCAATTTAAATTAAAAAAAAAAAAATTGTTAATAAATATCGTGCAAAATGGTAAAAAAAAATTTACACTGACATTGCTAGAAGTAATGTCATATTTAGTTTTGGGGTTATTTTTTGGGGGTAGTTATTTCTTTTTTGGCTTTTGGGTGATATTGGCTTTATTTTGGCTTTGTTTTATTTTACCTTGCCTAATTTGCTTACTCTATTTGGTCTTTATTATCTGTGTAAAAACAAACCCAAAACAGGAAAAACAGCCCAAGAGGCAAAATGATGAACAAAAATAACAACAATTGGTCTAGATTTTATTGGGCGTTATTTAAAAAACACTATGTGGGCAGGGCACCTAGCTCGCATGAGCGAAGAGGAACCTGCTCGGAAAGTTCTTTGTGGTACATTCTATGGTAGACGACAGCGTGGTAGACCATGCTTGCGCTGGAGAGATGGCGTAGACAAGGACGCCCGGAGCCTTGGGGTGCGCAACTGGATGGCGGCGGCTCGAGACCGGGATGGGTGGAGAGACTTGTTGAAGGAGGCCAGGACCGGACCCCGGTTGTCGAGCCGACGATGATGATGTGGGCATTATTTCTTTGGGAGTAATTGCCTAACGCCACATTTTTTTATTGATTTTTGAAATTATGTTATGGACTAAACCTCTTGCAAAAATAAAAATATTTGTTGAACTTTTTTCTAAAGTTTTTCAGAAACCCATCGAGTTATTCCTACATCAAAAGGAAAGGTCTTTTCAATTCGTAAGGGACTAAAAGCTTATGGAAGAGGTTTGGCACTCGAAATATTTTCATTGAAATATATTTTATGATTTATTTTATGGTTTTCAAAATGTTGTTGTATTTTTTTTTTCAAGACATTTCTAAACCTGAAAACCCTAAATTATTTGAGGTTTGGTTCTAAAAATATTCACGTCCAAAATGATATGTATTACAATTGAAGAGATTTAGGCAGATTGTTGTAATGTTTATGATTGAGAAGATTTTACAGCTGCTCTATTTGAACTCGAAGCTTTAGTTTACTTAGGTCCAGTTTTTCAGTTGTGAGTTAAACCAGAGTTAACTAACTCTAGATGTAAATTAACCCACAGTTAACTGAGCGAGCAGTTTTTCAGTGGAGAATGCATGCGGAACGAGTTAAGAAACTTGGTGGATAAAACATCAAAAGCATCTGTTCAGTTAATCCTGAGTTAACTCACCAAATTGTATGAGTTAACTCGGATTTAACTTTAATCTCGCACTGAAAAACTCGACCTTAGATTTTCATGTAAGTTTTAAAATTTCCTACTTGGAATCTCTAAGTTTTGAATCTCTCTATTCTTGTTTGCATGCGAACATTTATTGAAATGGGCTGGTTAGTCAAAATGAGTCAAAGCTGTTTGGATTTGACAGAAAATTGTTGGTCGCTTCCATTCCTGCTGACTAAAAACATGCAAACACAAATTTTTGAGAGCATAAGGGCCAGTTTCATAGTCAGAAAAGTGACACTTAAGTGGGGAGTGTGAAAGATTAATTCCAAATATTACAGCGCATTGTTACCTTAATAGTGGCACTTAAGTCTCCGATGTTGGTGACTTAAGTTTCACTTACGCTGGCTATGAAATTTAGCTTAAATTCCTCATATGGGAAGTGTCGACTGTGAAACTGGCCCTAAGTCACTCTACTACGTTCTCCATGACCTGTCACTCTACTAATTATTGTAATGGTCAATTGCCAGCATCAATTGGTTTCATGTCCCAGACTCTTGCAGGGAGATATAGCTTCTAAGTCGCCTGGATATCTGGGACCAAATGTTGATAGACTGCTGCAACTAGTCATTTCTGCTGAAGCCACAAACTCACCAAGGTACTATCTTTGACTCGGACTATTATCTTCTATATAACTACGGGCTTCTGAAGTTCTGCGAAGACTTATATTGATGCATCCGCCAAACACAACAATAAAGAATTTCGTGAAACTGGAATACTCACCTTCAAGAAAATGTATATGTCGACAATTGGCATCGACAAAAATTCTTTGAATGTATTGAAATTGTCCTCTTAAGTGGTTTACGCACTACTCAAGACCTCTTAATTTATTAAGTCAATCAAATCAGATAATACCTATTTACATACTTTTATCCGAGCTTCCTAGATACTTGGGGTAATTTTACAATGTAAGCCATATCAATGATGTTAAGATGCTCTATAGAGAATTCCATCACGACCCTTTGGCCCGCAACCTTTGTCTGTGGATATCACAAAAAATCCGTGCGATTCTTTGTTCAAAAGCTCCCAAGTATAGCTATCATCAAGCGTGTACCGTGTTGCCTATGCACATAATTACATACATACATATGTGCTATCAACTCTTTGATTATCACAAATGAAAATGTTTATGAATTCAGTTCAATTGAAAAATTGTCATAACTACGTACATTGTCTCCTTGGGATAAATGGAAATGGGCGTACGACCTTAATGGGGTCCCCCAACTACTAATGGGTAATTTTATTTATTTCATACGAGAAAAGTCAAACACCTCAGATTTTATGGATCATCACAGCATTCGCATAATTTAAGGTACTTATGCCATTTGATATGCAAAATCAGTGTTGTATAAAAACAAAATAAAAGTAGATGATCCACAAACCACAATGCCTATAAGCTTTTGAGGCTATTAAGTAATTCAATTGAATGAAATAAACCTACTGTCAAGTGGTTGTCATGTTTTGAAATTATATTTACTCAAATGTAGGACTTACGAGACAAACGTTGAGTGACAGTGGAATTTGTGAATCCTATTACCGGAGGCCTGTTTTAAAAGTACCTTCATACCTTTAATTTTTTTTTTTCAAATTAAAACCACTGATACTTTTGACCTTCTTCAAAGTCTTGTTTGTGAATTCAGAATTATTTAAGGAAGAACTATGGCGATATGAGAAAGCTTATATAAGATGAATGTTTGAATGATTTTTTTGCTACAAGGGAGTCAATTATAAGCTGTGATGGATCATGAGAGCCATTTACTTAAGATGGCGCTTGCAATTCTGGACAGGCCATGGACCCAAAAGTCAGGCTTCTCCAGACAGTCTGGTCCGTAGCTAGCTGCTTCCAATTACACCAAGTAAGTAGGTATATATTTAAGAAAAAAATAGCAAACTAGCATAAATATTATAGCCCTGATTGTTGCATACACCAAGTTTTCCTTATGGATTGTTTGCCTATAAACTATAATGCAAATCCGTAAAAAATCGATAGCTCAAAACACTATATGAAAAACTTATTGGATATAATCCAAAACTTGCAAAGTAAAAATTGGCTCAACACAAATCAAGATGAGTCAGTAGGTATCCTTCAAAACGTAATTTTTATTATTCATTTCAAAAAAATTTCAAACAGATCTACATCGTATACGATATACCTATTTGAAAAACGTAGTCTACATACAGAAGTTGCTCTTTTCTACTCAAACTTTATGACTCAAAGTAAATCCCCATTGATAGAAAAGTACTCATTTAAATAAAAATCAATGACATATGCAATAACCTCGTCTAGTTATGTTTATTTTAACCTTAACTATCTAAAATACTGCCAATTGCTATACAGTCAAATCCCTCTTAGTCGATTGTAAACGAACAATTTTCTCAAATAATTAGTACAGAAAACTTTATAAAATACTATCCGAGATCCCAGTATCAGTGGATTCGCTGACATAATTCTACATTTTGTCAAATATTCTTTGACCGTTTCAGTTACTTTGTAGACTTAATACAGAGGTTATAGCTGAACAAATTGGTGTAGCTTAACATTTTATTTACATTTAAAGACCATAAACTTCAAGATCTAAACATTTCAACTCAAGTCATAAATCAAGTCAATCTTTTCACTCACTTAATTCTAAACTTGACATTTTACCCACATTTTAAGACTTCAACCTTAAAGATAGGTTTATTAAAACAGAAGTAATTCATTTCTAAAGGCATGCCCCGTCGAATATTTTCGATTTTATTTTTTTTATTTTCACTATCTTACCTCTATATAAAGGGTGTTTTTTTTTTGTTGTGTGTTTTTCAAGAAGAAACAAAACGCATAAAATTTAATGCCATGGCCAAGAATTTAGCTTTATTATAAAGATAAGGGTTTGCCATTATGTTTTAAAAATGATTTCGTGCAATAAATTCCAGCCGAGAGGCCCAATTTTCGACAGCTTGGATGGACTCATTCGGGTCTTCTTCGATACTCTGCTCCACAGCAGCAATAGCGTCTTCGGTGCGCACTGTACGGCGTCTCTGAGGATGCTCATTATCCACTAGAGTAAACGTGGTGCTAAACCGATCCATGGTTGCTCGAATTTATGCGATTTTGCGATTATGTCGCCCGAATATTGGACGCTTCGCGCGAACCGAACAATTATTTTGGTAATAAATTTGCACGATTTGCAAACGTTGTTCAGGAGAACCCAAGTCTATTAATTATGAAATGGCAAACCAAACTGAGAATAAATCAAGTGACAGCTATCAAAAAGACCAACTCCAAAAAAAGTATTGCCAGATTGAAAACCACACGTCTAAAAAAAACACCCTTTATGTACATTTAACCGACTTATGTATATGTGATTAGTCAAAAAACAGTTGTATTTGAAATTTAATATTTAGTATTTTGGAAATTTAAATTTTCACATTACGTTTTATAATTAAATAACTTCTAGGTTCTTGAGATTTTTAGAATAAGATATAAATAAATTAGTGCACAAATTTGGTTAGACAAATTTCTTAATAGCCAATAACTATGCAAAAAAAATCCAATCGAAAATTCCTGAAACACGGATATTTTTTTTGTTGCTGTTTGCTTTTAACTCTGGTGAACCATTTTTTTTTATTTTCAACTTTCAAACGTTATCTCTCTGTGTATTTTATCAGAATTTTTCGGTATACCCACTAAATTCTTCAATTTCTAATATCTATTCAATATAGAAAGGGTTTTCTACCCTTTATCGATAAAACCCTTTTTTACCCTTTTTACCCTACTTTAAATAGGAATTTAAAAAATCACTGTATTAGTGGAGCTCCTCTAGTGATTGCCTTACAAAACGTTATTTATTTTTATAATTTAAAGTGTAAGCTGAGCAGTGATTTGTCAGATGAATGAGGCATTGAGTTCGTGGCCAGTTCATTCGCTTATAATATTTTAATAATTTCCATTCCTGTAGAAAATACAATTCATAACCTACAAAATTTAAAATAAAATAACTTAAGTTCAGAAACATAATATTTAAGGTTATAAATATGTAGAAATAGATAATACAATGTCACTGAAACAAAGTATTTTGCTTGACATTTACTAAAAAGTGTTAAGATTTCTATGCTTTCCTTATCTCAAAAACGATGTTTGGTCCGGGTGCCATTTAACAGAAAAATAAAGTTCTTCCTTTCAAACTATTCGATTATTTAACATAAGTCTGGCAACTCTCAAAAGTCTTAAAGACTTAAATATAGCTTAAGGTCAAGTTTTTCAGTGCAAGATTAAAGTTAAACCCGAGTTAACTCATCAAATTTGGTGAGTTAACTCAGGATTAACTGAAACGATTCTTTTGAGGTTTTATCCATTGAGTTTGTTTAGTCGTTCCACATGCATTCTCTGCCCAAAAACGTTTTCCTCAGTTGAGTGTTGGTTCATTAACTCCGAAAGTTAACTATCTCTGGTTTAACTCTCAAAAAAATTTAATGATTATCACCAAGGAATGAAAGTATTGTTCAGTGATGGGTAGTGCGTTGAATTATCGCCCCTGAGGTGAGAGATTAAATCTAACCCATTCCAGCTATGCAATTTAATTTTTTTTTTCCGAGACAGTGCCCCGAACGAGGGAGTTTTTAAACGAATTCTTTTTTCATTACTTAGCGTAAGAGATGCTAAAACTGTCTGCAACTATAGAACTTTATTATAAAAATACTTCTGAACATTTGTATTTTTCAAAAATCCTTTAACCTAAAACTCTATTTCTGTCTATAATAGAAAATCGATTTATAGAGTTTTGACTGTATTTTCAAATCGTTTGTACTGATGATGCATCAAAAACATCAACATTTCTTCAGGGTATGTCTTGAATCCATAATCTCGACTTTAATCGATTAAATGGTGGTGTGTGGTGGCGGCATATGTTTAATCTTTTCATTAACATTATCTTTAAAATGGAGCTATGCATGTTAATGAAGTTTAGCACTAGTAACGTACTACAAAGACTATATGACAGGTAAAGTAGGTATATAGGAAGGAAATCAAGTGCTAAGTAGACCACAATTAAACATTTCAACACAAAATTACACTGCTATAAGAATTATTCTGGGAATTGCCGATGACGAAATGAATGAGCTAATATTTGATTTGTATATATTGACTTATGCCAAATGTGTTTAAATATGGTGGGAGTTGTTTTGCATTTTGACATTCAATATTTTTCATGGTTTCAAAACAGGAAGAGGAAACTAGATGATTTGATCTAATTTGCACACCATCATAATTGTATTTGTATTGAAATTAAATAAAACACTGTTGTTTATTCAATACGATTTACAATAGTTGTTGTTAATAATTTAAAAATATCAACGAAGTTTATTGAAACCTTTTTATTTGATTGTAATTAGCTTTTATGAATCAAATGTTGTTTTTTTATTCAATTTATTACTTGCTATATAGGGCATGTGTTGGTTTCATGTAAACTAATTAACTTACTAAAGGGTCCGCCATCTAACGTTTTTTTTTCAACTAGTGCTTATTTCGTGAATGGTAACACTTAGCTCATGTCTGATCTGACAGATAATTAGTTTTATCCTTCCGCTGAACGAATATGGTTGTCTATACGCTTCGCTAAGTGCGCCTGCGATCGACTTAGAGAAGATGCCGATTTTGCCAAAAAATCTTCTTTTCAGATGAAGCTCATTTTGATCTTGGCGGGTAGTAAACAAGCAAAATTGTCGCATTTGGGGCACAGAAAACCCGCACGCATACATTGAAAAGCCGATACACCCAAAACGAGTCACTGTTTGGTGCGGATTTTGGTACAGAGGCATAATTGGGCCATTTTTCGAAAATGAGCAAGGAGTGGCCGTTACAGTCAATGGCGATCGTTATTGGGCCATGTTGAACGAATTTTTGTTCACAATAATTGTAGAGGAGGATATTGGCAACATGTGGTTTCAACAGGACGTACTCATATGTTTGAATGCATTAATTGTAAAGAAATAAGTACAGAAGTGTAGAAAGCTTACAAAATTAAATCTCCCTATTTTATTGCTTTTTAGTACGGTTAACTACGGCGTATACGCACTTTTTTTAATTTATCCTAAATAATGATCTTGAACCGACCAAGAATCTCGTCAAGATGTAAGTTTTTGTAGAACTCAATTTTTATATTTATTTATTTTGAAAACAAAATTAATACCAAATCGCTCCCAAACTTTTCACAAAAGATATTAATCCTGGATTCACACGACTGACAAAAATGCGAGATGTTTTTACAATTTTCTAAACATTCTTTGTCATAAAATATGATTATGGCAATAATTATGGATTTGAACGTGACAAAATGCCTCGAAAACTATAATACGTATTTCCGTTGGTATGACTAACAATCGAGCATAAATGACTAAGATTTGGCAGAAATAGTGGTATTTGTTGTTGTAAATTAAGCAGTTAAGCGCGTTGCAGTTGTGACTGCGTTCCCCACCGCAAGAGTGAGCATATTAGGATATACATCTATTCTTTATATTGCGTGCATCGACAACATAAAAAAAAACTGTTAGTATGTAGATACCAATTTGTTGATATTGCATTATCTTCTGATTCCGTTAATAATAATTTGTAGTGTAACATAATCAGTGACGTAGCCAGCCCTTTGGGAGCCCCTATCAAAGTTTTTTGGGGGCCCCTTTTTTCTGACTGGATCAGAGCCTTATAAAAATATTTTTTTTTTACAAAATATACTTTAACACTTGCATCAGCATATTGGATAAATGTAATTTATATAGTTTGATATACATATATGTTTTATTAAACAAAAAAAAATATTTTACTATCAACGCTTCTCAAAATAACCCTTTTTTGTTTTTTTCTTCAATTTATTAAGTGCGATTTTATTCACTTAAAGCTACACACAACCTAAGAATTGTTTTTCTTAACCTCCCCGAAATTATAGAAGTTAAAGGGGCAAACTTTGGACTTTGTCTGATATTTGTTTAGTCACTCTAGTTGTTTGTCTGTTTTCTTCGCCGCTGAAGTAAAGTAAAAAATGTTGCCATTTTGTTTCTATAGAATTTTTCACAAGTTACAATTTTTGTCTTGACATCTCTTTCCAAAAACTTACATATAGTTATTGAAAAATGTACATAAAACTGAATTTTGACTCTAGGGTAAAAGCGGGAGAGATGGCGCAGCGGGGGAGATGGCGCGCCTTTAATATTTTACACCCTTTTTCTATTCATTTTATAACTTCAAATCGAAGAAGTCTGTTTCCTATGGTTTGTGTGTGATGTAAAAAAAGAAAAAAATATTACAACAAAAACAAGTAGAGAATTTTTTGGAATAAATTTCGTGCACCAATTTTTTTGTTGATTTCGTTGGGTACTTGGATGCCTATGTTACAGCAATACAAACATACAAGTATTGGCTATGACCTCTTTGTAAAAACTTTGTTAAAACATCTAGCTGCTTTTTTTGTGTTAAAGATTTAGTGAAAATGAGAAAAAAGGGGAGATGGCGAAGTTTTTTGAGGGTGAGATGGCGCATTACATATAACACTTTTTCACTTCTGTCTGCTGCGGTGGTACACCATCTCACCCGCTAAAGTTTTTTTTATGATTGAAACTTATAGGGCTTTCCATTGGTTAATTCAAATTTCAACTTAAAAATTAATTTTTTTTTTGTAGTGAATGGAACACGATTTCAAATTGATTTATTTTTGCAATTGTATTCGAGTAATTTCGTTTCTGTGTCAATATTTAAAAAAAATCTTAATCACTTAATGCAGAAGAGAAAGATGAGCTTAATAAAAATGCCGATTCATTTTAAACTCTCCCATTCATAATGAGCGATTATTTTTCACATATTTTAAACACAATTTTCACTTCTGAAATAAACTCCAAATCTCCATTGCAAATAATTGTCAAATGCAAATTATAAATATTATTGATAGCACAGGGAATCTGCTGAAAAAATTATATCTACAAAATTGATTTTAGATCATAAATAACTGAATCTATTTTGGCAAATGAAACTCAAAAATGGCCAAAATCGGCTTCTAGAGAGATCTAATATAAATAAAAAATAAATTGATTTATTTTACCAGTGGAAATCCCCATTATAGACTGGAGATCAACAACTCGTCATCATCCGAAGATTAAATATGCATCCATTATGATTCTGAAGGACCGGAAGACTTCGGCCAAAACAACTGCGTTGATTGCGGAGAGGAGTACAGTTCCACAAAAAAAAGATGAGTGGTTGAAGTGTATTTTGTGACACAGATGGGAAGGGCACATCATTCAAGCACTCATGCAAATTGTGCAAACATAAATACAAAGTGAAACATGAGCCATCTCACCCAGCAGGGTATGCCATCTCCCCCACCCTATAGGGGGAGATGGTTTTTTTATATTTTTTTATTTGTTTACTAAAAAATATTAATACTATTTAGAAAATATGTTATAAAATTAAAAAATGGAAATATTGTCTATTTTAGATGATATTGGAAAAATAAAAAAGGTATGCCATCTCTCCCGACTTTACCCTATCGCTGACAAATTTCTGAAGCTAATTCACTTTTTATGAGGTTTTAGTGACCTTTCAAATAATATAATTTTATTTTTTTTTAGCAATATCACACAAATTAGAAGCTTAAAATCAATGATGACCTTGAAAAACTTCAACCATTTATCAAAAATTTTCTATGGCTGACCAATTTCTGAAATTGACGTATTGCATCCGCCGCGCCGATCAGGTTCGAATCAACACGGCTGATCTGCGCAATGAAAACACAAGTAACACCTTTGGTAATGCGTTAGGACTCGCCCTAGAACCGGGTAGAATAAGTCCTGGAGCCAGTATGCTGGGCGTAGATGAGAAGTGGACACGCCTTAAGAATACTGTCATTAGTACTGCCAACT
Source organism: Leucozona laternaria (assembly GCA_932273885.2). Lineage (NCBI taxonomy): Eukaryota > Metazoa > Arthropoda > Insecta > Diptera > Syrphidae > Leucozona > Leucozona laternaria. Next base: position 101,903,303 of record OW026367.1, read on the forward strand.
CCATTGAATTGAATTGAAAAACGGCTTCACAGACAGAAAAAATCAGCCTGGGAGAAGAAAATAATCTGTGAAATAGAGAAAAGCCGAGAGCGAGGTCCGCACCAGGCGCGGAAGTTCTACCAATCCGTCCGAAACATGACGCAGTACACACCACGCTGCACATACTGCAAGGACGGAGAGGGAAATCTGATCACCGATCCTCAAAGCATACTGGAGCGATGGGAAGTGTACTTCAATGAATTGCTAAATGGTCAGCTCACTGCAGAAGTGGAGGCTCCACTACTTCAAGAAGAGTACCCTATGTTGCCGCCACCAAGCATAGAAGCGGTTGAGAAGGCTATAGGCCGGCTAGAGAAAAACAAAGCCCCGGGAGCCGATGGTATGCCAGCCGAACTATTTCAACACGGTGGGCCAGCTTTACGTCAAGCAATTCATGAGATTATAGTGCACGTGTGGGAGCATGAAGAAATTCCAGAAGACTGGCGAAAAGGTATAATTTGCCCAAACATAAGAAGGGAGATGTCACAACGTGCAGCAATTATAGAGGTATCACGTTGTTGAGTACCGCCTATAAGATACTCTCTTCTATCCTGCAAGACCGGATAACCCCATACGCTAAATTCATCATCGGACAATATCAGTGTGGTTTCATTCCAGGTAAAGCAACAACTGATCAGATCTTTACCCTTAGGCAGGCGATGGAAAAATGTCTAGAATTTAACATCCCAACATACCATCTGTTTATAGACTTTAAGGCCGCATACGATAGCATAGCCAGGGTAGAACTTTACAAAGCCATGAGAGAATTCGGCATCCCAAATAAATTGACACGACTATGTAGGTTGACCATGACCAACGTAACAAGCCAAGCAAAAATAGCCGGATTGCTATCCAAACCAATCAACATCTTTAATGGACTCCGACAAGGGGATGGTTTGGCCTGCCTCCTATTCAACCTGGCGTTGGAGAAAGCAATCCGTGACACTGGCACGGAAACAAGAGGGACTATCGTCAACAGGTCCAGCCTGATACTGGCTTACGCAGACGACATCGACATCATCGGAAGAACCGAGCAAGCTGTACATGATTCCTTCATCCAGATCGAGCAGGCGGCACAAAATCTGGGGCTGCACATTAGTGAAGGTAAAACAAAGTACATGGTGGCGTCGAATGCGAGAGGAACAGTTGGTCAAACAATCAAGGTAGCGGAGCACGAATTTGAAGTGGTGCAATCCTTTAAATACCTTGGGTCAATAGTAGCAGCCGATGACAATATAGAAGAAGAAATACGCGGGCGGCTTCTCAAATCCAACAGAGCCTACTATAGTCTGTCAAAGCTCTTCAAATCCAGAAATCTCACCATAACTTCAAAACTGCTGCTGTACAGGACCATGGTCCTGCCAGTACTCACATATGGATCCGAGACTTGGGTGCTTAGCAAAAGGCACTCCGACCTCTTAGCCGCGTTCGAGAGAAAAGTCTTAAGGAGAATTGTTGGCCCCATATGTGAGGAAGGACGATTCCGGAGACGGTACAATCATGAATTGTACGCAATCTACCTTGAAGCAGATATCGTGACAAAAATTAAGCTCGGTAGACTCCGGTGGGCAGGGCACCTAGCTCGCATGAGCGAAGAGGAACCTGCTCGGAAAGTTCTTTGTGGTACATTCTATGGTAGACGACAGCGTGGGAGACCATGCTTGCGCTGGAGAGATGGCGTAGACCAGGACACCCGGAGCCTTGGGGTGCGCAACTGGATGGCGGCGGTTCGAGGCCGGGTTGAAGGAGAGTTGGGTGGAGAGACTTGTTGAAGGAGGCCAGGACCGGACCCCGGTTTTCGAGCCGATGATGATGATGATAGTGGAACAAACAGACAAAAACATTTTCACATTTATAATCAGCCCTCTATTCTTCTATCCGATCCGATCGAAAGTTTCGATTCACGTGAATGTGAATGTTTCACATTCGTACATAACGATTGCTTTGCAATATTCTTGATATCTGTACAGTACTGTGGGTTCATTAATACTGTTACGTAGGGACTCGCACTTATCGGTCATGGTCAAAAGGTTTTTTTTTTTTTTTTTGACAAGATTGATGGGAAGTGCAGAAGAAAATAGGTAGGCAGGTATTAACTATACTCTACGTAAAATAAAATCACAAAATTTTAAGAATATGTTCTTCATACATTACAATTAAATTTATAAAATAGATTTAAGTATTTATAAGTATATTTAATGCACATAATGTCATAATATAAGAGATTACTGCGTTAGTATTTAAGGTGTTGAATAAATATAATGAATTTGCCTCAAATTATTTATTTAAAACTTATGCCTTTCCAATGCAAATCTTAACCAGTACTTGTTTTTGAAATTCTTAAGAGGATATTACTGTCTTAGTTATATTTTTATAGCAATTTATTAGCATTATGGAACAATCATTTCCTTTCCGCCCATAGCAGAATGCAAATATTGATTTGAACGTTTAGCAGAATAGGGTTGATGATTATTAAGATTAAGATTAATTTATTTAGATTATATTTTCTATAGCTTGATTTGAAATGCATTCGACCTTTCATGTGTAAGACCATCAAAGCCTTCGAACAACATTAGGTCAGAAATATACTCAATGCATACAAACACTATAGTATCAGTTTTCGGGCAATGCAATGATCAAGTTCGACATTCATTTAACTAAGAATGTAAATGTGACTAGCTATGCTTCTTCAGCAAATGTCTTAATGTATATCTAAGCTACCGATCAAAAATATAATTTCAGCAAATAAAAGGAATCTGCCAAAAGCTTGAGATCTATAAGTATAGCTGCAACAAGAGGTTTATTTATCACGTAAAACATATCACACTGGACAGGAAGTTTCCATTGAATGACGACGATATTTGATTAAATATATCCTAAAAACAATAACACATATTGAGAGTCAGTGTTTTTCCTACTAAAAGTCACTTCACTGGTTCGCAGTTCCCATCATACAACCTTGATTTAACTCCTCAATTTTTATCAACAGTTTCTCATACCCTTCTCTCAACTATACACTGTTCATTGCTCCTAGTAATGTCCGATTCTCAGAAATTTGTAAATTTTTGTGTACCTGTCTGAATGATGACTACGAAACGAAAACGAATTATATTGAATTCCAAACGTACGACAAAAAAAAAAATTGATTGCAAAATCAAAACAAGCTTCTGTCCAGTTTGAACTGGTTTTCCAAAATACAAATTAAAAAAAAAAAAAAGCAAAAAATCACAAACCGTGGCGAGAATCTTAATGACCATATACACATACAACAGAGCCCGAAGATCGGTAACCTTACTTTATTTTTCGGAAGTGCAATTACATGATTGCACCTTTCCAAAAATAAAGAAAATAAAAACATTCGTGTATAACGATTGCTTTGCAATATTCTTGATATCTGTACAGTACTGTGGGTTCATTAATACTGTTACGTAGGGACTCTGCACTTATCGGTCATGGTCAAAAGGTTTTTTTTTTTTTTGACAAGATTGATAGGAAGTGCAGAAGAAAATAGGTAGGCAGGTATTAACTATACTCTACGTTACACAACCAGTTTCGATTAATTTGATTTTTAATTCCAGTTTTTGTATACTAATATTTCCTGCTTCGTGACCTTTGTTAAAAGAAAGATGACCTAAAGCCCACTAAGGAAGATTTAAATTTTTTTTGTACTCACAGTGCAAGTTGAATGTATAAAAGTGTGTACTAAGGCCAGGCGCGCACATGCAACTAAACAGTTTGATTGCGATTTTGAGCACTATGGAATTATATGAGAGTCCGCGCACATAAACCGGCGGACTCTCATATAATCTCGAGTGCTCAAAATCGAAACCAAACTATTTAGTTGCATGTGCGCGCCTGGCCTAAGGGTACAAGTTGTGCGTTTGGGAAAGATTGGAAATCCAGATTTAAATCAATCATGGCCATTACTATCTGTCAAATATTTGGTGTGTCCCTTTTTCTGCATGTACATAAATGCCGGTGCAACTGTTTGGTAATTTTTTTTTTAAATTCTGTTTATGGATTTGCTGTTACAGAGAAGGAGGAAAAGTAGCCGGTTGAAAGTACTCACATGTCAACGTCCCTTGCTTAACAAAAAAAAACTCTTGAAGCTGAAGAATGCACAACGGGCGGCAGCGTACGCTGGAGGCCTTGGCTTGGTGGCCCCAAATACCAACATATATTCGGCTTAATACAATCTTATTTAATATAACTTAAAAACTAAGAACTTAAACTAACGAAAAACTAAAAATTATAGGTTAATTTAGGGGAGTGATTGAGGAGACTGAGGTTAACTGAGGTTAAAGTCGAAACAGTTGAAGTTCTCATTAATCCTCCTCAGCATACGAGTAAAATGTTCATTGGCACCATAAGATGTACGCTGTATAGGTAGATAGAGCTGGCGGGAATTATCAATTCAATTTTTTAGATTACGGGGGTTTTTGTGTAAGAAGATATAGAGTTGTAAAGAGTTGTGCAGTCAATGAAACCACAAAGAAGTCAATGAATGAAGAGGAAGTCAGTTATTTCTCTTCGTTTTTCTGACGAATTAAAATTAATTAATTGAACATTCTTGAGGTATAGGATCAAAGGATCATTCCGGGACAGACCACGAAGTAAAAATCATAGGAAACGGCGTTGAATGTCCTAAACTCTTCAGATGTGGGTGTGTTGATAAGGGGACCACACTTGGCAGGCATAATCAAGGAGTGGGCGCACAAAGACTATCTAGGGGTCGGAAAATTCTTTGAACCAACGTTTCACAAAGCCAAGTGCTGGGAGCTGGCTTAAAGAATTATGTCATCAACATGTGTTAGAAAGTAAGCTCTCGGTCACATAGGATACCATGGTCGCGAATTGACTCCACTCTGGAAATGGGTTTATTATTAATTCAAAATAGCTTTTATCGGCCTTTAGTCCATACAAATTGGCGTTTCGTCCCGGCGATCTCACTTGGACTCATCAGTTGACTAGTGAGTGCCTTGTCAATACGCAATTTTTATTAAGTTCAGTTCAACTTACATGAACTTTTTGACAAAAATCCAATGTGAACTATATCCAACAAGATTAAAATTCTTAATCATTAAGCTGGAAATTTTGCCCAGGGCCAGGCTTTGTTTTTATATGAAGGTTTTTATTATGTAAAGGAAAAAGACAAGAAGGAAATTTGATGCATTTACGTGAAAAAGTGATTGATTGTCATTTGGCAATATTTAGCTCCAAGCAATTTTGAAGGCACCAGACTGAGAAACTGTGGAGATGATGTTGAAAAAGATTAGAATCATTTATCCAAGATATAGTCTTGAAAAACTTAGCATCGTCGGTGTAGAGTGAGATATGGGAATGTTTAATAACCATGTCAATGGTAAGAATGAAAAGAAGTGGACATAATTGGCTGCCTTTGGGGATCCCAGAGGTTGCAAAGAAGGGGCTGGAGAGGACTGATCTGAAACGAACATTTTAATAACTGTTATCTTAGTAAGAGGAAATCCATTTCAAAAATATAGGTTCAAAACCGAGGGGGGGACAGTTTAAATAGTATTAGTCTGTGGGAAATTTTGTCAGAGGCCTTACTAAAGTAGGTTGAGACAACATCGACTTCCTTTCCGTTCTGTAGGGCTGAGAGGGTAAATCGTACAAATTCAACAAGGTTAGTAGTTGTAGACCTGCCTTTGAGAAAGCCGTGCTGTCTAGGGGATATGACAGATTTACAGCGAAAACATAAGATTCCCTAGAAAACACTTTCGAAAATTTTAGGGAAATGTGAAAGTCTGGCTATGGGACGATAATTTTTCACATCGCACTTATGACTCTTTTTGTGTATTGTGGTTATGTAACTGGAGAAATTCTCCTTCAAAAAGATTTTTGAGATTAGAAGAGAAAGAGTAATTTAATAAACAAAACTGCTTATTGTGAAATTTTCCTGGCAATTCTGTCATAATAACCCGGGCTACGTGAGGAGTTGCACCATCTTGCTTTAACCACACAGAATTGAAAGAAATTATCATTCGGCGTAATTCTGGATAGAAAAACTCTCTCAATATGCTCAAGTAACGGTCTCGAGTAACCGTAACGATGTGACCGTTTTCTTCGAAGAAGTAGGGCCCGACAATGCAGCGTGATGAAGATGCACACCACACTGTGACACGAAGTGGATTCATTTCCGTCTCATGGAGTATCTGTGGGTTGGAAGCACTCCATATTCCACAATTTTGTCTGTTTATGTTGCCACTTAAATCGAAATGGGCCTCGTCAGACATAAGAAGACAGTTCAACATGTTTCCGTCCTCTTCCACCATTTGTAGCATCTTCTGGCCAAATTCCAAACGAATCGGCAAGTCTGCTGCGTTCAGTTTGTTATCCATATGAATTTTATATGGGAATAAGTTCAAATCATTGTGCATAATTGACTGCAATGACTGCCTGCTTATACCCATTTGAGCAGATAAGCTTCTTGTCGTAACTCTTGGATTGTTTTGTATGGCTGCAGCTACAGCAGCGATTGTTTCCTCCATCCGAACCGAAGGGTTTCGATGGTAGGATCTTCTTTCAATTGTCCCATGCTCATTATGGTCCATCTGCTTGGAGGATTGCCGCCATACGTGCGCCTATACTCTCTTTGAACCGAAACTACGGAACGAACTATAGTGCATGATAGCGGCGGACTGTCCATATGACTGTCCATATTATTAATAACAAGAATTAAATTCACTGAACCGTCTAAGACATTTTTGACAAAATCTATTGTCGCTGTATACCAATGGGAAAGTTTGTTCGCTTAAGGGAGTTTCCGCAATAGGAGGTTTCACTGTACATATATCTTTTAATACATTTTTAAGAACACACATTTTAATTATTTCTTAGTGTATTGTTTCAAATTGAATTTTGAAAAAGATCATCAACCCATTTTTGAAGGATCGAATTTTCAAAAAAATGTTTAATTTTTTTTTCTTTTAAATCCAAAACATAAAAAATCGACCGAGTGAAAAACCAACAATTAGTATTTTCGATATTTATTTTCCGTTGAACTTAACCGCAGCCGCTTATGAGCGACTAGCATTTCTGTCTGTTCTAATACCAGACGCACGTGTAAGGATTTTATTTAAAAAAAAAATAACCAACTTAACCGAACCCCCTACAATATGTCACCGAATTTATCAATTTCATCCTCTCATAATCAACGTGTAGAGATGTTGTTTCTCCCTCAATGTAGTCGGTAATTTAATAACACTCAACATCCCAAACTTCTCACATTCAATTTAGATTCATTTTTGTGTTTTGCATATGTTTATAACTTTTATTTATTTTTTTTTTTTGCTCACTAGAGCCTAAACTAAGTTCTAGATTATTAAAAAAAATTGAGTTACATAAATCGCACAGCATTCACACAGACTGCTGAACTAATTTAAGAATTGAAACAACTATCAGAGGAGAAAACTGAATTTTTATATCAGGTCGTCGTTCATTTCCTCAACAAATTAACTCCCTCTTGAGGCCCCTAATAGTACCTATATAGCATTGACGTTGTATTTTTAGATGTTTGATGGACTTTGGCTGTGTCGATTGTCAAAATTTAGTTAATGGCGAAAATAAATAAAGCAGCGTCGTTATTCTTGGTTCTAAAATCTTCTGGTGAAAAATTCTTACAGAAAAATTAACCTTTTTCCTTTAAAATACTGACTTTTTTGAAAAATGGTGGTATAGGTACAATTTCTACTATTTGAAGCGAAATTCGCCGATCGAAAAGTGGTTAGGTTAGGTGCATAATTTATAGTTAATTAGTTTAATTTCGATTTTCTCGTTCCATGTTTTCTATGTTTTTTTTTTTTACTGCTTTCCTAAATTGATATCAACTTAAGGAAGCACTCCCTCGACAAAAGGTGAAAACTTGTTATATTGAATGGTTTTTTGCTAAATAATTTACTGTTCATCAGTCGTCAATTAATTGTGGGAATTCAAATTTTGTTGCGTGATGTTTTCTATGTTTTGTGGAGTTTTTCTGTTAAATTCGTATGAAGCAAGCGAATGCCCCCCTCGAAAAGGTTTTCAAACTAGTTGTATTGCTCAATAATATGCCCTGATTTAGTCGTTGATATTATTGTGTAATTTTTTGAGGTGCGATGTTTTCTATGTTTTTTCTTTGTTGCTAAATTCATGTTTTTTTTTGTTTTGTTTTGCTAAATTCATATGAAAAGCTAAAATTTTATACTCAATTTTTTCTTCTTATTGTAAAGTATCATCAAAATATCTAGTTTAATTTTTAACATTTCGTAAAAATTGAGGACTACCCTAATTTTATCTTGGGGTAAAATAAAATACTATTTCAATTTATTTAATTTTGTTAAATTTTTTTTTAAATTCAACCATAACCATATATGGATATTGCTCTCTAACTTGGCTACGAATCGCATCATTTGATATAGTAACGGCAACCCATTGATACCTTCAAAGAGAAAAAGGTAAGCCATTTTAACCAGTCTGTGAATAAAACGTCCTGTCTTCCATGTAAATGTACACTGTCAATTTTTTGTTAGACAGAAAATTTATAGGAATTTCATTGCCCTCTTTTGTTAATTTAAAAATATTTGTGACATTCCAAGTTTAAGATCACGCAACAAAATCCCAACCGCTAATGATCAGTTGGGAGTATAGCTACAACATACGACAAAACACAACAACCAGCTTAACAACCAAATGTGTTACGAGCAATAGGTTAGGTACATATCTAAATTAATTCAAACTTCCTCCATTAAAAATACAATTACATTGTACTGGCTCAGTGAAATTGATAATACACCTACAATACACAATTATCACATAGAACAGACGTGTGTCCAGTTGTTACAATATACACTCCACAATTTTCATTTAAGTTTTTTTTTTTTGCAAATAAAAAAAAAAGCCTCCTCAATCCTCATCTTCAACAACAAATAAATCAGTGTAACGAACAATTCAGAACACAGAAATCAACCCTCAAAAATATCTAAAGCAATAAATTGGCACTCGCCTACTTATTTAAGCTTATCATCCACCACCACCGCATCCGCACCACCAACCACCATATGCTCTCAAACTTCAAACAAAAAAGTATCTGAAACATATAGTGTATATTCCCACTAAATCTAACCAGCAACATAAAAGTATCTCAACATCATTTGTATATTCATCCGAAGTGTTGTTGCAGACAACAATCCGCCAATCTGTTTGTGCGAATTTAGCTTAAGCTCTTCACATCACAGGTGGAAGAGTGCCCCGAGTCGATTGCGTTTCGGTTCGGATCGTGCGGATACTTTTGCTGGTCTGGAACATACATCGTGTTCGTAAGTTATGTTTACTTAAAAACTAGTATCTAGTGTATTTAAGGTGTTAGTCGTTAACGGGCGGCCAACGTGATCACTTCGTTTATCACAAATATAAAAAAAAAAAAAAAAAAAACGATTTGTTGCTCAAAATTAAATAAATTTCTGAATTTGATTTCCATTGCAAATGCAAATGTATCTGAGAGATACAATTTTTGAATAAATTCATATTCATATCTTTTCTTGTTGATTTCGAGGCGCGGTTAACAAATTTGAATTTTTTTAAATTTTCAACTGATACCAAAAATAGTAAAGAAGATAGGTATAAAAAAAAAGGAAAATTACCTGCACTTTGTGGAAAATTTTCAACAAGTGTCGTAACGGTATTATTATTGTGTGTGATTTGTGCGTTAGAGTCGTCGATTGAGTGCAAAGATACGCATTTAAGGAGAAGATCAATAAAAAAAAAAAAAAAAAAAAAACCAAACCAAGAAGACACTAGTTTCTCTTTTGGATACAACTTTACTAGACCAACCGGCTGCTCTGTTGTTGGATAAAAAAAAACGATTTATTTCGATAAAAGGTATGTTATGGGGACATAGATACTTGAACTCAAAGATACTTTGTTTTTTTTTTTGTTACTTGTACATGTTTGAATGAAATTGAAAGTAGGGTGCATTGCACGTGAGTGAGGTAGGACCAGCAAGGGGCATCGCGCATAGAGCAAGTGCCTTATGCGGGTACAAATCTATCAATAGTCATATCATAACGATATCGATTCGATATTATCAATGCATGACGTAGATATAGACGTATTCAAAGATATTGTGACAAAGATTATAACTTTCGCAGAAATTTTAATAAACATCTGAATTACTCGTATAATGGGCTTTTATAGATAAAATCCAAAAAATTCTCTTTATTAATATACGGTAATATCAGTTCTTTTCGATGGGGAAATATTTTTTGATAACGGGCTCTAGTTATTTTTTGTATAAACATATGTTCCGATTGCAGTAATTAGGCACCTTCTAATCATTTTAGCAAAAAACACGTATTCGAAATAGGTAAGTGGACTTATTGAAAATACGTAGAACTTAAAAACTTAATTAAGATTATTATTTTTCTATCGTAGAATCTATAATTTGAAAACTTATTTCTAAGTTCTGATAATCTTAATTTATAGGTTTTAAATTTTTTTTTTTGGAATAATTGAAGGACAGCTTTGTTTTTAAATTTATCTAAACCCGTGACTGTTTCGAATGGACCTAGGTACAGGTACTCTTATGGTTCAAGGTTATGTGTTGTGTTCATATTTATGCAGAAACAAGTGTTGTACATTATTTTAGATTCTTACTTGATCTGTAGGATAAGTATTGGCTTCGTGTGAATAAAGTGGCCATGTTGATTTTTGTAATCAAAACTAACACTTAATGATCGAGAAGTCCGAAAAACTGTGTTTCCGTCCGTGCGTCGGTCTGTGCGGTCGTGCGTCTGTGCGTCTGTTCGTCAATTCGTTTGTGCGTCAAATGTAATTTGAGCTATAACCTCAACGGAAAAACCGATTCGCTTCAAATTTTGAATAGAGTATTTGCATGTGATACCCTAGAAGAAAAATTCAAATTTTTGTTTTAGCTCATCTAAAACACGTAGCTGCCATACAGCAGTTTTGGTTTTCTGAAATATGTATTCTTGAAAACCGATCTAACGATTTTGATTAAACTTCGTACCTGAAATGACCAAAGTAGTTGCAAGAAAACTTTATTTAAGGTGTTTGGCAAAAAATTCACATAACCACGTTTTTTTGAGAAAATGGTTTTATTTTTGGGTTATACACGTTTATATTTTTGACCAGATTTATTAAAATTCTGATTTCTGGTGCTTTTTAGTGGTTTAAACAATATTGCATTTAAAAATTTTGAAAAAAAAATTATTTTAAACAAAAAAATTAAACAAAAAGTTGTTTTTTTTAGCTGTTTTGACTCTTTTAATCTCATAACATCATGCATCTTCAATGCATCTTCCTACAGTTGTTAATCACAACAGCAACTTCATGCGATCCAGTCGTGGATATTTTTTTTCGCGGAAACCAATCGGATTATCAGACTCCTTTTAGGTCCAGTTTTTCAGTGCTAGATTATAGTTAAACCCGAGTTAACTCATCAAATTTTATGAGTTAACTCAGGATTAACTGAGCAGATGCTTTGGCTGTTTTATCTATTGAGTTTGTTTAGTTGTTCCATATGCATTATCCACCTAAAAACTGCTTCATCAGTACACTCTGGGTGAATTTACTTCTGGACTTAGCTACCTCTGGTTTAACTCACTACCAAAAAACTGAGCCTTAGTGGTTCCAAACATACAATTAACTCAATTTTTCACTCTCGGCGTTTTGTATTTGCGTCCTTTTTCTTAGAATGGCAGTATACCTACCTAGATACTAATCGCTCCCCTCCAACTTACCTAATTGCTAGTGCTTTGTATATCATTTTAAGAGCAATCACAACCCCTTTAGTACGCGCTAAATATAAAAGAAAACATTCTAAAACCATGTTTTGGACTCGATGGAAAATATTGAATTAGAGACTTCAATCAAACACAAAAAAAAAATAGGTTCCGCAATTCTGTCTGTATATGTCTTAACCTCCAACTACTGATATATTTTCTTAAAATAATGAATTTAAGGTTTTGTATTACTATAGTTTTGTTTTAGTATAAATTTAATTTTATTTTTTTGCTCAAAAAAACTTAAAATTGTTTATTGAAAGTTCGGTACATTAATTTATACTTAAAATTGGAGTAGAAAATCCTTTTTTTTTAATTCAGAAATTTGTCATACATCTTTGCATTTGAAAAAGAAAAAAATTAAACTGATGGTGGCATTTAGTTCGATTTATTAATTTGTTTTATTCAACATTTTGAGTTTGAATATTAATTTTTCAAAAACTATATACATCAAAACAACTATATCTAAAAAAATAAAAGGAGAGAATTCTGGATTTACAAAAAAGATTAACAATTAGAATTGTTACCGTTGTTTTTAATAATTTTTTTCTGGTTTAAATAAATTTATTAGAAATGTGCCCCTCCTGGCTAAAAAGGAGGGAAATAGACCCACTTCCCAAGTGGGTGGTCCAATAGAAGGAATTAAGAAGCTAAATTGATCCTTCTAATCCGGAATTAAATTCTTCTTAAATATTTGATTTTGTTTGGCCTTTAAAAAGTCTTCTTTAATAATTCCTTAAGAGGTTTTGGCATTTCCTTCGTTTTCTCCGTATTAGTTGGTTGTTGTTCATCTCATGTATTCATTTGTTTATTTTATTAATTTTGACAACAGAATTATATATCTAATGTTTAAATTGTTTAGATTGCCTCCTTTCTATAGACAACATTTCAGACCCTGGTATAAAGGTATTTGAAAAACGCATTTTCACTAAAGGTCGTAAAAAAAAATTTATTTAAATTTATGCATTACAATCCACTAGAACAAAAACAATACCTACGTAATTTTCTGTTGTTTTCGTTTTCTTCTTCGTTGTAATTGAAAATTTGCATTTATTTTTTAATCCATCAGTAATCAGGTAATATGTGAAAACTGATCCTATTTAACTTTTTGTAAGGCGTGGTTTGATTATGGACTATATGTAAGTTTAAGGAAAAATTTTTGAACAAATATAAAAAAAAATAGCAATTTTTCCAAATTTTTTTCAGGAGCATTATCACTTGAATTGATTTTTTAAAAATGGTTAATAATGTTGTCATTTTCCCCAAGTTCAAGGACTTTATGCTTTTTGATCCGATTAAAAAACTCAAGTTTCATATACTTTTTAAGCGAATCTTTTCGTCTTTTTTGGAAACTTTTTTGTTTATTTTTAGCCATGCATGATTTCTCCAAAAAATCAAAAAGCTTCACTTAAAAACCTTATATCGCTATTTTCAAACCCCCGCTACCGATACTAGCGCGAAAAAAACCTGCCAGACTTTTGTTTTCAATATCATGACGGTTCTACAAACCTTAGTACTCATATCTTGGTTATATTTACTTCCACACCCCAAATTTGCTGTCAGCTCTTTGACTAATACGTAAAATTTGCAATTAAAATCAAACAACAACATCTTTGCCTGACATTTTTTCATTCACACCAGATATCAGCAGAATGAAACAAACAATTTTTATTAAAATTTTTTAGTCAAATATTTACATACATACATATTGTGTAAACAGACCTAAAAATTTTGTGCCTAGCAATACCGGAGCAATGAACGTTAGATATACTTTTATTGCCATCATAATATTTATATTAATAATACTACACGAATATCATTGTAAAATAATTATTTCTCAGACCTACATTTTCAAAAGAAATTGCACAAGTTTCAAAATTTTATCGAAATATAAAGCTTAAATCAATATTTACGTTATGTTGACTTGACAACACAATTAAATAAGCTCAAGTGATTAGAATAGAATTTTGATAGATGGGTATTGATGGGTATTGATCTAGAAGATTGATTGAAAATGTTTGCTAAATGAGCTTAAATGTTGGCCTGCTTTCAAAAAAAAATTTTACTTTATAGGTATGTTAAACTATTAATTATACAGGGTGATTTGAATAAGATCTGACAAAAAGCAAAAGTCTATCAATTTTCTAAAAACTTGACTTACAACAGAAAACAAAAAAACAAAATTATTAAAAAACAACGGTAACACTTCCAATGGGATGTTTTACTTTTTTCTTAATCCAGAAATCCCTTCTTTTATTTATTTATTTTTTTTTTTAAATAATGTTGTTTTAGTGAACAGTTTTTGGAAAATTAATTTTTATTAAGTACTATTTTTGTTTTCAAAATTCAATGCTCTTAGAAGTTTTTAGTCCAAAGCAGAATACAGAATTCATAAATGTCTTGTACTTTTTTAGCATATCATTTTTAGTGTTTGATGAAAAATTAAAAAGAACATTGAATAATAATAACAAAAATTTTACTTAATAACGTAAAATTTTTAACAAAATTAGTTTGAACAAAGTTTTTTAATTTGTATTCTTCAAAATTTTGAGCTTGAAAATTGATTTTACTTTATTTAAAAATAAAATAAAAGACAACATTTCTGGCCAAGTAAAAAACTATAGCATGACGTTGTAGGTGTAACCGTTTTTACTTGCTGTATAGGGCAAGTATTGGTTTCGTGTAAACAAAAAAATTTCGAGGTTATAATCAAAATTAACACTACTATAATCGAGAAGTCGGAAAAAGTGTGTTTCGTCATGCCGTACGTAGGTCTGTGCGTCTATTGTAATTTAAGCTAGAGCCTAAACGGATGGACCGATTTGCATGAAATTTGGTACAGAGCATTTTTATGTGATTCCCTAAAGGTGAAATTCAAATTTTTGTTTTAACTCATCTAGAACGGGTAGCTGCCATACAAATATTTTTGTTTTTTTCAAATTTTTTCGAAAACGGCTTCAACGATTTTAATAAAACTTCGTATCTGTAATAACCAAGTTAATTTTAAGAAAACTGTTTTTCAGGTTTTTGTCAAAAAATTCACATAACGGAATTAGGCATTCGACGTTTCTTTTTTTGAAAAAATGGTCTTATTTTTGGGTTACTCGCGTTTATCTTCGCCATGTTAAGACTGATTTTGTTATAATTTTGCAATCTGATGCTTCTTAATAGTTTAAACATTAATGCATTTAAATTTTTTTTAAATATTTTCTTATAAAGAAAAAAAATTGAAACAAAAAATCAATTTTGTAGTGCTTTTGACACTTTTAATATTTTCTCGTTAAATATAATTATACATCTTGTATCTTCAATGTTGGGTTACACACAGTATTTAACCACAAGAGCAAATTCATGCGATCAAGTCATGCATATTTTTTTTTTTTATTATATATTTATATTTTCTGTTTTAAGTACTTTTTTTTTTGGAAAATGCCTCCTATACCTACATCTACGGTCTACCTTTTTGGCACACCTTATGCGAATCACCCCGTATACTACATACACTACACATGTCTATGTCTACTGTCTATTAAAAATTGGTAGATAAATCTTAAAGTCATATTTTGAAAAATTAAAATGTGTTATTTTAGAAAAAACATATTATTAGAGTATCTCTAAAAAAAATAACGATTTTGTGGAATTTGAACTAAAAAATTAATTGATAAGAGGTTGATAAGCTAACAAAACCAGGAAAGCTTTATGTTTCTAGTAAAATCGATCTTAAGGTTTTAATCAAGTTTACTTTTTTATAAAGAAGACAAAACAAAAGTTTGGCTTCTGCTCGTCAAAAAGATAGCAGCACAAACACTGGGCATTCCATTGAGAAGATTTTGAAGTTTGTCCACTTGAAAGTCATTCCATGCCTTCATTTAGAAGTTTTACTGTTTGTTTTGAAACTCTTACTTATGACCGGCCACTTCTTCCAAAGAAATTCGAGTTTATCACCAGGAGATTGCTTAGGCGAAAACATTTCTTGCAGCACTCTTTCTACTCTGAATATCTAGATATTTATGTGAAGCACAACTTATAGTCTTGGGGCCATTTTGACATGTTGATAGCTACCTCCATGTCCCTACAATAGTAGCAAACTTGAAGAAATAAATTTATATTTAGGGTTTATAAACTTTTAGCTAGAGCCTTTGACTTCTTCAATGTGTAGCTGAATTTTAGTTTTCAACTACAAGAGCAAGTCCGAGCACTCCAGTCGTGCATTTCATTAAAGGCGCCAGTTATAGCAGCTATCATTGAAAACTATCATTTTGATTGTTTAATTTAAGACGATTAGAAGTGAAATCAGTTATTATTTTTATTATCTTGATTGGCCAAGAATCAAAATTTGTTTGCTAGAGTTAATAAATTAATTAATAACTTTTATGTTGGCAACAAAATAATCACTGATCACTGGTTTTTAAGTGCCTCAAAACATAAAATTAAAATATTCAATGATGGTTTTCATTGATAGCCATCATAACTGACTCTTAACATGACAACAAAATGTTTATCGTTTAATAGAAAGCTATTAATTTTGCTTATTAGTACCTATATTTATCTTTATTATTAAAATTCATTAGATTTGTACACTGTTATATCATTTCAATGCAAATAATTTGTAATTGCTTATTTTATTGTGTTACATTTTACCAACTCATTAAAAATAAAAAAAAAAAACTCGTAACTCTTTATTTAATATAATCATGACTTTTCGTATAGCATTTCTGATCTTTGACGAACTAATGATATTTGAGCTTAATACAAGCAGTAATTTTACACAAAATATTATAAAAGATTTTAATTGATTATGTAAAATACATATTCGTTAAAATGTATTTCCTAAGGAAAATGGCAAATTTTATCATTATTTTCTTTGTGGAATCAATCTTGCATTTATTTTAATTTTATCAAATCTAAACTTTCAAACCAATTTGTTTTTTATGTTTGTTTTGTATGTAATTTATTTTTAATGACATTTTCCTATTGTCCATGCATGTCAGTGGCATAAGTCTTCATGTAGGAGGGTTTAGCCTTGAAATGCAGTTGATTTTTTCAGTTATGTTTATTCAGCCAAAGTACAAAGGGAGCAGTTTTAGTTGTTAAAATTGAATACAATTTGTGTTTATTCGTATATTGTTATAAAATGTATAAATACAAACAGGCTAATTATATTTCCAGTTCTAAGAAAAATATTTTCACTTTTTCCTGTTATAGTTTGTTTGTTACAGTTATCAGCACTTAATTACACCTGGAAGAAAAAATTGTGAGTGCATTTTTTAAATGAAATGTTTATTACCTATCAATCAATAGGTAGGTAACTACTATGTATTTATATCATGCAGAATCTAGTAATAGTAACACTGTAATGCAAAAAAAAAAAAAAAAGTAAACATAATTAATTCGTAAGAATCATTGTCTATGTCAGTCACGGACTACTTCGTTGGTTACCTATTTAAGTTTTGTTATTATTTTTTTGTGCATAGTTACGTAGAAACTACTCAATTGAAACAAAATCTACAAGACGTACATAGTATCTCACAGGTTCATTAATTGACTTTGATATTATTTGTGATATTGTGAATGAAATAGATGAATTCAAATACAAAAATTGCGTAAAAAACTCCAAAACAAATGAACCCAGAATGATGTTTTAAATTAAATGGAATTCATCTTAATATTATGTCATTTAATTATGTATGCATGTATGTGTGTGATTTAAAAAATGTAAGAAACTAGATTTTTGTAGCTAACAACACGTTATTATTATTTATCAATCAATCAATACGATGGAACATCAAAGTGAAATTTGAATTACCGAAGACAAAAATACTAACAAAATTTTCTTGTTATAAGCTTTGGGGATAGACCAAGCTTAACCCAGTTAACAATCTGAGTCAAAGTCAAAAGCGAGACACGCAATCAGACGCGACAACCTCTATAAATGAAATTTTATTAACAGAATCTTTTTCTATCAATTAAATAAAATCTAGCTGTGTACCTAAGTTTCCATTGGACTAGAAACGAGACAGAGTGTTGTTGCCGATTCTGGCACAATATTTTGTGGGTTGATTTTGACAGAAAAAAATTGATGTTTGAAAATAAAAAACCTGACAATTGACTGTCAAATCATATTAATATTGAAGGTTTAAATGAAACCACAACCACCTGAGTGAGCTTCCACTAAGTTATTATAGGCTGGAGTTGTAGCTATTTCACGGCCAATCATCAGACTCCTTTTTAGTGGTGGTTAGCCTATTACGTTTGAATTTAATTTGAAGTACTTTTTGCCCTGGTGAGAGTTGAACATATACCAAGCGTCTTCAGAGCCATTGCACTACGTATTGTGCTACCGAAGTCACGTGATTCAGGTCCAACCCGAATGGTACAACAACCAGGTTGTGTGTAGCTAATAAAAAAGGTATAGTTAAACAATAAAACCTACATTGAGACAGGAAAAAATCGTATGGGAGAGGGAGTCTACCCCCTCTCCCTTATAGCCAGGAGGAACAATTTTCTAAAAAATTAACTTAAAACAAAACAAAAATTATTTAAAAAGCAACGGTAACACTAACAATGTCATACTATGACTTTTTGTAAAGTCATAAATCTCTTTTTTATTTTTTTTGAAAACAAAATTATTTTAGTGAAGAGTTTTTAAAAATTAATTTTTAAACTCAAAATTTTGAAAAAAAAAATGTTTATTTATAAACGCAAAAAATTAGTACTTTCAGATTACAAACCAATTTTTTTTTTTTGCCAAAAATTAAATCGCGATGTATCACAATAATATAGTGACAAAAAAAAACATTTTTTAGGACTTTTATAAAAGGATATCTCGAAAACACTTCTTTGAAAAAAATCCTTACTGTCATTTTCTTTTTCAGCGATACCAAATTAGTGTAGAAAATACTTTTTTTGTAAATTTCTTTTGATGAACTATATTTTAAAAAATAATAAATATTTGTCGTACTTGAAATTTTTTGTTAAAATACAATTTTAATTGATTTGTTTTTTGTAATACCAATGTGTACCTAATGTTTTTAATTTTTTTTATTTTATTTTACGTAAAATATATCTTTAATGATTTTGATTAGTTTATTCAGCATAAATTAAATATCGTTTTAACCCTATTTCACCCTACAATAAACGAAAAAAGCATGAAGATAATATTGTTTTTTTTTTAAACTTCAACTATGTAGTTTGAGCGAGCCAAAGGCCAAATTTTTCGAAACTTTTTCACGATTTTTTTCACAAGTATTAAATTGAAAAAAAAAATTATTTGTTTTCCGTTATTATAAGTGATATCGCTTCTGCACACGAATCAACTAGTCATAGACAAGTACAAGATTCGCCATGTTTCTGCACACAAAGCGTCACATCTTAAGGCTTAACTACATAAGCCAACAAAGTGAAAAAGTACAAAAGTGAAAATTTTCAAACTCATTTTGGAATAGTTTTTCTGACTGGAAAACTTATAAGAATGAAAAATTGTATATTTTTTTTCACAAAACAACTGCGCTAAGTGGGAAAAAAAATATTTTTACTTTTGTACTTTTTTGCTTATGCAGTTAAGCCTTTAGAAAAAAGCACTCAATTAATCTCACCCATTTCAGCAAAATGTTCAGTCAATAGTTCGAACAGTACGCCTGGCAACTGACACTGCTGTACTATCTGCAATGTGCAGCTTGAGTGTTGTGCAGAAAATGAGCAGCTTACGCCCCGTGCGGTTGTATACTATCGAAACAAACGTGAACTGCAAACAAGCTGCACAACAGCCACAAAAAATATTCAAAACCTCCAAATTCTAACGACAAGTAAAAAATTATAACTTCGGTTCTAATAGTCAGATCTTCAAGGTTGAAAACTTAAAATGATTAAAAAATGTCAGGCTATATGTGTGTAGGTATCAATATTTTAATTTTACTATAAACTTAATAAAACTAAATATAATATTTCTTAAATCTATACTTAAACATAGATATAAAGGTAAAGATGTTCAATGTGGAAGAGTTTGAATAAGTAAAAAAGGACTTAGAGACATATGAGTTAAGAAAAATTTGTTTTAAAGCAGGCTTAGTTATGTTGGGGTTGCAGTTATTTATGTTGTTGGCCTTGC
Source organism: Leucozona laternaria (assembly GCA_932273885.2). Classification (NCBI taxonomy): domain Eukaryota; kingdom Metazoa; phylum Arthropoda; class Insecta; order Diptera; family Syrphidae; genus Leucozona; species Leucozona laternaria. The sequence continues at coordinate 101,923,250 of OW026367.1, forward strand.
GTTGCATTTGAGTCAATGGTTCGTTTAGGCGGTAATCGGTTAGGTGGTAGGCAGTGAGAAAGAAAGGAACAGATCTTAACCAACGGGTCTTTGGATTCAGAGAGATCTTTTGGAGCAGATAAGTTTAATCTAGGTTGACCCTATTTAATAAAATTGGTGCACAAAAATGATGTCGGGAGTATCACGGCGTAATTTGAGGGGTTGAAGGTTCTAAGTTTAAGACGGTCTGCATAAAAAGGAAGATTATAGGGATCATCCCAGCCAAGACCCCGCAAAGCTGGACAGCTTCAATACGTTTTATGTGAACTTTATGATATGGTAACCATACTTGGGAGGCATATTCTAGGCGAGGTCTTACGAAAAACATATAAAGAGATTTGGTTACATATGGCCAAGAAAATTCTTTTTACCAGCGTTTTACGAACCTGGAGAGTTGAGTTTGCTTTGCTTATAATGCTGTCGTAGTGAGATTGAAATTTAAGTTGAGTGTCACAAATGACTCCCAGGTCGCGAATGGAGGTTACAGTAAGAGCAAGCACCCCATTAATCGAGTATTGTCTTTGGGACAAGGGAGGGCGCTTTCGAGTGAAGGTCGTATGGTATGGCATTTCTTAATATTAAGCTCAAGAAAGTTTTTTTTGGCACCAAGTTAAAAATCTATTTAAGTCTGTTTGCAGCTCCATCATTGGTGAAAATCTGTTTCGAAATCCTCATATCGTCAGCGTAAATTTCCAAGTCAGACTGAGTTAAAATCAGCTATACATAATTTAAAGTCAAAACAAAAATAAGTGGTCCTAAATGGATTCCCTATGGTACTCCAGATAATGCATGAATACAGGGTTGGAAACATTCTCTTTGAAAAACACTTGATACTGCCGGTCAACTAGGTATGACAGAATCCAAGAAGTGAACAAATGAGGAAAACCAAGATTTTTTCGTTCAAAAAGAATGATATTGTGGGAAATTTTGTCAAACCCCTTACTAAAATCTGTTACAGTGGCATCAACTTCTTTACCTTCTTCTAAGGCGTTTTTAAAAATGAAAACTCCAGCTTGTTTGAATTGTTTCTAATGACAAAACCTAGTTTGACTGTACTTTATATAATTTAGTATAAGCTATTTCTTTAACTACAAATCTATTTGTGTAGGTAATATTTGTGTTTTAAGCCATGGAGCTTAAGTCAAAACTGTGAATTTAAAGAGAATGATGAGGAAGACGGTTATATGCAAACGATGTTCAGTCCCGTGTTTTTGAATCTTCTATCAATAATTCTTTGCAGTTTTTTGATCTTTTAAAATATTTTTTTTTCAACCAATACAGTCGATTAAGAAAATGTTTGTACCATCAAAATGTTTAAACAAGCCTCAAAACAACTCAATAAATGTAAAAATTAGATCAATAACAATAATGAATTCTTTTAGCATTCAATTTTGCTAATAACTTTCACAAATATTTTGACATCTTTAAATATTGTTATTCAGAAAAAAAAACATGTTATTAAATTTCATCAATTAGATCTTATTACCATAATCAGTTAACAAAATCGAAGCATTGCCAAATACCTTGCCATACTCTAATTAGTTGTGATATCAAATGTTGTTTTCAATTGTATCAATGCAAAACGCGCAGAAGGAATGAAAACAATGTACAAAAAACATACAAACCAATTCTCAAAAAAATGTATAAAATAAAACTTTGAAAAAAAGGTTCCAGTAATACAAGATTAACGGGTATTGCATAGTGCTTTTTTAGAGTTTGGCACATGCGGGCATAAAGCCATCCCTCCTCCTCCACTTCGCTGTTTGAAGGCAAGAGTACGAGTATTGCTATTTTTTTTTTTTGTCTTCGGTTGACTTATGTTTTCTTTTAAGTGTCCAATTCCTCATTCCCATATCTTGTTATTTTCCTTATAGTTTTTTTTTTTGTGAATAAAAGTAAAATTTAAAAGAAAAAAATAAGGAATTTCAACATGGAAGCAAATACCTGCAATGAAATTCCTAGTAACCTATCTTTTAACTATAATCCTATACACATGTTTACAATAGAGTGCATTTTGTGAAATTAACTTAATACAAAAAAAAAATACAATTCATTGTAGCACATGTTTTGTGTCTTTGGTTGAGAAATAGGACACCATCAATAGCTTACCATCAACATACTGTGTATCAAAAAATTACACGTACAGTTTTTTAGTGTGCTTACTACTTTTTACTACTACCACTTAGTAAACGACGATTAAAATTAATAATTAAAAATCATTATTGAACCTCTTAGATGCAAAAAAATGCCAAATTCAAAAACTTCAAGAAATAATATTAATATGATAATATTTTTTAAAAGATTTTAAAGCTCATTCAAAATTTTAAAATAATACTTAAGTCCAGTTTTCAAGTGCAAGATTAAAGTTAAACATGAGTTAACACATAAAATTTGGTGAGTTAACTCAGGATTAATTGAACAGATATGCTCTTTTGATGTTTTATCCAACAGGTTTGTTTTGTCGTTTCACATGCATTCTCCACCAAAAAAAAACTGCTTCCTAAGTTAACTGTGGGTTAATTTACTTCTAGAGTTAACTAACTGTGGTGTTTAACTCACCACTGAAAAACTGACCCGTAGAAAGTTGAACTAGAAATTAATAAATATTAAAATTTCTAAGCCGAAATTGTTAGTACAAATATCTCTTGCCACTGTTAAACAGTTTTCCTTAATTGTTTTATAAACCTTTTTTATAAAGCTTTTTTTTTTAAACAGCCCTTATAAATACATACATAATGTACATCTTGAATTCATTTCAACCTCAAACTTAGTGAAAACAAATCAAACAAACTGCGAGAATACAATTTTTGATGCAATGTTGTTTGTTAACTATTTGTCTTTCTGCTTGCACTAAACAACCAAACAAAATTCCTCTCTATTCTTGTGTGAAAATTGTTGTTGTTGTGGAGTGGAGATATAGGTAGACTTTGTGCCGATTGCGCTTAGATAGATACTTTTACACTTGACTAGTTATTTGCTAATAAACAAGAAAAATAAAATAAAAATTTCAAATAAAATGTATGTGCGATCAATCTGTGTGAGCGGTTTTATTGGAGGGGAATTTGATTTGTATGGTCTATGAAGTAGATTACCATCAGTGTCTACAAAATGAAGAAAATCAACATCATTATGTGTCTTGGGGTCAGTGATGCTGTTTGTTGCTGCTTATACATACATAGGTAGGTACTGATGTTGAAGAGCATTTTCTTTTGCCAGACTATCGATCGCCAAACGGCCGACAACAGCGCACGCGATGACTACTCATTAACGTAACCAGCTACCAGTTGTTTATTGTTTTTGTATCTGGAGAAAATAATATAAATGAGAGTTAAATGTGAGAGTGCAACATGTTGCTGAAAAAAAAAATATTTATAATTTATTTATGTTGCAATGACTTCGATTTTTTTCTGTTGGTTGCTTTTGGAATTCTTTTATCCATCAGAGGCATTCTTTTAAGCCCTTTAAATTAGTTTGATACAAATATTATAAAACAATTTCTTAAAGCAAAACAAGCTTTGTGAAAAAGCAGATTATAAGTATATCTTAATCAAGCAAAGTCTCTACAAACTCTACAAAAGCCTTAAACTGACAATCATCCCTTATGGGCTATATAATGAAGAACCAAATGAGTCCCGCGTGCAGACAAAAAGTGGAGACTTCTAGTAATCTGGTACAATTATTGATTTCGCTTGTCGAATTGCGTACTATAGATCCAGAACAAAAAGCAGAACACACGTTTTTCGTTTATTATTTTCGCTTATGTAGCATAACAGGCTTTAATTGTGTTTACTGCAACTTTGGGTTTATTCTTTGGGATTACAAAGAAAAAATTACAAAGGAATTAAAAATTTGAAAAGAAATTGTGTATGGGGTATTTCCTCGAATTGAGAATTTAGAATATTTAAAGAGATGCTTAAATGCGCCAGTCGACATAAATGATTCTCTTGAAAAGTTTTATATTTCCCTTGCAGCTGCTCACGATATCACGAAGAATTGCCAAAGTCGTAGGCTTCTTCTTTCGTATAGTTGTAGACTTTCAATCAGACAATTTTGAAAGCCGATGACGCACAGTGGTCAAAAATCCCCAAAAAAATCTGACTATAATGCAAACTTAAAAATCTCAACGAACAAAAAAACAAACCAGCTTTTGCTTTTCTCAATAACATAAAGGTCGATAAAACGATAGTCAAATAGTGTGAATGTTTTTAAAAAGTACGTGTGTTTTTTCAATGGAATTATGGTGAATTTAAATTAATAAAAAACGGATTTTTCTCGAACATCTGTACGTTTTTAGTTCTGTGCGTCAGCATGTCCATCAGTGTATTTCTAGCTAGATCTTAAACGGGTGGACCGATTTGAATTAGCTTCGGGTAGCTTCGATACATAAAAGGAGAATGGGCTGGCCCATATTGTTCATTAGTGGTGAAACTAATGTCATACGAAAGCTTATGGAGAGTTCTTTATTTCATTGTAGGACAGCTTAAATGGTGTTTTGGCGCATTTTATAAAAACATGTATTTAAAATGGAAAATAAATTATTAAAAAAAATTACCGCCTAAGTGTTTTACCTTTTTTTTTGAAAACTTGAAGTCTGCTCTTTTATTTTTAAATCAATATATATATAGTTTTCGAAAAAAATACTTTCAAACTCAAAAATGGTAAACACAAAAGAATTTAATGTGGATTTTTTCACAATTAAACTTTGTACCTGTAATAATAGAAATAATCTTAATCTATAGTTATATATAAAAATGGATCGTGGTGGATTCGGATGTTTAAAACTTGGAAACGACTGGACCAAATTCGATACCCTCTTCTGTGGGTGTGTTCGTAATTGCTCCGCGAAGGTTTAAAAAAAAATAAAGGTCAGAAAATTCTCAACAGGTAGCGCTGTCGGTAAATATTTCGTTCAATTCAATTACCGTTCAACAGGTGGCGCTGTAGGTGGTTAGGAAATTGCTTTTGAAATATTCTTTTTCAACTTTTCTTATTTGTTGGGTAAAAATGAAAAGTGGTATCTGATTTAAAATTTTTTTTGTGTTTAAAAAGTTGTTTAAAATAAATTGATATTCTTGAAATGAAATGGGTTAAAACTTAGCTTAAGTATGTATTTATATTTTTTTTTTGTAATTTGTATGCGAAGCTTAGGTTTGTCCACCCGTGCGAAACCGGGTGGGCCAGCTAGTGATTTATAAATTGCATTCTCACTTTTCGGTGAAAAATTCTCTTAATAGTAATAGCGTTTTAAGTACGGAAATATTTGGTAAAAGTTCTTAGTTTTTAAAGAAGACTGAAATGTAGATAATAAGAATTTATCAGTCTCCCCAAGTCTAAGGTCTATTTTTTTTTTTTTTTTTTCAAATCAATTAAGTAGGTAGGTACTTCTTAAAAGATGATATTAAAATTATTGTTAGATATTTTTTTTTTCAAAACCTCACATCAAATTTTAATATAGGTATAGGTAGGGAGGCAAGTGAGAAATTCCACACGTTATTGTTATAACAACACAATAAATCAGTATTGTGTGTAAAGAACACGTTCCTCTTGGCTGGGCAAAGTGCTTCCTAACCGGAACGTGAAAAAATTAACAAATAATTACTTCAAGCTTTTAATTTTATTGTAAAAAAATATTCAATCACCTAATTAAAACAATATTTTTCGCTATAGTCACCCTTTGTTTAAAAAAAAAAAAACAAATCAATTTTTTTTAAATGATAACAATTAAGTGTGGAATGATTTTTTGTTTCTAATTTATGTCGGCTTGAAAAAAACAACATTAACTTAGTCTGTAATGAACTCCTTGATCTTGATATCTTTCTAGGCTTATGTCCTTTGCCTGCATAAAAATGGATATTTGTAAAGGCTTTAATGAAATGTAATGAAAATAGAGGCCTTATAAATATCTAAGCTAACGATAAACTGTAAAGTTTAGTTTCTATGGAAATTTATTAGTTAATTGCTTCAAATTCAAAAGAGAATAAATTTTTATAAAGTTTAGCTTTTTTTACGATTCAGCTGCATTTAAATTTCGTTCAATTTTCTGGTTATTTGAAGAAATTTGATCCTTTTTTCAGAAACATTTCATATATATATTTGGCCTTGTAATTGAGAAGAAAACCGAAACAACTGAACAAACTTTATTTTTCAGGATGGGTAAAACAAAGCTTAGTAAAATTTTACAACAATAAAATACAATACTGAAGATCTTTTCCAACTAATAGTTTTCCGTTTTTCATTTTTAGCACGAAACCTTACATTTACCTTACTTCATTTATCCTGTTTAAATAGTAATTCCACGTATAAGAGTAAGAACCATTTCGCACATACCTGGCAACCGGCTCCCAGCTTAATTGTTACGTAAGGAACAGTTTTGTATGTAAGAATCAGGGAGTAATTTTGTTCTCTAACGACCGATCTAAGTGTGTTATGTTCGGTTTCACAATAATTAACAGGCTTTTAAATTTTTAAATGACGTATTTTGTATGGAACAAAGGTCATTTAAAGCTTTAAAAGCCTGTTAAATATTTAAAAGGGCTTTATGAAATCGGCCATTAGTCTATTGCTTTCATTATAAAAGATATACTCTTCCTATCACCGGTTCCACCACCATACTTCTATAAAGTTGCGACCTGGGACTACGGTATTTCAATTTTTTTAAACATTTTTAAGAAAACACCAATACCTCACACATAGCGTGTTTGATTCTATTTCAACATCGATCCGTCCCTATTGGAAACCCTTTAATTAATAATTTGGAGTTAAAAATTGATTTTCGAAAAAAAAAATAATTCACCTATTTTTGAAATATCCTATTTTCAAAAAAATATTTTGAAATAAAAAAATCAATAGTTCGATTTTGAAATATCAAATTTTATAAAAACCATTTTTGAGAAAAATAATATTTTTTTTAAAAAGCTACATATTTATTTTTGGTACTACCACTATAGTTTCCAAGAAAATCGTTTTATCCGCTTAGGCTGTAGCCGAACAGACAGGCGAATGGAATTGTGGCTTTACCGTTTTTTTTCATCGTAATGTCAAGTTTGATCAAAATCTTGAGTTATATTTTTTTACGAAGCCATAACTTGCCATACGGGTACCTATACTCGTATATCGCATGTATGCAATTTTGTAAAATTTATAATTAAAAACTTAATTTATTAATTTAAATTTTAAAATATCAATAATTTGTATATATATACATATATGTAGTGTTGTTCTTCCCACATACATACCTTCCACGACACCTTTCTTTTCATTAATCTAACACTTCCCTGTCGTCTCAAAAAACAAATCGGGAGCTCAAGTACATGACTAGCCATCGGAAATCGTCAACACGATCAGTACAAATAAATTATTGGCTAGTTGCACTTTGATTGGCCCAAAACAATATCCTTAAGATGACATACCAATCCAATTGGACAATCGAAGTGAACGAGTCAATTGGAAAACATTGAGTACAACGCCCTCCGAAGATTTCCTCTGGAAGGTATATGAAAAGTAAAGTATCCCTCCCCATTTGGGGAAAAACTCGTGACCAGCCAGATGAAAATCGAAAGGTTGGGCAAATTTATTCTCAATTCGGTAATTTGTACTGAAAACATAATTCAACTTGTTTTTTTCCAGAGGAGTTTACTTCTATAGTGTTATTCCTAATAGGTATTTGGCCTCCCTCTGTATCTCGATTTCTTCTCCTGCCAACCGGATATGTTTCATGCGCGGAAGGAACCGCTCTTTGGTAGATGGCATTATTTTTGTCTTGGTGGGGTTGATGTTCAATCTCACTGCAAGACACCTTTTCCTTGGTATTGATAGTCATTTTTTGCATTACATCGCAAAGAGTTTCTTCAAACTACAGGGTTTTCAATAAGGGCGGATAGAGGTTGAAATGAAACATTGTGGCGTTCGCTGTTTGCAAGGTAGTGCCGTTCTGTTGGACCCACATGCCGTTCACATCCATATTACCCCATTGGAGCCAGTACAAATCATCTATCGGAAGGCTATCCGTTGATGCTATAATGGCAATGACATCGTCGTTTTCGAAGAACTATATGGACTCTCACAAACAGCGACGATATTTTTGGTTGATCTTGCATTTCGTTGACTCAAGAGCGTTGGATGGTTGTTCACTGAATCTCGGTCAACTCACATTTTGGCTCCAAACTTTTGGATAATCGACTTGGAAGGTCAACTATGTAAACCGTAAAATAGGCGCAACGCACGTAGGTATCGTTGCGCCAAAAGATTTTGATATTTAAGTTTTATCATTTGGACGTGCTGTTCAATATCATGGCATCAGTAACTGAATAATAAACAACAGATTTGACAGATTTCACTTAAACAACATGGCTGACAGAGGCCACCAAAATCTATCAGCACCAATTGCGAAACCTTATACAAAGATGATAGAACCCCTCCCCTAGGGCAGCCCCTTGTTGTAATGACCTTCTGGGCACTTTGTCCTGTGTATCTATTCTTCCCCCGTTCTTGTGCCTAACATTTCGCTTATCGCTCTGATTATTTTGATAGGAACGAACATCCTTACAAGAGGTTTCTTTACGGCTTCGTGAACGGTTTTGTCGAAGGCCCCCTCAATATCTATAAACGCGCATACGGCTTTCCCACAAACAATTACAAACCAAAAGTGAGTAGGTTAAAATTTTTAGTTTTTGTTTGCATACAAAATTTAAACTAAATGCAAATAAATTTTTGTATATCGTGTTAAAATGTGCTCATAGCTGTTTATACACTTTTAACGAAAACATGCCTTTTATGTTATATTGTGACATTATGAAGCTTAGTTTGATCGTGTTCGTATGAAATGCACATCGACATATAATATTTGTATTAAACATTGCTCCATTTTATGCTTTTTAGATTATTTTCAATCAATTTAAAAAACTATTATGAATAATCAATTTCGTTGAATGATCACAACTCAAAGAAGCAAAAAATCACATCAAAAGCAATACAAAAAAAAAAACAACGAACCATAACTTATTATTTATAGTTACAAACAATTCAAAATCATTTCTATTCAAAATATAAAAATAGCAACATATCTGCTGCAGAACTGAAGTTTATTAAAATTCATTAAATATCATAGGTTCATTGATATTCAAGTTTGTTGTTTTTTTTTTTTTTTTTGACTAACATAAAGCAGTTTAAACTGGCTAGAGTCCTCTAGATGGAAGTTAATTTGATGAGGTTAGCTTGTTTCACACATAATTAAGTGTAAATTTAAATGATTTATACATTTCAAAATGGGAAGTGGGTGAAATTAATTCAGCTCACCTGCTCACACACAATTTTATGGGGGTATTCCTTTAACTTTTGGTCTGTCAAAATTATTTGTTTAGACGTTGATAGTAAGGCATTAAAATGAATCGGTTTGCAGACGCATGTTCAAATTTGAATAATTAAACAGAGTTTGTTTCTTGGATCACAATATATTTAGCATTGAGAAAAGAACTACTAAGGCTAGCGTTGAACTTATTCAAATTAAACAGGTACACCTAATGGTATTAAATTGGCTATAATCAAAACGTGTGGTCAAAAACTAAGTTAGCTATGCAAATATTAGGGGAATCATGGAAGATCATTATTAATAAGGACAATTTAGTTCAAAGAAATACTTTTCTATAGCTTATGAAATACAAAAAAACAACAGCAAATATTTCGGCAAATTTTCTCTAAATTTCTTCAGACAAAAAACATTTTTTTGCTTTCAACGAAAATTCCACAAGAAAATATTTGAGTAGCTTCTTTTTCAGGAAATCAAATAAAATCACATTTAAACACGCATTTATTTATTTTTTCATTTTGAAAATCCTGTCTAATAATATTCATGAGCTTATACAAATTGACTCTTTTACATCATTACCATCATACTCTAATCAATGATCGCTACAACTTTTAATATGTTTCCATACTTTGAAACTTAAATACACGCGGTTATATCTAATGAGAAGTTTGCAAACAACAAAAATGTTGCATCCACAAGTTTCAACACCCAAAGCTATCATCAAACCACCACAACACTGTTGCTCATGCCCAGCTCAGCTCAGCTCTCAGCCGCAGCATACTAAGTTGCCCATGTTTAATAATAATTAAAAACATAAAAATAATAACCATAATTCCATTCCAAAGCTAAACGTCCTTTAGCTTATCATCGATAGATGGATGTCTCGGAGACGGTTGTCCAAACAACTTATAAAAGACCACACACCTTTTGGACACTCTTTTTTCTCGTTCCGAGGTTCGACAAGATAACTAGTCATTTGTGTTGTGACCCAAATTGATTGCACACCTTGGCGCAGCAGCAGCAACACAGCAACACCAACAACAACAGAGTCAATTGCCTCTGGCTAAATTATCTCACGACAGACCAGACTCTGGACTCTGTACATCTTCTGACTTTGAAATGTAGTTAGTCCAACAGCAGCCTGGTTGTTTGAGGCTATAGCAAGTATAAGAACTTGTAACTTGTTCATAATTAATCAATCCATTGAGTGTGCGTAAAAATGTGAAGAAAACAAAAAGCTATGAGTACGTTAAAAATCTATTGAGAGCACTGTCCGGTCTCGAGATTATTATGCCTTTCACTTTTTCAGCAAATTGCGCCGTAATGTTTGTCAAACGGTTCCGTCACCACAATGACCTTTAAAGAGAATTATTTTCTACGAAACTCACTTGTTCTGAGTTAGAAAATATGACATTTAATGACAATAATAATTCATTCATTTCACTTACACTTACACTTAAAATGACAAGGACGAAAATTGCATTTGCAACATTGGCAACCATCCAGAGGTGTAGTTTTCCTCAGTTTACAGTTTACTCAGTCAACGACTTGAATTGTCAAAATATTTTAACCAAAAATCAAGTTTTTTGTTGGCATCGTCTACGGTCGTCGTGGTCATTCGTAAAACAATTTTCATTGACATGATAAATTGCGGAAATTGGAAAAATCCCTTTAGCTATAGGAATTGCAAGAATGACATTTTTGTCTTGTTGTATGGCTATGTTTTTAGCAAGAAGACAGATTTTCTATTTTTGAAACTACATTTATGTAGGTAGATTCATCTGAATGAACATTTTGGCCCAGTGCAGTGCAGTGGCCGATCAAGATCTTGTTCTTGAACTTGACTTTGGTATTTTCCACCGCAGCCGCTTCAGCTGATGACAATGCCCGCCATCGCCGCAATTTGTAGCTTTTTCGTCTGATGAAGATTAAATCTTGTGAAACTATAGAGACAAGTCCGAGATGAATCGTCCAAATGTGTGCCAACAATTAAGTAATTTACTAAAAATATAAAAAAATTATTTTTGCTTCTGGTTGATTTTTTTTCTTGTGTCTCATCTTAGGCTAGACACACACACACACACCAAATAAAAACTGAATCGAACTTTACAAAGCTGACAAATATACTTGCTTGATTTATTGCAAATAATTGTGCTTGATAGTCATGCCTAATTAAACTTAGAAATAATGTTAGCCCCAATGTATATTTACTTAGGCTAAATGCGGTATATACGCATCTCATTAACGAGAGTATCTATCTTTATATTTTTTATCTTTCTCTATTGTTTGATTGAGCTTTTAAAAAGTATTCTTAATCAACAATTTACAACCTTTTAGGTGGTCCAGTTTTTCAGTGGTTTATTAAACTAGAGTCAGCTAACTCTAGAAGAAAATTAACCCAAAGTTAACAGTTTATTGGTGCAGAATGCATGCGGCACGACTAAAAAAACTTCGTGGGTAAAAAATCAAAAGCATCTGTTCTGTTCCACAGCAGCAATAGCGTCTTCGGTGCGCACTGTATGGCGTCTCTGAGCATGCGCATTATCCACTAGAGTAAACGTGGTGCAAAACCGATCCATGGTTGCTCGAATTTATGCGATTTTGCGATTATGTCGACCGAATATTGGACGCTTCGCGCGAACCGAACCATTATTTTGGTAATACATTTGCACTATTTACAAACGTTGTACAGGAATAAGTCTATTAATTATGAAATAACAAACCAAACTGAGCATAAATCAAGTGACAGCTGTCAAAAATAACAACTTTGAAAAAAGTATTGCCAGATTGAAAACCACACGTCTAAGAAAAAAACCCTTTACAAAAATATTTTTTTAAATCGGATACAACTTTTGATGTTTACCCCATTTTACCCTATTAGTACCATATTTTTGAAAAAATAACCCTAAATCCATCTACTAAAAATGACCTTTCAAACATCAAAAGAATTTCTAAAATCCAAACATTTTGTTGTATTTTTATCCCATTTCACCCCAAAAATTTTAAAATTTTGAAAAAGAATATCCCTAAAAATTTTTTTTTTTACTGAAATTTGCCAAATAATCAGTAGAGGCAAATAACGCGTTCGTTTACTAGATAAGCAAATTTTTTAAATATAATATTGTTTGAGCTATCGTCGTGTTGATGTACCCTTAAATGCATATATTATAATACATAGCATTTTGTAATTTTATTCTTCGGTAAAGGCGGCCTATATACCAATGAAATATCTTTTGCAGAAATTTAACAAACACATTTCTTTGAACTTTTTCAATGGGATTTCGAATTAAGATTTTAAAATAAATAAAATATAAATGTGAAATGTGAAATGTTTTGATATTTTGTAAAAGAGACTTTTCAGTATTTTATAATATGCATTTACGATTATATTGCTGCCAAAGTAAAATAAATGGAATGATGGGGGTGAGATTGAACATTTTAAAATATTTTGCCGATCAAAATGTAGCAAATCAATCAAAGATCTTTCAATTTTATTATTAACCGTGTAAATTGAAATTTGATTTTAATTAAATCTGTTTGTTTATTTCTATTATAATGTATAAATATATGAACGTACAATTGTTCATATATAACGTTACGCTAATCACCAAGCCTGCATGTATGAATTTTAAGAAATATATATACAATATTTTCCTATTAGTATTCCTAAATTAAGCATGCTCTTTGTCTTAGTCCGCTTAATTATAGAATCATATTTCTTTCTGAATAATGATGTATGTAAAATTAAAAATAATTAACACAATTTATAATTTTTTCACTTATAGAGAAAACTGCATAATAACTTTAATCGTTTTTATCTGTTTTTTACCATTTTAATCTCCAAATAAATAAAAAATTTAACTTTTTATAACAAGAAGCAGTTTATTTTTTTTAAAGAAGAAAGAACAAGTGAAGTGTAGGCTGCAAGGCTTACATTCCATGGTTAGGTTGACATTTCATAAAAGGTCTTGAATGCAACAACTTTTGTTCTTTTATCGTGGACCCCTAATTCTTGCTGATATTTTGATTTCCAGATGGAATTAAATTCTGAAGTTTGAGTACTTTCATATATCAGATTCCCATAGATTTATGATAAGGCGGAGGGGAAATTTTCTACCAAAAAAAAAAAATACACAAAATTAGAAAAAATATATTAAAAACAACTGCAACAGTTATTACAATATTTTATATCTTTTTTGAAAGATACAAATCTGTTATTTAATTTTATTTTAAAATCAAGTTATTATTATTATTTCAATAGTTTTTGAAAAACTTAATTCCAAACTCAACATTTTTGAAAAACAAACTAAAAAATTATGTGTATACTAATTTTTTTTTTGAAAATTACGAAATCTACTTTCTTATAAAATACTGATTTTCCTTGTTTATATGTGAAGTTATAGAAGGAATGATTCCTTTGAACCTACGAAGCTACCCAAATTTTGTTTTACCAAGAAACTGTTGGCATTGGTGCCTGCCTGGCGACTGTACATGATTTGCGGATAATTTGACTAAAACTATTTGATTAAAACAATTCGACTAAAAGACAATTCAATTAAAAACAAATCGACTTAAAATAATTGGACTAAAATAAATTAAAACTAAAAATTTGAAGCTATAACTTCGGCCGAAATAAGTTGTATATTTAATCAAAAATATAAAGTTTACGGCAAATAAACAGTGAGTTAGGTATGGGGTTACACTCTACCCCCCTGCAACCCCCCTGCTTGGGCTACCTATTGGATTTTGATAAGATGTGACGTTTGTTATATACAGAGTGTTTTTTAGACTTAAAGAAAGCTCACTGTTTCAAGCAAATTGTTATTTTGAATTAATAGATTTTGTTTGAATTACTTTGGCAAAATTTAAATCGAATTGTTTTAGTCGAATTTTCCGTAGACATTATTCAATTATTAACCTCAAATAAGAAAGCAGTTTCCGTAATTTTAAATTTTCTTAAAAACAAGAGGAGATAAAACCATCTGGTTTTCAGTTTTCGATACAAAATTAATAGGGGTAGTAAATAAATGAAAAAATAAATTAGTAGAAATTATATTAATTTTTTTTTCTAAATTCGGACTTTGAAGGAATTTTTTTCAAAAACTGTTGATAGAAATAAATTGATTTAAAAATCAATTTATAAAATAGACTTCTGGCTGTAAAAAAATGTACAAAAATTAATTGCATATGCTTCCGTTGATTTTTAATTTTTTTCATTTTAAGTATTTTTTTTTGAAAATTTTCCCCCTGCCTAAACGGGTTGAGATAGACCCCCATACATAGTAAAAAAAATGCTTGTTTCATACCCCTCTAAAATTATTTTCACCACCTTAGTTATGGTACTCGTGCCTACAAATACATATCATACCTGCAATAGTGGACATAAGTTTTCTTATCAAAATCGTTAGAGGCGTTTTCGTTTCGTTTAAACAATTTCTCTCATAATGGTTGCATGGCAGATTACGTTGTTTTAAGAGCTTCAACACAAATTTCTATATTACTCCTCTAAGGAATTTCTAAAAAACATTAAGTTAAAAATATTAAGAAAATCGCTTCAGTCGTTTAGATTGTATGTCCAGGTACAAAGGGAAAAATGATTTTTTTTTTTAAATAAAACAAATAACGACCAACTCTCATAATATGGCAACACTGTCTATACCGGATGACACAAATATTAAAGCGTCATGTAACGGGTGATTTTTAAGCTGGTTTGGTTTTGGCAACACTGGTTTTGACAGCTGACGTGTGTTTAGTACCTTGTGTCACTGTCAAACAGCTTCAGTTTGGTTTGCAATTTAACCATGGATCGTCTTACAAATGAACAACGCTTGCAAATTATTGAATTTTACTATCAAAATTCGTGCTCGGTTCGAAATGTTCATCGCGCGCTGCTTGTGTTCAGCGATGAGGCTCATTTTTGGTTGAATGGGTACGTAAATAAGCAAAATTGCCGCATTTGGAGTGAAGATCAGCCAGAAGCATTGCAACAGCTACCAATGCATCCCGAAAAAGCCACTGTTTGGTGCGGTTTATGGGCCGGCGGCATTATTGGGCCTATTTCTTCAAAGATGATGCGAATCGCAGCGTTACTGTCAATGGTGAACGCTACCGAGCGATGATAACAAACTTTTTTTTGCCCGAAATGGAAGTTCTTGACTTGCATGATATGTGGTTTCAACAAGACGGTGCCACATGCCACACAGCACGCGAAACAATGGCGCAATTGCGAGGCGAGTTTGGTGAACAGTTAATTTCACGTTTCTGGCCGGTCAATTGGCCGCCTAGATCGTGCGATTTGACACCATTAGATTATTTTTTGTGGGGGTATGTCAAGGCTAATGTCTATAGGGACAAGCCCGCTTCGATTGACGCACTGGAAGCCAACATCCATGCATTCATTCGTGAGATACCGGCCGATATGTGTGAAAGAGTATGCCAAAATTGGACTCAGCGGATGGGCTACCTGAGACGCAGCCGCGGTCAACATTTGCATGAAATTATCTTTAAACATTAAATTGCAAGGTTCAAACTATCGATTCAAATAAATATTTCATTCATTTTTTCGAATTTTTTGTGTTTTTTTTTTTTAAAAAGTTCTAAACCTCTTAAAAAACCACCCGTTATTTTGTATTTGTTTATTTTACTGACAGGCCACTTTGGGCTTTGACATTTTCATGGCTTCGAATTTACCTAATGTTTCAAAAAACTCCACTTCATCCTCTTGACTTTCAAATAATAAATTAGTTTAAATCGATTTAAAAAAAAACTACCGCCGATGGCAGTCTGGTTTATTTTTTACAAAGCTCAGTCTATATTTATGGTAGGTATACTTTGTTAAATGTAATTATAATTTTTTAATAAAATTATGCATTACCATTTGTTAATTAAATAAAAATATGTAGCTATCTCCAGTGTTTTGATTTTGAAAATGGACAGTAACCCTAGTTTCATTTATTTAAAATTTACAACCGTATTGTTCAATCTCGATCAATTGCACGCTTCACAAATGACGTCAGCAGAGTTTTCTTGGGTCATTATGTCAAACAATTACACGTGAAATACCTGTTAAATTTATTTCATGTTTTTTTCAACTTGCACGCAAATTAAGTGTGATGTTTCTATGAAAGTACAGTATATTGAGTACATACATACAAGTAAAAAATGTCAAAAACGTTGCCAATTCAATGAATGGGAAGACATTGCACTCTTTGATGTAACAAATGTTTTTTAAAAGAAAAAAAAAAATTAAACAAATGAGATAAATAATGTTGTTTTTTTTTTTTTGTTTTATTCAAGAATAAAAATAAACGATCTAAAGAAAACTATATTTAAAAATAAATACAAAGATTTTTTGTTGTTAATCATTTAATTTAAATTGTTTGCCAACAAAAATCTAATAAATGATTCATATGATTTCTCAGGATAGGATTATAGAATCAAAAATCTTAGTTTTTGTAAAACATTTTTTGTTACGTTATAGGTATTTTGTACGCGTATGAGTTGTAGCACATGTTGTTCACTGAGAAGGTTTAATATTTTGTTTGGTCACCATTTTTGGTACACATGAGTTTTGACAGTGGTGTAGTATTATGAATATTAATAATTTATATATTTATTGTTAAACACATTATATCAAAATAAGTCGTAATTTCTTAGAAGTTACAGTTTTAAATTAAGACTTCTGTCATATCCGAAAATTATAGTTTTCCATGAAAAGAACCTAAAAGTTTACAAAAAGACCCAGTTTCACAGTCGAAGTAAGTGACACTAAAGTGGTCAATATTGAAAACTAAGGCCCAATTTCACATTTTGGCCACTTAAGTGTCACTAAGACACCGGATCAGTAAAAATGTTTTTTTCTGTCTTATGAAACAAGAAGCCATTGATTCTTATGAACCAAAACACACCAAACAAGCGAAACAAAAAATACATGTTTTTGTTTGTATGTAATTATGACTGGATGTCAAAAATACATTGTTTTGTATTCGGCCAACAACGCACACCGAATGAATTAATTTTATTTTAAACCAACGTCCTTATGGTGGAACCCACAACGCACACAACAAAACAAAAAACAAAAGCGAAACAGAAAAACGTGTTTTGTTGTCTGCGGATGGATTTGTTTTTTTTTCAGAAACAAAATGTTGTTTTTGGTGTTTGTTTGCCTTTGATGGTGCAGCGTTTTAATTATTGGGGAATTTTTGTTGATAATTTTGTTTTGATTCATATAACAACACACACCAAACGAAAGAAACAGAAAAGTAAAATGATTTTGTTTGCTTTATTGCGCGTTTCGTTTGGTAAGTGTTCAAATAAATCACGTAATCTTGCCTTAGGAAACAAAACCGTTTTGTTTCATTCGGTGTGTTTTCAGCCTTAAGTGTCACTTACTTAGTCTGTGAGGTTGGGACTAAGGTGCAAATATGGGAAACTTAAGTGCCACTTATTCCCGTAACTGTACACTATTAAACAAGTTCTAAGGCAAACGATGACTTTTTTGGCCTATTATAAATAAATAAATAAATTTTTGGCGTGACAGCTCGTGGAGAGCCAAGGCTCAGTGACTTACAACTCTCAACCATTTCTGTGTGTGTGTTGTTTGTTTGCAAGAATGGAGTGGACCTACAATTTAATGCCAAATCCGAACGGCTAAGGTGAGATGTGTTATAAGGTGAGAGACACTTTTCATGACAAGAGATACTATGGGAGGATTTTTCACTTCCTCGCCGGAGACTGAGAATCGAAACGGCATATGACAGTACTTCACACTAACCATTACGCCACCGGCAACTACCTATTGGCTCGTTATTTAAGTTGTTAAACCCCATCGAAAATAACAAAATAGCTTAAGCTTAGGTATTCAATTAAAAACACTTTATTGCAATTCTTTGACTTAAGCCCTTAAGACTACTTGATTCCAGTGAATTATTTTAAAGACGAAAAAAGAACATTCAGTTTTTGGTACAAAATATTGTTCCATTTAATATTAAAATTTACTATTTATCGTTAAGTGAATGATTTTGACGAAAAAAGCAAAAAGAAAAAAAATATTCGACAAGATTTGTGTGATATTGTTTATTTATTATCTTAAAAAGTGTTCCAAACAACACTCATCAACCTGATTTTGATACCATACTCAACAAATCAATTTTAAGACAAAAGTTTCATACGAATTTATGCATATGAATTTGCAAAAAAATATTAAAAGAAATTTTGCTAAAAATTGTCTTCCACAAATACCAGATTTAATAGATCCACTATTGGAAGGAATATCTAAAGATCAAAGTTTATGCCAACAAATTAGAAATACTTGGGCAAATTTCAACAAAAATTCGTGAAATACCGGCTGGAATGTCTGAAAAACTCAGTAAAATACTCGAAATTTGGCACTAACAAGTTAGGATATTTGCTGTTGTTTATTTAAAATTTTAAATATTTTTTTTATTGGTGGCTCAAATTCTTTGCAGCCTTTACCGCACGTATGGTTATCAACTAAGAACTAAAATTTGTTTATTATTGCGAAATTTATTCACGACGTTGTTTGACACAAAAATTTAATTTTCTGCAAAACATTTAAAATTAAAAAATACATACAAAAGTGACATGTATTGTGTCTTAAGAATATTTAATCAGGATATTATGACTCAATTTAACTTTAAAAATATAATTAAACATAGTTTGTGCACTGATGTATTCTTTAAGCACATTTGTTTTTCTTTTTTCTTATTATTTTTAAAATATTTTTTTAACTTTTAACAGTACCCGACTACCATTAAAATTTAAGTAAAACAATTAACAAATATTTGTGTATCAGTTTATATTTGTCTTGGCTATTTTTATTAGTGCCTTTCACTCTAAAAACCTTAACAAAATTAAAAAGTATATCATGTCGATCGAGATAAATCAGTTTTTTTAATGCAATATTGTGTTTCGGAACAGGCAATTAGTTAAATGCAGCGTTTTTTAGGATTGAAAATACGGGAATTACCAAATGTCATATTTTTTTTAATTGAATTAGCGTTTACACTTAAATATTATTCATCATTAATTATTTAAAATAAAAACGAATTTATCTCAACATCAACACGATTGTCGTTAAATCTCTTTCTTTTAAATTAATAGTATTAAAAGCGACTTTTAACCAAACCATACCGCCTCAGGGCAGTTCAAGGTAAAGGTTAATGACGTACCAGTGTCTTTTTCCGCAAGGCATCCATTTGTTTGCACGTCAATAGCGTTCATGATCCAAAGGTAGCTGGTTTGGTCCAACGTTCACGTGAACTTCTTGTTCGATGTGCGTGTTACTTTCATGGCGTACAAACTGACTGAAGAACGTCATGCAAATTAGTAGGTAGGTATGTATATGAAATTGATGCAACGTCATTATAATATTCAGGGGGTTTTTGGTAGTTATTTATTATAAGCCTTTTAGGTGGTATAGGTAGGTACAGAATGCTGAAATATTGATTTGGATTTATCATAATATACAGGATTATTAGCATAAGTTGTGCCAAAACACTGGAGCGTGTAGGTTGGGTTGAGATAAGAAATTTCTCCTTTTATTTTCCTTTTAAATAAAGTTGTTTTAGTGAACTGTTTTTGAAAAATTAATTTCAAACTCAAAATTTGTAAAAAAAATTAATTTAAAAAAAATTTTACGTAATTAAGAATCATTTTTTATTTCAAAATTCAATGCTCTAGTAAATTTTTAATCAAAAAGAGAAAACCGGATGCTTAAATGTAGTGTACTTTTTGAGAAAATTGAAAATAACTAAATCTACTTTACTACCTACATATCATCATCATCGTCGGCTCGACAACCGGGGTCCGGTCCTGGCCTCCTTCAACAAGCCTCTCCACCCATCCCGGTCTCGAGCCGCCGCCATCCAGTTGCGCACCCCAAGGCTCCGGGCGTCCTGGTCTACGCCATCTCTCCAGCGCAAGCATGGTCTACCACGCTGTCGTCTACCATAGAATGTACCACAAAGAACTTTCCGAGCAGGTTCCTCTTCGCTCATGCGAGCTAGGTGGGTGCCCTGCCCACCGGAGTCTACCGAGCTTAATTTTTGTCACGATATCTGCTTCAAGGTAGATTGCGTACAATTCATGATTGTACCGTCTCCGGAATCGTCCTTTCTACATATATGTAGTGGGAATATGATCTTTAGAGCAACTTAAGCTCGGATTAGAGTAAGATTAAGGGAATTTTACTTTTGTTATTTTCAATTTTCTAATGAACTAAAAGAGATTTTAGCATCTAGTTTTTTGCGTTTGACAAAAAATTGATAAGAGCATTAAACATCAAAAAGAAAATACTACTTGATCATGTAAAATTTTGAGTTTGAAAATGAATTTTTCAAAAACTATTCATTAAAACAACTTTATTTATATTAAGAAAATTATAGCAGAGATTTCTGGCTTTGCAAAACGGTATGGCATTGTAAGTGTTACCGTTGTTTTTAAATATTTTTTTTTTATATTTTAAGTCAATTTTTTAGA
Source organism: Leucozona laternaria (assembly GCA_932273885.2). Lineage (NCBI taxonomy): Eukaryota > Metazoa > Arthropoda > Insecta > Diptera > Syrphidae > Leucozona > Leucozona laternaria. The sequence continues at coordinate 101,944,092 of OW026367.1, forward strand.
AAATTGCTTCTTCTGGCCAAAGTGGGGGGGGGGGGGGGGTACTGGACCCACCTCTCATACGATTTTTTTTTTGCTTGTCTTTACACAACCTACACACTATAGCTTTTTGTCAAACCTTAAACATTTAATTTCTAGAATACCCCATTGAGCGGAGAAAATTCTAATATTGGAGTGCTTACTCTACCAACTACATAGTTGCATGCATGTATTGATTGATTTAATAAAACAACGATTATTTTAATATATCATACTTTACTGTGGATGCCATAAAAGCGTCACAATCTTAATTTCAAATCAATCAAAAAAACCACAAAAAAAAACAGTCAAAATAGTATGATTGGTTAATTGCCAACCAGAGTTACCACTGGGAAACTATAGTTTCCCTGATGGGGACTCTTTTTTTTAGGGAACTTGAGGACACATTTTTTTTTTAAAAGGACACATTTTTTCACGATCATTTAACTCCAAGAAAATTTCAATTTATTTAAAAACAGAACGATGATGAAATAAGTAATAGGTAAAAGGTAAGGATATTTATAAACTTGTTTTTTTTATGAAATGTAGATTGACTATTACCTACATTGAGTAATATTATGAATTAAAACGTTTCAACTTTATTCTTAATTTTCTTTAAAGTTTTTCTTTTATAAAACATTAAAAAAAAACTTTGCATAGGTTTAACATACTTAAATTCGTATTTTTTTAAAAGTTATGAATTTATTTTCAAAAGGACTCATTTATTTTCAAAAGGACACATTTTTTCATTCAGAGGGACACAAAAATAATTTCGCCTGCCATAACACTGTGCCAACCATATAATCTTCCAGTTAACGCATCCCGTTATTGGATGTCAAACATCCGAAACATTATAACTTCAATTTAAATAGTCGGATCTATGAGGTTTGAGACTAAAATTGTGTATGAAAATTATTATTGGAGCAGAGAGGCAACAAGTTTCACTCAATTTTCTCTTTTAAAAATCTAAAATTATGAAAAATTTAAGAATTTTGAAACAACAAATTTAGTAGTTTTTTATGTATACCAAAATGTCCAAAAAAATATTTGTTTGGATTTTTAAAGAAGTTTTAATTTTTTTTTGTTTGAAAACTCAATATTTTGAAAACTACTTAAGGAATTTCTATTAAATTGTGCACCAAGCCGGTATTTTAAGATTTTGGTTAATTTTGTTCATAATTATTATTCTTGCAAAGTTTGTTTTGAGTGCATTTTGTATAGAATAATATGGAGGCATCTATAAACGAATAAAAGGTTTAAGGCCAAGTGTTCCCATTAATGGGACTAAGTTATTTGTTTTTCCCGTTTGAGTTTTAGGTATATGAAAAAGATCAAACATACCTACATGAACAGCAAAAAGTAGCTGGCAACAAATTGCATGTGTGACACCTCGACAGGACAGTCAAAACTGTAAGGCAGAGGTTCTGATACTTTTTTAAACAGGCTTTTAGCCTCAATCATCGTTATAAAAAATTCCTTGAAATGCCAATTTTATATTTTTTTATAGACCCAAAACTTGACCTAATACTCGTATTACCATTGGTATTGCCAAGAAAAACGTTATAATTAATTTTTATATAGGTAAAGCTATGCATATCATAATTTTTATTTAAGGCAAAGATGACAACGCAACATAGAAATTATTTAACTCCCCACTAACTTAAATGTAATATGACACCTGTTGCGAAATACTTGCGCTTTGTCCATATAAAATGCCTTCGAGTCGCTTCAACTTCATCCAAAACAATATTATTTCAATACATTTGACCTTAACAGAAATACATGTTAAACAAACAAAAAATAAACTTAAATGAAAACGTATCAAGTGTAAAACTATGGACAATGTAAACAAAACAAATTCTTTTTTAACTTCACTTCCCTCTCTTCAAAAAATAGTTAGGTATAGATATAGGTACTGTGAAAATTTCAATGTCAATGAAATTCGAAACGCGATAAATGACATACCAAAAAAAATCAAAACTATGAAGTCTTCGTCTTGGTTGCACGTAGTTGCTTTTAAGCAGCAAGTTATTAATTTAAATTTTAATTATTAAATATAAATATATCTATAAGTAAGCTTAATTTCAAATGAATTTTGCTGTAATGTTTTAAGGAGATACATTTTAAAATCTTTAATTTGAACTATAAATATTTGTCGTGTGCAGTGCGTTAGACCAGTTTATACCATTTAGCAAGTTTTTAAAGCTTCTCTATCATCGAGTAAAACTAAATCCTTAACTTTTTCCGCAAAACCATTACTTCCCCTTTAGAGCAAACAAAAGTAAGTAAATGATACTTTGTTGACATGAGCTGAATAAAATGTTAAAAATGGTTTGGCATGAGTATAACAAAAAAAAAATTCAACAACGACTAGTAAATTGGCCACAATGAGGTGTAAACATATATTATATAAAGTCTTTAGTTTGTATGAAGTCGAACGTGAAAAAATGGAACATTATAATTTCCAAACAAAATAACGATGATGTTGAACTATAATCATTAATCCTTTATTTTACTGATTGATGGTAATTTATAAAAAAGAATTAGAAAAAAAGTTTTTTTAGATAAAGATTATAGACAACTGAGTAGTTTTATTTATTGTAGTATAGTGCGGGATTAATACGAGTCAGAATTTCTTTCATTTTTCATTTTCTTGTTGTTGAACTAATCGGGTAAATGGTCCACAATCTGTTATTATTATACCATTAAGTTAAAGGTATAGAGGGTGAAAATGGCGAGCAACCTAGGTCAGTGAGCGTTTGCGTTCGTCTTTTTATTATTGTTTACTCTTTTGGTGAAAAATGATCTAATATGAAGGTTTTGCAAATAATCTTCCACGCCCTGAGTTTGACAGCAGTATGGTAAGCTAGAGGAAATTTGATGGCTAGATGAATACGATTCCTCAGGGGGATCCCCATCAGTTTTGTATTTGGGTGTCACCTATTACGCAATCCGCACCTCAACCATCTACACTGTGCCATACTAGGCAGCTTCAGAAGAGCCAGGGCTCCTGAAATAGACAATTTTCTAAGGTGGGTATTGCCTGGGATGTGATCCAAGAATCTCGGCATGACCATCATGCCAAGAAGGGTCACTCTATCAGTACACTTTTTCTTCGTATCGTATAGCCAACGTAAATAGTCAACAAAGCAAATCAAATCTAAAAATAGGGATATCTCGCATTTTTTTTTTAAATCTCAAAAAACGTAATCTTTCTCGCAAACTAATCATTCCGCTTTTCATAATCTGGCAATAACAAAATCCGCGCTTTTAACAATTTCGCATATACATTTCGCACCAAAAAATCACGTAACGTAACGCATACTGTTGTTCAAGAAAACTGTTGACATATATGTGGGTGCCTCTTTGACTCTTGAAAATGCAAAAAAGTCCAAATTTTTGCTTTGGACTTTATTGTATTGGACATAATTTAATGGCACATTATACAACTTAGTTTGCGAGATTTCATAACGTGTTTTTTTTTTTTTGTAATTGCGAGATTGTAAAAGGCGGAATTTTGTAAATGCGAAATTTTGAAAAATGTGATTTTGTAATTGCGCGATTTTGAATGCAAGATTTGAATTTTCGAGATTTCGTAGCCAATTCAATTTGAGCTATATACCAGCAGAACCTTATATAGTCAGAACCAGAGATTATCCACATGAAGAAGAGAATACTCTGCAGCCATTTCAATTTGCCTACAAGCTTGAAATGTCAGTTTGTAGACAAAAAAAATGAGAAAATAGAAAGTGTAGGGATCTTCACGAACCCCGCTTAATTGTTGTAACAATTCACATCTATTCATCGACACGAGATGAAGTTACAAATAACAATAATTCAAACAAATGCGTTTTCGACGGTGAAACGAACGAAAGATTCCTATCTTTATAATTAAGTATATTTGGTCAGAACTCAGAACCTTCTCTACAAAGTTCAATGCCCTTTTCTTTTGCAACCATTTAGCGCAAAATTTTAGAGGATTTAGTACGAAGTTAAAGTATGGATGTACTATATTTGGTTGTTAGAGTTTAAAATCAGAAAATCCCTATTTTATTTTGTTAATAATCTAATAACTCCATATATATGCCACTTTGACATATATAAAAATGACAGAAAAGGTATGTTTGCTTCGATTTTTACACGAACTTTCACTGTCTTATACTACGTTTTCACCAAGAAATAATCCGCGATTTAAGGTAGGAAATTTTAAATTAATCGCGAATTCCTTTCAACAAAAAATTCGAATTTTTTCTAAACAGAATCGATTTTTTTCTAAACAAAATCGATTCTTTTCTGTCAAAACAAATTTTGCGTTACACACACTATGAAGACTTGGCATTTCTAATACGTCATAAATTGAAAGTCGCGGAATTTTTGGAAGACGAGTTGTTTATTTTTTGGTTGGAATGAATTCTACATAATTTAATAAAATATTCAACAATATATTCAGTCAATACAGCTATAAAAATAATTTATTGTGCGTTGATCATTATCAAACACAAATTTCACAAAAAAAATAGCTTTCGCGATTGAAAGACGTGTTAAAAACTTTCAGTGCAAGTGATGAAAACTTTTCAATAATAATTTTCTTTAAAAATATAAAATATATGTGCAAATAGAAGTTCAAACAAATAAAATGCACCGTATAAGCTGGCTAATATCTTTTATTTATTAATTTAATTCTATTGTTAAAACATTTTTCTCACAACAAAAACAAACAACCTTAATAGTTTTGTGAATAATTTCTTGAAGTTTTGCGTCAATTGCAGCTATAAAGTCACAAACACAATCATACCAAAAAAAATCGATTCTTTTACGAAATACGAATTCCTTTCAATTGACAGAAAAAATTCGATTCTGTTTAGAAAAAAATCGATTTCTTTTTTGAAAGGAATTCGCCATAATTTTGAAGTGTTTTCACCAGAGAAAAGGAAATTAATTTGACGTTTTCAGTCTGTATTGCCATTCAATTGTCAATTTGACAAGAGTAAAAGAAATTTAATTGGAAAACGTATAGCAAACGGAAAAAACAATTTTTGACGAATAAAAAAATAAATTTTAAATAAACTATTTATTAAAAATGGGTCTAAAGTAACCTAAATTCTTCAAAATAACATTATAGTGAGTGAATAAGAGAATCCATAATTATAGCAAAAAAAACGCAAGTTATCGGCCCTCACTTCAATGAGAAGCTCCCCATCCTCCAGTGCCCAGGTCTTACGTTGTTTTTTTTTTTTTTTTTTTTGGTTGTTCCATTATTTGGAATTTGTTTTGTTTAGTTAAATATTTCTATAAATATTTACATAAATATATTGTAAAACTTTACATTTTTATTTCTAGACAGCCAACGCGCAAAAATGTTTGACAATTTTTTTTTTTGGTTATCTATCAATGGAACAACTGACGTTTAAATGGGTCCGTTCCACGAAATTAGGATTGTTTGATTTGTAAATCTCCTGCTTGTAAGAAGATTTCAATGAGATTTATTTTAAATCTTCATTTGAAGAGATTTAAATTTGTATAGTAAATCTTCGAGATTTGAAGAGGATTTATGGAAAATCCGCTTAAATAGCGGTTTAGTGCTTTGTAAAAACCTTGTAACTATTAGGCGTTTTCAGTAGTCAGTTGAATTTAAAAGAGGTTTAGTATGATACTAGTTGAAAAGTTTTTAAAACTATGATCGTTTTAGTAAAGAACTTTAAAGCTGGAAAATTACCTACTATGCTAATGCTTTAACATCAAGCTGTGTTAATGTGATTAATGAATATGCAAACATTTTAAATAAATAAATTTAACTCCTCTTGATTTTCCGATATATCTTTTCAATTGAATGACTCGACTGGGAAACAATATTATGCAGTCACTGATATTATAGAGGTCTTTCTACCTATAAATAGGTCTTTAAAAGGCTGTACTTGCAATTAGATGGGTCGTATGTATGTTCTTACTCTCTGTACCTCATTCATTATACTCTATCGATTACATACTTAAGGAATCTTAAAATTCAATTTTAAGCTCCAAAGACAGACAGATAATCATTATTTCATGCCTATAGATACTTCTCGCACGCGAAAGATTCAAATTCAATCTGGTGAGAAGATAATATTATATCGCATATCTGGTGTGTTATGCAAAAGAAAAAATACTCACTGGCATTCATTCTGTAGCTCGGCGATCGGCGCCCCAACCCTCTTCGCAAAAAAAAAAAGAAGAAATATGTAGGTACATAAATAAATATACATAATGTCCATTTACTTACAATAGAACCGAATCGGAAATTGTTGTTAATCACATATGTATATGAGGCAGAAAAACATTTAACAAAAATGATGACGAATTGTGTTCATTTGGCGGCTTTTGCTTATAAATCGTCATATCGTCGGTCGTTTTATTGTTGAAAGTCGGATATGGATATGGCAGGGCAGTGTTTCATTTAATTGGTGTAATTGAAATGATTGTCTGCGCGTAGTGTGCTCGGATTCACTTCATTGTGTGGTAGGATGGTGGAAGGGGCGTGTGGAGAGTGGAGGGACGGAGTTACGTCTTGTGTGTTGGGTACATAAGTAAATTTAATAATAATGGATAAATCCGATCTGACCTCGTATTGGAATTAATTAAAATGCGTCTGTGGTTTTGAATGAAGCTTATAGCAACGCATAGTGTAGGAGTATGTCAAGACTCATATATAGATATAGATATGACAGTAAGATATTTTTGGATGGCTGCATTCAGTGTTACTCAATTTGATCTTGAACTCTGAATGATTCAGAGAAGATGATTTTAAACAGAGGTCAATGATATATATTAACAGATAGTCATTGACATTTTTAAGATTAATAATAATTTATTCGGCAGTTATTCTATAAATTTATTTTAGACTAGCGTTGGGGCTTTTGCGAATCCTGTTTCAATGGAATCGAATGTTATTAAGAGTTTCAGTATAATTCTGTCATCTGCTTTTTTTCGCGGATTTCAAAAATCAAAAACATTTGAGTCCGATATTTTGAAGTAGAAAAATTAATATTTGCCCAAAAAAACCTCCCAATTTATTTATTTTTAATAAAAAAAAATTAGTTTAACTAATTTATTATTTATTTATTTTGCAGATAATATTTAATTTTCTAAGACGACGACACCTACGTTATGAGTAGAAATTCAAATGGACACAATAATCCGGCTTTTGTTAATGACAATGACAAACCAGTACAGGCTGGCGATAAGCCTCGATTTAGTCTTGAGCTGACGGAAAAGGGTAAAATCTGTCTAGACGATGATTACAATCCCTTCGAGCAAAGGACCGTGGAGCATCCCACATCGTAAGACCTTTCATTTTTCATCTCTATTCCTAAATTAACTTAAAATATACATATTTTTTTTTTTGTTATAGAAATTCTGAAACAATGTTTCATTTGTTGAAAGGATCTCTAGGCACCGGTATCCTGGCAATGCCAAATGCCTTTAGAAATTCTGGTTATGTTACAGGCACAATAGGAACTCTTGTTATTGGTGCCATATGCACATACTGTATTCACCTGCTGATCAAAGCCGAATACGAATTGTGTCGGCGGAAAAAAATACCCAGCATGAATTATCCATCGGTGGCAGAGGCGGGATTTGGCGAGGGACCAGGGTTTTTCAAAAAAATGGTTCCATACATTGGGTAAGTCTATATAGCATAGCCTCTTTATTAAATGCTGTCTTGAAATTAAAATGTTAATCTTTTAATAATTTTGCAGTCACACAGTCAACGTATTTTTGTTGATCTATCAAATAGGAACATGTTGCGTGTATGTTGTGTTTGTTTCTTCCAACATTAAATCTGTTGCTGACGCCTATATGTCTGAACCAATCGATGTAAGAATGTATATGGTTTTCGTGTTACTGCCTTTAATTTTGATCAATTGGGTAAGCTATCATATAATTTGTATAAACTATCAGAAAAAAAAGTTTTTAATATAAATTTTTAATTGATTTCAGGTCCGAAATCTAAAATATTTGGCGCCATTTTCAACACTAGCCAATGCAATTACAATGATTTCTTTTGGAATTATTTGCTATTATATTTTCCGCGAACCTCTTACAACGTCAGGTAAAGATGCATTTGCTAGCTATACAAGTTTCCCATTGTTTTTCGGAACAGTATTGTTTGCATTGGAGGCTATTGGTGTGGTAAGTATTTCAAAATATATATATTTCTTCCTTTTTTTTTGTTATAAAAATTGTTTCGAAGTTTTATTAACAAGAAGAAATGCAGTGAAAAAATGTAGGATTTGAAATTCTAGACTCAAAGAGTTAAGGTTGTTTTTAGTTATCTACTATATAAAGGGTGTTTTTTTTAAAGGTATAGAACTATGAGTTGGCAACACTATTTTAACTGGCGGCCATTTTGTTTTAGTTTGGTTTGGCATTTCAACATGAGTTAAGGTTGTTTTTTAGTTATCTACTATATAAAGGGTGTTTTTTAAAAGGTATAGAACTATAAGTTGGCAACGCTAATTTAACTGGCGGCCATTTTGTCAGGTGTCTAGTGATTTATTTTTTTTAGTTTGGTTTGGTATTTCAACATGAATAGACTGACGCCTGAACAACGCTTCCAAATTGGCCCATAACAAGATTGCCGTTGATCCCAATTTTCATAAGCAAATTTTGTTTAGCGATGAAGCTCACTTTTGGTTGAATGGATACGTCAATAAACAAAACTGCCGTATTTGGAGTGATGATAATCCTTAAGTGTATGTTGAGATACCGTTACATCCACAAAAACAGACTGTACAGGGCCGTACTTCTTTAAAAACGATGCTTGCCTGAACGTTACAGTTAATGGTGGCCACTATGGAGCCATGATTACGGACTTTTTCGTTCATAAATTGAACAACCATGATGTGCAGGAGCTGTGGTTTCAACAAGATGGCGCAACATGTCACAGCGCTCGTTCCACAATTGATTTATTGAAGGATACGTTTAGTAACCGCATAGTTTCACGTTACGGACCCGTGTATTATTGGCCTCCAAGATTGTGCGATTTAACCCCGCTTGACTATTTTCTGTGGGGATATGTGAAATTGCTAGTCTACGCCGATAAGCCCAAAACGATTGACCACTTGGAGGACAGCATTCGCCGCGTTATTGTCGATAAACCGCCACAAATGTTGGAAAAAGTCATCGAAAATTGGACCGCCAGATTAGACTACGTCTGAGCCAGCCGTTGCGGTCATATTCCAGAAATCATATTGAAATTATAATGCCTGGAGATTATATTTCGAATAAAGTAAATTTCATGTCAATTTAAAAAAATCATCATTGTTTTATTACATTTCAAAGTTGTATACCTCTAAAAAAAAAACACCTTTTATAATTTATATATTTTTTTAAACTAAATTACATACATACTTTCCACTGTAGGTATACATATATAGATAGAACATAGGAAAAGTACCCAAGATTTCTATCTATTGTTTATCTACAGACTCAAGTGGCTATTGAAACCGCAACTTCAACATAATATTTATCTTTAAAATGATATAAAAAAAAAACAATATGTGGCTAATCTAAGTTAAAACAATTTTAAAATATCGATTAACGTCAATCGACCGATAACTTTAAATATTTGAACATGATATCAAAAGGAGATAATTTTACAGGTGAAGTGTTGATTTAAAACTATTTGAAGAGTTTGTATAATCATTTTTCTAAGATTCAATTCTAAACCAGTAAAAAGAATCCTGTGTAGATAGATGTTTCTGATGGAGTCACACGTAAAACTAAAAAAAAAACAGGGTTGAGTCGTGGTGTTCGGTGACCCAGCTCATCGGGCGAACTGTAGGTATTATTGTTGCTTCAATTGAGATCGCCTAGAGATCGTGATTGTTACTGTTAAGATATAATTCATACCCTCCATTTGTGCTGTTAATTTAATAATTTTTATAATCTATTTTCAGATCCTTCCACTTGAAAATGAAATGAAAACACCCAAATCATTCGGTGGCAATTGCGGAGTTCTAAACAGTTCTATGTTTTTAATTGTCTTCTTGTACGTTGGCATGGGTTTGTTTGGATATCTAAGATATGGCTCAATAGTTGAAGGATCGATTACCCTTAACTTGCCTGAAAAAGAAATGTAAGCTAAGAAACTTAGGATTTTTTTTTTGATTTTTTCTCATCACCCATTTCCTAACACAGCTTAGCACAATGTGTGAAAGGAATGCTGGCATTCGCAATCTTCATCACTCACGGTCTGGCTTGCTATGTTGCCATCGATATCACATGGAACGACTATGTTGCCAAGAAATTGGGTCCTCAGCGAAAGAAACTATTCTGGGAATACTTTGTAAGGACTGGCTTGGTCTTGGTCACTTGTAAGTAACCTTTTTTCTTTATATGTATTTGTGGTTTATAGTTCTGATACTAATAAAATATTTTGTTCTTCCAGTTCTCCTAGCTGTTGCCATTCCCAACTTGGAGCTTTTCATCTCCTTGTTCGGAGCACTCTGCCTGTCAGCTTTAGGACTTGCCTTCCCAGCGCTTATCCAAATCAGCACCTATTGGTATGAAAGGAAGGGTCTTGCTAGAGTGTGGTTGTTAGTTAGCAATTTCTTTCTGGTGATTGTTGGAATACTTGGACTTGTCATCGGTACATACACGTCACTTTCAGAGATTATCAAAACCTTTTTCGAAGATTAGAAATAATATAAAAATATGTACCACCATCGTAAACAAAAAATGACTTCAATCACACTGTTTGAGCATTATATAGAAGTGAACTTAAACTAGATAATTTGAAATATAACTTATACAAAATAAGACATTCCTGTTAATAGAAAAGTATTATATTGGGCTCGAAAGCTGGATTATTTTTATTTTTTTGTTTAATGTAATTTGTTGATTTTATTTCTTTAAATAATGAGAAATGTGATAAACACCGTGTAAGACATTATATTATTTATTTCTGTTACCTATTACATAATTATTATTGTTTTCCTTATTTGTTTTAATTTTTATTTAAAACTAATCTGTAAACTAATTCGTTTTTTTTTTCTAACAAAACAAAATTATTAATACTTTTGTAGATGTTTTTTTTTTTTTCTAAACATCTTTTAATGTCGTTGTTTTATTTAAGCCATTTTAAATCGTAAGGTTGTGTTGAAAGATATGAATTGAATTCATAACTTTTAATAATATTATAAATATGTATTATTAGAAATTGTTTATTGTACAATTTTTTTTTTAATTGAACCGTTCCTATATTGAAAATGGGAAGTTGCAATTTTGATGCGTTTGTTGCAATAATAATTTTATATTTAAACTATATTGTAGAATTTTAAATAAAATTTAAAAAAAATAAAGGTTTGTGTATGCAAAATTGATATGATAGAAATACAAAGTGTCATTGTTTGATTCCAAATTAAATATCTATTGAGCGTTTGAGGGGCTGAAGCTCTCCCAAAAATGATTTTAATACAAGTTTTGAACCTCTCCTAAAAACCCACTTAGGCGAAGTTAAAAACTTGTAAAAAAAAGGTAAAAAAAAAGGAAATATGATTTTAATACATATCAACAATTCCTCAATACTCTTTAGAACATTAAGAAAAATTGCCAAAGTCTTAAGCTAAGTATATACGATTTGAAGATCTTCCAATATTGGCATATATTTCGCAAACATTTTTTACCAATTTTCTATCAACGGTTTAAACATCCAATTTAATCTGCCAAAATTGACAGAAAAAATTGTCAGCCAATTGCAATCGTGTGAACAGGTGTAAACACTCAATTTTTCTAGTTGACAGATAACTGGACGATTGACAGACTAATTGGACCAATTTTCAATTGGCAGATCTGTTTTGTTTGTCGTCGAGTAATGAATTTTATTTTATATTACAAAAAAAATTCAAAGTGCTTCTAAAAATAAAAAAATGGATGCAGAAAGTGGTAACAAATTACCGAAGTCACCGCCCGCCAAAATAACAAAGAAAAAAATATTTAAAAAGAAAGTCCAAAAGGAATAGACGCCAGAGCAGACTTTGCAGTTCATCCAGGAGAAAGTCGCACTATTGCTCCATTCATATCGTTTTTCACTTTTTTTTTTTAATATTTTATAAATATTTTTTAACTAGCTGTTCAAAATTTGTTCAGAACTAATTCAATCATCATCATCATCGGCTCGACAACTGGGGTCCGGTCCTGGCCTCCTTCAAGAAGTCTCTCCACCCATCCCGGTCTCGAGCCGCCGCCATCCAGTTGCGCACCCCAAGGCTCCGGGCGTCCTGGTCTACGCCATCTCTCCAGCGCAAGCATGGTCTACCACGCTGTCGTCTACCATAGAATGTACTACAAAGAACTTTCCGAGCAGGTTCCTCTTCGCTCATGCGAGCTAGGTGACCTGCCCACCGAAGTCTACCGAGCTTAATTTTTGTCACGATATCTGCTTCAAGGTAGATTGCGTACAATTCATGACTGTACCGTCTCTGGAATCGTCAGAACTAATTCAATACTAAAATAAAATTTCAGATTCGTCATCTTCCAATTGTCTTCCAATGAGTCTGTCAATTTTTAGTTCTTTGAAGTCTTCCAATCGTGTAAACAGACAATTTTTAATTGGAAGACAAAAAATTGTCAGCAATTTTTAACCAATTTTCTACCAAAAATTGGCTGATTTTTGGATAAAATCTACCAACCGTGAAAGCCGACAATTTTTACTTGATGGAAAATTGGCAATTGGAAGCTTATTGTGTAAAACACTCAATAGTTACGTATTAATTCCGCTTATTAATCGCGCTAACTCGGTGAGCGCCCTTTGATGGTCAGATATGGAATGCGATCTTAACTCAATCCATCTGCCACACTCACCGAGCTGCACAAGCAGGACCTACCCTAACACTAACACTACCATAAACAGAAGGGATTTTGCCTGCTCATATTCCTAATTTCATCGATGCACCGTTTGACTGTTAACAATTGGATGCAATTGAAAGACTTCTGACAGGTCTGCCAATATTGGAAAATCTTCCAATCGTGTTTACTTAGCTTTAATCTGATATACTTTTCAATTCGAAACGGAGCGTGCTATAGGGCGACCTATTTTAAATTTTAATAAGAGCTCCGAGAAATTCTTCCAAAGAAACAACACGCTCCAACTCAGAAACATCATCCTCTGGAGCCTTTCTTAGCCCTAGTTTTTCAGTGTTGAGTTAAACCAGAGTTAGCTAACTCTTGAAGTAATTTAACCCAAAGTTAACTGGTTCATAAATGTCAAAAGCATCTGTTAAGTTTATCCTGTAGTTGTAGCTTTAATCTCACACTGAAAAACTTCACCTTAAAGTGTCTACAAATTCCTTGTTCCAGGACTTGTTCCAGTGTGGAGATTTAAGGACTATTCACATGAGAAAGACCAACGTCTAACGAATGAAGAACATTCGTCTTTTTTGGCATTTATTATTCGTCGCGAATGACCACCAAAAAAAAACAAAAATAAAGAACAATTTATTCTGTGAAGTGTGGATCGTATGTGGAACGCGAATAGAGTTTGACAATTCGTAACAATCAGATTGCATTTCGCCACGACCAATTTGTTTTCTCAAATTTATCTAATTTTAGTAATTACAAAGCAAATTTTAGTCTTTAAACATTATAATATATATTTATATTTCTACCACTTTGTTTATAATTTGTGAAGAATTTAGGTTTGTAAATTGTTTTAAATCACATTTAGTCGTTCGTTCGTTGGTCATTCTTCGCTCTCATTTGAATTGAATAGTCCTTTAGTCTATGGTCGATCTGCCAGGCCGGAGTAACACTGGTACTACTTGCCGATTGAAGTGTTGCAGAACGGCTTTCACAATACGTTGGATAGAATCTTAAATGTCCATACAGCAGCTTGAAATGCAGCTTGAAGAAAATATTCATATCCAAAAAAATATTTTGTTTTGGTTGGCAGGCGACGTAAAAATAAAAGATTGTAATCAAAAGCAAAACTGAGTTTCATGTTTTTGGCAAAAAAACTCACATCGCGGAAATAGCCATTTTACGTTTCTTTTTTTTGAGAAAATATATGTATGTATGTATGTATGTTTCTCGAAATAGATTTCATAACATTCTCAACCACTAACATGCATCTTCAATATGTGGCAATGTAACAGTTGGTTACCACAAGAGCAAGTTCGTGCAATCCAATCGTGCATATTTCTTGATGTTGAAAACATAAATGTATGTATATAATTCTTTCTATTGAAAACTCTCTAAATATAATCCAATATTTCACGGATTGACCGAGTTGGAAGCCAATTTAAAGAGCTATTACCAGCTTTACGGGTGATTTTTTAGCTGGTTTGGTTTTGGCAACACTGGTTTTGACAGCTGACGTGTGTTTAGTACCTTGTGTCACTGTCAAACAGCTTCAGTTTGGTTTGCAATTTAACCATGGATCGTCTTACAAATGAACAACGCTTGCAAATTATTGAATTTTACTATCAAAATTCGTGCTCGGTTCGAAATGTTCATCGCGCGCTGCTTGTGTTCAGCGATGAGGCTCATTTTTGGTTGAATGGGTACGTAAATAAGCAAAATTGCCGCATTTGGAGTGAAGATCAGCCAGAAGCATTGCAACAGCTATCAATGCATCCCGAAAAAGCCACTGTTTGGTGCGGTTTATGGGCCGGCGGCATTATTGGGCCATATTTCTTCAAAGATGATGCGAATCGCAGCGTTACTGTCAATGGTGAACGCTACCGAGCGATGATAACAAACTTTTTTTTGCCCGAAATGGAAGTTCTTGACTTGCATGATATGTTGTTTCAACAAGACGGTGCCACATGCCACACAGCACGCGAAACAATGGCGCAATTGCGAGGCGAGTTTGGTGAACAGTTAATTTCACGTTTCGGGCCGGTCAATTGGCAGCCTAGATCGTGCGATTTGACACCATTAGATTATTTTTTGTGGGGGTATGTCAAGGCTAATGTCTATAGGGACAAGCCCGCTTCGATTGACGCACTGGAAGCCAACATCCATGCATTCATTCGTGAGATACCGGCCGATATGTGTGAAAGAGTATGCCAAAACTGGACTCAGCGGATGGGCTACCTGAGACGCAGCCGCGGTCAACATTTGCATGAAATTATCTTTAAACATTAAATTGCAAGGTTTAAGCTATCGATTCAAATAAATATTTCATTCATTTTTTCGAATTTTTTTTTTTTTTTTTTTAAAAAAGTTCTAAACCTCTTAAAAAATCACCCATTAGAATCCCGAAAAACAAATTCCGATATAATTTAATGAAGCGAAGTGACTATAATTACACAACTGATTTTTTAGACAAAAGTAGAGCAACAGGGACAGCAAACGACGACATATTTCTTGCCGTTCTTTTGACATTTCTCTTCAATAAGGTTTGCCATTTCATGATGGAAAGATATACGAGCCAACAACGAGTCGAAATTATTAAAATTTACTACCGAAATTCGGAGTCAGTGGCCTCAACGTTACGCGCTACGTCCAATTTATGGTCGTCATAATCGTCCTAGCAGATCAACAATTGAGCGTCTAGTGGAAAAATTTGAATCCACAGGCACAGTACAAAATGTTCCCGTGCCAGTGAGACAAAGAAGAGTCCGTAGTGTCGAGAATATTGCTGCCGCTGAGGCTTCAGTTGCAGAAAGCCCAAATGTGTCTCTCACACGTCGTTCTCAAGCGTTGGCCATCTCTGTGACGTCGTTGTGGCGAATTTTGCGAAAAAATCTTGGCCTACATCCTAACAAGGTTAAATTGACGCAAGAACTGAAACCGCTTGACCACCAGAAGCGTCGTATGTTCGTGAATTGGGCTGAGCAGCAACTTGAAAATGATTCGGATTTTCATCGAAAAAATCATCTTCAGCGATGAGGCTCATTTCTGGCTGAATGGCTTCGTCAATAAGCAAAATATGCGGTATTGGTTAGGCAAAAATCCACACGTACTCCATGAGTCATCATTGCATCCTATGGTTTTGGTGTGGTTTATGGGCCGGCGGCGTCATTGGGCCGTACTTCTTCCGTGATGATCAAGACTGGCACGTTACTGTGGGGAAAGCTACCGTTCAATGATAACCGAATATTTTTGGCCCCAATTGGATGATATGGACTTGGAGGATATGTGGTTCCAACAGGACGGCGCCACAAGCCACACAGCGAATGTCACAATCAATTTATTGGAAACCAAGTTTGGAGAACGTGTTATCTCACGAAATGGTCCAGTGGCTTGGCCGCCTCGGCCGTGCGATTTGACGCCGTTAGACTATTTCCTGTGGGGCTACGTCAAGTCTATGGTCTATGGGAATAAGCCAGCGACGATTGATGAACTTCGTACGAATATCGAACCTGAAATTGCAGCAGTATCGGGCGATTTATGCTTGAAAACCGTCGAAAATTGGGTTCAGCGTCTGGACTTCTGCAAGGGTGCCCATGGTGGCCATGCAAAAGAAATCAAGTTCCATACATAATGGCATCGAACGTACTTTCACAGGAATAAAGAATTTTATTGATATCCAAAACCGTTTTTGTTTTATTTAAAAAAAAAACTTTTGTAGCGCTCTTATTGAAAAACCCGATACTTCTAAAAATACATTAAACTTTAATTTAATTTATCACATTTATTTATATGCTTCTACTATTTCTGCAACACTAACATAAGTACCAATGACTCCACCAATAACTCCAAAGGTCACAAGTAATAAATCCTTAACTAAATGGAATTTCCATTTTCCATAAGTTGTTGAATATCTACAGCACAGCTCCAATAATGCCGGGAATATTATTCCCAAAATTGATAAACAAAACGCACCCACCAACGACAGAAACAATGATAGATCGGGAATGGCTACAGCGCATAAAACTGTAAAAATAATCAATAATAGGATTCAAAGACTTTTTCTTGATTCTATAGGCTTACATGTAAGAAGAACAATTCCAGCTCTTATCAGAAGTTCATATAGGACACGATTTGTCTTCTCTGTTGTTCTCTTTATCAGGTAATGATTCCAGATAATATCTGCTGTAACATATCCTTGCAATGCATATGAAATTAATGTTGTAACGGCAAAGAATATCTTCACCACTTGAGCAAGACTATAATGTGAATTTAACGAAAGGTTTTTATTTAACTTTGAGCTCATCATAAAAAACTTACATTTCATCCTGGGGTATATTTAATGTGACACTGCCTTTCGATTCGTTGCCATACTGCCAGTAGCCAAAAAATCCCAAGTTCATGTACAATGCCAGGACGATCAACATCCCGCGATTCATAATGCCAAATTTACCAACATAGGCTTTTGGAGTCTTCATATTTTGCTCAATGGCTATAACCTTGAAAAGTTTTCTTAACTATATTCTTTTGAATTCGATTTAGCATATTTTTGAAACCTACCACGCCGACAGCTTCAAGAGAAAACAGGACAGTTCCGAAGAAAAGTGGAAGCTTTGAAGCATCTTCAAAAGCAACTCGCTCCGATATTGGTGGTAGGTCAACAAAAATATAATAAAGAACTACACCAAAGCCTATAGAGAAAAGCAGTTTTAAGAATTCTGTATAGGTATAAAATTGATGGTGCTTAGTGCTTACCAATAAACATCAAGATGTTAGCGAACGATGAAAATGGTACTAGATGCTTTAGCTGTCTGATGCTGAATATTAGGAAAAGTGGCACTAGAACGAAGCACATGTGTATCCTGATATCTAGGACAATCAGGTACTCATCTACAATTTGTTTGACACTTTCGGCGATAAAAACGACATAGACACAGCAGATGCCAAAATGATAGAAGGCTAGGAAACCATCAACAACGGGTCTAAAAAAAACACAAAACATTTTTATTTATTTGATATTTATCAAGAACTCAAACTTACGTTGCAATTTTGGCAAGGAACCTTAAAGTAGGTGGTCCATCTTCAAATGCTGCTGTCATAGCTTCAGGATATGTTAAATATGGGATTCGTTTTCTTTTGCATAATTCGTACATTGAATTTATCTATTTTAGGAGTGGAGTAATAAAATATTTAAATGTTATATTTTCATTTGGTAATAATTATACTTTCTTACCACAAGATGCAGGCAGTAGACCGCAATCGATCCGATGATTGTTGTGAAAATCAAACCATTTACGTATCCAGCGTTGCTGAAAGCATTTGGCATTGCCAAAACCCCAGTGCCGATTGATGCTTTCAAGAAGTGTATAAAGGTTTCCGTGTTACTAAAAAATACAGAAAAATCAAAATAATGTAACTTAATACCTAATTAATTAAGTGACGAATATGTAGTGGGTATATGTTTATTCATTTAAAGGGATTCTCGACTTCTATTAGAGCAATGCTTTGTGAATAATATGATGAGAGGAAGCTCAAGGTATAACAGTTTTGGCTCAATTTTTATGATTGGTAAGTCGTCACTTTCAGAATTATTAAGGCACCAAAAGTGTGTTTTTTTTAATTTTTTTTTTACCATAACAACCTAACGGTTGCTAATATGAATTTATTTTAAAAAAAAATAAGAAAGCATACTTTTGGGCGTATTAACTCTGAAAGTATAAAAAATGTTGCATATACAAAAGAAATGATCTTTTTATACGATGTCATTCTCGAGACATTGCTTAAAATGGAGACGACCTCCTCCTAGTTTTGCAAAAAAAAAATAAAATTCTTTGTCCACTAGACTACATTGCCTATTCCATCAAACTGGATCTAGTTATGAATTACCCCAGTACTATGCCTGAAGTTCAGTATACACCGGCATTTGGGAACCACCGCAACGACATTGACAGCACAATTTTACAAATTTATTTAAATATTTAAACGATGCTCGAAATATTCCCTTGTAATTAAAGAATTTAGTTAATAAATGAAATTTTCCATTGTAATTTGCCTGACATTTCATTGGATTTTTTTTCGTTTGAGGCTCATGAAGCAGGACATTTTTTGTTGGATGAGATAAGATGCATTAATTTTGTTTCGGAAATCAGTTATGAAATATGTAGGTAGGTGAAACCTTATATTTTCAAGGTCTGCGAAAAAGATGAAGTAAAAAAACACAAGTTTGTCAAAGTTGTATGTTTTATGTTAAAGAAGAGGCCTAAGAAAGCTTATTGCTTGAAGAAAATAGTGCGACTGCTTTGAGGATTTTTTATTTATTGCGTGACTTATAAATACTTTTATATTCAAATGTAATTGGCTTTGATGCGGGATCCGTGGTAAACGTGAACCAGTCTATAAATCTTTTGATGCAGTCATAGCCTTGCAGCGTGTTTTGCCATGGCTCGAAAGCTACCGTAATACAAATTAAACATCACACGTGAAGTTTTAAGAGATCTTTAGTTGTATTTATTTGAT
The DNA here is from genome assembly GCA_932273885.2 of Leucozona laternaria. Classification (NCBI taxonomy): domain Eukaryota; kingdom Metazoa; phylum Arthropoda; class Insecta; order Diptera; family Syrphidae; genus Leucozona; species Leucozona laternaria. The sequence goes on from OW026367.1 coordinate 101,963,457, forward strand.
TTTTTTAGAACACACTTAGACAGTTGTCCAGGTAGTCATTGGCTAAATATTTTAGCCATCTCCCTATTTATAAACGGATTCCATAAGTTGTTTAACTATCCAGGGTTGTTATCGAAATACGTCCTCATATATTCTCTGACATATCTGAACTGATGAATTTGAGTGAACTTTGTAAAACAGCTGTTTCAACTTTTACAAACATTTTCAATTCAAGCATCCAAATCAAAAATAAAAATGCAAAATCAGTCAAAGAGAAAAAGGTCTGAGAATTGGGATAACCATGATAAGGTATGCGGTGTGAAATTGAATGAATTTATCATTAAAAAATCAATTGCAGCAAAAGGCATTTTTAATTTGGAAATTTTTTTAGTATTTAAAGTCCAAACAATTGACAGATAAGAACAATTATCAATCAAATGTCACTGGTTTCGTTCAATACACATTACATTCATTTCGGATTGACTTTAAATACATTGAACGTTCCCACTTTAGAATAGGTTTAGAACACCAATTTCGGTGTCTTAGATGAACAAATGAAAATGTTTATGTGTGTGCTAAAGTTAGCAAGGCTTTAGAAAGCGATTGTTAATACCGCTGGGGAAAAAATCTAAAATAGACTAATTTATTTGAATTTCGGAACAAATTTTGTTTGTAAACGAGTCTTTGCTATTTATTGATACACCCTTCGACTTTTAAGTACATGACTTCGCTGTTAACTGGGTGAACACAATGGCTTAGCTGCAGAACGTAGCATTGTCAAAGTTGAAAGGTACGACAGTAATGTACACGTACCGCTACCACGGAACGTATTACACGGGCCTTACGTGTAATAAAGGGTTTTCCAATAAGAGGTTTCAATAGCCCGCTATTTCGGTAGCTGTCACTTTTGAAGCTGTCATTTTTTGACATTTGACAAGTAGAAACTACGCCATTAATAAAAATGGAACGATACACGCTTCAACAACGCATTGAAATTATTAAAATTCACTATAAAAATGGTGAAAATTTGGCAGAGACGGGTTGTAAAACTAAAACATTTTTGGGTCGTCGTGAAGCACCTTGTCGGATGGCAATACAGAAATTGGTGGACAAATTCGAGCTGTTGGGACAAGTTAGTGATGTGAAAAATAAAACCCGTGCACGTCGCTCAAGAACAACTGAGAATATTGCTGTTGTAGCCGAAAGTGTTGAAGAAAACCCAGGTTTGTCCATTCCTCGTCGTAGAGATCTTCAGTCGTATTTATAGTCATCTCCCTATTTGTAAACGGATTCCATTTAGTTGTTTAATTATCCAGGGTTGTTATCGAAATACGTCCTCATATATTCTCTGACATATCTGAACTGATGAATTTGAGTGATTTTTGTAGAACAGCTGTTTCAACTTTTACAAACATTTTCAATTCACGCATCCAAATCAAAAATAAAAATGCAAAATCAGTCAAAGAGAAAAAAGTCTGAGAATTGGGATAACCATGATAAGGTATGCGGTGTGAAATTGAATGAATTTATCATTAAAAAATCAATTGCAGCAAAAGGCATTTTTAATTTGGAAATTTTTTTAGTATTTAAAGTCCAAACAATTGACAGATAAGAACAATTATCAATCAAATGTCACTGGGTACGTTCAATACACATTACATTAATTTCGGATTGACTTTATGTAGACATTGAACTTTCCCACTTTAGAATAGGTTTAGAACACGAATTTCGGTGTCTAAGATGAACAAATGAAAATTTTTATGTGTGTGCTAAAGTTAGCAAGGCTTTAGAATGCGATTGTTAATACCGCTGGGGAAAAAATCTAAAATAGACTAATTTATTTGAATTTCGGAACAAATTTTTTTTGTAAACGAGTCTTTGCTATTTATTGATACACCCTTCGGCTTTTGAGTACATGACTTCGCTGTTAACTGGGTAAACACAATGGTTTAGTAGCACTGTCAAAGTTGAAAGGTACGACAATAATGTACACGTACCGCTACAACGGAACGTATTACACGGGCCTTACGTGTAATACGTTCATTAATGTTTACATATCGAAAAATAATTTTAAGACACACCTGAACCACGTGTGTGTCGGTTATGGACTGTTTCATTTTTAGAATATCGGCTAAAAGCTGCCTTAAAAATTTTGTTTTAATTAATCTGCAGTCTCTCTAAATCAAAAAAAAACGTCAAAAAAACGGTCTGCCATTTCGAGATACATATTTCAATTACTTTTTCTTTACGTTTGTGTCTTAACCTAAGGGTATGAAGAAAATTGACCCGATATTGTAAATATGTATTTCTTATTGCAGTTTCTAAGATCATCATCAGGGCCCTCCCCCGCGCTGGTGAGCATATTTTGGGCACCCATAATTTTTTTTTCAAGTAGCGCGAAGCGCTTTAATGCACACCTTGTGAAAATATGTTATAAATTTGCATTACTCTATACCTATAGTCTTGTCCTCAATGCGCACCCACTTTTAGTGGCGGTAGTTATTATGAAAAATCTCGTCTCAAGAAAAATGGATAGCAGGATAGCTGTGCAATGTGTATAGTTTTGGTCATGGTTTCATTAGATTCAACATTGAAAAGTACCCTAAACTCATGTGTAATATCATAATGATTAAATTGTACCAAAACAAATAGTTCAGTTTAATACTTTTCCACCTTACTCTACTCTCTCCCTTTTAAAAGCGACTTTAAATACAGAGCCAATTTCAGAAAATTTTGTCGAAGAAGAGATTCCGCATCGAAACGAATTTATTTATTCAACCGTAGAACCTATCTTTCTCAGGCTAAACGATCTTAAAACAAAAAAATATATTTACAAGTACATACCTTCTTAGGGAGTTTTCATTTAATGTCGACAAAATAATGAAATCGTCATTTGTGTATAATTCTCACGACCTTGAACTTTACCTACTCTATCTTTTAATTAATGATACAATCTTAAACTCTAACTATATCTACTTTTTTATACTCACGTTGTTGGAATTTTAACAATTCTGTGTTCATGTGGATCATAGTCATTTTCTTCTAATTTTTTATTTCTAAAATTAATAAATTAATAAATTTGTATTAATGTTTATGTTTACACAATTGCACATGTATCTACATTATATTATCTTCATAAAATTTTATAAACTTGAACTCACACTTGTTTCGTGGCACCCATTTTGGTTGATACTACTCGTATTTAATCCGCATCAGCCGCCGCTCTAAGCGAATTGATAGATAAATCTGAAATAGATGATAAAATGACATGAAAAACAAAAAATCTTTGAATTTGTTATCTTTTGTATTCATCTTTTTTTATTATCTCTTATCTTGATTGTGTTTTGTATGTTGTGTATACGCCACAGTGAATTTATAATTTTTTTTTTCTCAAGTCAATTATGTAGCTATTAGTTAACTGGTGTTCTGATAACAAAAAAAAAGAAATATTTAAAATTATTGTATCTACATAATGTATATATGTATGTACCTATGTTCATAATCGTATAACTGCACAGAATGACTTGAAAATTTATAGAACAGCCGTGTTCTTTTAGTGGTGGCAAAGTATACATGAGTAGATTTATACTATATAATCTAGTACTACGATCTACTCAAGCTCTCATGTGCGAGTAGATGAGCAGAGTAGATATGCACCTGAGAACCGCAAGTAGGGGCATCTTATTAAGCAAAGAATCTTTCTTGAAATTGTCATATGTTTTGAATAAGTACTTTTTTGTTTTTCTTTACTTTAAATAGTTATTGCTTAATAATCTCATTGCACCATTAACACTTCTCAGGGTTCGCGCTATCCTGAGTAAAAGTGGTATTCCTTTTTTTTCGAATAACATCCGTATTTTTGATTAAAGCGGATTTTGATTAAATTGTTTATAAATGATATAAATGTGCTTAATTAGAGTATTTAACGAGTAATAACCAATTTCAATTAATGCCACTGTGCTTAAAGAAAACAAATATTTGCATACAAAAATGGAAATCCGTTTTTTTTTTAAATTGATTATCACTCGTTAAATATTCAAAATACGGCAACTCTAAAAGATATTGATATTCGAAAATTTGAATTATCATCCAGTAAATAATTGGTGTATTTTATGTATCAAAAAATACAATCACCACTTACCCCTTGTTTAACAGTTATAACGCTGTAGCTTCATTGGCAATATTTGAGACAATGTCAATTTCAATGGAAATCGCAATTTATTTCTTGGGTGGCCATTTCCTTGACAGACAAATTCAACTGTCAAATATGAGTACCTATGTATATATAAAAATGGGGACCAAAAGTAAATGTTCTTATGCTGTTTAAATTAACTGTTTTTGATGACAAAACATATTTCTGTTTTTATATCCGTTTTAGTTCATAAATAAATTTCCTACATGTATAATTGTAAATGTACCTACATATTTGTATGCTTCCTCTTAAGAAACTATCTTTTTGGGAAAACCATAATCTACACTTGTGACAGTACATTATTGACGCAGAGCTAGATTAATTGTGATTAGAAGGTTAGGTATATACCTAATACAAATACCTACATTAAAATAATGTAAGCAAATCATAAAATGCTCTTGTTGTTAATTCCTGAAAATTTTATCTATTAAATTATTTATTAACCTCTTCAAAATAGGTATCATAAACGGCACTGCATGAAGTTTTGTAAACACCACCTTCAAAAGGAATTGGTTAACATTTTAATTATACTTACGAAATACTTAAGTTCTCTTGATACGAGTATAGCAATTGACTAAGTATAGATTAAAAAATAATGCACTCTTGTAATGCAAAAATCATGCGCCACTGCTAAAGAAACATATTTTTTAATCTTAAATCAAACACCTATACATTTTTGAGTGCAGTAATTAAAAGTTATAAATTCAGTAGCTAAAAGTTGTTGAATTGTATCTGATATGACATATATGTACATACATACATACATTTTATTATGAAGAATCAATAAAAATGTATTGTTCGATCGCCATAGTTCGCCTTTTACGTACTACTGCTACAATCAGTCCTAATATGGAAATCTTTATTTATTTTTAAAATAGTTTGTCATTGAGCTTGAGGATTTAAGCTGAAAGCTTAATACATATTTGTAAAGTGCCAGATGGCCATTATGGTCGATTTACTGATTCAATACAATGTAGAAAAAGTCTTTTCAATTTGATCTCAACCCTTATTCTCTATCTCGCACACTAAAAATCCATCTCGCACACACACAAACAAAAATATATGCACGACTGGATCGCACCAACTTGCTATTGGGGTTAACAACTGTAAGTGCCTGATTACATTGGTGGTTTTACTGAAGAGCGCATCGGTGAGACAGGTAGATTTTATGTGCGTAAAAAAGAGAAGGGTAGATTCCACCCGAATTCCACCGATTCGCCAGTTTCATTTAATATTTTCGGACTCAGCATGAAACGCTTTTTATTGTGTGAGTAAGATATACATGGATTTTAAGGGTGTGAGATAGGGAAAGGGTAGATTGAAATGAAAGGATTTTTCTTCCTCGTGTAGTCACGAGTTCAGTAAAACGACCTTCAGTAAAACGACCCATGTATAATCAGGCACTGATAGTTCAATAATATTAGGCGTATTTTTTAGTGCATGTACCCGCTAAAAAATATAAATATAGCATATAAAAACAGAATAATAAGTAGTATAACTGTTATACATGACGTTTTATTGTGCAATTTTATTCAAATCGAATAATTGAGTACAAAAACCCACACCACACTATTATGATACCTATCTCTAACGAGAATATGTTGAAAATCAAAAGTAACACATATGTATATGGATTTTTTTCAGTTTGAATTTTTCGCTTCAAACATGAATCGGAGTTTTTTACAATTTCTTTGGTCATCCCGATACGAAGTTTAATCAAAATCTTTAGAGTCGGTTTTGTTAGAAAATTTAAAAAAAAAAGAAAAGTTTTGTATGACAGCTACGCGTTCTAGGTGATATAAAACAAAAATTCGAATTTCCCATACAAATGCAAATGCTCTGTACCAAATTTCATGCAAATTGGACCCACCGATGTACCGACGCGCCACACAGACTGACAGACGGTCGGTCAGTTTGTCAGTTTTAATTTCAACCTCGGAATTAGTTTTTTACACCAAGCCAATACTTTCCTTTTAGAGCAAGTAAAAAAGTGTGAGTGCTGGGACTCGCGTAACATGCTACGCTACACGGAACGTATTACGCGTAACATGCTATGCTACACGTAAGGCCCACGTTTTTAGTTAACTCTTCCACCGGGATAAATATTTCATATATATATATGTATTTTTAAACTGGACTTCTTTTCAGTAAATTATGAAATGGTAGCCATGCAGTAATTTCGTTTCGTTTTCGGAGTAGGTACTCCGGTACTCCGAAAAATCGGAAATAATATACATAATAATAATATTTGTAAAGCCCTTTTTTATCGTTGTAGGTTTTACCGAATTTATTCAAATTTTTTTGATATTGGGTATAATGTTTTTTGATGTGTAAACATCTATGCTGGTGTGAAAAAAACGTGAACGTTCGTGTGCAACGTTACGATCTGCATAATAGGATGGGTGCGTTCAGTGAAAAAAATCTAAAGATCCCCTTCAAGCAAAAACAAGTCCGTTTTGGATCCGCGCACGTTGATGTTTACACATATAAACCGTGAGTCCCGGCACTCAAACAATTTTTTATTTTTTTAACATTTAGTACCTACATATACCTGCTTTTAATTTTGTTTCACTTACTCTTTAACTATATACATATTCGAATATCGTTGAATAATAAACGAATTCCTACAACTTCAATATAGTTACGTAATTTTTAATCTTTTCGTTTTAACATAAAATTGATAATATGTACTCATTTATTTGCACACTTCAATTAGCACTTCCTTATTAAATTTCTGGGTTTTGTTTGCACAAACGTGACACAAATAATATTTACGTTCACCACAAAACACCAAATGGAAAATTTGGAAATCACCTACCCTAAATACAAAAATTATTTCTTTGAGTTAAACTTGTTCGGTGAATGCTCACTTGAACGAAAGTATTCTGACGAAACTAACTCCTGTTTAGTTAGTTTTTGAACGCTATCTAATTTATTTTATATAAAATATTTATTTTCTTTATTTGTTCATAATATTGAAATATATTTCGTTATCCTCAGTTTTATTTAATGTCGTTTTCGTTTGGATTTCGGAACTGTTCCATTCCTATTGAAAATGGAAAATTTGGAGTAAAAGGAGTAAAAAAGGAGTAGCTCCGAACGTCCACTCGAAAACGATATAACTATCATCTTGTTTGGTGTAGGTACGTGGTTTTATGTATTTATAACTGTTTATTTATGTAACTTATGTTTATGTTTACTATTGGTTTTTTTTGAAACTTTATTTGGAAAAAAATAACCACAGACAAAATAGTTACTTACAAATTGTATATTTTGTAGTTATATAATGTACTATAGCTAAACAAGTAAATATTTATCTAAATAAATTAGTTATTTTATTTCTATTTAAAGTACCTAGGTACATACTTTTTTTTCTATACGAGTAGGCCTATATATTCACTTATTTGTCGTCGTCTTTTAATTATAAACACAAATTGAATTCCTTAAACTTCGTTATACTTTATTTTTTTTTTTAATCAAACCGATTATTTATTATTCCTGACTAACAGCGCAATGTTTCTACCTTTCAAGTCAAGATTTAACTAAATGAATAAAAACCTACCGGTGAATTGGATATAATTATGTGTTGTTTTTTTTTGTTAAATTTCATTTAAGCAAACAATTAACAAATGGTAATAAACATTTGCAAAGATATGACAGTATACTTTCCTTCGACTAACCTTACTGGTTTTAAAAATGTAGTAGATATTACTTACATATACTGAGAAATTAAGTATAAAGATAAGCAATCTAAAAAAAAACTTCATAAAACTTTATAAACCTTTTGTAGGTAAATAAAATTTATTCTATAACAATAGGTATTGAAAGATCACTTGAGTATCAAAACAGTATCTATTTTATATTGAATACCGAATAACAAAGGCATATGAATAAGACATAATTGCAAATAACGGCTAACCTTTTGGATAAAAGAAGACAAGAGTGTTTCTTAGCATACTTTTGTGTGTCGAACTCAAAACCGTCATGCGTTTTCCGCCATCAGCTGCGGTTTTCTAGATATTCTCGTTTTAGCTGAATGTGTATAATTTCGTAACATAGGTATTATGAAGCTAAACAAAACTCGCCTTATGTTTTTATTTTTTTATTGGTGAACCTTTGTGTTTGCGTTGCCACGCTTACAATTTTACCTGCTTAATAATAAATACAGAATACTTAATACTTTTGGGCCCAAATTTTTAGTGCGAGATTATCCTAGTTTCGGGGTTAAGCCCAAGCCGAGTTAATTACTGAAACATTTTTTTCAGTCAATTTAGATCCCGAGTTATCTCAATAAACTTGGAGAGTTAACTCTGGATTAGCTGAATAGGTAAGACTGCTTTTACACGACAGCGATTTTTAATCTTCGTTTCTCCTTTGGTTTCCTTCCAATTGCAAATACCTTTTACACGACAGCGGTTTTTAATGAAAAGTTAACTTTGTGCAAGTGAAGAAGTATTATCTATATGCACTCTTAAGTTATTCTGAAAGATGCGTATCAAAAATCTATTCAAATCGAGGTACGACACTATGGAAAGGGTTATTTTCATAGTGACGCCATCTCGAATTCGATAGCCAAACATTGATTGCTATACAAACTATCGCACTTCGATTTCGATAGGTTTTTGACAATTAGGTAAAATTAATACTATACTGAAAAACTACTTTTGAGTTATCGGTAGATTAAAGCTTTTTTCTAGATTTAAAGTAATTTAAATCCAAGTGCATAATATTCGTTCGTTAAATCCACATAATTGCATCTGAATTGATTTATTTCAGACCGAATAGAATTTAAACTGCTCTACAGAGGGAAATTTTAGAACTTTAATTCAATTTCATAATTATTAAAATTCAATTTCATAATTATTCATTTTGTACGCAAGTTATGCTGGATTAACACGACTGACAAATTGGAAGTATTCTGACATTTAACTGTCAAAAAAATGACAGAACAATGGAAAAATTCATTATTTTGGCAGTAAAGTGACAGAAAAATGCCAATTTGTCACTCGTGTAAATCCAGCATTACAAGAAAATCATATGCTTTTGGAAAGTTCCGTCAAAAATGGCATCGCATAGGTTAAATGGCAAAGAACCAACGAAAAATCTTCTACTTTAAATTAGCACGAGTGTCTTAATCTTTTAGTCAGGCGAAATTAAAGTTTATTTTCCTCAAATCGAGTGAACTTCAACTTGTTAATAATTGTTACTTTAGAAATATACATAATCAGTAAAATCTTAATTAATAATAAGGCCAGGCGCTCACATGCAACTAAACAGATTGGTTTCTATTTTGGGCACATAATGGGCTTATATGGGGGTGAGCGCCATTTTATGTGCGAGCTTTACGTTTTCCGCATCAAATTGATGAGATATAAATTATCTGGTTTCTGAGGTTTATCTGGGTTTTCCGCCGTTGCATGAATACCCTTATAAACGGAAGAGTTAAGGTAGAACCGCACTAGGCGGAACTGCACTTCAGCGACACCGTGCGCACTTTCGCACGAAACTGAACGAAACTTCACGTCGCGACACAGTTGATCAGATTACCAAACTTTGTCGCATAGTGTCGCGTCGTGAAGTGCAGTTGTCGCTTAGTGCGATATAGCTCATACAATTTCCCACAAATAAGTCGTGAAGTTCAGTTCCGCTGAAGTGCAGTTCCGCCGAGTGCGGTCCTAGCTTTAACAGCTGAAGACGCGTTTTATTGTATTCATTACCTCTGTTCGTTTACTTTCCAAACCTGCCATTTTCTACCAGTTTTAGTCCGAAGTTCTATCAAAGTCTATATCAAAAAAATGTATTTGGACTAAAAATGGTAAAAATGGGTTGTTTCTGACTAGAACGCGAACACACCTAAATTTATTTCGTAAGTCCCCTTTCACACGAGGAAACAAGTTGCTGGAGATTTTTTTGACGTTTTCTTTTAATTGCCTTAAAAATCTCCTGTACCTTTCACACGAAGAAACAAAATCGTGGAAACTTTCTGTATTTCCCTTTTAAAATTGCTTGGTTGAACACACTCTACTGTGTGTGTGAAGAAGAATGTCAAAAAATCTCCTCGAATCGTTGACCGGGGAGATTTCAATTTCCCCTCTTACTTCTTGCCCTTCTCACCAACAAACTGATTGTTGCTGGCAACTCAGTTTCCTCGTGTGAAAGGGGACTAAGCGGACCGGTCCGTGTAGCAATTAGTCCCCTTTCACACGAGGAAAAAAGTTGCTGGAGATTTTTTTGACGTTTTCTTTTAATTTCCTTAAAAATCTCCTGTACCTTTCACACGAAGAAACAAAATCGTGGAAACTTTCTGTATTTCCCTTTTAAAATAGCTTGGTTGAACACACTCTACTGTGTGTGTGAAGAGGAATGTCAAAAAAATCTCCTCGAATCGTTGACCGGGGAGATTTCAATTTCCCCTCTTACTTCTTGCCCTTCTCACCAACAAACTGATTGTTGCTGGCAATTCAGTTTCCTCGTGTGAAAGGGGACTTAGGACGCGCGTTTCGCGTTGCATCCATTTTTTAGGATTATTATTTAACGTACCCTCTGCTGTCAGATGTAAGCCAACTACTTTCAACCTAGGGATTTTGACATTTCATTATATTTTAATTTGAAATTTTGATTTTTTCTTTTCGACGTAAATAAATCTGCATTCCGAACATATTTGTGCTTTTTCTCAGTTTTGCTCAGTGAATTCGCAGAAAAAATGGCTTTAATAAAACAACTTCTTGTGTTTCTTTTATCTCTCATAACTTTCGTGTACTCATTCTATGTTATCGGCAAACTAATGATGTTTTTATCTGAGCCCAAAAGTATCCCCAAAATGTACACTTGGGTATTTAACTTACTGGATAATAATTCACGTATTTCAGCAGCTTTCCCTGCCCTCGTGTGTAATACACTTTACATTATAGCTTTCATATTCCAGCATAGTTTTATGAAATCTGCATTTGTGAAAAATATTATTCAAAATATTGGCTTGGGTGTTGCAGAGCGTTCTATTTATAGTCTGACGTCATCGCTATGTTTACATGTGAGTATGCATGCAACTTGAATATGAAAACATTTGGCACTTCTTGAGATACAAAATTAATGCTGCTGGTGTTTCTACAGTACATGATCAAAAATTGGACCTATGCCCAATCAATTGTTTTATGGCAAGTCGATGTTTCGTCGAGTAATGTTCTATGGTGGACTTTTATGTTGATTCATGGCTTTGCATGGATGGTAATCTATGGAGGAAGTATCATTATGGATTTACCAGAAATACTCGGTCTCAAACAAGTGAGTAAACGAAAAACAAAATAAACACAAACAGCTGTTTAAGAATTCTCGAAATAAGATTTTTTGGAATTTCTTCGCTAAGTCTTCAAGAGTTGTCGCCTTTTCGAATGAGAATGAGAACATGCTTCTGGATTTGATTTAAGAATCGCAGCCATTAAAAGACCATAAATTGTGTTCGATTCGAAATTTATATTCACCACTGCTCTGATTTTCGTTCAAATCGAATCAAACCTGTTTACGAAATTGGTTTCGGTATACGGAACCAAAAACATGATTCTGAATATAATATGTAAATATTTTGCAGGCCTATTACGACTTAAAAGATTATGCTCCTCCAATGGCGTATAAATCTTTCGAGCTGAGACATCTATATTCGCATGTTCGTCATCCATCTTTTGCCGGTCTGACAACAATCTTATGGGCTGTTAACTTAATGACGATTGACCGACTTGTTTTGGCTTCTCTATTGACAACTTATATGTACGTGGCCTGGTCGACGGATCACAATGATATCATTTACCAAAAATGTCAACTTAAACGGAAATCAAATGAACTAAAGTGCAATTTTCATTGAAAACGGAATCTCATTGAAAAAAGAATAATTTAAGTTAAAATTAAAATTTATTTGTAAGATACGACTTGAATTAAAAAATAAATGCCAGAGTTCAAATTAGTTTCAAAATATTTTCTGGTATTTGTCATTGAATGCCGAAATTATGGCGATGATACCTTAACTTCGTTAAATGATTGGGTACTTCGTTAAATGCGAGGGTACACATAGTCTTTTAAATTTTGTTGCATATTTTCGTGTTCACCATTCAATCAGAAGTCTGGCGCAGATAACTTAGTAAACTAAATGAAGCATTATTTTCAGAAATACTCTTTCAACAGTGTATATGCCGTTTGCGCTCATTTACATAATTCTGTCCCGCTCTACTTGGCCTGAAATTTGCAGAAGGTGAAGATTACGTGTAAATCCACAATTAGCCTTGATGTTATATTTTTCATCTAATCTTATATTGGCTTTTAAAATAAACGCGTGTATAACATAACAACTTATAATTCATAGTTACGTACAATTATTTAACGCTACTACTGTAGTTTACCAATGTTGCAGATTCATTTCAATCTCAGCCGGTTCTTTTTGTTTTCTGTAAGTTGCTCAGCCTGTTTGTCAAAACTCATTTGTATCGTAAACATAAACAGAAAGGAAAACCGTATAGCGATAGCCGAAAGTCTGAATTTATATACATGCTATTTCTGTGATAAAAGTTGAAATAAAAATAAAAAAAACGAAACAAAGAATTTATCAAATAAATTCATTACAATGGAACCACAACGCTTCGATGGAATGTTAATGGAAATCTTGCAAGACCGCAAAACTATTGCCGGTTTCTTAGATGCAATATTTGGCTTTTTGTCCAGGAAGTAAGAACAAACCAAACTTAATTCTCAAAATGCATTTTCCTTATATCTTTTCCTCATTTTAACGTAGTACCGATTTTTATTACGAACAAAAGAACAAAGATGATAAGATTGGATTCCCACCTGGAATGAAGGAAAAAATCGTCATGAAAGTGGGTTTTTCCTCGAACCTACTTGGTTCCATGTAAATGTGATCAAGAAACATCTTCTATTTCTAGGTCTTGCAAAAGTTTGATCCTAAATATCGATTTGTTTCTGATAACAATGAAGTTTCACCAGCAATTCAAGAAGTCGAAGTCAGAACAGAAGAAGACACAATGCACACATATTCAGAATTGGATGAGAATAGTGGGAGCAAACCACAACCGCATCAGGTTGCAACTAAAAAAGACTTCTTTACATCCAACGAGTTCCATAATGGAGCTTGCTTCGATTCATACTGCTGGTCACAAACTTCTACAGAACTTGAACTACAAATTCGTTTGCCAGAAGGCCTCAAGTCCTCTAAGCACATTGGCATTCAAATCGAGGCGAACCACATTAAGGTAATTTCCAAACTAGATCCAGGAGCTGGTCCAATCTTCGATGGGATGTTGAGTGCCAAATGCAAACACAATGATGCACTTTGGACGATTTCCGAGGGAAAGCTTCAAATAACTTTAGGTTTGCTTGCGTTTTATGGTTGTCTTGATAAAGATTAAGATAATACTAAATTTCAGATAAGATGAAAGAAGCTTGGTGGGATCGTTTAGTGGATACTGAATCGGCAATTGATGTTAGCAAAATTGACTCTACCAAATACATGGATGAGCTACCACCAGACTCCCAGGCTGCCATAGAAAAACTCCGATGGGAACAGCAGCAAAAAGAAGCTGGAATTCCAACGGAAGCGGAAAAGGCTAATTTGTCGAGGTTGCGTGAGGCATGGGATGCCGAAGGATCTCCATTCAAAGGACAACCATTTGATCCGTCAATGGTCAAGTTTAATTAGAACTAGAAAATTAATTTTATTTCTCTTTGTATAAACTCTAAATAACACAGCATAATTTTTCCTTAAACTATACAAAACTAGCTTTGATTTCCTTTGTTTTCTGAGAGTATGTCAGCTATAAAAGGCATATAAATAACTGTTTACCGGCAAGTTAAAAACTACAGTTTGTGGGAAAAAAAATATTTATTTAATTTTCTTTACCGAATATAAAACATTCGCTTTGATCAGGTACAAATTCAATTGTTTTATATTTTTTGTTGTTGTCTTCTTTATTTCTTCATTACACATAAGGTCTGTTTGGTAACGTGAAATTCTTCACAAATTTTCTTGCTATCAACATCCATAAGAAAAAACCCAATTTTACAAAACTTGGTGAAAATTTGTAGAAAATCAGTCGGCTTGACAAATTGTGCTATACATTTTTTAAGTTTTCTGGTGTAAAATTTAATTTTCCGTTTTCTTGGTTTGTTTAAGGTTTTTGAGATATTAAATTTAATTTAAATTGGCCTGTTTGGAATCAAGGAAATCATGATGTTGCTCAAAGTACTTCAAGTAGCCGCAAAGGTTGGTTAAATCGGGCGACCTTGCTGGCCATTCCAAAACGGGAGATTACTTTACAATATCCATTGTGGCTTGTGGTCTGTGTCCGGTTGCACCGTCTTGTTGAAACCACAAGCAATTTGCTATTTAAATCCATACCCAATGAACCCATTTTTGAAGTTTTAACAGCAAATTGTAAAAATTGCAGAAAAATTTCACGTTACCAATCATGAGAAAACAACAAAAAATACTTTTTTTCTTAAGAATCTTTAATTGAATTTATTAGAGTCTGTTATTTGATAAACGTGAAATTATAGCAAAAATCCATATTGTGCATATTACCTATATATACCTTCTATATACAAAGATATTACCGATTTTTTTTGTGGTGCATTCATAGTCTTTTGACACACTCGTGTTTTATGTCGTTTTCGAGTGGACGTTCGGAGCTACTCCTTTTTCACTCCTTTTACTCCAAATTTACCATTCTCGATAGGAATGGAACAGTTCCGAAATCCAAACGAAAACGACATTACTAACCTACAGCACAGACTAGCCACAAGAAGATGAGAATCCCCGGCAGCCATTTTAATTTGCCTACAAGCTTCAACTGTCAGATATCAGATAAAAAATGAGAATGTGTGTATAAAAACCTCACGTAGACAGTAGGAATCTTCAGACACCGGTTAAATTGTTGTAGCAATTAACATCTATTCATCGACGCGGGTTTTAGAGGGTGAAACGTACGAAACATTCCCATCTTCATATGGCTAATCTCCTGGTAGGTCTTTTTTTTTTCTATCCACATACCTATATGAATTACCTATGTATGTATTAAATAAATTGAACATACCTCAATGTTAATCTGCCCCTAGCTATTCAAAAAAAAAACAAAACTCAAATGTGCACCACCCTTCAATTAATTAAAATGTCATTTTATAAAAGGTTTATTGGCATCACTAAAATTCAATCATCCCGCGCAAAACTTTTCATCCCTCAACACTGGCTGAACCTGGGCAGACTGTCAGTTTACCGTCAGTCCAGTAAAATAAAAAAGAAAAAAACTTTAAAACGTTCAAGTTTCTCTTCGCGTAGACAGTTTTTTCCATAGTGAACTCTATCCCTGCTTCCACTATTGTTACGTTTTTTTTTTCTTTTTGCAACAAAACATTGAACAAGAGTACGCGCCAATCCCAATCTCTAGTATTCACACCACAACGGCAGTGAACCACCAAAACAATAAATCATTTTTCCATCAATAATCCCCGAGGCAAAAATAATGCTGACAGTGTCAAGGGTGTCGTCGTCCATGTCCACACTACAAAACGCTGCGTTGTGAACTCGCACTCGCTTCGCTTCTCATCCGCTTACTCGCTTCTTACCGAATAATGTTCAATTTTATTATTTCCATATTTACAAACACTCGTATTGGTCAAGAATTGTTCGACTCTCCGGCCTCCTCCGATCTCGAGTCGTTCTCCATGTTCATTGTATTTTTCTACATCAAGTTGCTTTACATTCTGCTAACGATCTACCTAACCCTGTACCACATCAACCTAAACAACCTCTAAATCCATAATCGCTCACGGTTTGTCTAGTTCGTGTTGTGTTTGTGTTTGCAAGGATGCCCCAACTATTTCATTTCGTAGCTGAACAATTCAAGGAAAGCCTTATGTTAGGCGGCCAATCCCAGCACATGGTCGCTGGTCGACTGTGTCAATATTTGAAGCCCTGGCAATTGGAGGGCCTCAGGTTCCTCTACAAAAACCACGAGAAAGGAGAAGCTTGCATCCTGAATGACGAGAGTGGCCTGGGAAAGGTCGTCACTGTTGCGACGTTTCTCGGTTCAATCCTAACCAATGACACTACAAAAAAGTGTTTGATTGTGGTTCGGGACGAGGAAGCTATAGAGGAATGGCGATTCCACTTGAGCGTGCTAACCCATTTGACAGTTAAAGTGATCGAGAAGACAACTGGTGAGTTAATTTGTGTGTTAACTAGGCAAGGTGGGGTGGGGTGGGGTGGTATAGGAGGCTAAATTATCTTTCAGCTCCTGGGGGGTTGGTTGTTCACATAGTGCATTCTGTTTTTAGGGTAACTTCTGATCAGATAAATATATAATAAAATCTAAACGAGCTGCGAGCTGCTTGCTTGCATTTAACGCGTGCTATAGAAATGAGTTTATTGGAGAACCTATAAATGTAATAATTTGTTGTTCTCCTTCTCGCGCTCGCTGAATTATGGAGGGAAATCTTTTATCGGTTTATATTTTATGAGTCGACGTGAAATGGGTTGTGGACGTCATTATTTCTGAGCTTGTTCATTGTGTCTACTTCTACTTGTTTAGATTGGATTTAAAAAAAAAAACAACAATAATTCTAGTTGGCAGTCTTGTGGTCTCCTTACAAAACTAATTTTTAATGCCTTTTTATTTTCAAGAGTATTTTTAGTTTTTTGTTTTGGTGGCGACAAGTTTTATCAAATCAATGACTTTTTATGGGTTTGGTTTTAACAAATTTGACTGCTATAGAAATATGTACATATATATTTATTTATTTTTATAAATTCCCTTAAACAATTTTTTTGGTGTATGGGCTTTCTGGGAAATTAAAAAAAAATTAACTAAAATTATTATAAATAAGTTTTTAGGTTTGATAGATACTGATCAAGTCATAGAAGTACAGGGTGTTAAAAAAAAACAAAAAGTGGAAATTATGAACTTGAATAGCTTTTTGATTATTTTTTTTATGATGTTTTTATACCTACTACATTTTTTTTGAAGAAATATTTCATGGATATGGTGGGGCTAAAAATGATTTACAGAGAATGAATACATTCAAACCTTTGTTACCGCTTCCGAATTAGCCAAAATTGGCTTACTGATTTATTTCACGTCCTCAACATAATTCTTCTCGATTTTAAACTTTTACTTGGAACACCTTGATCACCCACTTGCGTATTTATCCTTCCAACTTGTTATCGGATGCTATAGTTATGTATGTTTTGATATCCCGATTGTTTGACCAATTCTTCATGTACTAAAATGTGTTGAATTGCTTGATGTAGAATCGGATCTTCATGATTAATGGGCTCGACTCCAGTGGGCTCCTGGTTTTTCAATTACAGCCGACCTAAAATTCTTCTCTGTTTTGTGTGGCGGAAGCATTCGATTTTTTCTTCTTCTTTACAATACGCGCAGCGTTTCATCAAATGAGTCGTGACTTTCTGGATTTTATGTTGGCTAAGAAAAAACTCATTTTATCTTGTTTTACTCCATATTTTACATATATATATACACATAGCTTCCTAAAGTTAAATAGGTTTTCTTAAGCTTAGAAGTAAATTTCTGTTTAACGAATTACTCTTGCAGATATTAACTATGAAACGGTATTTCTTATCAAATGGAGTACTTTAAAAAATATCTGCGAAATTGATAAAGTAAACTTCGATCACATAATCGTCGACAATCGGGGGGAAATGCTAAATAACAAATTCTGTACCGGAATCCTGCTGAGATATTTCGAAAACAAAACATCCATAATCATCTCCAGTGCTGATGTCACGGTAAAGAAACAAAATAAATTATCTCGTAACAATCATTTAATCCTAAAATCAAATATTTTCTATTTACAGTCCGATATAAAACTCCTGCACATTCTTCTGAGACTCTGTGGCCGTCTTGAAAGAAATTTTGTAGATGTTAAAGTATTTGAAGATAAATTTCAATTGCCACAGCTTAAAGAAGGTGTTAGCAACAAAGTTGACTTGGAGGATTATTTTTTAAAACGTGAAAGAGTCATTAATTTCTGCCGGTAAGTTAATGTCGCTAGAAAAAAATATATTTAATACATAACTTGATGCTAGAATAATTAAAGTCCAAAATGCATTATTTGTTATTAAATACAATTCTGCTTAGCTTTGGAATTTTCTGGAAGTTCCTCTAACATTGCCTATGGATTTGGTATGCGTCTTTACTAACAATATTTCATTTATTTTTAAGTTTATGTTTATTGGTAAAAGTTGTTAATGTGGGCTTTGTTTTTTTTTTTTCAATTTGATAAAACAGAGAATTTCGCCTGAGACGCTACTGTCATCAATTCGATGAGGAATTCCCAATTGTGACACGAAATGAATTCCAAAGGCATCTCGAGCAGTGGCAAAAGCAAAATAAAAATTCAATAAGTTCTGGATCTGTAAAACTTTTGAGTTCTTCGTCCGAAAAGGACACTGAGGAATTATTCAAAGAATATTTTCAGGTTAAACAAGAACGTGACATCTATGGACTGGATGATGAGGTACAAAGAATTAATCAAGAACCCAGTGTTATGGATTATCAGGATGTAGCAAATATGTCAGATGATTTGGTTGTTATGTCGCCGCTGCTCTTGGTTTCTGAATCCGAATCTGACGATGATCAAACTCAAATACAAAATGACCGAAATAGTCAATTTATCGAAGAAATCAACGACGAAGAAGATGTAATTCGAGATAAAGCCAAGAAAACATGGAAAGATTCTGATGAAAATACCTCCTTAAAGAATCGAAGAAAATCTAAAAAGCCCATCAAGACTCCAACAAGAAGCAATAATAATAATTTGCATCTGGATGACAGTAAAAGTCTTAGATCTCGGACATTATTAAGTCCTAAAAAACCGTTGCCCATACGGACAAAATCTAGAAAATCTGTGGAGACTGATAACGTGAAGGTGGATGGTAATACAAAGCAAAAGAAAGACAAAGAAACAGAGAGGACAAAAACACAAGAAAATATGAAGAAATTTAGTCCAAAAGGCGAAGAAAAGACAAAATTAAATAAGGAGAATAAAAAAGTAAAAGAAACCCAAGAGAAGCAGAAAAGGTCTTCTTCTAAAAAAGATAACAAAGAGAAGGGTAAAGACAACGCAAAGCTCCCGGAAGGTGAAAACCCTTCATCCAAAGAAATTCAGAGGACACAAAATATTTCGAAGGACAAATTACCTGACAAAAGTTCAAAGCAAAAACACGATGAAGCTGAGATAGGTCTAAAATTAGAAAAAGCAAAACCAGTTCAGGAAACACCGAAATCAACAAAGACAGCTGAGGTGAAATTGAGACAATTCCAAAGCAATAGGAATGATAAACAAGAAAAATCGAAAGCCACAAAACAAATTCAACCGGAGAAAGAAATCCAAATTGCTGCTGACCATAAAAACAGCTCCCCCTCTAAGGACATAAGCAAGAAAAAAGTTGAAGAAAAGGAAAAAAACGACAACACCCTCATTTCCAGTAAAGTGTATTCCTCAATTTCTCTAATGCTCGAAGAAGCTCAAAAATTTGTCAACAACGAAAATATCGGGAGAAGAGCGAAGAAATCAGAAAACACAAACAGACGAGCCAAAACACTTGAAGTGCCAGAAATGACCATAATGAAAAATAAAAATATAGAAGGCCCTACCAAAAGTATATCAATTTCAAAGAGTCCTCAGACTCCATTACAAGCAAGCAAACTAACTGCAAACAAAAATAAAAACAAACCTGAAACTCCCAAACGAAACACAAAGAATCTGACGGAATTAAAGCCCATAGGTGTGCACAGTATATCTACTCGTGGCATGGAACGCCATACACGATCAAATCGAGGCATAAGTAAATACATGAAAGTAGCGGTTGCACAGGTAGGCATAGATAAAAAAACGCCAGCTAAAAGATTAACCCGACGTCGTCGATCAGTAGTTTTTTTGAGAAAAGTCTCTCCAAACTCAAAAAATGATAAACCACCATCGCCGACACCGTCGGTTATTAGTGAGAGTCAGGCCGAAAGTATACAGCTTGGCCAGGCCCTTACTCCAACAAATAATTCCGTTGTTCCAGACTTCATTGCACCAGCGCCAAGGAACTTCGACTATCCCTTCCCATTGATGTTAGACAGGGAAACATCAGATTCTGAATGTCAAATTGCCTCACAGAATAGTAACAATAACGAAGTTATTGTGCTCACGGGTTCTTCAACCAACGATCGTGAAATGGAACCACCTAAGAGTACAGTATCTCGTCGGAAGACAATTGCCAAACCACCAATGGTTACAATCCATAGGCCCTTCAACAAAGCAAAATCCCCAGATCTCTTTAGTACTTGTAGTGACGTGAGTCTGCCGTGTTCACAGCAACATACAAACAAATCCCATTTCGAAGGCTTCAAGATCTTTGGTTCCGAGTTGCGGCAATCAGCTAAACCACGTTCATGTTTGGATATTCTCGAACGAATGCTTGAGCCTCGAAGTGGCATAGTGGCTGGGGAAAAAAATACCCCGGCGACACAAGAAAAGCCAAAAAGCTCCTCACATCAGCACTGCGTTGCAGATGAAGATGCTATGTTCGAGATAACAACGAATGGCACCTTTGGTAATACAATTCGAATTAACTCTAACGGGGAAATGTCTCCCATACGTAATAAAAATCAGTCAACGCCACCCACTTCCGGTCATCCCAAAAATAGAATTACCAATTACCTGATCAGCAACAGTCAGCATACGAGCAGTTTAGCTCAACCTTCGCCTTCATCCTTAGAGGATATTACTGAACTCTTGCCGAAAACACCGAAGCGACGGAAGTCACTGTCTGGAACTGTGAAACGTTCGCCACGGACCCTATCAACTGGTGTCACAGGTGGAAAATCACAATCAACGAAGCTCACACAGTGGCTAGTGAAAAATTCGAATTCCCAGATAGGTACAGAATTGCCGGGGAAACCACAATCAACTAAACGAAGGCGTCTGGATCTGTCCTTCCCAGACAAATAAGTTTATTCAATTTTGTTATAGATATATAAGCATAAATACAAAAAGGAAACAGACACTCACTTAAAACCTAACGAAGTAGGTTCCGCTGAGTTTATATTATTCTAACATATAATGTTGAATTTTAATATAATGTTTATTCCTAAAAAATATTACATAATTAAATATGCTCCCGCCCCCTCCCATGTAGTTAGAATAGTTTGAATTTAACCCAAATTAACAAAACTTAAAAAAAAAAAAAACAGTTTTAGTAAATTAAAAGTTCTTGTTTCATAAATAAGTTTTTATATTAATCATTTTTTAAATAAATAATTTTAATATCATACAATTGTTAGATTAATTTTTATTGAATAAAATGTTTTAAAAGAGAATTTTATGGAATACAGAAAAGAATGTGTTTTTTTATTTTAAGTACCAAACGGTTAATAATTACAGAAGAACGCTCTTGCCATCAGTGCTAACCAGTATGAGAAGATTTTATAAAAACAGACCTACATCCACAGAGAACTATTCGATCACGTGTCTGAAGTCTCCGTAGAGAGCGCGCGATGTAATCAATCAATGAAGGAAACAGTCTTAATAATGGTTCATTGCTTTAATTCACTTTATTATAATTCTCTAGTTTTTTCTTGATTTGGTAAAGAACATTGATAAATTCTTCATTACAGCTTTACGTTGAAACTCAAGTTCTCGTCGACATGCGAAACTCAAGAATGGTGGACATTGGAAGTTTACTTTCTCTGCACAATAGGTGTCCTTTCCAAGGGCGCTGAATTTAAAGTCACTCTCGGATCGCACTGAAAAATAAAATTTAGAAAATTGGGTCTTATCAAAATGTTTTCTTATTTTGAATTCAAGTATTGACGTTATTCCGTTATTTATGTTAAACTTACAGCAATATAAGCCTCCTAAGAAACATGTTTTGTGAATGGAATTAATCAAGTATGAATCGCCTTGTCCTGGGAAAGGTTTGATTGCAGAATAATCACCGTAAGCCACGCTCTTCCAATATGGCCAATGAGAAAGGTGCTCGTGATATTCAACTGAATATTTCCAATGACCGCTATTACTATCATCAGCTGTGATCTTGAAATCCAATCTGAAATGATTGTTTGATTAAAATTATTAATACAAAAAATATACAAAATGTTATTGAAGTTTTATAATAAAAGCAAAATATTCCCTATAACAAACGAAGCATAACGCCCGGATAAAGTGGGCCAAAAGAATTCTGTCCAACAGAAATAATGCGCAGATCAGCGCACCTGTAACCTGTCAGCCAAAAAAGTTTCTGTAAGGACCTAACTAAAGGATTTTTGAAAACCGTTGTGCAGTTTTTTCCAACCAGTGCCATTCAGAACCATTTCTATTTTTTCCAATACTAAGGACACGGCTAATGGTCAACCTTTAAAGGTTTTCGAAATGAAGTTTAAATGAAATAATGGCTCAAGGCGTTCCATTATTGATTTGAAAACTGCATTGAAGATATGACATTTGATTTTTATCTTATTATTATCATAGCTGAAAAAAGTCTCTTCCGGAAGTGCTATTCCACAATCATGATGTCTTTACTCAAATACTCCTTATGAGTTTTTATTTCATGTCAAACAAAAAAAAAATATATCTAGCATACCGCGATCTCCTCCCTATTTTAAGGTAACATCCACTTTTCGCCACAATTTTTTTAATAATAATTAGGTAAATAGAAAATTGATAATTGATAATTCATTTCCATTCTCCTTCTTTTTCGTATGTGGCTTTTTTCAAAATTTTGAAGAATAGAATTGTAATTATTTTGAGTGTATTTGAATTGTAAGTTTGTGGTTTCTTTCTTTGTACAAATATAACATACCAACTACATATAATCAAGTAAAAAAACCATAAAACGAATTTCGGCGTCGTCGTTAGAAAAACCTTCACACAATAAAATGCCGCACAGCATATACAAGATGATATTTCCATCTGATTTGCCGGCCAACCGTTTCTATTTTTAGAATATTTTGTTTACACACCAACAGGGAATTGGTATTCCATACAAAAATGCTTTTTTCATTTTGTTAAATTTAACTACTCAAATGTAATGTGCCACATTTGAAAAAAAAACAAAAAAACAACGATTGGTACTCACATTGTTGGATTAAGTGATCGCATTTGTCGAAAATCGGCAACATATTCCCATACGTCTTCCGGTCTGGATTCGAGGATAAGATTGTCGATTTGATAATTATGATAGCCGCTTGAGAAGAGGATGTAAATTACTAAAAGACTTACGCTGACTATAGCTAGACGTTTTCGATTCCATTGTGTTCGAGCCATATTTAGGGAAACAAATCAAATATTAAATATTTAATGCAAACACTCACTGATCATATAGACACGCGAAGATAAAATAATGTACGACTTAACGGATCGAGATGAAAAAAGAGACTGGAACTGGAATTGTTGTGAAGTGGACTTGAGGGAGTCCATGTTATCATACTATAACAAAATATGGGTAGGTACATTTTTCTATGGGGGGAAAAAAAGAAGAAAGATATCTGAACAACCTCGTAGGGAATAAATGCTACATATTTAGAAGATAAAATCATAGAAAAACGAAAGATTTTGAAATCGAGTAAAACATACGTTTGCATGATTCCACATCAGATATCAGAACCATGTTTGGAAAGTGTTTGGATATATTTAAGTACGTTATCTAATAAATATTTAAAACATCCAACCGGAAATTTCTTATAATGAATTTTTCGACTTTAAAAAAGTTTGGGTTGTTTAGGATTTAGGAAATATAAAAAAAGTTGGAGGGCGTAGTTTGGGTCGAAAACCATAAATGAGGGGTATGGGGGGGGGGGTCGAAAACCGTATCTCATTGGATAGTACCTCGGGGAAAGGCCGGGTCACAAAGGTACCAAATTGTGCTAATTTTCAAAAAATAAAAAATCAGTTTTTCTTCAATGAGCACATCTGCTTTCACGTTGTTGGGGAATTCAAAAAATCTGTACAAAAATTTGAAGGTTTTTCGGGCCCTTTTTTAAAATTCCGTTAGAGGGGTATAGGTACTGCACCAGGTGTCTGCCAATAATTTTTTTTAATAGAATTGACTATATTATTAATATATCATTCTAATTCAAGAAAAACTGATTTTTTTATTTTTTTGAATATTGGAATTTGTGACACCGCCGTTCCCAGAGGTACTATCATATGAGATTTCGAGTGCCCATACCATGTTCAGCATGTCTAATGGAATGACTTCACGGCAGTTAGGTATTTTATTTTTTAGGAATAGCAAAAATAGAAAATGACGGTTTTAATAGGTGGTGTGTTCCATTGGGCCTTGCAAAGTTCTTTATAGTACTTCCTAGTAGATGGTGAATGGATCTCTTTCAATTTCGTTTTTTTTGTTTTTGTATTTTATTTTAAATTAGATTAACGTCAACAACAGTGATGTTCTACGAAATTTCTTTTTAATGTTTTTTTTTAAAAGGTGTGGAAACATTTCGACATTAATGAACTACTTCGACCACAGAGTAGAAGTAGTTGACTGCAGCTAGAAGTACTTGTCATTGGCAGTAGATACTGGAGCCCAAAGGAACACAGCTTATATTCTGAATACTCAAAAAAAGTTTTTATAATTTTCAATTTTTTTAAAACAAAATACATAGTTACCCTTATCTTTTGTTAACGGTGATTTGAGTTTTTCAACAAAGACCAAACTAGAGATTATCCACATATTAGGTCTGTTTGGAAACGTTAAATTTTTCCCAAATTTTCACAAAAACCCCAAATGAAAAAAAACAGTTTTGGGAAACTATTTCTAGTTCCGAAAAACATAGGTCAAAAAATCCAACCCTAAATTCGAATTCTAGCAAATAAACGGGTACCTATAAAATATTAAAATTTTCCAGACACTTCCTTTCGATTCGACCATTTCGCTTCCCTATCATTCCGTATCTGTCATAATTTTTCAATTGGGAAGTTCGCCCAGACATCAGTTCGTGAACAAAGTGATTTGTGAATAAATTCTAAATTGTCTCAAAATATTATTGTCAAAAAAAAAAGTTTTCCGTTTTAGCTAAAGCTTATAACAATTGAAAATCAGAGTTCTACTACAATTGCTAAAAATATGTAAACACTTTAAAAGAATAGTTATTTTCTATAATCTGTTCTTGTGGATCTCCACTCCATTTCGGAAATTTTTTCTCATAAAAACGTTGCAAATTATTGAATAAATGTTATTAGAGCAAAATTTAAGAATCAATAAATATTAAAAACTTTATTTTTATTAAAGAAATAATCGATTAATACAAAGCAGAAAAATCATTCGCTGTTGTTTGTATTTCTTTGTTTACCCTCTGAGTAAATTTTGACGAACCTGTAAAAAAAGAAGGAGAAAAGATAAAAGGTTTGTTTAGTTACAAAATAGTTAGATTAGAACAGATGAGATTAGAACAGAATAGCACAGCACGTCAGAACAAGTTAGAACAGGAAATCTGTTCTAAGTTGTTCTACCTAAAAAGCTAGTACAGAAAATCCTGTTCGAAACATTGAACAGCAAACCAGAACAGTTTAGAACAGAAAATTCCTCGTTGAACAGCAAAAAGTTGTACTTTTCTGTTCGAAACTGTTCCGAACAGCCTCGTTGAACAAACCTAAAGATAGTTTCACGAAAAGACGAATGGACCTCTGGCACCAAATGCCAGAAGTGTCAGTGTAAAAAAAAATTACAATCTGACAGCACTCTCTGGTTGGAAAACAAAACCAAATATAAAAGTACGAAGGCGAGCCAAGAAAGTCGGGTGTTTAATTATAGTGATTAACATGTACTAAATTAATGTTTTTTTGTCAAACACTTGAAAAAATGTTCACTAAAGTGTTTAGAACCTAATTAATAGGTAATTCGATGGCAAATTTATGTTTTCACTTCCAAATACAAAAAATAATCAAATGACCGGATTTTTAACTCTGCCAAGAGCCTGTAAATATTTTCCAACCGGGGGACTTTTTTGTTTTTGTTTTTAGATGTCAAATTAGAAAGAGAAAAGACAAAGACCAATCTTGGAAGAGCTCTATTTTAAGTAAGAGTAAACGAGTAAACCACTTAGTTTTTCATACAAACAGAACTACTTCTTTCTCATTCGATGTCACACGTATAAAAAATGTCTTCTACATTTCCCTGAATTTGAAATGTCACCCTAGACTTCATATTTGCAAGTTGCAACATCTTGGGTTTTTTTTTGTCATCGGAGTGATTTAAAAAACTCCATATAAATTAAAACAATTATTTCAAAATAAAACTCAAAGTAATATTTAATTGAAAAAATCTTATCTTATTGCTACGAAAGTTTATCACCTTAGTTTGTCTTGATTTTTCATAAACGTGAAAAAAGTGTCCGAAAAATATTTTCTTTTTTTTTTATGTTTCGTTTCTTTTGTGTCCGCTGTCCCATGTCATAGAAAAATTTAATCAAATAAAAAGTGTAGAAAGTGCAAAACACCCAGAAAAGAAGAAAGAAAGCAGCCTTTTTTCTATTATTTGATTTCTTCAAATCGGAAATAAATTTGAAAGCAAATAGGAACACTAGAAATTTGAAGTAAATTTAACTCCAGAGACGTAGTTTTTATGTTTTTATTTTTTAACTTTTTAAAGAAAACAAAATAAATAAATCAAAGGTTAAACTGGTTTTTTTCCATACTGTGCTGCACCTTCTCCTCCTCCTCCTTTGAAACTATTCCATCGCATTCAGGTAAGCAATTTTATTTTATTTTTTGTACCTTTGTTTAATTCCAATTTCTTTTTGTATGCCTAGTGTTTTTTTTTTTTTGTTATAAAGGAACCTTCTGCAGCGAAGGATAGATAAACAGTTTAAAAGACAACAAAATTGCAACTTCCTGTTTTCAGATTAGATAGTCAATAGAGCGAGTGTGAAATTGTTGTTCTTGGTGTAGTTGCTGTTGCTACTGCTTCATGAATATTGTGTTATTTCTTCAGGAATTTTATTGAATAAATTATAAAAGAAAAGGCATAAGTCACCCAATAGATCGTTGCTTGTCGCTTGTTTTTTTTCAGTAGGCAGGTACTCAAATTCAGCTTGTTACAAATACCAAAAACCATGAGTTATATTAATTTTGTATTCCATTTCATGCCATTTTATATTGTTTTATGAGCCTCCGGGGTCCAAATCCAGAGTGTGTCCCTCTTGCAAGCGAGTCATTTTTTGTTGCCAAGTTTATTGACTAGTTTTGGGTTCGTTTAGCTCGTGCCTCGTTCGAATTAGTCATTTGAAATTATCATCATTTTAGCTGCTATCACCGAAACACCATCAAATCGGTCTTGTCGTTCGCCTACAACTGGAAGGTTTTTCTGGTGATTCTATTTTCGAGCGAAAATTGTTTGGTTATCTAAATTTATCAACAAAATCTTTTTATTGTTCGTTTCCATTTTCTTTTTATTTCATTTTTATATTCTGTCTTATTGTCCAAAAAACAACTTCAACCGTGATCCGTGTGTCTAAGGAGACGTACAATAATTTGCGTCTTTTGAAATAAAGTATTGTAAATATCTGATTGGGGGAAGTTGTGCTGTGTTCAATTCGTTCAAGGACAAATTTTAACCTTGTAATCAAGAGATACAATGATATATGTAGATAGTTAATGGAAAATATATTAAGAATCAATTTTTCTGTCTGAGTCAATATTTCTGCGTTAAGCCCTTCCTGTTCGGGCTATTATATCTTTTGTTTAGGACATCAACAACAGCCAGTGCACTGTGCAGTTGCGTTCGGTTTGTTGGGGTAAAACAAAATTACGGATTTTAACCATTCGATTTTTGCCGAGTTGCCAATCGCCTCTTCAAATTAGGTGACTCGCCGCACAGCACTTAAACACGTTTAGGTGACTAAAATCCGATCCAATGAAGCTGAAAAACTAACAGTTAACCCAAATAATAAATAAAAAAATCCCCTTCGCCGCACTTAACAATAGGCACTAAACCAAAAATTAATATTATTATTTATAAAATATTTTTGTTCGCTTCTATAAATTCTGTTGAAATTCAGTTGATAACGTTAGAATGAAGCTATAATTCTAGTGGATATCGATGATGGTACAGTTTTATGGGAAGAAACAAATGTATGAAGAGTTTCAAATTTAACATTACTACGAAAGGTCGCCTGGTCTTTGTTATTTAATAGAAAAAAAAAAAAACAAAACGACATCCAATAATATTATAAATATAATAAATATTTTTTTAATATCGCAGTTATGCTGTTCTGGAATTATCTGAACAAAAAAGTACAAAATTAATTTGTACATATAGGTATATACAATTTAAAAAAGAATCTTAAGTAGGTATACAAATTGTTAGTAGGTATAAACTCATTCACTTTAGAACCTTATTTCAAATAAATTTATCAACACTTTTTTGAGATACTGAAAAATCTAAAAACAAAAAAGTTTGCAATGTTATTTCAACTTTTAAGGAGCTCCTTTATACAAATTTTGATCGAAATCGGTGCCATTTTGCGGAACTACAGGGTGCTTTTTTTATGGTCCAGGTCACGTTGATAAGGTGCATGCCTGCTATGCAGGAGGCAAATGCTACAGATTATACTGTAAGAGAAACTGTATTATACGTGATCTTATACTTTTTTGATGTGAAACGAAAATAGAAGAATAATGAAATAATGACTATTCGATATTCAATTTAATCTAATTTAAAAAAAAAAAACAAAAATTGCTGTGAAGGTGACAACAAATTTTTCAAAATATGGCCTTGAGAACAAAAAAAAATTGTCCAAATATGATAATGACAAAATAATCACAACTTGACAACTTAGTCATTGTTTTTAATAGACAATTATGTATGGCACATGTCAAGAAGTATGAAACTGTCAATTTTTATCGAAAATAGAGCACAGCGCCTGCATATTATACGCACGACATTGTTAATCCAAGCAGTAGCTCTCCGCTAGTCAGGGCCTTCAATTAGTTCAGTAGCATTTCATTTCGCTTCAAACCACTATAGCATATGGTATTGTTAGAAACAACTCACTTATTGTTTACTTAGTGTTACAGATTAACTTGTTTACCACAAATACTTTGATAAGACAGCAAATTTCTCAATCAGTGAATTGTTCTCTGTTTAAAACAAGAAGCCATTATGTGGGTAATTTTATTTTTAATAATTAATTAGAGTGAGGTTTTCTAGCAAGAATCGATAAGCGTGATCCATGGTGATTTAATTCGAATGAGAAGATATAAAAAAATATAAAAACTGGCGGCCGGCGTTTTCATGACTGTTTGATGTTTGTTTCATTCAAACAAAGAACAAGAATAATTATTGCGGTTGTCAATGGTTCATTGTTGCAATTTCTATAAATATTTCACTTTCGTTTTTGGATTGGGACAAATTCCAATTCAAATGTCATGCAGAACGATTTTTTTGGTTTTTTCATTATTTTAATCCAGTCGAGAGGATTGAATATTCATAGTCTGCTCTCTTTCAATTAATGCTTCGCAAGACGTGTGCAAGGTCAATGGTCGTTTTGAATTTATATTTTTTCTTTTGTTTGTATTTGGTGTGTATTTTGAACGGATTATTATTTGCATGTAAAGCGAAATGTATAAATATAAATAAATATAAAACGAAAAATTTATTACACTTGATGTGTGTTTCTGTATGTGTTCGTTCATTTGTTTATTTTTATTTCTTGAATTATGTACTCTTCTTTGGCAATGTTTAATTATTGTTTATCGATAAAAGGTTAATTCAAATATCTAACAGTCTGTGTCAAGTTCATATAAGCATATTTTATTAGTTTTCTTGTTTGTATACAAAAATTGGTAAAACTCAAGAGGCAGGCTCCTCCTTGGCAAAATGCTGTCGATCTCTCTAAAAATGCATTTCTGTTCTTTTCAATTTAAATTGCTGCCTCAGTTCAAAACAGTATATGGAAGACGCAGGTTGTAAAAAGTTTGAAAACCGCGAAAAAAAACTATCAAATTCGATTCGCTTAAAGTTTCATAATCATGATTGTAACTTCAAGACGCTAGCGCGAGGTCGTATTTCTTAAAGAAAATGCATTTAACTTGACCTCAACTCAAGTAAATACACAAAATCGCTAGAATCTTGTCTACTTGTATCTTGTGTGTACATTTATTATGGAAAAGAACAAATAATAATGTACCAAAGAGATGTCAGCCGGAAAATAAATAAACAAAAGTATCCGGCATTTTGTCATTGAGTACATTATTTTTTTTCTTTATATGAGTTTTTGTGATATATTGCACCTATACGCGTTTTTTTGTTGTTGTTTATGCATACAATTTAACTAAGCTTTTGCTCACATTTCTTGGAGCGTGTATGTTATGTGAACAACAACATAGTCTGGGAGATCATGTTTTGACATAAGAAATGGCAAATAAATATAGTGCCAAATAATTTAAATGCAACATTTAAAAAAGGCGAAATTACCTTGCTTAAGCTGTCTAGAAGGGAAGTGTTGGTGTGCGCAATTGACTGACAACAATTGACATCGCCTCATGATCGGTAATGGTGGAGAGACTTGTTGAAGGAGGTCAAAAACGAAACACGTTTGTAGATTCGATCATGATTATAAAACATTATTTATGGCTTTTTTTTTTAACTTATTCTAAAGGAAGTCGCAATAACAGCGTGTTTTATATAGATTGATGTTGAAACCATAACCATAAAATAAAACTTTACCATCAAGACTATTCATATTCATATGTCATAGGCATTCATAACGTTGGGGAGCTTTTCTGATTATCTGCTTCCCTACGACAACAACAGAGACGTTGTTTTCTGTTTTTATTGTCATTATTGTTGGTTTTTTCATTCAGCTCTTTGTCTAGATTAGATAATAGGAAATATTGAATTTTCTTGCAGTTTAAAAAGCTTATCTTGCACATCTTTGAACACACAAGTTTATAATAATTAATGTGAAGGTATACCTCTGCCTACCTACTTACATACCTAAACTGGGATTTGTGCGTTAACATGCTCTTCAGGTTCGTCTTCGTAAGAAATATTGATTGGAAACAATATTATTACATACATACATGTGTTTATTTATTTTTTTTTTTTTTAAGTGGGCTTACTTTTGTTTTCAGCTGATAAGATACTTTCCACTTGGCTTCTTTGAAAATTGAATTGATATTAAATGTATGAATGTTATATATACTTAATCGGAGAGGTGAATCGTGACGTATCTGGGCAGGTAATCGTATCAAAGAAACCTTTAAAAGAAAAAGAAAATACACAATGTTTTGGACTGAGTAAAAAATTCCATTGCTAATTTTGCCTTCATTATTATTTTGAATGTTAAATGTTTGGAAGTTAAACCTTTTTTTTACGTTACCAACAATAAGATTCGTGATTTGTTACTTCCTGTGTGTAGAAATAAATTATCGCAAAAGAATTCTAATGAATGTAGGTATTTCACGGTTGCAGAGAACGGCTAAGAAAGAGTCGGGTTTTTTTTGTATTGAACTGCTTTTGTCAATGTCGGAATCTGACCATTTCATGCTTGAAGATTTTGAATAAGACGCGTTTTTTTTATTCAAATAAATAGCAATAAAATAGTAAAACCTTGGGACCAGGTTAAAATTGAGGTTTTTAATGTCGTTTTGAGACTTCTCTTTTTATGTCCGCCCAAAGATTTTCAAAGGGATTGAGGTACGGAGACTGAGCAGGCCACTCCTAGACCTCAATCTTCTTGTCCTAAAATTATTGTTCAGCTGTTCTGCTGGTGTGCTTTGGGTCATTATTCTGCTAAAAGACCCATTTAAGCGGAATTTTGAAGTCTGCATATGGTAGCATGATGTTCTGCAAAATTTCTACACACGAGTGTTCATTAATTATACTTTTGATCCAATATATTGGACCAATTCCATAGTATGAGAAGCATCCCCATATCATAATACGTGTTCCTCCGTGTTTTATCGTTTTGGTGGAGTATCTAGGATCATATTCGGTATTTGGTGATCGTCTTACATACTCCCGAAATCCTTTACCACCATAAAGTACAACTTTAATCTCGTCAGTCCAAATAATATTCCTCCATTTTTCAGGAACCCATCCCAAATGATCTCGCGCAAACTTTATTCTTTTGGCTATGGCCATTTCCTTCAGAAGTGGGATTGCGGGCATTCAAGTTGTGATCCCTAAATCGTCTCCTTACAATATGGATACCGCATAGTAAATCAAGTTCACGCACAATCTGTGTAGCTGCAGCAGTAGTATGCATTCTTGAAAACCGAACAATACGATTTATGTAAGATGGCGTAAGAATGTTTTTACGCCACCGTGTTTCCGCTTTCCCTCAAATGTAATGTCTTTTCTTGCCATTTTCGCCGAACACCCAACAAGTTCCTGAACTTCCTCATAGGTGTTGCCGTCTGTTATTAGGTTTTTAATGAGTTGGCGCCTTGTTGGTGTCCAGTGTTTACCACGACCCACTTCATAAGACAAAATAATTATTTTTTTTAAACAAATTCGGTTGGATAAAATAAAAGAATAGGACATCCAGATCATAATTGAAGGAAACACAATATTTTAAATTGAACTTGACGATAATACTGCTATTATTTTGCTCGCTTAAAATACGGAAAGGCACCAGACAAAGTGACATTTACTCAATGCACTAAGAATTAACCGTTAAACTATGACTTCAAATGGTTAACTTAATATCCATGAGCACCACACTACAGTAGAAGTAAGAAAAAGTGGCTGCATTATAAAGATATGACAAATTATATTTTTTAACAGATTACACTGCTATTATATTGCTCGGCACTGTATGTTCGATTGAAAACTAGATTGAAAAAAAAATATTTGTAGGAGAGTATGTATGTACATATGGTATCAAATTTTTATGTATTTTCTTAAACCCTGAAAGAAAAAAGTTATCAACAAGAATGTATAGTGATTCACTTATGTATGTACATTATGTTCATATATAATATTAGTTGAGAGCGGTTAGAACAATTAGATGTCGTGTAATGTTAACTGTTATTTCGGACAAGTATAAACTTTTACTTGACGATAGATTTTATATTAAGATATGTCTTCGATTATTGGATTTGTTTTATAGGAGTGGGTAATTTAATTCGTAGAATCAAAGAATTACTAATTTCGATTATGAAATAATGAACAAAAAAGCTGATTCATAACAAAAAAATCAACATGTGCTTTTTTCGTGTGTTAAGAGTTACATATATATTTCCATTCTACAGCCCCTTAATGGACAGTCATCGCAAGGTATGCACACACGTCGCTGTTTTTATACAACGTCAATAGTCTATAATGATAATTGTTTTGAACACAATCGTTATACGCAAAGTTTTTCTACAAGTTGTAAGCCTTATTGCCATACTCTCTACAAAACATGTAGGAATACGTTATTAAATTATTCAAACATCTCTGTATACGACGAATAAGATTGACTCACAAAATCATAGGTACATACATATGTATTTGCTTTTATCTTGTTTGAATAAATTCAATTTACTGTCATGTCATATATATTTTTAAAACCCAATCAATTAAACATCGCACTTCTGCTTTTTTTTTTGTGTTGTTTTTCAAATTTTTAGAGCATCTTCTTCTATAAAATAAATTATGCTCGTTCGTTACTAAAAATAATCTTGACTCTATAACTTTTTGTTAGATTACCATCAACCTGAACGTATGAAGGTGCAAGTACATCATTTTGTATGAAAAGACGGGGCAATTTGTTGGGCTTCCTTTGGGGCAAATTTAATTATAATACCCATCAACCAGTGAGTAAATGCAGTGTTTAAAAAAAGTTATGGCCTTTAGTTTTATAGCGAACTTGAAACCAATGCCACTACCGTTATACAGTCAGACAAATAATATTTAGAAAAAAAGCCTTCTTTACAAATTGATTGTAATTGTAGTGTGTGTGACTGTGTGAGTGTGTTGGGCACACTTCAAAAAGGAGTTCATTCTTGAGTGGTAAATGCGAACTCTGTGCTATTATAAATCAAATTGTGTTCATATATAGAGTAGTTGATAGTGAAATGAAATTTGTTTTTACATCCAGTACCTACTTGGATTTATATGGGTAATTGACATGCAACTGTACCTATCCTCAAATAGAACAAAAAAAACAAGAACGTGTAAAATCGATAGTTGCACTTGTGTACCTAGTGTTTCTATTTTTTAAAGGATTGTTATTTAACCAATTACTCAAGGAATTGTATTTCTTTTCTTTTTCTGTAAAGGTCAGGGGACTTCTTGAACTACCTGTTTGTTTGTCAAACTATGTGATAGTGAGGAAAATTAATGCGATGTAGATAATTGCAGAAACCATACTTAAATGATATAAATAAAACTCAATTAATCGAAATCTTTAAAACAAATAATGTGTTTAATTATTCTAGGAAAAGTAAATGGAAGACTGCAGTGCAATAAGTCCCGTGGAAATAAATAGCCCAGGAAAACTAGACAAACAAAGGGCAAACTTAAAAAAAATACAACAAAGCTGAATTTTGGTAGAGAGCTTTGTTTTGTAGTCGTTACCACATTCTTAAAAGTTCCCTAAGTCTGAACAACTTCTTTAAAACTATGTGTAATTATGGGGGTAAAATTTAGTTTTTTTGTAAATATCTCAAAAACTATCAGAATTTTTGGAAAGAGATTTTGAGGTAAACGTGCACAAATGTTACAATATCAGTTCTTTGTTTTAATGTACTTTTTTCCACATCACCGCGGTGTAAGGTACTGGGAAGGTTTGAGTACATTTTTCTAAAAATCTGTTGCTCTTTAAGAAAAAAAGTCTTACAATCTTTATATTGTAAAATGTTTGTCTTGACGTTTCTTCAAAAAACAACTAATAATTTTCGAAAAAAAATTTCAAAAAAAATGTTCCCTTTCGTCCCACAAAGTCAAAAGCTTTGATCCAAATTAAAGGTAATTTTTAGGAAATCCTCAACACATTAAAATACATCTTTCCATTAAAATTCAGCATTGTCAAAAATTGAAAGCCTAATTTCCCTGGGCTAAAACTCCATGGCTCTTATTTCTTAATTTTATCATTTATTATCTTTTGAATTTGCAATGAAGCCCACCAGAACAAAGATTAAAACCCCACTCTTCTTA
Organism: Leucozona laternaria; assembly: GCA_932273885.2. Lineage (NCBI taxonomy): Eukaryota > Metazoa > Arthropoda > Insecta > Diptera > Syrphidae > Leucozona > Leucozona laternaria. The sequence continues at coordinate 101,998,781 of OW026367.1, forward strand.
CTTCTTTGCATATAGATCTTCAATTGTGTATCCGTGTCTTAAATAAGCGCGTTTAGAACTATTAAATTGTGTTTAAATAATTTTGATTAAGTATCTCAGGTCCTCCGCACATTGGTGCACTTTGTAGGGGAGAGCGGACAATTCCCATAATAACTGAACTACTTAACCGGTTTTGATGAAATTTGTAGGCATGATAGTTATTAATATAGACTGAAATTGTGGTTTTTTTTACTCCGATATCAACAAAAGATGACTACGAGACGATAAAAGTTTGAGTCTCGTCTCGAATAACTTTTGAACCCTGTCTCTTCAAAATTTTTTACTTACACTAGAACCATTATACTACATATTTTTATAAACAACAGTAAGACACCTTTCATATTTGCTTTTTTTTGTTTCTCTTTTGCACCACTGTGCGCCAACACTCGAGATGCAATCATCTTTTATCTGTGTGTGCATTTTAATCTGCGAGGTTATGTGGGAATTTCCAACATTTTGAAGTAAACTTGAAGATGAGGCGCTATCACAGTCCAAAGTTATAACTGTGGAAAGGTGGGTACAATTTTTTTTAAAATCCGCCACTACACCAACTTTGTCGATATTAAGGTTTTAAAAAAGCTGACAACGCTCGCCCTGCTTGCGAAATAATTTTAAACAGTTTGAAATTTGTTTGAATCATTCAACGCCCCGTGTCAAAAGTAACTGACCATTTTCTTAAATGTTCAAAATTCTGCTGCTATAGGTACGTATAATATAGTTGCATCATTCGGAGTGTTTTTAGCCTGGGCGAAACGCATTTGGACTAAAGGTCTCAAAAAAGTTTCAATCGAGCTATTCGTATACATTAAGAAATAATCAAGATGTCATCATTTTTTTCCAAAAAACAACCTTTTTGACGCAGTTGAAAACGACAAAATTTTGAACTAAAAAAAGGTTGAACGTTTTTGAAGATTATTTAAGCGTCGCCATCGTCAGCTACTTTCCATAGCTATGCGACTTTGAAATGCGATATAGCATCATCCTAAAAAAAATATATCAAAATGGTGGAAATTTCAGACTCTACAATTTGTAAAGTGTATTAAATATACGTTAGGTACTTAGGGATTGAGAAAAATTCGAAAAGTAAAAAATTTAAAAATATCGCCCTCTAAAAAAAAAATTAACACAAATGGGATTGTATTGCCTTAAGCTTTGAGGTTTACAACTTTCCCGCTTAAACCAATAAATTCGGAGATAAAAATAAATTCGTTTTTTCCAATATGGAAAATTTCGCCAGGGCCATGACGTTCCAAACACCTGCACTTAAACTTTTCTGATAGTCTTTTTCCAGATATGACAAAATTAGTCTACCTGTATTTCGTGCCACAAAACGGGTCTTTTTTGACTAACTTTCTTGACCGAGGACTACTGTAATGTGAGTTTCTCCCGAACAACATTCCACCCGGAAAATTTGACATTTCACTTTTCGCCTATTGTGAGTTTCACCCGAAATTTACTGATCGTTTGGGCGAAACTCACAATAGTTTTTAAAATTCCGGGCGAACAAAAAATTTCAAGGTGAAATATTTTTCGGATGAAACTCACAATAAGGCTGAATACCTTGATTAGCAAGTTCGTTCGATCGCTGCTTATACATTAAAAGTTTTGAGATTGTAAAGTCCTATAATAATTTTTTTATTTAAGCATTAAATTAAAATATTTATAAAAAGCTGTACATGCAGCACACAAAAGGTTCATGAACTCCATCATAATTCGTTCCATCAAATCTTTGATTCAAAAAATCTAGAGATCTTAAAGATCGTAGGTAAATATTTAGGTTTAGTTGTGACAACTGGCAAAAGATATTCTAAATCAATTGCTCCAATCAAAACATCATAAATAAATAATGTTTTCTTGACTGTTATTCTTTGAGTCAGAAATGGCATATTAATTAGGTCCAGACGGTGGTGGTATATGTGTGTTGATATTCCATCATGGCACATAGCGAAGGGTATAAAGAAGAAATCGTTTTTGCACAGGGTCCAGTCGAAGTCTATTGATATTAGTTCGGTAGCTCGAAGTCTAAACATAGCAACATTATTCGGTATTCTATCGCACATCAAGAGAGCAGTTTAAAGTTTTTAAAATGGACAAACGAAACTTAACCAAAATTATGCTTTGTTTTTTATTTCTGTTATTGTTATTATGATTACTGTGGTACTTTCATTTGATCAATATTTTAAAAGAAGTATAATTTTGAATCCATTTCGACGCATTTAATTTAAAGAATAAGTTCTCGTACATTGAGAACTGATTATATTTATTAAGCCTTAAAGGTTGGTTTCCATATTCATGTTCCTGTGATAGTTAAACACATACCAAGACATTATATCGCTTTTTGCTACCAGAATTAGAAATATTTAAAAAATTCAAATTACATTCAATTGAAATATTTTAAAATTATATTCATATAAAATTGTTTACCACAAACAAATTTATTTAATAAAAAAAAATTCTTCTCATTGTATTACTCATAGCTTGCTTTGGAGCACATTCAACATAAACAAAAACCCAAAACCAAATTCTATATCTCCCCAAAACAAATATAAAACAATCAAACCAAACAAATATCGAATTTCAAAAGTAAGTCACATTCAATGTTTAATGTTGTTTTTTATTTTTTTTTCTCATTCATACAATAACAATAATTATTTTATATTCATTTTGTTTGTATTATAGTGTTTTATTTTTTGTGTGTCTTTTATTTAAACAATAAAAAAAAAACAAAACAAAACAAAAATAATGACCGAATTGTTGCAATAAAATTCTTTAAATAATATTACAATTTCTTAAATGCGTAAAACCGACATTAATTGTTTTTTTTTGTCATTCTAACAACTTTACCTGAAACAAAAAAAAAATACATCTTCTTTTTTAATGTGATTTAACTAACCAAAATTATTTTAACAACTCAGTTTAACATTGTGTTAGCCCTTATTTCGAGTGTCGTTTGCTTACCTATCGATAAACGACTTTTGTCGAAAGGCGATCATCGAACTTCAATTGTTGCTGTCTCAGACGTCATCAGCTGTGTTTTCACAAGCCATTACAATAGCATAAAGCTATCCAGAAGGTTTTAAATACAACTTTAATGCCCCCAAGTTTTTGATTTGATCGACTTTTATCGCATCGAAGGTTAAACGACATTCGCAATAAGAGCCTTTACTAAAAATTTCTTTATAATAATCTTTTTTGTATTAATAGTTTTTCTTCTTTTATAATAAAATTCAGAACAGAAATTTATTAAACCTTTTATATTTGTCTTTTCATTTTCTTATAATGCAAAGTGAGAAAACAAAAGGACGATATGCAAGTCAATGTTGCCGGCATTCGAAGGAACATTAAAAACTTAGCGCACAACTACTCAGATGCTCAGGTAATATTGAAATTATTTACAAATATTTATTTATTTAATTTTTTAATAAATATGAGGAGTGATTTTTCAAAGCGGGATATAAACATTTTTTACTTTTTTTTTAAACGAAAAAAAAAAAATCAAAATTGAATAGTAGAAATTGGCTTCCAAAAACAGGCTTTCACCCAAATTCAAATTGGCCTATGAAAATAAGACTTATTCTTCGAAAAAAGGAAAATTAGGTCTTCACTTCAAAACCGACAAAACTAAATATTGGTGATTGGTGGAATTTTTATTTTTACTGTAGAAAGAAACATTCACTAAAGAGTACTCTAAATTTGGACCAGAGCTTTCAATTTTGTGAGAAGTGGAATGGGCAAAATTTATTTTCTTAAATTACTCAAAAGATACCACTTTTTTGGAAAAAAAATTCAAAGCAAAAATTTTAAATTATTCCCAAAATCTCCGCATAAGTGCACAGTGCCCTTCGGTGTCTCGGAAAAAAGTATATTAAAGCAAACAACTTATTGTAATGTTTGCGGACGTTTGGCTTGACAATTTTAAGCAATTAAGAATAAGCACGTTCAGGAAAATGAGATTCCAGATATTACGCTCCGTCAAAAAGTGAGCAGTCTAATACTAGCGATGACATTTCTCCAAAAACTTGTAATTTTTGTACATAAATTATGTATTGTATATTATGCAGTGGTTCAAACTATAAGGGCACTTTTTAAAAATGTAGGTACCCAAATCTCTCCACCAAAATTCAGCTACTTTAACTGAGTTAAATTCAGGAAATTAGTCGCAGTAAAGAATTTTGTTATTTGTTTCATGGTTTTTCAACGTGAATTATGCTCACTGATTTAATTTTATTATTTATTATTTGTTTCTTTCATCTTGTACAAAAAGTATTTTTACTTGCGATATAGGTACTATATGGGAAGTTATGGATTCGTACAAAAAATCGAACTCGAGATTTTGATCAAACTTTACATTACGATGATAGAGAAGTCAAAAAAAGTGGGTCTCGCAAAAACGTCCGTCTGTCTGTCTGTCTGTCTGTCTGTCTGTCTGTCTGTCTGTCTGTCTGTCGGTTCGACTACAGCCTAAACGGATGGGTCGATTTTCTTTAAACTTGGTACCTAGCGTTTTTTGGACATTCCCCCCACCCGTTTTTTTCTCTTTTTTTTTAGGACCAAAATTAACAGTAGCAGTCATACAAAATTTCTTGCCCAAAAAGGAAAAACTTATTTTTCTCAAATCCAGCGCTACCGAATTTGTTTTTAAGAACTCGATAAATTTAAATAGTTATAAGTTGCCGTTTAATAAAAAAAATGGTTCCGAAAAATGGTTATTAATGGTACCTCCCAAAGAACCATTTTTTTGATTTTCGCTTTTCTCGAAAACGGTTAAACTGATTCTGATCAATTTTTTTATGAAGAAGTATTGACACATTCTAAATAATATTGTGTACCAAAATTTTCAAAAAAATAGTTTTTAGATTTTTAAAAAAAGTTTTAATATTTTTTTTTGAAAACTCAATATTTCAAAAACGACCTGGTCGATTTTTATTAAACTTGGTAAATAGCAGTTTTTTTAACTTTATCTAGAAGATTTTTGACAAAAATTATTCTAATACCATTGTATATAGAACCTATAGTACTACCACGAGACTGATTTTTTCTTCTTTATATGTGGCCGTTACGCGGCGCTGGGCTCGTCGATTAGTTTGCAGTGGAGACTTGAGACACAAGGAAAAAGTAAGAAGTAAAAGAAAAAAATAGAAGAGAGGGTTGTATTTCATTGTTCTGACAACAATAAGAGGAGTAAAGGAGATAACTAAATCAGACATTTTTGCCATGACAACGACCAGAATATAGGAGAAAAATCGCTATATGTTTACATTTGTATGTAGGTATTCTATCGTTTATTATTTTTTACAAGGAAAACTTGAGTAGGTAGGTATTTGAATGTATAAGAATTAATTTTTTTTCTATTGCCAGGCTATAGGCATATGCTTATATATAATTACTTCATGATTTTATTTTTCAACACAATATTGAATTTGTTTTTAAATTTTCAGTTTTGATTTTCAAAGCAACGTTGTTAAATTTCACTATAGCTTAGTGGAATACAACGTTGCTACATTTTGAATTATGGTGCATAGGTAGGTATACCCAATTTTCAAGTATAGTAGGTACATAGGTATAGCTACATATATTTAATAGATTTTTGGTAGGCTTTTTTCACAGTAGGTATGTTATTATTATTGTTATTTTGAATAACAAAATTAATAATAATTATGTAGGTATTCGGTAGGTAGGTATAATTTGTTTTTTAAAGTTTAGGTAGGTATGAAGGTATAGGTATAGGTACATTATGTAAATATCAATGTAGGGATGTAGGTGGGTGGGTGGGTGTGTATGCACAGGGTGGTACCTATTAAAACATTTAATTTTTAAACATTTGAAAGAAATGTAGATAGGTACCTAACCTACATACATATATATGAATGTATTTGGTAGGTAGGTAGGTATGTACGTAAATTTTAAATATTAACCAACCACCCACATATTAAAAATTATTTTTCAAACCACATCAAATACCTTATAGGTACCTACAACCTACCTAGCTTTCTTTTTCGAAAAAAAAATACAACCTAGGTATCTACCCATTTATGGGTAAAAAAGGTACCTTTCTGTCCAAAAAAAATATTTTGTAGGTACCTGACTAATTATACAATTTAGACAAAAATTAAAAAAAATCAATTTTATTTTAAGTCGGTATCTACTTATGTATTTAGATTAAAAAAAAAAAAAAAATGAAATAAAAATAGGAATACATATAGGCAATTTAGCAAGATTTGAAAAAAATCAAATGCTTTTATTGGAAAAAATTGCTTTCATCAGCAGACAGTTTTTCGAAAATTAAAACAAAAATTAAATTTGGCTAATCAATTTTGAAAATCCATTGAAATGCACCTAAAAAAATACTTTACATTACATTTTACAGTACATTTTTTCCGAAAAAAAATAGTTTATATTTTTAAAAAATTAATAAAAAAAAATAAAAATTTGGTGTTTTAATTTAAAAAAAAAACAATTGCAATGCTCCTTAAGATAATTTTTTAAAAAAATTAAGGAAATTATTTCGAAAAAAATAGTTTTTTGAATACAAATGATTTTGAAAAATTAAAAAAAGACAAAACTTTGGTGTTTATTTAAAAAAAAAACAATTTTAATACTCCTAAAAACTATTTTTTTAAATAAAATTAAGTTAAAAAGAGTTTTTGTGAGCATAAATAAAATTAATTATTTCAAAATGAACTCTTAAACTTATTTTCAAGCAAATAATCCTACTCAAACACCCACTTAGTCGTTACTATAAGAAACAAACCAACCTATATCCCAAATTTTACCAGAAAAAAGGTCAAACTTATAAGAAAAAGTAAGACATGATTACCACATTTGTTAATTGTTTAGCATTCCAAACCGATTTCTTAAAAAATTTAACTTAATTAAGTATTTCCGAAGCCGAATGCAGAAAAATAAGTGTTTTGTTTTAACTTTCCAGAACATTGATAGTTAATTTTCAAGAAAAAACACATTAATTTTAATTTAATTAGGATACTTTTCTCTTCTTAAAGTCTAAACTATAAATTTGTCTGAATAAAAAACCTAAGGCCACATGAATTTAAAAGTTTAAACAAATTACTTACGTGAACTTCTGATTCATCAACAATTGCATTGTCTAAGTTTCAGCTCAATCTGATGGTTAGTTTTTGAATTTTACAACATAATAACGAACAATCATCTGTCAATACCCTTCCATATATACCTACCTAGATACTAACCTGATTTAACCTGATATCACAAAAAAACCTTAAATAGAGCCTTTCTAATATATTTATACCTATGTATTTACTTAACTTAAAATCTCAACGGAAAACCTACCTACAAAGGCGTATAACATCCTTCGCCATACAATTCAGTCAAAAAGTATTCATTTACAACAACATTATTATTCTTAGTGGTAACCGAGTTTGAATAATTTGCATGCATATTATACATTTCCTCTATTCCCACACTACGTCACAGGCAAAAGGCAAAAGCCAAAAAATCAAGCCTTCATTTGAACAATATTTATTTTCGTTCTTCCTACACCCAAAAAACAAACAAAAAAAAACATTTTCCCCTTTCTATAAAAAATGATAAAAGCAAAAACAACCCCTTCCTCTGCAAAAAAACCAAATCCCATTCATAAAACAAAAAAAACAAAATTGTTACTTCCTGCCTCCCTCTAACTTTCATAAATTTAGTGGGCTCTCATTTTTGTATTAAAAAACTATTCTCCTTTGTTGGAGAATTCAAAATCTCCACTTTCCTTTGCAACAGTTGTTAGCAACATTAGCTTTATGTGTGGCCGTATGGTAGCGCGTCGGTCGTTCGTCATCATGATAGTACTATAGATTATATATACAATGCTAATACCCAAAAATAACGGTGCCTCCCATACAAATGTTAAAAAACCGTTAAAAAAAATATTTTTTTTCTCAAAAACGACTCCTACGATTTTCATAAAAGTTTTTTTGTGTGTTAAAATTAGTACGATCTATCATTTAAAATTTTTAAAGTTTATATTTTAGGTTTATTAACAGTACCTCCCATAGAACGGTTTCTTTGATTTTCGACTATCTCAACATTTGATCAACCGAATAAAATTAGATTTTTTATACAGAAGCTTGTAACAAATATAAATAAAAGTGCGTATCAAAATTTTCTAAAAAATGATTTTTGGATTTTTTAAAAAAAATCAAAATTATTTTTTGAAAATTCGATATTTTGAAAACTGGTAGCAGATTTTTTTGTGAAGTTCAATTTTTAACGCAACATTAATAAATGCTTTAAATTGGCGTACCAATTATTTTTCTCAAAAATGTTAACAAAATTTTGTGTATAAAAAATTAATTATTTTTAAAACCGCTCCTACGATTTTCAAAATTTTTTTCTCATAAATAAAGATTTATATAAGAAATCAGATGGTGTACATCGCGTTGGGTTAAAACGGATTCAAAGTATTTTAATCAATTTCTTTCTAATTTTGTTGATTTAAGCAATTTACCAGTTTAAATAGTATAATTTCCTTATATCATTGTATATAGAACCTATAGTACTACCACGAGACTGATTTTTTCTTCTTTATATGTGGCCGTTACGCGGCGCTGGGCTCGTCGATTAGTTTGCAGTGGAGACTTGAGACACAAGGAAAAAGTAAGAAGTAAAAGAAAAAAATAGAAGAGAGGGTTGTATTTCATTGTTCTGACAACAATAAGAGGAGTAAAGGAGATAACTAAATCAGACATTTTTGCCATGACAACGACCAGAATATAGGAGAAAAATCGCTATATGTTTACATTTGTATGTAGGTATTCTATCGTTTATTATTTTTTACAAGGAAAACTTGAGTAGGTAGGTATTTGAATGTATAAGAATTAATTTTTTTTCTATTGCCAGGCTATAGGCATATGCTTATATATAATTACTTCATGATTTTATTTTTCAACACAATATTGAATTTGTTTTTAAATTTTCAGTTTTGATTTTCAAAGCAACGTTGTTAAATTTCACTATAGCTTAGTGGAATACAACGTTGCTACATTTTGAATTATGGTGCATAGGTAGGTATACCCAATTTTCAAGTATAGTAGGTACATAGGTATAGCTACATATATTTAATAGATTTTTGGTAGGCTTTTTTCACAGTAGGTATGTTATTATTATTGTTATTTTGAATAACAAAATTAATAATAATTATGTAGGTATTCGGTAGGTAGGTATAATTTGTTTTTTAAAGTTTAGGTAGGTATGAAGGTATAGGTATAGGTACATTATGTAAATATCAATGTAGGGATGTAGGTGGGTGGGTGGGTGTGTATGCACAGGGTGGTACCTATTAAAACATTTAATTTTTAAACATTTGAAAGAAATGTAGATAGGTACCTAACCTACATACATATATATGAATGTATTTGGTAGGTAGGTAGGTATGTACGTAAATTTTAAATATTAACCAACCACCCACATATTAAAAATTATTTTTCAAACCACATCAAATACCTTATAGGTACCTACAACCTACCTAGCTTTCTTTTTCGAAAAAAAAATACAACCTAGGTATCTACCCATTTATGGGTAAAAAAGGTACCTTTCTGTCCAAAAAAAATATTTTGTAGGTACCTGACTAATTATACAATTTAGACAAAAATTAAAAAAAATCAATTTTATTTTAAGTCGGTATCTACTTATGTATTTAGATTGAAAAAAAAAAAAAAATGAAATAAAAATAGGAATACATATAGGCAATTTAGCAAGATTTGAAAAAAATCAAATGCTTTTATTGGAAAAAATTGCTTTCATCAGCAGACAGTTTTTCGAAAATTAAAACAAAAATTAAATTTGGCTAATCAATTTTGAAAATCCATTGAAATGCACCTAAAAAAATACTTTACATTACATTTTACAGTACATTTTTTCCGAAAAAAAATAGTTTATATTTTTAAAAAATTAATAAAAAAAAATAAAAATTTGGTGTTTTAATTTAAAAAAAAAACAATTGCAATGCTCCTTAAGATAATTTTTTAAAAAAATTAAGGAAATTATTTCGAAAAAAATAGTTTTTTGAATACAAATGATTTTGAAAAATTAAAAAAAGACAAAACTTTGGTGTTTATTTAAAAAAAAAACAATTTTAATACTCCTAAAAACTATTTTTTTAAATAAAATTAAGTTAAAAAGAGTTTTTGTGAGCATAAATAAAATTAATTATTTCAAAATGAACTCTTAAACTTATTTTCAAGCAAATAATCCTACTCAAACACCCACTTAGTCGTTACTATAAGAAACAAACCAACCTATATCCCAAATTTTACCAGAAAAAAGGTCAAACTTATAAGAAAAAGTAAGACATGATTACCACATTTGTTAATTGTTTAGCATTCCAAACCGATTTCTTAAAAAATTTAACTTAATTAAGTATTTCCGAAGCCGAATGCAGAAAAATAAGTGTTTTGTTTTAACTTTCCAGAACATTGATAGTTAATTTTCAAGAAAAAACACATTAATTTTAATTTAATTAGGATACTTTTCTCTTCTTAAAGTCTAAACTATAAATTTGTCTGAATAAAAAACCTAAGGCCACATGAATTTAAAAGTTTAAACAAATTACTTACGTGAACTTCTGATTCATCAACAATTGCATTGTCTAAGTTTCAGCTCAATCTGATGGTTAGTTTTTGAATTTTACAACATAATAACGAACAATCATCTGTCAATACCCTTCCATATATACCTACCTAGATACTAACCTGATTTAACCTGATATCACAAAAAAACCTTAAATAGAGCCTTTCTAATATATTTATACCTATGTATTTACTTAACTTAAAATCTCAACGGAAAACCTACCTACAAAGGCGTATAACATCCTTCGCCATACAATTCAGTCAAAAAGTATTCATTTACAACAACATTATTATTCTTAGTGGTAACCGAGTTTGAATAATTTGCATGCATATTATACATTTCCTCTATTCCCACACTACGTCACAGGCAAAAGGCAAAAGCCAAAAAATCAAGCCTTCATTTGAACAATATTTATTTTCGTTCTTCCTACACCCAAAAAACAAACAAAAAAAAACATTTTCCCCTTTCTATAAAAAATGATAAAAGCAAAAACAACCCCTTCCTCTGCAAAAAAACCAAATCCCATTCATAAAACAAAAAAAACAAAATTGTTACTTCCTGCCTCCCTCTAACTTTCATAAATTTAGTGGGCTCTCATTTTTGTATTAAAAAACTATTCTCCTTTGTTGGAGAATTCAAAATCTCCACTTTCCTTTGCAACAGTTGTTAGCAACATTAGCTTTATGTGTGGCCGTATGGTAGCGCGTCGGTCGTTCGTCATCATGATAGTACTATAGATTATATATACAATGCTTATATGCATATTGCATGTGTGCAACACTAGGCTATATTGTTAATTTTTGTATACTCACATAATACCACCTGAAACTAAACTAAGATTTGGCAAATGGATAAAATATATGCTCCTATAGCTAATTTATTTCAGACTATAGAACCACAATGTGGTCGCGCATAAGAGCAAGTTCGTGCTACCCAGTCGTGCATATTTTTTACATAAATCTTTAAAGCAAAAACTGTGGAGAACAGAAAAAAACAAACGCGATAGTGTGTAAAATTAATTTTTAATGTGTGCTCACGTTTTTCTCGAAAAGAATTGCTCCTTCAAAAGAAAGTGATAATATGTTTATTTTGCTCATTTTCAAGATGGCCTAGCGTCAAAAGGATGATTTGAAATTTTTGAGCTATACATTTTTGAAAATTATTTACATATGTGCATATGCCCAAAAAATGATTTTGTATTTCAACAATTTAATTTACCTCTATTTCAAACCGCCTAAAAACAAATTACAAAAATTTCATATTTTGGGAGATCTGACATAATGGAAAAAATTAAAGTAAAATCGCCCCAACAAATTGGGCGTTTTTCAAGTATTAGCATTGTATATATAATCTATAGTACTATCATGATGACGAACGACCGACGCGCTACCATACGGCCACACATAAAGCTAATGTTGCTAACAACTGTTGCAAAGGAAAGTGGAGATTTTGAATTCTCCAACAAAGGAGAATAGTTTTTTAATACAAAAATGAGAGCCCACTAAATTTATGAAAGTTAGAGGGAGGCAGGAAGTAACAATTTTGTTTTTTTTGTTTTATGAATGGGATTTGGTTTTTTTGCAGAGGAAGGGGTTGTTTTTGCTTTTATCATTTTTTATAGAAAGGGGAAAATGTTTTTTTTTGTTTGTTTTTTGGGTGTAGGAAGAACGAAAATAAATATTGTTCAAATGAAGGCTTGATTTTTTGGCTTTTGCCTTTTGCCTGTGACGTAGTGTGGGAATAGAGGAAATGTATAATATGCATGCAAATTATTCAAACTCGGTTACCACTAAGAATAATAATGTTGTTGTAAATGAATACTTTTTGACTGAATTGTATGGCGAAGGATGTTATACGCCTTTGTAGGTAGGTTTTCCGTTGAGATTTTAAGTTAAGTAAATACATAGGTATAAATATATTAGAAAGGCTCTATTTAAGGTTTTTTTGTGATATCAGGTTAAATCAGGTTAGTATCTAGGTAGGTATATATGGAAGGGTATTGACAGATGATTGTTCGTTATTATGTTGTAAAATTCAAAAACTAACCATCAGATTGAGCTGAAACTTAGACAATGCAATTGTTGATGAATCAGAAGTTCACGTAAGTAATTTGTTTAAACTTTTAAATTCATGTGGCCTTAGGTTTTTTATTCAGACAAATTTATAGTTTAGACTTTAAGAAGAGAAAAGTATCCTAATTAAATTAAAATTAATGTGTTTTTTCTTGAAAATTAACTATCAATGTTCTGGAAAGTTAAAACAAAACACTTATTTTTCTGCATTCGGCTTCGGAAATACTTAATTAAGTTAAATTTTTTAAGAAATCGGTTTGGAATGCTAAACAATTAACAAATGTGGTAATCATGTCTTACTTTTTCTTATAAGTTTGACCTTTTTTCTGGTAAAATTTGGGATATAGGTTGGTTTGTTTCTTATAGTAACGACTAAGTGGGTGTTTGAGTAGGATTATTTGCTTGAAAATAAGTTTAAGAGTTCATTTTGAAATAATTAATTTTATTTATGCTCACAAAAACTCTTTTTAACTTAATTTTATTTAAAAAAATAGTTTTTAGGAGTATTAAAATTGTTTTTTTTTTAAATAAACACCAAAGTTTTGTCTTTTTTTAATTTTTCAAAATCATTTGTATTCAAAAAACTATTTTTTTCGAAATAATTTCCTTAATTTTTTTAAAAAATTATCTTAAGGAGCATTGCAATTGTTTTTTTTTTAAATTAAAACACCAAATTTTTATTTTTTTTTATTAATTTTTTAAAAATATAAACTATTTTTTTTCGGAAAAAATGTACTGTAAAATGTAATGTAAAGTATTTTTTTAGGTGCATTTCAATGGATTTTCAAAATTGATTAGCCAAATTTAATTTTTGTTTTAATTTTCGAAAAACTGTCTGCTGATGAAAGCAATTTTTTCCAATAAAAGCATTTGATTTTTTTCAAATCTTGCTAAATTGCCTATATGTATTCCTATTTTTATTTCATTTTTTTTTTTTTTTCAATCTAAATACATAAGTAGATACCGACTTAAAATAAAATTGATTTTTTTTAATTTTTGTCTAAATTGTATAATTAGTCAGGTACCTACAAAATATTTTTTTTGGACAGAAAGGTACCTTTTTTACCCATAAATGGGTAGATACCTAGGTTGTATTTTTTTTTCGAAAAAGAAAGCTAGGTAGGTTGTAGGTACCTATAAGGTATTTGATGTGGTTTGAAAAATAATTTTTAATATGTGGGTGGTTGGTTAATATTTAAAATTTACGTACATACCTACCTACCTACCAAATACATTCATATATATGTATGTAGGTTAGGTACCTATCTACATTTCTTTCAAATGTTTAAAAATTAAATGTTTTAATAGGTACCACCCTGTGCATACACACCCACCCACCCACCTACATCCCTACATTGATATTTACATAATGTACCTATACCTATACCTTCATACCTACCTAAACTTTAAAAAACAAATTATACCTACCTACCGAATACCTACATAATTATTATTAATTTTGTTATTCAAAATAACAATAATAATAACATACCTACTGTGAAAAAAGCCTACCAAAAATCTATTAAATATATGTAGCTATACCTATGTACCTACTATACTTGAAAATTGGGTATACCTACCTATGCACCATAATTCAAAATGTAGCAACGTTGTATTCCACTAAGCTATAGTGAAATTTAACAACGTTGCTTTGAAAATCAAAACTGAAAATTTAAAAACAAATTCAATATTGTGTTGAAAAATAAAATCATGAAGTAATTATATATAAGCATATGCCTATAGCCTGGCAATAGAAAAAAAATTAATTCTTATACATTCAAATACCTACCTACTCAAGTTTTCCTTGTAAAAAATAATAAACGATAGAATACCTACATACAAATGTAAACATATAGCGATTTTTCTCCTATATTCTGGTCGTTGTCATGGCAAAAATGTCTGATTTAGTTATCTCCTTTACTCCTCTTATTGTTGTCAGAACAATGAAATACAACCCTCTCTTCTATTTTTTTCTTTTACTTCTTACTTTTTCCTTGTGTCTCAAGTCTCCACTGCAAACTAATCGACGAGCCCAGCGCCGCGTAACGGCCACATATAAAGAAGAAAAAATCAGTCTCGTGGTAGTACTATAGGTTCTATATACAATGGTATTAGTTTATAACCCAAGACCAACATTTAAAAAATTGGAATAATAACAAATCACACAATATTTTTTTAACATTTTCTTAATTTTAATGTCAGATCTCAGGAAAAACTTTTAATTTTATTATTTTTGGGTGATTTGGCATAGGGTCAAAAAACATTGCCGAAATCAAATATAAAATAGATTTTAACGGCCTTTAGTCCATTAAAATTTGCGTTTCGTCAATAACTTGGCTGATGTATTTCAGTAGTATTTATATAGAATTTGTATTATAAAAACTTTCATATAGAAATTCAAATTCCCCATAATCATTTGTGTGGGAATTTTGACGTAAAACATGCGAAATCACCCACAATTTGTCTGAGCCATTTTAACCCCCTCTTACCTCCCTAAAAACTTAAGCCCTGCTCCCAACCTGGGGTACTTTTTAGAAAATTCTTACGACATTCATATAAAGCTATCTACCACTATTCAAATTTGCCGAAATTCTTTTAAAATTGTGGTCCTTCGTTATCTAGTTTTTTTGGGCTGTAGAAAATTCATAAATTTTTTTTTCGATTTTTTGAAAAAAAAATATGCAAAATTAGCTTATATTCTATGTAAATGCGGTTATACTGGAAAATGCTGTGCAGCTCCAATGTAATTGTTTAATTCAGGAGGTGAATGACCATACCAGGAATCAATAGCAAGCATAGGAGTCAATTGGCCCCCTTTTTGAGTTATTGAGCTTTCTTTGGTTTTCCATCAGTCATGTATTTCTAATTTATTCATTGCACTTTAAAATGTACAATTGAACATATCTCAAATCCGACAAACTTCTTTAAGTGAAAATTAAGACTTTTTTAAGCGGTATCCACCCTTTTCATCCTTTTTTTTCCAAAATATCTTCTACACTCGCTTTTATAATATGCAGGCCCGCAAGGGCAATGCCCACTACCTATTAATTTTATTTTCATTTAAAATTAAAAAAAAATAAATATTAAAACCCGCAGAAAGCCAATAAAAGTCACAATTTTTGTTACCTCTTCGAAAATAAACCGGAGAGTTTTATTTAATTTAATTTTATTTTGCTTCAAATAAAAAAAAAATAAACTTGAAATACAAATTTTATGGGCCTGGTATGCCGCCATGGGTTTAGTTATTTTTTTGTACGCACAAAATATATTTTCCAGTTAAAAAAACTACTATTTTTATCAGATAAGCAATAAAAAATACCATAAGCATGCATGAAGAACTGAGAACTTCATTAGTTGTTAGTTTCTTAGGAAATTTTGAATGCTATCAGAAATAACTCAACACATGTTTATTATGTAAAAAAGAGGTATAGGAATTGTATAGGTACCTAAACATATATATTAGCAATGACTTCATTTTTACTAAAACAATTGAAAATATTATACATATACCTTCCCTGATGATTTAATATCGTCGCTAAACTTCCGTTGAAAACATACAACCCAATATGTAGTAGCATTTTGAAGTGTTACAAATGTGATATGAGCAGCTGGTGGAAAATAACCGGACTTGGCCCATTAATTTTTGTTGATTAGGAGAAGTGAAAATACTAAAAAAGTCTCATATTGTTTATGTTTATTTCATATACGAAGGTACCTACATAATAATTATTATGTACCTACATAAATGTAAGTGGTTAGTACATAAAAGTTTTGGTTGAAAGTTTTGATTCTTCAGGATTTATGCATATAAATGTGAACTTGTAGACCCTTTTGCTGATACGAAGCTTAAATATTAATATACTACTACGCAGCATCCACTTTGGAAGTAACAATGCAATGTTTTTTATACTTTCATTAAGGGTAAATCAATCAATTTCGTTACCCAGAAATATAATACTGAGTTTCTTTCACATGCATAAATGCTGTCAGTATAACATAATAAACCAAAAAAGAAACCAACGGATGGTCCACCCTTTACAAACTCATTAAATTCCAAATTATTACATAATACCAATAATTTAAAACAATCAAAACTTAAATTGTCTTCCGATTGTAGGTTAAAGTACGAGAAGCAACTTCCAATGACCCATGGGGACCATCAGCTACAATTATGGCAGAAGTTGCCGATCTCACCTACAATGTGGTGGCATTTTCCGAGATCATGCAAATGATCTGGAAACGTCTAAACGATCATGGAAAAAATTGGCGTCATGTCTACAAGGCACTCATTTTGCTTGAGTACTTGATTAAAACCGGCACGGAAAAGGTCGCCCAGCAATGCAAAGAAAATATATTTGCCATACAAACACTTCGTGACTTTACGTACTTCGAAGAGGGCAAAGATCAAGGAACACATGTCCGAGAGAAAGCAAAAACTTTGGTTAATTTATTGAAAGATGACGAACGACTGAAAAACGAACGTATTAAGGCGCTCAAAGCAAAAGAGCGTTTCTCTCAGAATGCAAGTGGCTTTGGCAGTGATGGTTATATTGATGGACCAATAAATCGAGAGAATCAGCCAGCCGATTGGCAAGAGGAGCCAAAGCCTGTGTCTGACTTGGAGTTTGTACGTCCACAGACAGCTGGTGAAGAAGAATTACAATTGCAGCTGGCTATGGCGATGTCAAGGGAAGAAGCCGAACAAGAAGAAGCGAAACGTCGCAGTGATGATGTGCGTTTGCAATTGGCATTGAGTCAAAGTGAAAATGATTTTAAGTGAGATTAAAATGGAGCGAAACTCTTTTACTGTGTCTATACAATTTTATATTTGCAGTGTTAAACCAGATCCCAAGGGGAGTGAAGCCCAACAAAGTCATTTATTGGATTTGCTGGACATATCATTGGGGGCAACAAGTATATCGAGCCCACCACTTGGCGCAGGAGCTGTTGGTGGGTCTGATCCGTGGGGAACTCCAGCTAGAGCTGCAAGTCAAGTAAATAATAACCTTGCGGAATTCTTTTGAATGCATTTATGCATAGCTTATTCTTGTTCCCAATTTAGCTCTCTGATCCTTGGTCGGGCACATCATCACCACAAATCGATCCTTGGCATGCAAATGTTCCTAAAGCATCTGGTGGCGCGGCTGGCGGCGCTGAAGGATGGCTCACACAGCGTACACAATCACCATCTGTAGCTTCTGGTTCCTCCAATGAAGGTTGGTTGCAGAGCAACATTCTATCCAATGGCACTATGAATGGAAATTCATCGTCCTCACTATCTGATCCTTGGCTGTCGAAAACTTCAGTCATAGCAGCAGCAGCTGTTGCTCCTCCACCATCATTACCATTAGTTCAAAATTCCAGCAGTGGATCCGTTGATCCCTGGCTACCTGGAGAAGAAGCAAAATCATTGGAAAAATCGTCGTTAGCACCTGAAGATCCTTGGGCTCCGAAAGCTCTCCCGATCTCTGCTAATAATGGGGATCCATGGAAGAGGACCTTAAATGAGGTAATCCAAAAGAGCAAAAGCTTATTTAAAAAAAATCAATGTAACATATTGTAACAATCCAGGCAACGACAGTGGCAAAGGTTTCACCAGATTTGGATGATTTTGATATAATCACAAATCGTAATAAGACTGGAGGACTCCTAGATGTTCAAAGCACGACACTTGGCTCAAATAATAACAACGGTAATATCAGTATTCTTTTTAAATAATTATTGCCTTACCCAGTTAACATTTCTAAATCACTTAGCATCACTTTTGGATGAATTGGATCCTTTATCGAGCAAGAAGCCATCATTGAAGACACCACAATCGTTCTTGGGTGAAAACTCAGCGTTAGTGAATTTGGACAATTTAATTAAACCAGTTGCGCCGAGCAATACAATTGGCAGTGCAGCGTACAATCCATTTAGTGATACAATTCCACCTAAGACAAATCTATTCCAACAACAACAGCCGCCTGTAAGTTTTTTTCTTCCAATTAGTTTTTATTTACAATAATAATTGTACTTTTCATTAAAAAAAAAATATTTAATATTACATAATTGAAACTTTATCTGAGGTTCATGTGAGTAATCTTTTTAAAAATGGTATTGTAGGTACCGTCCATAAATCAACTTAAACAACAACAGCCTTTTGCAATTAGTTTAAATCAAGATCCTTGGGCACCAGTTAGTAATGCAGCGCCACAGGTAAATTGTTATGAGTTTGGAATTTGAAAAATAACTCTGGTATTCTTGAAATAAAAAAGTTTGAAGACAAAACAAAAAAATGGTTTGGGCTTGAATTAAAAGGGATTTAAAAGTGCAAAAGTACTTGCTTCTTCATTCAAAATAAATAACAAAAAAAAAAGTATCTTAAAAATCAACCTTATTTCAAATAAAAAAGTCAACTTTTTGTCCTTTTTGTATTAGTGGTAAGGATTTCCAAAATAACATATAAATAAATTGGCGCGACAGCTTGTGAAAAACTAGGCTATTGTGACTTATAACTCTCAACCGTTCCTGCGTGTGTGTTGATAGTATCAATACAATCTCCTGCCGAATCTGAACGGTTAAGATTTTTATGACAAGACATACTCTCGGACAATTTGTCACTTCCTCGCAAGAGTCCAGAAAAAAACTACAAAACAACAAAATTTTGGTTTTTCAATAATGACCACATACCGTAGTGCTCTAGAAGTTCTTCGAAAAATGTATGGGATATTTGGGATTGAACAAAAAGTTTATGTATACAAGTTGATGTTGTTTTGTAGATTCTTCAACTTCTTATTTCCTGTTTTCTGTCCATAATAATTGTTTCCAAATATCTTTTGATTTTTGTTGTTTGTTTTCTTTACATAAAGTATTTCTATTTTGAAAAAAAAATAATTCTTTTTTTGTTTTTCTATGTTTGCATGTTTAGTGCGACGAATATTTAATTGACTATGATTCCGATCAAATAACCGTTTTTACCAGCAATAATATCTATGCGGGCCAATTTGAATCAAACAATAATTATCTTAGCATTAACAATAATGACAGTGAATCGCTCTCTACTACCAACAACAGAAATAACAATAATAATAATAATAATAACAACAACAACAACAATAGCAACAGTGTTTTTGATAGCTATGATCCTTTTATCGTGCCTCCTAACATCTGCAACATTACTAATAACGCGCCAGCAAACAATCCACACGGTTATTTATCAATTCTTGGTACTGGTTACGTTAGCAATACTCCACCGTTTATGGATTCCATTGCTCCTAGCTACCATAATTCAAATTTCAATGCCTACAATGGTAATCTCTTCAACTATGGATATTTCGATACCCCCAATCAAAGCATGAACCCGGGTAATATGTTTGCAACATCTGCTCAGCTGGCAGGAGTGAGTAAAGAAAATCTAAAAAAATCGTATTCGTAAATATAGTTGGGATATATTTATTAATATGTATGTCCAGAGATTCCGTAAAAAAGATTAAAATTTCGACAAATAAAACACAACTTTGTATTGCTAAAGAAGAGCATCATTATCTTTGAGCTATTTTTTTTTGTTGTTATCTTTGAACTTCATTAGAACTAGATGTAAATTTTTTATGATTTTGATTTTTAACATATTATGTATAACATTAATAATGCTGCTCTCCATGTTATCTTGTAGCCAACAATGGAGGCTTGGACGCTTAAATAATGGGTAAAATATAACTCCTCTACCATAATACGATTGTTATAAACAAAAAAATTGTAAAATCTTTTGCATCCAAACTAGCAATAGTAAATCTATCTAATCTATCCTTTTAACCCCCACTCACCTCTTCTCTATTGGTAAAATTTTGTATTGTAGCAGAAAAATTTATTTGTGTAGATTTGAAAGCTTTACTCGCATGAAACCCACCTTACTAATCCTTGAAAATATATTATGATGTAAATAAAAATAAATGCAATTATATTTGAAGCGTTAAAAATAAATCATTTGATTATTTGTTTTAACTTGTTTTTGTATTAATCATTTTACAGAACAACAACAATAACAACAATTTGGCTTGGATAAAACCAGAAGCAGCAGCATCAAATCCATTTTTATAGTTCGGGAAAAGAGATTGATTTAAACTTAAAAAAAAATAAACTAAGAGTATTATTAATGTAAAACATGTTCTTCGGATGGGATGTGGATATACAACTTACCTATAAAAACGGTAAGTCAAATGAACAACAACTTTTGCCTTATTCTTTTGTCGTCTTTAGGGTCCGAATTGATTTTAAACTACATATTGATTTTTTTTATATTTTACATACAAGGTACGCCTTTTTAAATCAGCGGGCATTAAAGGTCGGTATATTTCCATGCAAGTGATGATCCATTTTGAGTTACACTGCAAATTAGACTTCCTTGCCTTTACTTTTCACGCATGGCTCTCATTATGAAAGTCCAATACTTTTGGCTTAAGGCTTCCCTTTATCACGAGGTCACATCCAAAAAGCTTCTTCTTCGCTTCAAATTATCAGACCCCATTTCGGAGAATTGTATTTTTCTAACTTTATAATATGTACATAATAATGATTATGTACACATATGTATGTGTCGCTCTAACCCTGAAAATGGCAATTGACCGCCAAAAAATGACCAAAACCCGAAATTCTGTTGTTGCTCTTCTTCGTTTGCTTTGGTCAAATTTTTGTTCTTGTGGTTTGCGCCTGAAATACATCCACACAAACTCTTCGCATTTTGAAAAGATTTTTCGTAACAAATTAAAATTGTTTCTTTTTTCTCTTTATAGATAAAATTTTAAACTAAAAAAAAGACGAGGACACCAAAGTGCCCTTTTTATATTGAGTAAACGAGAATCGTTAATCATTTGTCCCGGCAGCTTTTTAGTTAGTCCCTCATCATACTGCACACACAAGCACACACATTATACACACACAACATTTTTCGCTCATATTATGTAATGTACTAAATTTTAATTTGTAAATTGTTTTATTTTAGAAAAAAAAGAAAGAAAATATTTTTCGAAAATATTCTATGAATTTTAATTTAAATTTGTAATCAATGTTTTTTGAATCGGATAAGGTTGACTATACTATATACCAAGCGGGCGAATGTAAACAAAAGAAAATCTAAGAAAATGTGTAAAACAATGAAACTGAAATCATTCAAAAAAATATAAATTATAATTATTATGTCAAAGTCTATAATGAGTAATTAAGATAAAATGATAAATTTATAAGAAATATAATATATTTTATTACTTTTCCAAAATCAATTTTATATTACAAAAAAAAAAAAATTAAAAATACAAATAAAAAAGAAACGAGAAAAATCAATAAATCCAATTGTAAAGTATATAGATTTTTTTTAATCATTCAATATTTATATATAAAACAAAATAAAAAAAAAACGAAAGCATATATATTTTAATATTTTAAACATGTTAAGAATAATTTATGTAAAAGATTTAACTAAACACTGAAACAAATTATCATTTAATAAAAAAAACTTAAAGCTTTAATGATAGACTTTATTGTTTTTGAGATTTTGAGACTGAATTAAAGAAATTCAATTTGGTAATTTGGCAAAATATATTCCCGAAATGGTAACACTGAATTCCACAGACTAAAAATGACAAATTCCTGTTTGTTAACTCGAAAAAAGTTGCAACGAGAGAGTTTTTATAGAGAGCTCAATTGGATAACTACTTGCGAACATATGTTAGCATCTTTTGCTTTTAAATTGAAATTGTGGTGTCTGATATGTGCAAATTAACTATCTAAATAATATATAACTTGGGAAATGTATAATTTAAGTAATTATTTTTAAAATAAACTCACATTGTTAACAAAATCTGTCGTTTGGCATGTGATTGTTGGTTATTAACCACTAGATGAGATGCTTTGCAAAATCAAAGGCATCTACTCGTTTAACTGAGTCCAATAGATAGGTAACAATGAGGCTGAAAGTAGTACTCTCTCAAGTTTTGTGAGTATGCCAATAAAATACTAGAGTATTAAATCAAAGACGGTGTTCACATTG
Source organism: Leucozona laternaria (assembly GCA_932273885.2). Classification (NCBI taxonomy): domain Eukaryota; kingdom Metazoa; phylum Arthropoda; class Insecta; order Diptera; family Syrphidae; genus Leucozona; species Leucozona laternaria. The sequence goes on from OW026367.1 coordinate 102,021,512, forward strand.
GACTCACTCCGCGCGACTCATTTTGACATATCTTTCATAATAAAAGTCAAAAGTATCCTGAAAAATAACATATCTATGTACTCTTCATAAAATTTTGGTCGTTTAAAATATAATCTATTTTATCAATCACGGCTACCAATGAAGCTCAGGAATAAAAAAATAAATACTGCAAGAAATATTGAAATGAAAATATGGTTGGGGCACATAGAAGACTTTTTCAAAAGCCCCAATCGGAACCTCTCAAATCTTTGTTAAGGCATGTCAAAACTTAAAAAGATCTCAAATCTTTGCATCGTGTTGGTGAACGTATGATTATTGCGCTCGATATTTCTAAGGCATTTGATTGAGTTTGATATGCAGCTTTTTTATACAAAAGGCGAGCTTTTGGTATCGATGGATCTCTCGTTCGTTAGATTAGTAATTACTTTTCTGATTATTTTAAGTCTGAAGTTCGAAAAATAAATGCTATTGTTCCGAAGGCTCTATTTTGTTTCCGACCCTATTTCCCATTTTAATAAATGATCTCTTATCTGAAACCACTAATCCACTTCACTGCTTTGCTGACGACAGCACTCTCAGCTTTTCATATTCATTTCCAGATTTACATCCCTGTTCTTCAAATGTGGAATTGCAAAGGCGCTTATATGACGAGCTCATTAAATTCCGATATAAACGGCATTGTTTATTGGAGTATCCGCAATCGAGAGCTGTATTTTGTCGTTAAAGCGAAATATTCCCGCTTCCCTTTACCAGACAAATCTACATCGTTTGCTTCTATCTAATTCTCCCTATATCTTCTAAATTTCCTGTATTTGAAATAACATTTAAAGGGTAGCCTCATAACGCCTTGAGTGCGTGTTAATTATAAAAAAAAGCACAATAGGTACTATCAACAAATGATAATTTCACTAGACATAACACTGGACACTGACGAAAGTTTTCAGAATATCTGACTTTTTATTTTAAATTTTGGTTTGATTAAGTTTTGTCTCCAGTGTTTGACTTCCAAATGTATCACTGAAACAGATTATTTTGTAATCTGTGCCTACGTTCTATAATGTCGTTTTCGAGTGGAGGTTCGGAGCTACTCCTTTTTCACTTCTTTTCTTCCACATTTTCCATTTACAATAGGAACGGAACAGTTCCGAAATCCAACCAAAAACGACATAACTCTCGCATTGATAAAATCAGTCGAGAAACGATGAAAATTGAAACAAATCGTATGAGTTTTGTTCCATTTTTCATCGTTTCTCGACCAATTTTAACCATGCGAGAGTTATGTCGTTTTCGAGTGGAAGTTCGGAGTTACTCCTTTTTCACTCTTTTTACTCCAAATTTTCCATTTTCGATAGGAATGGAACAGTTCCGAAATCCAACCGAAAACGACATTACACAACATAATGGTGTCCCTCAAAATAAAAACAAATAATCTTCTGCTGCTTTAGACATGGTTCGTTTGCTTTAATTCACCACTATTTTCTTTGAATAAGCTTTTAGACATCTCTTGTCAAGAAAGGCCATTTTTGCTTCAAATTCCTTGGCCTTGGGGGTTTCCCTAAATGAGTTTTCCTTAATTTATGTCGTTTTCGAGTGGACGTTCGGAGCTACTCCTTTTTCACTCCTTTTACTCCAAATTTCCCATTCTCGATAGGAATGGAACAGTTCCGAAATCCAAACGAAAACGACATTAGTTTACTTCAGTATTTGATAGTTAAAATTGAATTTGAGGGACTTTTCTTTTAATGTATATCTACGGGTGTTGCCAAAAGTTCTGTGACAAGTAAAAAGTTTTATAGAAACTTATGCTGGATTTACACGACTGACAAATTGGCAATATACTGGCATTTAACTGTCAAAAAAATGACAGAACAATGGAAAAATTCATTCTTTTGGCAGTATAGTGACAGAAAAATGCCAATTTGTCAGTCGTGTAAATGTAGCATTATTCATTTTCACCTAATAAAGAACATTTCTATATTTTTGTGAGGTGAATGTAGGTACACCGTTTTCCAATAGTCGACTGCCTTCTGAACCTTTCACAATAACAGTACTTTCTCTTAAGAGGAGGGAAATGCTTCTGGATTTCATTTCATTTCAGAATCGAAACTAATGTCGTTTTCGTTTGGATTTCGGAACTGTTCCATTCCTATAGAAAATGAGAAATTTGGAGTAAAAGGAGTGAAAAAGGAGTAGCTCCGAACGTCCACTCGAAAACGACATAAAAGACTTCTGGTTGACCAGTGGAAAATCGCATAAAATTTTGTTCTTATATTTAAATAAAAAATCTCCTAGCTGACTTCTAAAAAGTGTTGCCATTGAAGTTAAAAGAAAGAAAGTATCGCAAAGAATTTTTAATAAGAACCTTTATAAAAATGAGTTATATGCCTTTTCAATCAAGCAAATTTGTTAGAGAATTTTAGTTTTAATTAAATGGATTCATTACTTTTCCATCGTGAGTTGAGTAAGCTTCGTAAGTAATTTAAATTATAATATTAAATGTATTTATTTACGATTTTTGTGTTTTTTTTTTGTAAATTACATAATTAAATTTTAAATGGTTAAATAAATTTTTTAAAACATAGTAGATAATAAAGTAATAAAAATAGGTAATTATCATTAAAAAAAAATAACATATCTCATAAAAATGTAATGCAATAATAATGATTCCATAACAATCTTAAAGAGGGAAAGGCTTAAAAGTTCTCCAACATTAAAAGTATTTCTAGAGATTTCTCGATGAACCTTTTAAAACAATCGATAGAGATATCCAATAGAAGTTCCATTCATCAGTGCAATTCTGTTTTTTTTTTTTTTTTTTGTCAAGTTTGTCTGTTCAGTATAATTTAATTTTTTTTTTATTAAAACTCGTCTGTTTTTCAACCAAATATTCATTATTTATGATTTTTTTTAAAAAAGACTATAAATCATATTAATAACCGAGAGACATTTAAAACGTTGAAGCGTGTATTGGATGTAGCTGGTTGTGTCGCCGGTAGTTGTTGTCATAAGTTTTAAACCTAAAGAAGAAAACATTTCCGAATTAATATATATCTCGTTGGCAGAGTTTAAATAAAATTATTAATTTTTTTTTTGTTTTGTTGCAAAATACATAAGTTTAACATTTTATTTTTTGTTGCTAATTGTTGTTGTTTTTGTTGATTTTTTGTTTGTTTTTCTGCTACCGATGATGCCTTATATAATAATGTGTGTAGCTTTTATTTATTTTATTCATGTAGTTGGTAGTTTTTATTTGTTTTTTTTTTTCCTTCTTTTATTTAAATTTAAATAATTAAAAAATGAATTTATGTTGAGATATAATTAATTTATTCGGTGATCGTTCTTGTTTCCTGGACAAGATACTGAACGGAGCCGGGAACAGTTGAGGTGGTAACGAATGTACGGTGCTTGGCACGGATTATGTTCAAGTTGCTTTCAGCGCATTCAGCACGATCTTCGGCAGCTTCAAGTTCACGTTGGAAACGGCGGACACGGGTCACAGTTTGTTGAGACATACCCTCCTGAAACAAAGTGGAAAAGAAAATTAATTTTGAATTCAAAAAATTTAAGATTAAAATGATTGTCATGTTTGAGTACTTCGCAATCGAGTTTTATGAAAATTAAAAGAGCTTTTAAAGAGCTCTTTTCCACGGGTAAGCTGATTGGAAAAACCTCATGGAAAATAAAAAAAAGGTCTTATAAAGCCTTCGGCTTGTTAGATTAATCTAATCAAGTTTTTAAACCTTATTTTTTGGAGTTTACTGAAAATTGATTTCTCGAAAAGCTCTTATAAGGATTTTGTTACCCTTATGAAAAAGGTTAATTTAATTTAATTCTCTTACTATTAACGCCTTGAATTAAATTGATCATATAAATAAGAAAAGCTTTATAAAAGCTCAAAAAAAAACAAAATATATCAACTAAGTTTGTTGGAACTGACCAAAAACATAAATTGAAGATCTTCCAGAACGAGTTATGATAAAAAGCTTTTTAAAAGCTCTAAGCTTTCATACAAAGCATATTAATTGAAATTTTCAAACATTTGACATACAATCAAATAAATTTTCATCATCTTAAACTCACCTGTTCGTTCAATTGACGCTTGAACAAATTGATCTTAGCGGTAGATTTATCCAAAGCCTCTTGCAACAAAATAATATTCTTTTGGTCTTCTTCGCATTGAACCATAACTTCCTTGACGGTGCGTTCCTTCTTCCTGAGGATCTTGATAGTTTCGGCGTGTCTCCTCTTTTCTTCTTCCAATTCGATTTCCAAGTCACGAATGCGAGATTCCAATTTGCTGATGATACGTTTGCTACCAGCGACAGCGTTCAGTTCGACTTCTTCAAGACGGATGGACAAATTCTGAAATTTTAAAGAGAATCATAAATGATTAAGAAAATCTTCAGTAAAAATATAAACAAATATTTATACCTTGACTTCAACTTCCAAAGACTTCTTGATGGTTTCGATCTTAACAATACGCTCTTGTTCAATGTGCAATTCTTCCATGGTATGCTTCAATTCAACCTAAATTTAGAAAACAGAAATAAACTCTCATTGATGTATCTCGATAGATTTCACTCTTCCACCACAAGCAAAACAAAACTTACTTGAACCTTCTGGTAACGCTCATCACTGATGCGCAACTCCTTGGTTACCTCCTCGTAATCTGATGCAACAACTTGCAATTCTTGTTCGAGTCTAGACTTAATTGAGGCCAAATTAATATTAACAGAAGACAACTCGGTGATGCGGGTTTGGGCTTCTTCGTATTGCAATTCAACGTTACGCTTGGCACGATGGGCACTTTCCAATCCACCGCGCATCTCTTCCAATTCACCGCTCAAAGTTTGAATGCGACGTTGAGCGACGGTGTATTGATCCAAAGTCTGTTGCAATTGCCTTTGGATTTCATCGTAGTGAGCTTGGATTTCAGTCAATTGCAATGATTGCTTCTTGATGACCTTTTGCAAATCAATGTTGGTCTTGTTGGAGATGTCTAAGGACATTTCCAATTCGGTAATTTGAATTTGCAACTTCTTCTTAATGCGTTGCACTTCGGTCTTGAGGCGGGTTTCAGCCTCAACGACACGTGCGCTCAATTGTTCAATTTCGATGGAAGTTTGTTTGCTATAAAATTTTAAATTAAAATTAAAAAAAAAAAAAACAAGAGGTTATAGAAGTGAATTGAGTAAGATTAACAAAAAAATAAAAGGAAAAATGTTTGATTTACGTTACTCTGTTTCAGCGGCGGAGACGACGGACTCTGGAATTCAACCATCTTAGCTTTTTTTATAATCAACAAAAGCTCCCCTAATGCCCTAATAGTGTTTTGAAGACCTGTATACATTGTGTTGTGTTTGTGTAAGAAACAAAATTTATTCCGTTATATTTTTTAAAGCGATCGATGTGACTAGAATCTTCAGTTTTTCATTTTGAGATATTGAATTTTTTGATATAGGTATTCAAATTTTTGGGTAATTGCATATTTTAATTCTTATTATTTTTAGATTTTGGAAATTTCTTTTAAAATTGAGTGTTCCAGATAGTAAAATCCGGTTTCAAATAAATTAAAGGGTCGTTTTCAGTAGCGTTGCAAAAAAAAAAAAAAATAGGGGCCCTCAATCATTTTACCATGGATGGGCATTGCGTCGAAGAGTTTTTAACTTAACTAACCTATTTTCAAAAGAAACGATTAAAGGGACTGGAATAGAATATCACCATTCAGGAAAAACTAAGCTAAACTTTAAAAAAAAAATAAAAATAGTATCATTCGATAATAATACCTAAAAAATAAGTAGTGCGTGTATTATAAATAGTAACCAAAATATCCAAATCTTCATGGATGAACAAACTAACCTAACTTTTTTTTATAAAGTTAGATATGGGAAGTGTGCAAAACGAGTACCTACCATAGCAAGAAGGGCATTCCCACAACAAGCTGTCATTTACTTATTTTAATTTCATCTATGTACATATTTGTTTGAGTGGACTATAAATTCATTGCCAAGGTCAAGGATATCAAAAATTCTAGAAAACCCAATTAAAAAATTCCAACCATTCTCTTTAAATGGTCTGACACTTCTTACAAAAAAACACATTCCATTTATATGGCACCAGCATGGCTGATGCCTCATTAATATCATTACAAATAATTATAAAAAATAATTAAATAATGAAAAATAATAAAATATTTGCATATCTATCAGATATTCTGACAGATTTTCCCTAAGAAATATTTAATCAACTAATTGTTATAACCTTTCAAATTGTTTCTTTTAAAACAATTTTCAGTTATTTTCATTTTCAATATATTTTGTTTGTCTCTTCTGATTCAGTGGTTTAAGAATTCCGATATTTGGGCCAATTCTATGCTAATTTTAAACATTCTAACTAAGAGTGCATTTGGATTTTTTTGTTTGTTCGTTTCTAACAAAATGTCATTTGACATACCCCAGGTATGTTCTAGATAAAAATAAACTAAAACTAACTAAATTTAAATTTAAAACTTTTAGCCTTTGAATAAAAATAAGAATACAAAAAAATGAGAAAAAAAAACAATTAGTTTTCTTTGTATGCTAAAGTTTAGTGCCAAAGGCACTTTCGGTGTAAAATTCATTTGTTTTTATATCGAAGCAAGAAGAAATTCAATTAGGTACATAGTTTGCGTTTTGCCATTGTTTTCAAGATGCAACTTTTTGAAATTGTGCCAGGGATATTAAAACCGCTTTAAATGTATTTGATTAAATGTATTTTATAGCTGCTGTTCATCTGATCTAAGTATTTTCAGTCTTCAAATTACTTCTAAGCACGAATGACATTTTCTGGAGTCTGGTGATAAGTAGTGCCTAGTGCTTAAGATTAAAATAGCAGTTTGGGGTTTGTGGAAATTTATATATTCTATTTTTTTTGTTGCAATTTGGATTTAAATTCAGTTTTTTTCTTTTTCAAAGCATTCCACATTCGTGTAGTACCACTAAAGAAAGAATCTCTGTATACTTAACAGTATATCCGAATTTGGACTCAAGGGTAAATTGGTGCGCATTCCTTTAAGTATGAGTATTACGGTTGAATTGTTTTAGGTGAGGAATGCAACTGACTATTTCACTTGAACTATATACCTAATAATAATTGAATTTAAAATATATAATTTCTTGCTAAGGCTGTCCAAAGATTCTCCTAACTTTATAGCTTTTAGTGACTAAAAAATTCCAAAATTAAATTTCCATACATTTTGTATCGGAAATTAAACATTGCGACGAGGGAATTCTAAATATTTTATTAAGGTCTCATAATTTAACAAGAACGTTTTTTTTAGGTCTAAAGCAAAACAGTTCAGTTCGAATTGATTTTATTTGTTGCCCCACACTGTTGGTCAGTCGTTAGCTTATACAATTCTGAGATCTCCAGGTCCCTGCATTCTAAGAAATAATAAAACGAGATTCCTCAGCAAATCTTCTCAATTTTGCTATCGAAAAAAAATGTTGGATTCGTTTGTTCCATTTTCCATATAAAGTAACATTTGCTCATTTATATTTATAAAAATACGATCAAACGATTCATGAGTGTTTTGAAATAAATTTTTTTAAAAACAGCTTCATATCATCATATAGTGAGATATTTGTAATAAATATTTGTTGAGTACCTACCTGCAACTGTTGACAGTTGGCTTTTAAATCTCTTTTTCTTCCGAAAAAAAACCATTGCAACATAAAAACAACAAAATGTATGCACATGTTCTTTCTAATTAATAATTGCATACACTACCTTAAAGTAAAAACTAACGAAAAGGTGTTAATGTACGCAGGACATAAGAAGCAATTAATATAAGAACAATCTATTTTTAAAGTACTTAGGTATACTTAAGCGCCCTAATAATTTTTTAGAATTTGTTGTTTTATTTTTTTATATAGTCTTGATGATGTGTGTCCTAAAAATAGTAGGTACGTTTGACGTGTTGCATGCTTCATTTAACAACACTAAATTTTACCTTTCTTAGGTGCAATAAAATAAGTATAAATATAAATAAATGTTGTTTGTTTTAATGTGTGGATTTTTGAGAATTAGGCATAAAAGAAGAAGAAAAAACGAAAACAATTAAATATATGCATAGTTTTTATTTTTTTTTAATGCACTATATTGAATAAAATTCAATTGGAAAAAAGGGTACGACAGCATCTTACAGATGAACCCAAATGTCGTCCCTGGGTGAACCGCATTTGTATTCAGAAACTTAAAGGGCATATTCTGGGAATTATATGCACAGACATACATGCATACATACATAGTACTTTCCTTTTAGAAAATTAAGATTGAGATTTTTTTGAGACTGATAAAATCAGACCAAAAGTATATAATAAATACCCATAGGTACCTATACATAGTTAAAAAACGAAAAACAAACGTCTTCAATCTAATTTAGATCGTAAGTTTATTTATACACATATTTGCAGATTGTAGTTCCAACTTCCAACCCATCTGCAAAAAAAGTCAAAATTTTGTTCCCGAAATTCTTCAAAGTTATTTAAAAACTATGATTGTTCGTTGAGCCAGTAATGCTGGGTTCCAAAGCGTTTTTTGAAAAACATAAAGAAATTCTGCGTTTTTGATAACTCGACCTAAAATTGATATAAGTTTTTTGCTGCAGCCAGTTGAGGTAAAGCTAAATTAAACAGTCAAAGTGTCATGAGTTGCCAGGTTTTTTTTTGTGGATTCGCGTGCTGCAGGTAATTGTTTATTTTTGAAATCAAAATTTGAAAACACACAAATTTGTTGTGTTTTATCATTCATTTCTTGAACTAAGTTTAATTTACAGAACTTCTTGTATTTTGCTTTAAATCTCGAAACTCAACTGACAGCCCTTGGGGTGTTCTTTGAGAACCCACAAAACAGGTTTTTGTTGGTTGTCACTAAGATCCGTATTGTTTTATTTTCATGAGATGATCTATATGGATCATCAGCGATAATAAAATGCGGTTTTTGTTACAAAAATGAAGTTAATCAGTTGTCAAAAAATTATTTCATTTGCATTCAAATTTTATTTGTATTTAGATACAGATGACAGTTGGGCTAAAATGCGTATAAATTGGCCGTTTTGGGAAGTAAACAAAAGACCCTACAATTTTCGAGGTTATATCGTTTTAATTTTATTTTTTTCAAGTAAATTTTTCCCACTTTTCACAGCTCTAACTTTGCGATATTACATAAACTCCAAAAATGTATCAAAATATCAGAATTTTTGTGATCTGCAATTTATATATGGTGAGTAAAATGAAACTGATAAATATTCAGCAAACAAATATAAATTCTAGATACTACCAGCAAATGAAAATTGAAAATTTTCGTAATTTAATTTAACTGGAAACACGAAGTATTGTCAATTTCCTTTTCTATTATTTTACATATTTTATATATTTTTATTTCAGATGGTGTTGAATCTTCACTTGAAGAAGAGTTCATAATTGAGTGACTTCTCCGATACAAAAACTTAAATGAAAAAATCTTCCCTTTTTCTTTAAGGATATACCTATGAGTTATTGTAAATTGAAAACATTGTAAAACGTATTATTTTTAATTAAGTGAAGTCCAGTTGTTCAGAATATATTTTTTTGGCTGAATATTGGAAGTAATATATGTAAATAAAATAAATCAGGCAGACGGAAACGCCATTGCCCACTCATTTTATTTTATTATATTTTATTCACTTCTTGTAATTTGCTTAGTTTTTAAAATAAAATATTTATCTTTTATCTAAATTATAAATATATGTAAATAACTCGATATGGACAAAATCACTCATTCTATTTCTGACAATAATTAATTTATCTAATTCTATACTTAAGACGACTAATTAGTCGCTCCCTCTGACCTGAGTTTTGTACGGATCTAGGTGGACGGTCATAATTCCACAGCCCAAAAGTCAATAGTGTACTTTTGACTTGACCCATGGCCTGCCTGAATTCAGGGCCGGTATATTCGTCCTCGAATCGGCTGTGAACTTAAAATCCAACATTGTGGTTCAAATTCTTGTAAACTTTTAAAAATAAGGCCTATAGTTTCAACGGTATATTAATCGTGTTCTCGAGTGGTCTAAAACTAAACTCAAAACAATATGAGTAATGTGTTTTTGAGATCCTTCCAATATTCCCAGGTAAAGGTCTAGGGTCGGTTTCAAACAGCTCAATTTGCGTCTACATATATACCTACGGTTGTAAACAGCTAGAGTAAGGGTTTACACAATATCTAAATCAAAACATAAATTACTTGTTTGTTCAAATGGATTGAATCTTTCAAATTAAACTTTGTATCAGCACAATTTGCTGACAAGAACAATTTTTGCAGTATGCATTAAATTAATTTGAATATTTTTTAAATAGTAAGAGGTTATAAGTTTTCAGAAATGTTGCCAGTTTTGAAATCCACAGATGTTTTGAATTAAAAAAAAAATTCTCAGAAGGATTGCTGATTTGTTTTTTTTTTCAGAAGATATCAATTGGTAAATTCTGTTCATATTATTTTCTATAGTCAAAATGGCGATGGAGATCTGTGAGATCTTAGAAAACTAACCTACATAGCAATTTCAAAATGCCTAAAATAACACTCTGGTCACTTCTTGATTACTTTTTAGTCATCAAATTTTCCTACACATCCTGCCAGAGTGTATAGAAAAATGAATTCTTAGACTACATTGAGGATTGAGGACTACGATTAAACTATAGGCGATGTGCCATCAATATTTCGGATGTTTATGAATTTTTGCAAAAATCAATATTCTTTAACAAATTCAAACTGGAACGAAAATCAAAACAAAGCCGAATTAAATCAAATATTTATGTTTTTGAGAAACATTCAAGACTCTTCATCAACTAAATATACTAAAATTTTCTTCGCTAAGCCTTGTGACATAACACTTCATTTGCTTTAATAAGATTTAATAAACATTCCTGTTGTTCAAATAAAACGAAAAAAAAAAAAATATTATATTTTCGCATATTTTTCATAAATTTTTACCGAAAAAATCCATCTGCTTCCAATTTATCTCAACTACTGGACATTCTAAGTCATTGGGTAACTTGCCAAAATCCAAGTTGATTGACAGCACCTCGAGTCGTTTGTGTTTGAATTTGCAAATAGTCCCTCCCCTCCCTCTCCCATCACGAAATACAAATATGTAAGACCAAAAATCAATCTTCGAATCGTTTCGAAATTCGATATCAGTGAGAGAGAGCTAAAACCTCGATAATCTCTTATGGCTATTCTTGAAACATTTCTGCAAAAAAGATACTTGAACTAGTATTTGCCCACGCATCTAGGCCAATTGAACTTATGCTTTTGTTTTTATTTTTATTTTAGTTTTTGTTAAAATTGTTGTTGCGATTCCTTCTATTCTTCTATTGTTTGCTTGTCTTTGTTTTGCCAATTGACTTCAATTCATCATCATCTGCTATCTGGGTATCTGATGCATTAATCTTCTCAAGTGAAGGAAGGAAGAATTAAAAAAAAAAAAAATTTAACTATAAATAAATTCACAGTGTCTTGAAGATTTCGTAACTTTTTTTTTCTCAAAATTTTATTTGTTCTCGAATACATTCACTTTTGGTTTTCTTTACAAAATTTATCAATTATAATCCTTGAGATTATAAAAGTAAAAAAAAAAAAAAATGTGTCTTGAAAGATGAAAATTGCATGTGCCCTACCTGAGGAAAAAGTCCACCACCACAACCGTGTGTTCGCATTAAAAAAAACCTCCCTAGATATACAACCTATAATTCTTCAATCGCGGATGCTTAATCATAACCCTGCGACATATAAAACACTTATGACCTGGCTCACACCTTGAATCCGAATACATTTCGACGGTCTTCTGATTCAATGTCGACAATTGCCGCTTCATATTGCACAGCGACGATGACACTTTGTAATCCAAGTTGTCAATCATCCGATCGTCCGTGAACTCAATGTGAGTTGCATGGAGAAGACGATTTTCGCTTTTACCACGACACGAACTCGTTATGGCATGGGCCATTAAATCCTCCTCCTGCCGCTTGGCAGTTTTCATATTCTTTTCGGAATCGGCCAGGAGGGCGGCCGTAATGGCACTAGCCGATTTGCCCCGAATGGCCCGTTTTAAATCGGCCGAAATTTCGACATCGCGAATATCCTCCATCGCACGCAACCTTTGCAACAAGCGACTAGTATCGCGTCGTATGATATCCTCAAGTTCGGCCTGACGTTCTAATCGGCGACGTTGTGAACGTTCGATAATACTATCCTCGACAATATGTTTGGTAACACGCGATGCGTCCGCTAGCTTTTTAACACTGAACGGTGTTCGGATCGAGTACCGAGACTGTAGGAGTACTTGATTGGCGCGGTCGGCAGCTGCACGCGATAAACGGAGAACCTCAGAGGACGTATAACGGTGTACTGAATTGCTGGGACGGTACTTTTTCAAGCCACGTTCATTTGACCAAGGTAAATGCGGCAAGTCTAGCTGTCGGCCCCCCGTTTGCTTGGCATCTAAATAATCTATCATTGGTTGATAATAGTTCATGCTATATCCATAATTATCCTCATAGGTGCCCATTAGCATGTGGCGCACTCTATTCGGCCTGCTCACTTGCATTAGTGCCATTGAAACGGAGGTATTTTTTTCTTTTCGATTCTTCTAACTGTTTAGTTTGGTGGACAGTGGTGGATATAAATAAAGTTCCTATTTTTTTTTTTACTTATATGTGTGTTTGTGAGAGTGAATGATTGTTGTTGGTGTGTTTTTTTTTTTCTGTTTTACAAGTGGTCTTGGTAGTTTTTTTTTTTTTAATTTAAAAATCTTGTCCTAACTGAGAATTTGCTTTTTGGTTGTCGATCAAAGGCTTTTTGCTTCTCAGGGCGTGCAGCAAGTAACAGTATTCTCTGTGGCTGTGATGTTGCTAAGAATTCTAAATAAAGAAGAGGAAATAAGTTCAATAAGTTTGCTGTTGCGTTGTTTTATCTGTGTGGCAGAACACACAGCAACAAAAAAAAAAAAAATAACGGGAAACATACCTTCTGCGCTTATCAGGTATTTATAACCTCAGGTAAAGTTAGTGAGAGGTTCCGATATATGTATTTCGTCAAAAAATGATATCTTCGCTAAAATTTTACGAAAATCAATATTTTCCATAATCGAATGGGTTCTTCAACTTACATTTGTTCTAGGACTTCTTTCCTCAGATACAAACTTATAAGATATAGGTAGATACTTTGTATCTGTAGTTTTTGTTGGTTAAAAATTAACTCGTTTTATTGCACTTTTTCGTGTGCAATGCTATCAGCAATTTAGTTCGAACTGATTTAAATGGGTCACTTCAATATAAGAATGACCGAAAAAATTTGCATTGAATTCGTTGCAAGAAATTGCTTCCGTGATGAAAATTTTGTCGACAACTCTCAGAGTTTGTTGTGTTCAATCGAATTCAGTAAAAAAGTAACGAATGAAATAGAAGATATTGATTGGCAAAAGAGTAAATGAGATGATCGAGGCAATTGTTGTTATTAATGACCTTCAAATGCCATTAAGAAACAGACAACAAAAAATCAATTTAAAATCAGATCATTGTCAGTCTAGGGGTAGTGTGAAGAATGTCCCGCATAATTAGACAAAAACAGCGAGAAAGAATTCTGCTGTTTTTATTCTGCAAACCAATTGTGAAGAATTTGGTATACTCGTGCATTTGATTTTTTGGGTGAATTTTCTTCAGGTTGAATAAGTTTGCCTTCCACACTAAAGCAAAATGGAGTCCTTCTTAGTCGACACCATATCCGATCGATGTTCGAATGTTGAATGAATCAGAGGTGTTTTATAAATTCTGTCGAATACCCTGAGGGTTAGGAAACGATAAAAAAAAAGTTGAAAAAAAAAAAAAAACAGAACAATGACATCGAATCTATTTATTGATTTAAAAAAACTATTCTTAGATTGACGGTATTTTTTGCATTAGCTCTTCTTTTTTTTTTTGCGGATATAAGAGCTATATAGAGGAGAGGAAGTTGCTGTCGTAATCAAATATATTTGGATTACACAATTTTTGTTTACGTTCTCTTATTGAAAAAAATTGACAGTAACATTCTAATATCAAAACCGAAAATTGTTATCCAGTAAAATGGAATCCCAGGCATTTTTTCAGTGGTGAATTAAACCAGAGTTTAACTCACCGCTGAAACAAGAGTTTAACTCACTCCTCAGTTAACTGAAGAAGCAGTTTTTTGGTGGAGAACGGTTGCGGAACGACTAAACAAAATCGGTGGATAAAACATCAAAAGCATCTTTTCAATTCCTCCTTAGTTAACTCACCAAATTTAATGAGTTAACTAGGGTTTAACTTTAATCGTGCACTAAAAAACTGGACCTAAGAGGCGTCTTATGAGAATACAAAAATTTATAAATCATCTAAGAATTTTATGGAGGGATTTAGGGCCAGTTTCACAGTCGACACTTACCGCAATAAGTGGCACTTAAGTTTCCCATATTAGGAATTTAAGCTACATTTCATAGCCAGCGTAAGTGGAAATTAAGTCACCAACATCGGAGACTTAAGTGCCACTTATTCAGGTAACAGTGCACTTTGATATTGGGAATTAATCTTTCACATTCCCCACTTAAGTGTCACTTTTCTGACTGTGAAACTGGCCCTTAGACTAATAACACACGAGCGCGTCGTTTTCAAAGTCTTTTGTTAGCACAAACCAATTGAAATGTTCGAACTAACTCCCTGTTTATCGCAGCACAACTTTATTCGTTTTCCTTGAAAATCATGGCGGGCAAAAAATTAACGCGCGGAAAAAGACGTTTTCGTCTTTTCGTCACAGCTCACAAGCCACAAATCACCGGGAGTATACAGCCATGTCAGTCATCCTCGTCAGGCTTATAGTTTGAAGTATTTACTGAACAATTTGGTTAAATATTGGATACATCATACATGGACAAAATGTGTGAAATTGATTCAACATTTTCAGTGTTCTGTTTGTTTGTGACGCTTTGTGTGCAGAAGGTTTAAGCGTGGAGGAATTATCATTGCATGATGAATTTTGTATACATCAATGATGAGACGATTCATTTGCAGAAGGTCGTAAGCCTTCAGCCTTTTAAATAACGGGTATTTTTTTGAGACGTGTGGTTTTCAATCTGGCAATACTTTTTTCGGAGTTGGTCTTTTTGACAGTTGTTACTTGATTTATGCTCAGTTTGGTTCGCCATTTTATAATGAATAGACTTACTTTTGAACAACAACGTCGCACGTTCGGTGACTGGGCCCAAAACGAGATGACTACCGATCCCGATTTTCACAAGAAAATTTTGTTCAGCAATGAAGCTCATTTTTGGTTGAATGGGTAATAAGTAAAATTGTCGTATTTGGAGTGATCATAATCCACAAGCCATTGTTGAAACGCCGTTACATCCTCAAAAAGTCACTGTTTGGTGTGCTCTATGGGCAGAGGGAATCATCTCCTAGCCTTTTTTATTCAAAGTATTTTTTGTAAGGCGGGCATAACGTGAGTATTGGCATTGTTTTGCTTCAAATTCAAACTTCAAAACTCGTGTGGAAGAATGCCAATTGAGTCTCTTCTTTCCCATCGGAAAGTGGATATTAAGCCTAAACTAACCCTTAATTTCCTCGATATTTCTTCAAAACCATCCCACATCTTTCCACCAAAATAATCCTTTTAACGTTTTGTTTGATGATAATGGACACTTTGGTTCACTCTCAACAAATCCTGTGTGCGTGTTAAGCCGGCAGGAACAGTTTTAGTATTTCGCTTAAAACAGGAAGATGATGTTTTACAATAAGAAACTTAGATCCCGTTCTTAGAGGCTGTTCTCGTCTGTTTGGAACAGAAAAAGTAAACAGTATATGAAATGGATCGCGGTAGAGAAAGATAGAAAATTGCGACTTTACGAAGCGTTGGTTTGTGTGTGGATTTGCGGTCGATTAAGTCATATTCCGCTTCCATGCTCTGCTGAAAGTTTGTATTCTGATAAAAAATGTCGTGCTCTAACCTCCAATTTATCGTGAGCGAAAAAATAAAAGTTGTACTGGAGACACAACAAATTATTTATTTTTTTAATTATTGTATTTCACAAAAAACAACAAATTAAAATCCACATACCATCCTATGTCCCAGCAAATAATTATAAAAGCTTTTTGATAACTTTCGAAAAAAGTAGGTTGCCCAATGCCCCTGCGAGAACTCTTGGCTGAAGCCAAACAATTATCTAAGAGAACGTTTGAGGGCTTGATTTTGTATAGGTTAAATAGCATTATGTCCTTTTAATAGTGGAGGTTATAGGGAATTTTTCTGCACAATTTGGAATACATTTCCGAGGAAAAATTCCATTGAATTTTTTATTAAGAGAACATTTATTTATTACTATTAGGATCTGTTATTCAGTGATGACTTAAAGCAGATTAAGATAACTTTAGAAGTAAATTAACCAATAATTAACTTAGAAATCAATTTTTTGGTAGAGGATGCATGACTAAATAAATTCGTTGGAGAAAACTTCAAAAGCATCTGTTCAGTTAATCCTGAGCTAACTCACCAAATTTTTATGAGTTAACTTGGGTTTAACTTTAGTCTCGCACTGAAAAACTGGACCTTAAGTACTTGAATACAATTAACTGTGTGATTGTTTATGTTTTGGGGAATAAAAATGTTTTTTTATAGGAATTTGTCGGTCGCTATATTTTTTTTTTTTTTATAAGCAAAACTTAATTTTTATAAAACAACTAATAACCAAGGTTTTTTTTATGTAAGAGACTACCTATTCCACCGCTCCAACAGCTGGTTCAACTCAAGTTTAAAAACTTAAAATACTAAACTTACCGGATGGCCTCGATTTCTTCGTCCTTTTCATGCATACGGCGTTCAGCGTCGTGGCGGAACTGACCGAAGTCAGAAGCCAAATGTTGAGCACGTTGTTCCTCAGCCTTACGACCCTGAAATATTAACATCGAAAACATTAATTTCTCATTCTTTAATTTTTACAACAAAAACACAACTTACAGCTTCAGCTTCCTTGTAAGCGGCAGTCAATTCATCGCGTTCGTTCTCAAGACGGCGCAATTCCAATTCCAAATCGTGCAAGCGGCGAGTGATTTCAGAGATGGTGGCACGGGATTCATGGAGGTCATCTATGAATCAGATTTCATTAAACCATTCAAGATTCAAGAACAAAATCGTAAAAGCCTAAATGAGTTGATGAGTATCAAGCAAAGCCAAAATACTCGTTAAACAAAAGAACTAGCAAGATGGAGATACAAAATATATTTCCATCTTACTCGCTCTGGTGCTATCAAGTTTTTGACAATCTTTGATCGGTTTTTCGAATGAGCGATTCTTAAGCCTAGATCAAGCTGATTTATCTCAAATTAACCGAAATTATTTTAAGATACATTCTTGATGCTTTTGGATGTATACAAACCCATCTGCCAAACTAACCTCCCAATTTTTTGTTTTCACGAGCAAGCTGACCGTTAGCATCACGAGTCTTCTCCAATTCATGGACGGCCTTTGACAAGTCGTTTTGTTTGTTCCTCAAGTCGCGTTGTGAGATCTCGTACATTTGAATGGTCTCTTCCAAGCGAGATTTAATATCAATATTGACCTTCTCCAATGACACAACGGTCTTTTGCAATTCCCGGCAAGAGTTGTTGGATTTCTCCAAATCAATGATCAAAACCTCAATCTCGCTCTGGAAGCGAGACTTTTGTTTTTCCAATGTGTTGACCTTAACGACCAACGATTCGATGTGCTCTTCTAGCTCAGTGATGCGCACGGTATACTTGCGACGCAGCTCTTCGATCTCTTCGTGGTGGCTAGCGAGTTCGGTTTGGTATTTCGATTGCCATTGAGCTGCATCACCATTTGCCTTGACCAACTGACGTTCCAAGTCGATACGGGCTTCGGATTCTTCTTCGAGTTGCAATCGAACTGAATCCAGTTCGATTTCAACTTGATGAAGAGATGACTCGAGGCTAGAACGACGACGATCTTCATCTTCCAAACGGCGACGAGCATCTTCCAATTGCGAGACGACTTGGCTCCTGGAATATGAGATTGTGTCGACTTGTGACTTGAGATCTTGGACGTCCTTGATCAATTCGATATTCTCCTGATGGAGACGGGTCTTGTGAGACGTGATATCGATAACTGTGCGATTGATTTCTTCAATTTTCACATTCAGTTCGGAAATGGTGATTTCTAGCTTTTCAATGTGCTTGCTTGCATAGATTTTCTCTTTGTTAGAGACTTCGATTTGGCTGAGCAATTCATAGACCTCAGATTGGAATTTGGCCTTTTCTTTTTCAGCCCTATATTGGAAAATAAAATATAATAATGTATTAATATTTTTTTTTTTAATAAAAAAATCCTTATGTTGTCAACTCATAGCGTTTGGATTTGAGAAGCATTTGCAAGCGAAAAGCAAAATATACAAAACGTTGTAGTACCTATACTTTAATATATTAATATTAATTATACCTCCTTATAGCTTATTCCCCTTTAACTTTCTATCTTTATAAGAAAATTATTGTTTTTTTGTAATTTTAGTATGCTATTCGTTGGTCTATGCGTCTGTGCCTTCATAACTATTTCAGGATTCGTAGCCACAGAGTTATAGAACGGTAATAGCGCCATAGGGTCAAAAAGCTTCCAGCGGAGCAGGCGTGCTCTATGAGTTCAAGAGGGTAGGCATAACTGTACCTCATCCACTCATATAATAATAAGTTGAGCAGTTATCTATAATAAATCAAAGATCCGTGACAAAAATTAAAGACAGAAGAGGACCTAGTTTGGAACCATAAGGTACACCGTTTTCGGTTGACAATCAAATATAAAGCTTCTTTGGTAATATGACATAAGAATAATAGTCAGTTAATAATTTATAGAAAAACATCATATGTGACACACTTTATAGAACGAATATTTCTCTGTGGAATTAAGCTGGGCATTAGTAGTCTTATATTAATAACACTATACGCTCCTTACCAGACGTGTTAGCTGGCATACAGATAGGGAACTTTTCCGCTCGATAATTTTTCTTATCAATCAACTTATTTTTGTTTTATATCTTTGTCCATCTTTATGGAAGCACGGTAACGGTAAACTATGATTTTAATAGCGCACGGTTCTATGAAATGTATGCATTGCATGTGTGTGATAAGAAGTTATCCATCTCTTAAATTCTAAATTTGTCGAGTTAAAGTTATACGCTTGCTATCACATGTCAAAAACTATTCCACATTTATTAATATGAATTACAAGTTGACAGATGTGTAAGTTCTATCAAACCTTTGTTCGCCGTTTATTAATAGACGGGTGCGTTGCGTATGTTGATAGAAAAAAGGTTTTCTACAGAAGGAATGCAACCCAAACCTTTCAAGTTTATCACATGTATTGTGCCATTGCCACCTGCAGGCCCGCTTGTAGATAGGTACTAAACAAATTAAGGGAATGTGAACTAAGATAAAAATCATGATTTAGTGTTAAAAGCTCAACGCATAAATTTGTATTCCAAAGATTCGTCTTTGCAATAAATCAAATGTATTAGTACTAGAAATATGTGCAATAATTTGCCCGGTTTGTTTCACTTTTTTAGACTTTAAAGCAATGTGCTTCATAGTTTGAGTTAAAATGTATCATTCGTGCTAGAACGTTATCGTTTCATTAGAGCCGAAATGAAATAATTTAGCAAATTATCAAGAAGAGTAGGTGTGTTTTGATAGCACATTTCATTTTGAATTTGATTTTGTTTTTGTGTCATTTCTATTTCTTTTCCTTATTTACCGAATTTGGCATTTGCAATGAATTCCACTTTGAAAGGATTCCACTTGCGTGTGTTGGTGTTCATATATGGTTTTCACGTAATTTCCTACCAAAGTTCGTGAACATTTTTGTTAAAATTACCTCATTTCGAAATGTGAATTTGTGAATTTGAATCCAGATGATTTTGAATCAAATTTCAAAGTTTTCACAGAAGTTACCAAATTTTTGCCCCAATGAAAACGTAGATATTACCTATTACAGTCCAATACCTACTAATTGGACACAAAAATAAATTCTCAAACTTTTCCCACTAGGTATATTTCACCTTAATTTTTTGTGAAAAATTGAAAAGAGGGGAAAATCTATACAATTTTCATTTCACAAGATGATGAGTACAAAGTATGATATTTTTTAATTAAGTGGAACGTGTTAAATTTCTTATTTCACATACACTTTTCGCACTATTTCATCTTTTTGTCGGACGTATTAAGTTCTTATTTCATACAGAGTCAATTCTTGTTCTGTGTGAAAATATCAAACGAAAATATTTACACTTTTTCACCGGAATTTCTATATCTCTACTATAGCTATGAAAAAAAAAAATTAAACCAAACGTCAAATTGTTTAAGGTAGGTATATGCCATCGTTTTTGGAAATTGCCAAAATGTTCGAAATTTTGTGTTTTTGGTTTTGTTTAAAAAAAAATTAACTGTAGAATGCAAAGTGAGATATTTCAAGTTGATTATTTTCTGTGAATAATTCCTAAAAAATGATGTTGATAGGTACTTTTAAGTAATTAAAAACTACTTTTCAATGTTTTTTACATAGGGAGTTTATAAACATGGCGTGAAAAATCGTGTAATGTATTTCACGAGAGGAAGAGTTGTGTACAAGCTTTGGCATACTTATACCTACTTGCTGACAAATAAATCAAATAAGCTTGGGGGGGTGAACTAGCTTTTTCATTCTCATTTAAAATAAATGCACTAACAATAAGCTTCAATTTAAGAAGATGACTTCATTCTGCTGTTATACATTCCCGTATTATTGTTTTCTGAAAAAAACCTACTTAGAAGATTTCTTTCCATTTGGTCTTTGAACATGAAGGCAATTAATTTTGCTTCAATATTTTAAAGCTCTAAAAAAATTTACCTATCCTCATTCACTCATTAAATATAATTGCATTTGCATCTGACATAATTTTTGATTTTGCGCTACAATGAGTTGCGTCTACCTCACCATCACCCACTAGAAGAAGAACACACAAAAAAAACATTTCATCATCCATAAAACCTATTAAAAAAGAAAAAAAAAAACAAAAAAATATATTATAAAATAAAATAAACCTAATAATTACGAAGGCAACGCTGAAATTTCCCCCACCTAAAAGTCCACACGTACAAAAAAGTATCGGATTTCTATCTAAACACCTCAGTGTAAGCGGGACAACCCCTTACTCATCACGGTGCTCCAATCAAAGACATATTTGGATCGGAGAACCGAACTGAATTTTTTTCCGAGCAGCGTGATCTAAATTTAGTTCGGAACAAAATTGAAAAAAAAAAAAATAAATACCCTGTCATCTGTTTTCTTCATTTTCGCTTTGCCAGCTCTTCCTCGATTTTATCATCTTTCCCCTCTTTCGGAAAAAAACACAAAAAGAAAACCAAAAATTGCAAAAGAACAGAATAGCAAATTATATATTTATGTGTGTTCCATCGGCTTTCTCTTTCTTGCTGATTGGAGATTTCTCAAAGAAAATCGATACAAACATGTGTGTGGAAAACAAGTGGGAACAATGCGAAGGAAAACCGCTAAATCGGTCTACGAGTACGAGGTTCGCGCACACCTGAAATTCTAATGGAACAAAAAAAAAAGACTTTCTCATCGGCAGACACTTGCGTTGCACGGTAATGCGTAAGTATAGCGTTTTTTTTTAAATTTTTATTTATCACTGTGTAAGTGTGAGCAAGAGATCTGAGTATGCGGATCTGACGCATCAGCAAGAGATATTTCTCATCTATTGCCTAGGGTTGCCGTCAAAAAGTATCGATCACCTTGAAATTTGGATTTTCTCTCTTTTGTTTTGTATCTTTGTAACATTTTTGTTGGTTGGTGGGGATTTATTTTGGTAGAATTTTCATTTTCAGCTTAATACTTTTTTTTTTTTAATTTGAGTTCTTTTATTTTCGGAAATGGAAATATGAGAGTTTACGAAATAAGTTTCCCATTTTTTGGCTTAAGGAATTTTGTGTTTGCCCAGCAATGGAGGTCAGTATCTTGTTACTGGAAATTTTCGTATTTCACATGTTTTTAATTTTCACGGACATGAAAATTAAAAAAAAAGAAAAGTAAATATATGAAAATATTTCAATAATTGTTCGGTTGCAATGTATACCTACCAATACAATGACTCAATGACTATTGCAGTCAATTTTTATGAGATATGTATGTAGGTATCTATAAATATTTTCATTTTGTTTAAATGTTAATTTTAAAAATAGATTTTAAGTAGGTGTTTGATGGTCTGTTTTCACTGGGGATACCTACCCAAGTATCTATATAGTTATTATGTCTCGTATAGTTTTTGTGTGCCATTGTAAATGTTTGAGTTTTGCTTTCATTTCTTATAAGAAGTCAAATGATGACAAATTGTAGGATTTAGGAATTTAAATTTTGTATATTTCATTTATTTGGAGACATAATATTTTTTGGTAGTTTTTACGTTTGACTTATGATCAAGGAATTTATTCAAATATGTTCTGTTAATTTTGTATATTTTGGCGCTGTCATATGTTTTGAGTGTTTTTAGGGAAAATATTGATTTTTCATGTTTTAGAAAAATGTAATTATTAATTTGTTGATTTTGTAAACTTTCTGCACTTCCCGTATGAGAATAGTATTTTTGCAGATATGTATGGAAAAACATACTGAAATCCATTTTTCAAAATTAATATGTACTACATTTCCACCCATCACTAAACCGAGTTTTGATGTGATTTATGCTCAATCTTCTTCAAATCCTGAAAATCTACCTTCAATATATATATTACAATGTATACAATGTTTAATCTTGTTAAATTTCCAATAGTTAAACAAATGGAACTAACCTGTACCCATATCGCACTGAACGCATTCATTAAAAAAGGGAATATGTTTGTATCGTTTGACACAAACGAAAGTTCTTATCTCACTTCCAGTTCATAAGCCAAAAGGGTTCTGTCAAAGTTAATCTACTAGTTAATCCCTTTGTGGAGTGGCAACACTTGGTAGATTTATTTTAATCTAAACGAATCTAACTTTCTGTAGAAACAAGGATACAAAGAGAGGAGTTTGTGAACCAAGGTAGCACTTGTGAAATAGCTATTTACAAGATAAATTATTGTTGTTGTTTTATTCAAAACATTTTATTTTTACTCCTAGTTTAAACAGAAATATCTTGGAGCAAATCTAAAATTCAGAGTATCAACAAATTTTGTAAAACTGACTCTGAGATGATTGGTGTTGGACTGTGAGTCAATCATTAAATTATCTCTTAGCAAGTTAGTCTCTAGAAACTTGTTAATTCGTAGATTGAAATTAAAATTATGAGGACAAAAGAAAACAAATATAAAATTTATTTTAAATGAAATTTAATATATAGTTGCAACCTGAGGCCCATTTTTTTTTTTTTTTAGTGAAGTGTTTGCTCGAAATAATGTCCAGAATTCGAAGATCTCACACTGAAAATCTAGCTTTTCCTACATTAATCGACCTATAAGTTTCACATTTTTTATTGTTTTATGTTTTATTTTTAGATACTATCAGTTCAAGTGGAGATATATGACAAACAAACAATATTTGGTAATATGTTAAACAAATTTTAGTTAAAAATAGTATATGTACTGTTTTACGCGAACTTACATTTCAAACTAAAGATAAATGTTTAATGAATAAAATGGAGCACGTGCTAATAGCAGTTGTTGAAGAAGCTGAGCATTTGCTCCTATAGAAATACAAGATATCATGCATTTGATTTAACCAAATAGAGCACCTGCTCTGAAAAGCAGAGTTCTTAGCAAGTGCTCTACTTTATTATTTATCTTTAGCTTTTATTATCATTTTATTTTTTTTTAAAGAAAATATGTTTCAGTTTCATCAAAATTTCTTCGAAAATAACAGTTTAATCAAATTCCTTAACCAAGTTATCAAAAAGATTTAAAAAGAGTGTTAGAAATTTCATAAGTACTAATGAGGTTTAAAATGGAAACACACTAAGGGCCTGTTTCACAATGTCTGAGTAAAGTACTGATTATAGTTACTCTGCACATACATATAGATACAGGGTTTTTTTCTTAAGCCACATGATGAAGTATACATGTGACACAATGTGCAATTTGTTTTAATTTCAAAATTATTACACATATGTGAACAAACTCAATAAAATGTAAATTTTTTACCAAAAATGAGTACGATGTGTCAACTAAATTAAATGTAAATAGTTTGTTTATATATCTGCTTGTTTAATCAGTCCAACTGCGCATTATATCATAATTGTGATTATAAACAAAATTTATCGGACAAGGAATTCGCCTTAGAAATTTTGTTTGCGATAAAAATTTTGTAATGAGTCAGTTATTATCAAAAAACACACATGCATTCAAGAACGGCCAAGATTTCACTCAATTCTGAACGTAAGACTTACTTTTTCATTACTGATTTAACTATGCTTCAGTGAAGGTTAACAATTCAAATAATATCAAAAATATCTCTCATCCCTTCTCTATCTCAGATTGAAATTAGACAAAACGAATGGCCAAACATTTCTAAAAATTTCAACAACGCTGAATTTTAGGAGCTGATTAAAAAAATGCCGTCGAGCATACTTCAGGCACTCAGAGTTTTTGTTCAAGTCACATGAAGCTCGGGCATGGACATCTACTTTTAATGGCGATACACTGTTATAACTGCTATATATCGCCATTTCTCTAGTCTCGCCGTTATTTCTACAGGATTTTCTAAAAGGTTTTCTAAATTTGCAGCAAGGCTAAAGTTTTTGTTGGGTATGGTGAAGGGGGGTAAAATGTCTAAACAATTTTTATCCAAATCTATTGCTCTTACAAAGAAAGGTGTTTTGATCTTTTCAGTGTAGAATTTCATAATCTAAAAATTTGCCCAAAAAATACCAATAGTTTTCGGACAATTCACAAATAACTGGGCTTAGCCCCTTTGACCTTAAAAAATAAAAATTCCTCTCCAAATGTAACGAAACGTTTAAACTTATAAAAATAAAGCTCTCGACCAAAATTTAACTTCGTGCTAATTTTTTTGAAATGAAAGTCTAATTTTACTGGGCTATTGGTTTTTTTTTTTTTAGTCAGCTTGTGATTTAAACTGACTGAAAGACATATTTCACGAGTTAAATCGAGTTAAATCTCGAAACACGGATAGTATCGCACTGAAAAAACTGGACCTTAGACAGAAAGCTCGCGACGTTAAAACACCTCAGGAATCTATTTGATTGATTAAGTTATTATTGGACATTTTGGACATGTTGCGCATAGGTGTATATACGAGAACATTTTCTTGAAAAAACAGTATTGTGAGGAAGTTTCATTAGAAATGTTTTAATGCATCCATTTTCAACCCCACATTCATTAAACGCATCTATATCTTTAGAAGCGATTTTAGATAAAATATCTATACTTTCTTTTGAATATACTGCATAAAATTAGTTTAAATTGGAAAATTTTTGTATTTTTGTATTTTCTAGGCGACCAAAAACTTATCTTCTTCGAACTATCAAATCATTCCATAAAAAAGTGGATAGGCTGTTGTCAGCGACCTCTCAAGTGAATCAAATATTCACAAATCGCAATTTGCTGCGGTCGCATCTCATGTACAATATGCACTTAACTGATTACAACATAAAGGTCTGCGACAAAATCTGGTCTGGGTAAAAAATAAAAAAATGAATGGAAGAAGCTGATAAGTGTTTTTGTTTGTAGCAGATCAAATAAATATTGATGAATAAATGAAAATTCTATGTATTTCTTCAACAAATTTTAAGTATTTTCACTAGAAAAGGTACTGAAAATTTTATTTCCTAAAGTATCAACCTATTTGGCTTTGAGACCAACAGCCAAGACAAAGACTAATTGTATTTCTGAAAAACCTTAAAAACAATCAAGGTAAACCTCTCTGAAACATTTGAAAATCTATGGTACTGAGGCAAAATCTGATATTTAAAAAACAACTTTTTTTCGTGTTTGCTTCTACATTATATTGAGGTGAAGAATTTATGTAGGTATACAGCTTTGCAAAATTCTTTATTTTATATTGTATTCGGGATATTCCAATGAGTTTATTTCTTTAATATTAATTTAAACGTAAATATTGAGATTCGTTGCTTGGAAAAACATTGACACATATGGCGGGTCTTTGGAAAAGATCGAAAGAAATAAAATGAAAATCTGTACTATCGCTGCCAATAAAATTTAATAAAAAGTAAAATTAGATTAGATACTATAAAACTATTTTTCGGTCTGTTTTAAAATGTCTCTTTTTTTTCGCAAAAATACTGAATGAAAAAAATCCAAAATTATAACAATTTTATTCTAGCTTTAAAATAAGGTTTCAGGGTTTTCAGTAATTTTAAATCAAAAATATCCATCTCAAACAAAAACTTATTTAAGACCAATCTGGTAGGAAAATTGAATTTTCCACATAATTTTCGATACTTTTTGTAGGTAAAAAAAAACAGTTTGTGAGTTGTTTAACCAAAAAAATAACTCGTCTTATAGCTCAAGGATTGTGGCCAATGCTTCAGTACTATCTGTGCACTTTAATGTCATACTTTATTAAAATGCTTTCTTTAATGGACTTTAATTTTAAGGAAGCTTAAAATATGTATATTAATTGGGTACAAAAATTAAAATTGTCCATATAATACAAAAAAAAAAAACACAAAACCTTTAATATCGCATCAGAGTTTACCTATAATACAAAGCTGAAAAAGCAAGCATTAAGCAAAATATAAATAATTTGAGCTTAATGGTTTAACTAAAAATAAAAAATTCATCTCACCTGGCTTTAGCTTTCGTTAGGATTTCAACTTGTTCTTGAAAATCATTCATAATTTCGTTGTGCTTCTTTTTCAGAATCATTGTTGTTTCTTCGGATTCTAGATGAACATCGTCGAGCAATTTACGCAGTTTTAAAAGTTCAGTATCACGTTTGCGGTTAGCTTCGAACTAAATAGAAAAATAATATTCATTGTTTAATTAAATTCAAAAATATTATTATTAAAAAAAAAAAAAGAATTTTTAAATTTTATCATACCTGATGTTCAGCACCACCTTCAGCCTCTTCCAGACGCTCAGACATTTGGATGACTTGTACGCTGAGATCTGCTTTCTCACGTTCAATCTGGCGATAAAAATTATAAAATATAAATAAGTAATAGATTCTTAAGGAGATAGTTAAATGAGATATAGTTATAACCACCTTTGTACAAAATCAATCGAAAATGTCAAAAAATATTCCACATACGACATAGTGACCCGCAAACAAAACTCGCAAACGACGCCGATGTTTTTTTTTTTATTTTGTGGTCGGTATTTGCATTTAATTTCAACTCTAATATTGACTACTGAGCCAGGTATGCTCTTAAATTTTATTATTACCAGGTAATTTTAATTCCTTGTTAAGAAATTGTATCGTTGTTTTAGAAAATCAAGTTGATGTGAATTCTGTTTTTGATTTTCCTAATTATTTCATCAAAAGAATAAGCAAACAAGAAATCTTATATAGGCCATTATGTGCTGCAACATTGTATTTTAACGACACAAAAATGAAGCATTAGGATGATCTAACACCACTGAAAGAGCATTTCTTCACTTCAATGTTAATAATAGCCTTTGCGGTCTCTATGCTTCAGTTCCTTGAGATATGTGAGCGCATAAAAAAAAGAGGTGCATAAGTCATTAGTGATTGCCTTCACTCGTCACTTCTTTTGCTTTTGATCAATTAATGAGCCTTGTCTAATTTATGCATCCCTTCAATCTTTTCACTTTTTGTTTTTTTCCTTAATGTGTGGATGGTTTTACGAGTATAGAGAGCCAACTTTGATCTTTTGTAAAATTATATATGTACACTGATGTGCAGAATTTATATAAAGGTTTTGATTTTAAATACAAATTTAATGCAATTTTTCATTTTAAGGAAAAAATATTTTTCTGAGTACAAATTGACAAGTTCATATTCTTAACCACAAGAGTGCTTATGGTTGTCAAGAAAAATGAATGCCTATACCAATACATAAAAATAAAATCTTGGTGAAAAAATTAAAGACAGTCTTCTTTGACAAAAAAAAAATGGTAATAGAACTTATTGGCACGATTATTTAAACAAACTTAAGAGGAATGCAGAACATGTAAAGTTAGCATATTTCAAATGAAAATGTTTAATTTTTTTTTGTTTAAAATGTCTTGCGAGCAACATTAGATTGTTTCAATAAACTTGAAGAAGTTATTTTAGTGTATTATTATAGTTGGTATAGGCATTTTTTCCTTCAAAATCTATGTATATAAATGTCGGTTGCAGTTGTTAAGCATTGTTTCCGTCAAAAAACTATTTTTATTTTTGTCATTATTTAGATCAAAAATGTAAACATATTTTAGAATATTTTAAAAGAAAAGCTAATTGTCCTGGCTTCTACGATTTCGAAAAGAATAAACTTGGGCCTTTTTTCACGGAACATCATCACATACAATGTATGTGACGTAAAATAGGCCCATGATGAGTGTGTGTAAATTATTCTTTTTTTTTTTTAACTTTGCCTTTCCTAAGTTCCTTGCATAGTTTTTTTTAAATTCAAAATTTACACTGACTCATCTGTGGGGCCTTCTTTAAGGAACATATATGTACATCACAGCTCTTTTCTTCCATATAAAATATCATTTTCTTTTCTTTAGGTTATTAAGCTAACGATTCAAGCTAGTTCAAAGATACAAAATTTTTTTGAATTACAAAAATTCAAAATAATTATAATATTTGAATCCTAACGAATAGATGATTCTTATGAAATTTTGCTTTAAAATTCGATATCTCAGTTTTTTAAATGTCTGAAAAAAGTTATAGATATTTAAAGTTTTTTTAGGTGATATTTATTTATATTTTTAATTTTTAAAATGTCATTTGTCGTAAGTCGATCAAAATCTCTTAAAATTTTGCTACCTCAGATGACATTACTTTTATTTTAGGAAAGCATTACAACAACGTTAAGCTATATTTTCAATTTTTGGTTCATCGAAAAAGCAAAATCCTTTCTAGACTTTTGATTTCTGTAAAATAAAATCATACTCATTTTTGTTTTCCCTTTAAAATTAATTTTAAACCTTTGTATTGTCACTTCTTTCGACTTCGAGAAATCGTTACCTATAGTTGCTAGTCTTCTATTTGTGCAATAAATTTTTAAATACCCTATTACTGTGCAAAACTGACTGGGGAGACAAAATAATTTCGAGGGTTATCATAGCGTCAAATGCAGTTAAAAACGGGTTTCTGTAACTTTTAAATAGGATTGATTATCTCAAAAACACTTCTTTGGATAAAAAATAAAAGTCATTCAGTTTTATCGAAGCGTATTTGAGAAATTTTTTTTTTTTTTTCTAAAACTAGAAAACGAATAGGTACTAATTATAGAGTATTAATTACTTAAAGCCAAAATTCGACGTAATTGCTCAAAATAAACTCTAGAAATTCCAATTTTTCATTTTAGTTTTGGCGCAAATTTTAAACAACCTGATGTTAAAGGTATTGGTATGATACTACTTAATTAACAATTTACTAACTTTCATACTCTTTTCTCAATATTTTTAGTTTTAAACAATTTTAACAAGAATCATATACTAAACATATTTTCTTACGAAAC
Source organism: Leucozona laternaria (assembly GCA_932273885.2). Classification (NCBI taxonomy): domain Eukaryota; kingdom Metazoa; phylum Arthropoda; class Insecta; order Diptera; family Syrphidae; genus Leucozona; species Leucozona laternaria. The sequence continues at coordinate 102,051,228 of OW026367.1, forward strand.
TCAAGCTGAACACGCCTAAAACAGTGACAATTCGTGCAAAAACGTAGGAAAAGTGACATTTGTAGTTAGTACGATAGCAAAAAAGATAAAATAGCCATTTGATGATTTTAGCTTTAATAAAATTTTAAAAAGATAGTACGATGTTAACTCCTTTAAAATTTGGAAAATTCACTTTTTAACCTAGCATCTTTCTAAAAATGCGTAAACGTCGTTATAAATCGTCTTAAATTTTGCACGTTTGACTTCGAAAATTTTATTTTTATTTTACCAAAGTAATCATGTTTTTTACTTGAATAATATTTTGTAGGATAACAAATGTGTCTTGGCTACGAGGCTTTTGCACCATCATGAGGTTTTGAATGAAACTAAAGTAACTTCGGACTGCTACCACCTAGTTTATAGTGAAAAAGCTATAACTACAGCTTATAAATTGCTGGTACCACTTAGTTTTAAGGCTTTTAAGGAACTACAAATTAAAGATTTAAGGTGTTGGTTTATTGATACACAAAAATTAATTATTGGTGCGACAGCTCGTGAAGACTTAGGGCTAGTACAGTCAGAAAAGTGACACTTAAGTGGGGAATGTAAAAGATTAATTCCTAATATCACAGTGCACTGTTACCTGAATAAGTGTCACTTTAGTCTCCGATGTTGGTGACTTAAGTTCCACTTACGTTAGCTATAAAATTTAGCTTAAATTCCTAATATGGGAAAGTTAAGTGCCACTAATTCCATTAAGTGTCGACTGTGAAACTGGCCCTTAGTGTCTTACTTATTCAACCATTTCGGTGCTAATATTGTTAGTTGGCATCAGAAATGGAAGAGACAAAATTAGATTTATTTTAGGTAAAATAGTCTGCCATTAAGTATGAGATCTATTCCTAGCTCATTAAATCTACAAGAAACATATTTTTTTGTGGGTACTGCCTTTGAATTGAAAAATCCCCCTTGTCATGATAAAATTCTTTTCATCTTAGCCTTTTAATTCTTTATGTTAATTTTAAGGCAAAACCGGAATCCCAATTCTATAAAATTCCCTTGCGATAGAACAGGTACAAATGATGATCAAAATTGAAAAGCGGTTTTGTATGGTTACTTGAAACTAATTTGCAGTGGACAGCATCGAATGTTTTCTACTGAACTGCCTTCTTATAATATTCTATTCGAATTTCTGGCTTATACATAATACTATACCAAGCACTACTAACGTAGTTTGATACTAGCTATAGCTTCAGTTAAAAAACTTTCTGGTAGCGCACTTGGGTCGATGTTATTTATTTCAATAAAAAATTTTAACTACTAAGAATATTCTTTTCATTATATCGCTTATAAACTTGACGTTATCTGAAGCGTAGCATCTGGGCAACCACCAGATAAAGGGTCCGCCAACGTTTTTTTTCAACTAGTGCATATTTCGTGAATGGTAACACTTAGCTCATGTCTGGTTAGACAGATAATTCGTTTTATCCTTCCGCTGAAGGAATATGGTTTTGTATACGCTTCGCTAAGTGGGCCTGCAATCGACTTAGAGAAGATGCCGATGTTGCCAAAAAAATCATCTTTTCAGATGAAGCTCATTTTGATCTTGGCGGGTAGTAAACAAGCAAAATTGTCGCATTTGGGGCACAGAAAACCCGCACGCGTACATTGAAAAGCCGATACACCCAAAACGAGTCACTGTTTGGTGCGGATTTTGGTCCAGAGGCATAATTGGGCCATTTTTCGAAAATGAGCAAGGAGTGGCCGTTACAGTCAATGGCGATCGTTATCGGGCCATGTTGAACGAATTTTTGTTCACAAAAATTGAAGAGGAGGTTATTGGCAACATTTGGTTTCAACAGGACGGCCGGCGCTACGTGCCACACAGCCGAAGCTACACTCAATGTCTTGCGCCATTTTCCCTTTAGAAGAGAGCAAACTATCCTCTTTCAAAGTACTCCAAATTCTTGAGTTCCGCAAAGGAATTTATTTGGAGGTCGAGCTGTAGAATGAGTAAGCTCATCCAGCTCCAAAAGGGGGACACAATAGATCTTAATGTCGCAGTGTTATTATAGCCATCAATATTCATTCATTCATAAAGACATTTCAGTTCCGAAAAATGTATGAAAATGTTCTTCAGAAAACGTTAAAAAGTAAGCAAAACTAAAATTTAGCCGAAAAATAGTTGAAAAATAGTTTTTTTTTTTATTTCACAGTGTTTCCTCTCATAACAATAGCGACGTTTTGAAATTTTAAATTTTTAATGTCTTTACTTTTTGGAATACTTTTTATTAGTTAAATTTTAACCGTTTTTTTTGGGTGTAATATTATAAAAACATTAGACTCCCTTTTCAGAAACTCCAGATTAAATTTTATAGCACAATCATACAAACTCCTTAACACAATTATTATATCATTCTCTTCTTATTTCGCAATACATTGAAGTCTTATACATCTTTTACTTTATGAAAATGGCAAAGGAAACTTAGAAAAAAAAAATATATTAAATTGTTTTGGGCGATGATGAATGCTCATTTCAAGATTGTTATAAATATTTTTCAAAATGCAATTTTCTATTCCTTAAAGAAATAATGAATACAATTCTCCTAGGTTTTTCCTTTTTTAAAATTTTTTCTTGTTTGTCTAACATATGCCCCCGCCAATTTATAATAGCATTAAATAATTCTCTCTCTGTGCATAAAACCCGGCAATTTTGCATGTAATTTCTTGGTATTATACTACTCGTAAATGCTTCAAAAATTATATTGGAAATTTGCCAAATAAATAACAAATATACACTTGATATTTTTATCTATACTTTTATGCCAATCATAAAAATACTCTTCCATGCATTTTGTTCAGTTTGACCCAATTACATAAAAATCTTTAAATTAAAAATCAAATTATAATATGAAAAAATACTAACCAAAATTTATTACAAAAAAATAAAAAAAAAATAACAAATATTCGCTCTTAGTAACACCTATAGTAGATATATATGAATCCCCAACATATACATTTTTTTTTGTAAGATTTTTCTCGAATTTTCTTGGTTTTTTTTTTTTTTGTTGTTTTGTTGATGAAAATTTCAAGATGTTATGATCAGACTCATCACCTGAATATATCAAAAATAATACCTACTTTTTAAATATAATATACGAGAGGAACATTAACTAAAAATACCACGATGACACAACTAAATTGTTGAGTCATTAAAAATTTATATTGCCGTGCATTTTATTTGCCTATTGGAGAAAACTTGATGAGCATTAAGGAAATAAATTCCTAAAATAAATATTTTTGTATTTATTAAGTCTAGGGATAATGTCGCAGAAGGATAGCTATGTCAGGTAATGTTTTGTTTTGTGAAAAAAAAAACACATAAATGACGGGACAATGGTTTTTTGAATTGATTTACTATACTTATAAATAGGGAATAATAATACTCACATAAAACAAAACAATCATGCACATATTTATATCTAATTTTATTTTACCGATGAAGTAAGTGTTCTATTCCATTCCTTGCAGGTATTGTCATTAAACAAAATTAATAAATAATTATTAGTTAAGTGACGTTAATGCAATATGAACGAGACATCCACGTCCTTTTTTGCGATTACGGAATTACGGAAATCGGTAGGGAAGACATAAATGAAAGGCTAAAACTGACACAAATTATTTATTAAAGCGAAGAATATGGAAAACTTAAATGCCTCTAGGTTTGAATCATCGACTTTGTGGCACGTAACTTATACCAGAGTTGTTAAAAAGGATTCGAAAATAGTAAAGGAAAATAAAGGTAAATGCAATACGGATATTCACGAATCACGATCCGCAGTGCAACTGGTCTAGTATCATTGTAAGAGTGCAGAAGTGTAACATTTTCTTACATTCCAACAACAAAATATATCTGCTGTTTAAAATCCTACAAGACTCTTGCACTTTTACTATACCTTAACCCGATTGCGCTGCAGTGTAATAAGACCCGTGGAATTGAGGCCTGCGGGTATTAATTCCCTAAATAAAAGAAAACTACACCAGCGAGCTTTCTTTCCTTTTTAAAATGGCAATAAGACCCATCACAAAAAAGCATTATGACCCGTGGAGTTTAGTGCCTTTTGGAACTGACACCCGAAAAAGGGAGTTAAAATTTTTGCAACAGAAAAATGCAATGGTGTAAAATTATCACTCGAGTACCTATACTTGATAGCACGTCATTCTTGATGTCAACTGTTACTCGTTTGTACAACTGTGTAAATTTACTGTATGGATACACAGAATCGAACTACTAAAAATGAGAAATTTTGGAATCTTGATGGGGATGTTGCACCATATTGTGAATACCAGTATTAATTGTTTCCAATTTTTAATTGATTCAACATAACCTATATTGTACCAAAGAATGGTGAATACAGGCTAAAATATCTTTGAGATTGTTACACACAGGAAATAATCTTAAACTGCAGATTTTTCGTGGTGCCCTGAACGTTATTTCAGGAATAAAATAGCGTCAGGCAAAGCTTACAACAACTAACCAACGTTTCTTCAAAGAAGAAAGATAGTATTGGAAAATGAGTTTGAAGAGGAAGATAAGTGCATTCTCGTTTCTTATTGACACATTTTTAATGATGGTGGGTCTTATTGCCATTTTAAAAAGGAAAGGTCCCATAAAGTCTTGGGATGGCATTGCTAATCTGTTTTGAAATACATTTAAGCCCATTTGCTGAAATAAAACGTAAATATTTAAGCTCAAAATACACACTTGAATGAATAAATGGATATTGTTAGGTAATATAACACTGCGACATTAAGATCTACTGTGCCCTCCTTCTAGAAATGGATGAGATTGCTCATTCTACAGCTCGTCTTCCAAATAATTTCCTTTAAGAAACTCGAGAATTTGGAGTATAGATACTTTTAGATAATTTATAATAAGCTCTCTTTAATCTGGTGGTTGCCCAGATGTCTATGTATTTGGTGCATAAATGCATCACATTTATTTACCAAATATGTGGTCCGGCGTCTCCGCCACATGATAAGCGTGTCAGAATCTGCACGTGACACTGCTCACTAGGCCAAAATACACACTTACATTTAAAGAAAGTTTATATACGGAGAGTAAAAAGTAGAACATACATATGTACGAGTATGAAGGCGTTTAAGGCCCATTTGCTGAAATGAAACTTAAGAGTTTATGTTCTACATAAGATCTTGTGTGACAGTTTAAGCTGAGGAAAAAGTAGAACATAAGCGTTTAAGTAAATAAATAAATATTTAAGTTTCATATCAGATAACGGGTCTAAATATTTCAATCCTGATTTAAAAGCAGTAAGTATTTCCCCTCTTTAGATCAGGTTTATAGGTTATAGCTTTAATTATGTCAACTATAGCTTTAATTACTTCAACTTTGTCAAATTTTATACAGTGGAACTAAAGAAGTAGTGGTTTTTCCACTAAAAACGGGTTGCTCAGCATTAATTTGCTGAATATTTTAAGCATTATGTATTTCACTAAGCACAAGTTTAAATTTTGGAAGTTTTAATTTAAAAAAAAATACTAAACAAAATAGGGTTGCCATTTACTTACATATACTAATTTCAACCGTTGATTCGATGAGCTTAGTCATAGTTGAATAACAGTGTTTTTCAAAAGAGGATTGCCAACACCATCCATTCATTTTAAACTTAGGCAACCCTACATATACATTTTTTGGTCTACCTCCTCAAGCTCTATAGTCAAGGCTTAGTTTTAAGCTTTAATTCGATTGGCTAAGTTATGGTGGAAAAACCAACTGGGAGTGACCCATTTAAGACGTCATCTACCTAAACTTTGCTATGCAAACAATGTGCGTTGCATTTTTCTTGTTCATATCGCATATACATACATATATTATATAGATTATGTGACATTAAAATCTTGAACGTGATGAACTAAGCCACCGGCCGCTTAGACTATGCATATTCGTTTGTACATACGTTAGGAAAGAAAAAATAGCGCAACTAAGAATTTTATAAATTTAATGCAAACCAAAGCTTATTGAAAATACAGTTTGCAAACTCAGTGATTCTTTACAGTTAGTCGATTTATGTAGATACCTGCTCAACACAGTTTTCGCCTGCATGAATCTAAAACAGACAATCTTCTTAAATTGAAAATAAAATTAAATATACAAAATGAAATCTAAGCTTATTTGTTACACGTTGGAATCATTAATCTTGCAAGGCCCAGCTTATACTTGTACTTAAATCTGATGGACAGGGGTTCCCTAATCTTGAATCCAAACGTATTTAAAAAAAAACCCTAGATAGAATATGCAAACTTTAAACGTTGATCATCTTAAATAATTCATTTAATGTCTGGAGTTCCTCAAGGTAGACATATTGGACCTCTATTATTTAAACTTTTTACAAAGGACATTGATACGGTATGAACATCCTTTTTTTTCAAACATTTGAACATTCGCTGATGTTTAGGTTGAGCATTTTTAAGTAGCTTCAAGAATCCAATTGTATTCTTTTTGTAAAAATTTAAACAACATTTAATTCAAACGACTCCAAACAGAATAGATTTTAATTGAATTATACGCAAAGTGAAGTTATACCCTCTAAAAAAAAATCAATTTCTGGTCTTCCTCTGATATTGTCTACCTGTGTATATTTTAAACAACAAATAAATGGACCAAACGAGGAGCTACACCCACTTTTTTAAATAAGTACTTCTTACACCAAATATAAAAATGTTCATCAAAAAAAAAAAAAACAAACAAGTGTCTTTAATAAAAATATATCTTTCTGGAGAAAATAAAGGAAGGCGATTTTTGGAAAACCTGGATATTTTCTCTAAATTTGTTTTATTTAATATTTCGTTAAAAAGTCTATTTTTTTATAAAACGCTATGAAAAAAGATTTTAAATTTAGTTTTAAAATTTTTATTTCGTATTTTTTCATCCCTACAATTTAAAAAAAAAAACGCTCTTAAAAAATGTATTTGGCTGCCCTTCGGGTTTTTTGACTAAGAACATTTTTCAAAATTCATTACTTAGCTATATTCATGTGAGAAATTGAGTACCTATGTACATATTTCACAACTTTAAAAAATTGCCTGCCCGTTTGATTATGAAATATATTAAGAATTCGAAAATTCCCATCATGAGAATCTAATATTAGATCGATATAGAACGAACCATTGCATATTTGCCATTCGCACACGGCAAGCGGTAGCATTTCGGGCTTAAGCAAAAAAAAAAAAAAAACCTCTTCTAGAATTTAATTTTGAAAATATATATTAAAAGAAAAACAAAAAAAAGGAAATATTTATATATCCATTGTATTGAATGTCGAATGTTGGATGAATTTTTTTTTTCAATCTAAAATTAGATTCTATCGTTCCACATAGAACTTATAAGAATTTCATTTCATTTCTTTTTCTTGTTGTTGTTGTCTTTTTTGGAACAGAATGCGGACAAAATTGTGTCTCATTAAAAAAAAATGAATACTTTTTCCTTTAAGTGAGAACCATTTGCACGTCGCTTCTTATATCTAGCCCCAGGAAAAAATAGATGAAAATGATGATGATGTTGAGGAAACAACAACAAAAATCCACAAAAATATACTGTATGTTTTTTTTTTTTTTTTTTTCTAAATTTATAACTCGAGGTAAGATTTTGTGTGCTTTATTTTTAATTTTTATTTTTTTATTAATTTTACAGGAAGCAAAAGCTGAGCTGGCTGCTGTAGGTTGCTGCTGTTGCTATTCAACATCGTTGGACAGTTCTATTTGTTCACCTGACGCAGAATCTCACGCATGAAAAAAAAAAAAAAAAAAAAAAACAATTAGGAATGCTAAAATGAGTTCCAATTGCAAGTGCTATAGAATTAGATTTTTATTTTGCTCAAAGAGTCTCAACCGACACATTTGCTTTGATTTGATTGAAATAGAATCTCTGAATTTGAACCTATTCTTCGAGGGGAAAAATCTATCTAGATCGACGTGAAGTTCAATGTACATTTAACGAAAGATTTTGTCTTTTTCTTGCTGTCGTATATCACACTAAATTGGCATGTTTTAAGGCGATGAAGACGACGAGGCATGGCGATGGCGCTGCCGTCCGTTTGGTGACATTTTCGATTGTTTTCGGTGTTAGACTGTTTTTTTTTTTCTTGTTAACATTTTTTATTTGAAACAAAAAAAAATATAAGAGTTCCTTACCCTTTGGCGCAATTCGCGTTCCACTTCAAGATCATCTTGGAGTAGACGAATTTTATCCTGGAAAAATTTCGACACATGAGTTTAATATTTCTAAGAATTTAATTTAATTTTTAAATCTATTACAAAGGAAAAAAAAACTGAAATTGTTTCAAAAATTCACTTTTTTTTTTTTTTTTTTTTTGGTATTGTAATGCGAAGTTTCGTTAAGTTTATTCACTTTTCTGATGTAGTATTACATAACACTCTTCATGTTTTGCATCAGTTTTTTTTTTTGTATTTATTTTGTTTTTATCTTTTTCTTTTGTCAAAGTTTCTTATTTTCAATTTTCATTTTCACTTAATCCTTTTTTGTTTTTTTTTTTTGGTTGTAATTTTTTGATGTTTTATGTCCTTGTTTGGAAGGAATGAAAGAAGAACGATTTTGTTTTACCTCCAAGCGTGAGAGTGCTGACAAATCGGCGGAATATTCAATGTTGACATCAGCAATTCCGCCTCCAGTTGAACTGGCTCTATATGAGTATTTTGATGAACGTGCCACAGTTGAAGACATTTTTTATTTTATTTATTTTTTATTCAACACAGAAAAATATATATAAGATTGTTCAATAAAAAAACACTGAAAAAAGTAATACAAAAAGACAGAACAAAAAAAAATAAATTAATACAATTTCTTGAACGCGCCCGTCAAAAATTCAAAATGAACACAATACAAAAAGATATCCTTAAAAAATTAAAAAAAAAAAAAAAAAAGATTCCAAATATCCTAACAGAGAGAGAGAAACAAAAATCCACTTCAAGGTGCGTAGTTGTCACCGAGTCACCGATATTATTCGTAATAAACGTCGGAGTAAGGCTGGTGATCTACTGAACAAGAGATCCCCGTGTCGTTCGAATTAAGAGTATTTCGATATTCGAGTAAACGAAGTCGTGTTTCGATTCAAAAATTTTTTCTTAAATAATCTTCTTATACTAATATCTATCTAGTTTTTATCTAGATGGTGCTTTTTTCTATTTACATACAGGTAATGGGTGTTTGTGTTGGTGAGAAATAGACAAGATGTATTTTTAGATACAAAAACTCATTCGGAACAGCTGAGTGAGAGAAAAATGGTGAGAGTATCAGAACAGAAAGCTCAGTGTTTTCCGATGTCTGGAAGTTTTTTTTTTTTTTTGGTTGTAAGAATATTTTTGAAATAACTTTTTAGTTAAACGAATTTATTTTTTTAATTTTTGTTTTTGAAGGAATTTTGTTTATTCTACTTGAAAGTCCCTATAATAACACAATTGAATGGTGTCCTACTGAACAACAAAAATTATAAAAAAAAGAACAGAAACTCATAGCTAATCATGATGCTTAGAAGATGTCTGCGATTTTGATGTTTATGGGTGTTTTTGAGTGAAAGCATGTTAATTAGATTTTTCTTTTCAAAATATCGGAAGGAATGAGAGTTTTCCAAAAATAGAGTAGAAATACCTATAGAATCTTTATACAAAATAAATTATTTATAGATCAATTATTGTTCTTGTTATTATTGTTATTAGTATTAATATTTTATTTATTCCAATAAGTTACAAAACAATGGTTTTAAAACAATACATATATAGATATCTTTAGCATCTTGCCGTTTGAGAGATAATAATATTTATCATTCTGTCATAATCGTCACAACTGAGGGGAATTTATTTCTCAGTAGAGTTTAAGCAAAAGTTAATAAAACTTTGAATTTCTATAAGTCTGTTACAATTTCAAACTAACCAAATGGCTCTATAAGTAGCCTTGCGTTTTCCAGAATATTTTTTTTTTCAAAAAAAATGGTGGTGTTTGGTTTGCTGACTTGTTATGGTTTCTTGGGATTTTACGATATGTAAAATAAAATTAAATACAAATTGATACATTTGTAATGTCACATTTTTACGTATCTAATATATCTACCTTATATAAATCCTTTTAGTATTTCTATCAGTTTAAGTCTAAAGAGGACATTTTAAAGTTATTGAATACCCAATCCTCCTATAAAATAGTTTTTTTTTCTTTTTTCAATGTGAAGCTTATTAACGAAGAACCTAAGATAGGGATTTAGCATAGTAAAACTTACTGCAGTTGAAAGTATGTACACGGAAGTTACGTCCCTCACGCTTGTACATTAGGATGGTCCTTAACACAAAAAATAATGGAGGCTCAAAAAAAAAAAAAAATTTATCTCTATCCCTTACTCGACCTGTTTCAATGAGAAATTCTTGTACTTTTATTGTAGGGCCAGATTTTTGATGTGTAAACATCTATGCTGGCGGTAGAGTGAAAAAAAAACGTGAACGTTCGTGTGCAACGTTACGTCGTGCAACGTTACGGTGTGCAACGTTACGATCTGCATACTAGGATGGGTGCGTTAAGTGAAAAAATTTAAAGATCCCCTTCAAGCAAAAACAAGTCCGTTTACACATATTAACCGTGAGTCCCGGCACTCACACAATTTTTTAAATATTCCCATAAATCCCGTTAATGGCTACACCGATTTTTTTCTTCTAATTTTGCACATTTGTACTTCTAATTATTTTTAACCTTACTGCATTCCAAAATATAACAAACAAATTTTCTTCAATCACAAAAATCAAAAATCGAAAAGCAAATCTTGACAACTTTTCGATATCCGTTAATTTTTTTAAATTGTATCTCATTATATATTTTTATGAGGTTTTAAATTTTTAAAACTAATATTTTTTCAGGAGAGGATATAGACCAAAACAAATGTTTTATAAACAAAATAAAAATTACCCTATTTAGTACATATACCTTTATCTAGGGGTGATGTTCCTTAGGTTTTCTTTTTATTCAACTTTTTAACCATGAAAATTAAAATGAAATGGTTTTTATACACACATTCTCATTTTTTATCTGCAATCTGACAGTTCAAGCTTGTAGGCAAATTAAAATGGCTGCCGGGGATTCTCATCTTCATGTGGCTTATCTGTGGTCACGTTCGGATAACTATCTTAAGCTATCCGGATAGGTTTGTGTTCAATAAGAGGTGTTATTTTGAATAGTGCGCTATTTCGGTAGCTGTCACTTTTGAAGCTGTCATTTTTTGACATTTGACAAGTAGAAACTACGCCATTAATAAAAATGGAACGATACACGCTTCAACAACGCATTGAAATTATTAAAATTCACTATAAAAATGGTGAACATTTGGCAGAGACGGTTCGTAAAACTAAAACATTTTTGGGTCGTCGTGAAGCACCTTGTCGGACCGCAATACAGAAATTGGTGGACAAATTCGAGCTATTGGGACAAGTTAGTGATGTGAAGAATAAAACCCGTGCACGTCGCTCAAGAACAACTGAGAATATTGCTGTTGTAGCCCAAAGTGTTGAAGAAAACCCAGGTTTGTCCATTCCTCGTCGTTCTTTGGAATTAGGCATTCCACAAACGTCATTACACCGTATTTTGCAAAAAGACTTGGGTCTTAAGGCTTATAAAGTTCAGTTAACACAAGAACTCAAGCCGGCTGATCATCAACAACGTCGTATCTTTGCTGATTGGGTCCTTGAAATGCATGAAAATGATCCGGAATTTCATCGAAAAATCATCTTGGCTGATGAGGGCCATTTCAACCTCGGAGGATACGTCAACAAGCAAAACTGTCGCATCTGGGGCTCGGAAAACCCAAGAGTTATTGTTGTAAAGCCTCTCCATCCTCAACGCGTGACTGTTTGGTACGGTTTATGGTCCGGCGGGGTCATTGGACCTTACTTTTTCGAAAATGAGGCTGGAGCAACACTTACGGTCAATGGATTGCGCTATCGAGAGATGATTAACGATTTTTTATGGCCGGAATTGGATGGTATTGATCTGGACAACGTTTACTTTCAACAAGACGGCGCTACGTGCCACACAAGCAATGAAACCATCGATCTTTTACGGGAAAAGTTTCCGGACCGTGTTATCTCTCGAAGAGGTGATCACAATTGGCCACCGAGATCTTGTGATTTAACACCTTGCGACTTCTTCCTTTGGGGCCACGTGAAAGATAAGGTCTACGCCAACAGCCCAGCGTCGATTCAAGACCTCAAAGATGGAATTTGTGAGGCTATCGAGGACATAGGGCAGCCACTTTGCGATTTGGTTATGGAAAATTTCATGAAAAGGATATGGTCCTGTAAGCGTGGTCGTGGGAGCCATTAGGCTAATGTTGTGTTCCATTATTAACGGCATACCTTCCTCTTTATAATGAAATAAACATCCGATCATTTATCTCAAAAATGCCATTTTTCTTTGAATATCAAAATAACACCTCTTATTGAACAACCCTTTACAAACAAGTTTAGGCCCTTTTAACTTCGGATCAACGAATGGTGGGTTTATGTTTTTTTATTTTTTTTAAGGATCAAAAATAATGGTATCTGTCATACAAATTTTTTTGGCCAGAAAAGAAAATCTGATTTTTCTCAAAATCGGCTTCCGTTTAATAAAAAATGGTTATTAATCTAATATGAAGAATGCCTGATACATTTTAAATAATATTGTGAACCGAAATTTAAGAAAAAAAAAATATTTGTTGGCTTTTTAAAAATGTTTGAAATTTTTTTTTTGAAAACTCAATATGTAATTTAAAAACTATTTAGTCGATTTTTATTAAACTTGGTAAAAAGCAGTTTTTTAATATTATCTAGAAGATTTTGAACAAAAATAATTCTTAAAACCAAAAAATAACGGTATAAATGTTTAAAAACCGTAAAGGAAAATCTTTTGTTTTCTCATAAACGACTGCTACGAAAATAGTATGTACTATCTACGATTCAAAATTATTAAATTTTACATTCTACTCTTATTAACAAGGTACCTCTCATAAAACGTTTTTTTACTTTCGAATACCTCACTTTCGGGTTATCCGATTCAAATGAAAAAATTTATACAAAAGCTTGTAATAAGTTTAAGTCATATTGCTAATAAAATTTTTTTGAAAAATAATTTTGGATTTTAAAAAATTTCAAAATTATTTTTTGAAAATTCGATACTTTGAAACGGGTGGAAGTTTTTTTGTGAAAATCAATTTTTAAAGTGGTAAATTTAAAGAAAAACAATTCATTCAAAGATATTTTTTTAGAAGAGGCTGCAGACTAAACAGTGAAAAGCAGAAACTCCTTTTATGTGATTATTTTCTTGCCTCGATTCAAACTACACGCTCAAGCTTTTATTCACAATGACTCTTTATAGCGGAAATTCAAATTTTGTTAAAAAATAAAACCAAAAATTTATCGCGGAAATAGAAAGATGTCATCGCATGAACGATGCTCGGAAGTTTTACCAAAAATGTAAAAAGAACCTCTTACAGTGCACTCAGCGTTGCCAACCACTTTGGGTAAAATAATGTCTCACTTAAGAAAAAAAAGATGGCTTTTTCAAAAAAAAAAAGCCCCAAATAAAGACAAATATGATTTAAATAACCAAACAATCCTCCATTAAAAAAAAAACTTAAATAAATCACAATTAACATCTTATTAAGGAACATTAATTAATCCAGTAATTTAAATTACCTTTGGAATATAAAATATTATCCAATTTTTAATCGAGATCGTCCTGTTGCAAATTCCAGACCATAGCAATTTTTAATTTTGAAAAGCAAACAAATTATCTAACTTCAAAATTTATTACAGTTAGTGGAAGCTTTGTTTATTTTGACAGATGGCAGTGTTCGGAAAATTGTGAATAGTTTGAAGGTGGATACACATTCTTTTAGAAAAAAGTAGAATTATTTCTGTCGAAGTTTTTTGAAGAATGTTTCAAAAAATAAATAAATATGTAGATAAATTAGAAGAAGAATACAAAGAATACAAATAAATTAAAAAAAAAATGTAATTTATATGAAATGAAAAAAAAATTTGGGAGAAAAAAAGCCTCAAAGCCCTCAGGCAGTGAAATAATGCCTAAAAGGCATGAAAAAGCCTCAGTTGGCATCGCTGAGTGCACCGAAACCAAAACGTGCGAGATCAATAAAGAACACAGTACACAAATCTAAGCGCAGGTTGTCAGTCAGAAATTAAACATGGCGGCTCTAGTGCCCACGAAAATTGCACATGGCATTACTAGAAACAACAATAAAGAGTAGTAAAGCTAGCTCTATCCGAACTTAAGTCCAATAAAGTAGCTGGAGCTGTCGGCTTTCTTCCACACCGGACTAAGCGTCACCTTCAGTTAATAAATAAGTTTCCGCAAACTATTAAAAATTTTTTAAATCTGCAAATTCATAAGAAAACTCGTCGAAAATTAAACGATTTTATTTAAAGCTTTAGAACGACACAAATTAATATTATATAGGAAATAGTTTTATTTTTATTTTTACTTTTGTATTAATTTTAAAATTAATTTAATTAATTAATTAATTGATTAATTTGGAATTGAGGAACCTCCTTTATTTATGTACTAAATTAGTTCATCCGAATTATCGATTTTTGTACGTGTATTAGAAAATGTTCGTTAAAATCCTTCAACTAAAAACTTATTTTTTTTTATAAACCAAGTAATTTTGCGGTAAAGTTAGAAAAAAAAAAATCAAATCTAAACCAATCCCCCGCAACTTTTCATCTTAATATTTTTGTATTTATTTCCTATTTTCTGATATTCTAAGATTTAAAAAAGAAAATTTGAAAAAAGTATCTACATAACTAAAAATATAAAACTCCCCTTCATTTTTTGTTTTTGTATTTTAAATATTCCACTTTGAAACGCTTTCTCGAATGATGATGAGAAAAATCTGCAATATTCTTGAAACTCGTCCGAAAATCTTTTCGGCGATAAATTACGCCCAAAGACTGCGATGTGATGGTGTATGTGTGTGTGTGTGTGTTTGTTTACCTGTTGTTGCTTTTGGGTATAGGTAAACCCTACATCCACTCGCGCATACGAAGACACCATCAGCGCTATTTTTAGTTCGTTATGAGAATTCGAATTTGAATTTGGATTTTGTTAATAATTTTCCACACTTTACCTGAGGATTCATTTTGTGTGTTGGTCGTTGGTGCTATCTATATTTTGATTTTGCTTTTGGAATGTGTAATGTTTCATAGGATAAAAATATGTTTTGTTTTTTATAGATTAATTTATTGAAGAAAATATATCTCGCAGATAAATATACATACATACTAAAATGTTATACGTGATGAATATGACTAAAAATACATTCCACAACTCAGGCGAAAAATGTTACAGTTCAGTTGTTGAGATTTTGAGGAATTGCAACATTTTTAATTGAACCATTAGACAGTAAAAATTGCACGGAATTAAATTATGAAAATAAGAATTATATTATTTGATTGATGTGGGCAGGCACCTACATTTTAGTTGTGTTTGAGTGTTTAATTTAAACCAATTTGGATAAACTCAACCATTTATTTTTTTTTGTTGTTGTTCATAACTTTCAATTTTTATTATTAATGAGCAGACTTGAGTGCTTTAAAGAATAATAATTTATTTAGCAGATCATAAAATTGCAAATCTTCTTATTTTTAAAATCCAAAAAAATGCTGTTTACTGCGAGTATCTTTGTTACGATAAGAACTTGCTCATAGCCAATACTAATATTTGGCATAAATAATTATGTTTTATAAAATGTTTTGATTAATTATTAAAGAACACAGATAAATTGACTATTCATGAATTTAATAGCTCAAATTTAAGAATCTGTTTTCATAGCTCTTTTGCAGATAATTAGGAGAGTTTATAAATTTGAAAATCTTTAAAATACTATTTTGGACTTTTAAAACTTCAAGAAATTTAAGTTCTCAGTATATTTTGGAAAGTACTTGAACCAGGGAAGAGCACAATTGCAAACAACAAGCTCATCTGGTTCTAAAGCAAAAGCGTGTGGAAGGTCTGGTTCTGGAAATATTTTCATCCAAAGTGATTTTTCTATTTACTGCATTTCTGTCGATAACATTCAAAAGTGTTTGTGTTTGGATAGCGATATTTCCATAATCGAGCCTCGAAATGGGTTGTAGCTTCCAAAATTGTTAGTGAAATTTTCAAGACCTTTCTTAAACTGCATGTTTGTGTTTGGATAGCGATATTTCCATAATCGAGCCTCGAAATGGGTTGTAGCTTCCAAAATTGTTAGTGAAATTTTCAAGACCTTTCTAAAACTCAAAACTAAAATACTCTTAGAGGTTTGGTTCTCGAAATATTCGCATCCAAAGTCAAATTACTGTATTTCGATGCAACCCTAAAAAGGGCTTTGGATAACGATATTTCCTCAACCAAGCCTTGTTAGAGGTTGTATTTTTCAGTTGCGTATAGAAAATTAACAGGCCTTTCCGCCACTATCAATCAAAAAATTTTTCCAGCTTTGGTTCTCGAAATATTCACATCCAAAATGATATTACTTTGTGTACTTCGATTCAACCTTAAAAAGGGTGTCGATGGCGATATTTCCGCAACAAAGCCTCAAAAGGGGTTGCGATTTACAGTGGCGGATAGCAAATTAACAGACCTTTGCAGTGACGTTAAAATTTCGTTAAACTTTTTCCAAATTTTTTTTTTATTGATTTTTGAAAAAAATGATGGACTAACCCCTTGCATCTTTTTTTAACTTTTAAAAAATGTTTCCAAAATCCATCGAGCTGTACATCAAAAGAAAGGTCTTTTCAAACTCTATCCGGACGTCTAAACCAAATTGTGAGACAAAAAAGTCTTCTGATAAATTTACAAGGTGCAGTCTCTGAATTTCTTAAAATTCATTAAATTCAAGATGGCGGAAAACTTCTTAAATTTCTATTGTGGACTCTTTCTTCGTTTTGCTATTGAAGCAAAGCCTTATTGGGAGAGAATCGTGGAAGCAAAATATGAAAATCACTCTCAACAATCAAATTTGGTAGTTGCATGAAAGTCCATAACACTTTTAACTCACCTTATTGTGAGTTTTACCCGAACAACATTCCACCCGGAAAATTTGAAATTTCACTTTTCACCTATTGTGAGTTTCCCCCGAAATTTCATGATCGAAAAATTCCCCATATTGTGAACATTCATTTCGGGCGGAATGTAATGTCATTTTCACTTCTTTTTTGTAGGCGAACAAAATTTCGTTCCGGGCCAACAAAAAATTTTAAGGTGAAATATTTGTAAGGGTGAAACTCACAATAAACCTGATTGTGTTGATATTTTGCTAAACCCAGGACTCCCGGAAGCCCAAAACTAGTAGCCAGGTTTGTAGAGCTGGTAATGCTGATGATGAATATAATTTGTATGTAAATTTGTTTTTATTAGAACAATAAAAGTAATATATATATATTATTATTATCATCACTGTTTGCTGAAACGAAACATTTAATATTTGAGTTCAACTTAGATGCGTAAGTTCTAATTTTCCTGAGCGTTAACTTTAGCATAAGCTCTTTTGTTGAACTTAAATATTAAAGTTTCGTTTCAGCAAATAGGCCCTAATCTAAATAATGTTTTTAATTTAATCATAGTCAGGTATTCGAAGTTGCAATAGGTGATGTTATAAAAAAAAATTAATTTTTACAGTAAGATCGTATTTCTTGTATAGTGCAACGCTTAACACAACACTCATGTGCAATTCCATGTCTTCGTCGGCGAATCTTGGCAATCCCACTGTTATCCATGTTAGATGTCAATAATGGCAACATGTCAAGGCTCAAACCAAAATTGAAGTCGTCTTTGTTATTTTCGTAGCTTAAATCTTCATCGTTGGAAACTGGGGAATACGCATATCTTTCTTAATTAATCCTTACTAATATATATTGTGTTTGCAAAAGTGTATATACTTACGGGAGCTTCTTTTTGTTTTATAGATGTTGGTACCATTTGGACAAATTAGTTCTATAACATTTCCTAGATATTTGCCACAATATCTTTTTTCACCAATTGATAAATTCACTATAATTAGCAGGCACACAACAAACAGGATCATTGCTCTGATTCCCGCATAAATCTTTGAAGATGACATTACGATAAGGTAGATTAAGGTTCTGTTTCTAATGAGTGTGCTGGAGTTGGTACTGAGACTGAAGGCTCTTAACTAATAATTCCTTTTGGCTTGTTGCAGGTGTTTATATATAATTTGTTGAAATAATGATTCCCAGTATTAAATATGTTCTACTCTACAAACCCACAAAACTATACGTACATAATATAAGGTTTACATTTTTAGTGGATATTTATGCTCACAAGGTGTGTGGGCTGATGTTTTGTTCCATTAATTATGCAAATCTAATTTTATCCTCGTCGGAGCCTAATTTATGCGGAAAACAGAGAATTTCAAATCTTAATTTTACTCTTTTTATATCTGGAAGCTTCATCTAGATTAGATTAGATGTCATCATCATCATCATCATCATCGGCTCGACATCCAGGGTCCGGTCCTGGCCTCCTTCAACAAGTCTCTCCACCCATCCCGGTCTCGAGCCGCCGCCATCCAGTTGCGCACCCCAAGGCTCCGGGCGTCCTGGTCTACGCCATCTCTCCAGCGCAAGCATGGTCTACCACGCTGTCGTCTACCATAGAATGTACCACAAAGAACTTTCCGAGCAGGTTCCTCTTCGCTCATGCGAGCTAGGTGCCCTGCCCAGCGGAGTCTACCGAGCTTAATTTTTGTCACGATATCTGCTTCAAGGTAGATTGCGTACAATTCATGATTGTGCCGCCTCCGGAATCGTTCTTCTTCACATATGGGGCCAACAATTCTCCTTAAGACTTTTCTCTCGAACGCGGCTAAAAGGTCGGAGTGCCTTTTGCTAAGCACCCAAGTCTCGGATCCATATGTGAGTACTGGCAGGACCATAGTCCTGTACAGCAGCAGTTTTGAAGTTTTGGTGAGATTTCTGGATTTGAAGAGCTTTGACAGACTATAGTAGGCTCTGTTGGATTTGAGAAGCCGCCCGCGTATTTCTTCTTCTAGATTAGATGTATCTTTATTTAAAAAAAAAATAAAACATAATGTATATACAATTTTTATAAGATATTAAAGCAATGCTATAAGCCGTCTAACGCTTTTTTAATTTTCCTTTAAGAGATTACAAGAATAATGTTTTTTTTTCACAATTTTAATTCTCTATTATTTGGTATTCAATCAAGAATAAAAAAACCTACTGAATACTACCTACTGAATTTAGTTTTTAAAATTGTAAAAAAATCAATATTCAATTTTTTGTTTTTTTTTACCATTTTTGAGTTTGAAAGTAATTTTTTCTAAAACTATTAAGTTGATTTAAAAATAAAATAAAAGAACAGAATTTTGGCTTCCAAAACAGGTAAAACACTTTTTAGTAAGTAGTGTTGCCATTTTTTTTAAAATTTTTTTTCTATTTTAAATCTTTTTTTCATAAAATGCGCCAAAGCACCATTTTCAGGCTCGATTTAAATCAAGCTGCCATATAATTAAATAAAGCACTCTCCATGTCTTATTAAAATATGGCATAAGTTTCATCAATGTTGAGCAATATTGAAATTGGGCCAAAAATGCCCATGGTCCTTTACTGAAAAATTAATATTTCACCCACTGCAAAAACTTACACAGAGAGCAAATAGAGTTAATGTCTGTCGAATAAGGTCTGAAATTATTTCCGTTATGATTTAAAAAATAAGACTTATATCTTAGACAGAGATGTCCTTTCTAAAGTAGTTGTTATCACCTAAATTAAAATTTAAATTCCTTTATATAGCCCTAGAGGTTGACTCTCTAGCTCTATCAAGGTAATCTGGTACATTTTTTCGTCTACTATAATGAAATACAGGCAGACAAAATAATTTTCCAAGTGAAGTTCTTGCAATTTTTTAAAAAGAGTAGGGTCAAATAGGGTAATTGTAAACGATTTTGCAATTTCTTTTTTTTTTAAATTGTATTTAGTACTTATAAAAGCTACAAAATTTATTGATAAGTTATAATTTAAAACGTGTTAGTTTGTTACTTTTCATAAAATTTGATGTTTACATTTACCCCCGTCTTTTTTTAAGGAAAACGAGAAAAATGGGGTAAATGGCAACAAGGAGGTGAGAATATAAACTTTTGGTATAAAAGTGAACAAAATGAAGACTAAGACATTATGATGAAGAAAAGAAATCGAAATAACGATGTTCATATTTACCCCAAAAACAAAAATTAATATAGAGCTATATATAGGCAAAAATGTTTATTTTAGTGTTTTATTTAAAATAAATGACAAATAAGGTTAATTCCTTAAAAACTACTTGAAACTTTATGTTTAAACATTACTTTTCAAAAACTGATATTTTTTGAACTCTTAGTACAGTTGTAATTCCATCAAACAACTGTTTTTTTTTTTTTAAATTAGCAACAATCCACAAATAATTTGGTTTATAAAGGATGTTTTCTTAGAGGTATAGAACTTTAAGTTGGCAACAATATTTTAACTGGCGGCCATTTTGTCAGCTGTCAAGTTATTTATTTTAAGTTTGGTTTGGCATTTCAACATGAATAGACTGACGCCTGAACAAGCGAATTTTGTTTAGCGATGAAGCTCCCTTTTGGTTGAATAGATACGTCAATAAACAAAACTGCCGTATTTGGAGTGATGATAACCCTCAAGTATATGTTGAGCCACCGTTACATCCACAAAAACTGACTGTTTGGTGAGCTTTATGGTTTGGTGGAATAATTTGTCCGTACTTCTTTTAAAACGATGCTGGCCAGAACGTTACAGTTAATGGTGACCGCTATAGAGGCATGATTACTGACTTTTTCGTTCATCAATTGAACAACCATGATGTGCAGGAGCTGTGGTTTGAACAAGACTGCGCAACATGTCACACAACTCGTGCCACAATTGATTTATTGAAGGAAAGGTTTGGTAACCGCATAGTTTCACGTTACGGACGCGTGAATTGGCCTCCAAGTTCGGGTGATTTAACGCCGATTGACTATTTTCTGTGGGGATATGTAAAGTCGCTTGTCTACGCCAATAAGCCCGAAACGATTGACCACTTTGAGGACAACATTCGCCGCGTTTTTGCCGATATACGGCCACAAATGTTGGAAAAAGTCATCGAAAGTTGAATCTCCAGATTAGACTACTTCCGAGCCAGTCGTGGCGGTCATATGCCATAAATCATATTTAAATTATAATGCTAGAAAATTATCTTTCGAATAAATTAAATTTCATGTCAATTTAAAAAAATCATCTCTGTTTTATTCCATTTCAAAGTTCTATACCACCAAAAAAAACACCCTTCAGAGCCAATATTTTTTTTGAAATAACAAAGCCAAGGTATTTGAAATCATTAACGACTTTTATGTTGGCGCCATCTAATGTCTTGTTCCTTGAGTTCTAAAGAACATGATCTTAGATTTGGCTAACATAGTTTTAAGATCCCATAAATCCCATATAAATGTTTAGCTTATTTATTTAGACCTGGAGTGTTGTTGGGTTATCAGTAAAAATAACTAGATTATCTGCATACAACAAGAGTCTTACAGATATATTCCCAAAGGAAACCTCCGCTGGTGGATGACTCTCGATTTTGTTGATAAACAAAGTGAACCTTGGGGGACACCTGCTTTATGGAACACCAGTTTTACTACAACCGGTGCGTGTATGTGTATATTTTTATAAATTTTGTTCACATAATTTTTGTTAAAAATTCAAATTTTAGTGTAAGCTTATCTAGTATCACATAAGAAAGGGTTTTTCTCAAAAGAAATTCAAAAAAAATTGCACCATTCTAATTAGAATTTTAAACTTAGATGGTAGCTTATTTTAAAATAATTTTTTTAAAAATTGTATATCCAACAATTTTGATTTTTCCAAATAGCTTTTAATAGCCTTTAGTCCTCGAAAATTTGCGCTTCGTCCCGGTGATATTTGACCACTGGCTTTGACTATTTTTGTTTATCATAGTTGGTGGTGGCTATACCTACAAGACCAAAACCCAAAGTACTTAATTTATACTTAAACGTAATTTAAAAAAAATAGCATGATGACAATTTTCGAAGTGAACATAAAGAAAGAAAAATTACTTTCGCTTTTCGTTTCATCCGGGATGTGTTTGGTTTTTCATTTGATCATAAATCTTTGTCCCCCCTCTAATGTCTAGTTTTTATTAGCAACATATACAAAAAAGACAATTTTTCTAAAATACATATACATATTTTTAGTTTTTTTTTTGTTTTAATATTTTCACACCTGTACATTTTACATTTCATCCAAAGTATCCATTACTTGGGTCAGTTTAGAAAAGACGACTACCCAAGCACTGCTACCTTGTATTCACCTCAGGAAGCCATCAGTCCGCATCTCACAACTAGGTCATCATATTATAGACTCACAAAATAGAGCATGAGTTCTTTTCAATTATCTTCCAAAGAAAACTGATGAGTTCTGCCATTGTAGCTGGCGCAGTCGTCGCCAATCAGACTTCCTATATCACCGATCACCCACCCCTACACCTTTGCAGCATAGTGTGTGTGAGCTTTTATATTTTCACAAAATAGAAATACAAATTTAAAAAATTAAAACAAAAAAAATACAGAAAAATAGATATTTTGCTTGAATTTAATAAAAATCGTTCCGCTGCTGCTGGTTGAAAAATTCTAAAAATATTCAGATTCTCGCATAATATATAGCAGAACGACGAAGCGTCGTCGGAACACACAGTCGCACCGATGTGGAAAATTAAATGTGAATTTCCTCACGAACTAATTTTCGTAGGGGCTACCTCTGCGCTGCGCTGCTGCATATGATTATGATTATCGTTCTCCATATCGGCGCATGTAAGTTGTTGTTGTAATATCGCTTATTCTATACCCCCCAGGAATGGATACTTGCATGTTACATCTATTTCTACAGATAGTTTTTGACGTTTGGAGAATATTCTGCACTGCGGAAAGATGAAAAGGCAAGTGCGACGCGCGAGCGACGCCAACGAGAGTGTGATTGTGTTGAAGTAGTACTTGAGTTCTTGAGTATTAGGAATGAGCATTTTGTTTATTACCTCAGGGTACTCAATAATATTTTTGATGTGCAAAGTGGAATGCAATTGAAATTACCCGATAACCTATTGGTTTTTTTTTTTTTTTTTTTTGGTATACTTCCGTTATTTATAGGATTTCACTTGTATGTTCCACGAAAATTCTGCGATATCAAAAAATACAACTCGCAGTTCTGGTTTGTTTCTGCAGACACATGGATAGTTTCAGAGACATCTATACTCGATGTTCTTTCTCACCAACTATTTCAATTTGTAAATAAAGTATCTTCCAAATATAAACCACCGCTTTTTGATTGTTCACACAATATCAACACAATCTGAATGTAATTGTTTAATTCAAACTTTGCATTCATCTTTTACAAAGGAATTGGTGTATCTAGCTCCGTCGAGGGGGGGGTAAATGAGGGAATCCTCCCGGCTCAGGATTTTCTAGGGGCCCGGGCCCCTTTGTGCACGTTATCTTTTGACATCATTTTTCTTGAAAAATATATAAAGAAAAATCGACTAACTCCGGCGATTTAAAGAAAATAATAGAAAATCGTTTCGCTTTTTTTTTTGCGAGCACAAACAATTTCCGAATGTAAAGTAAAATTTGAAATTTTGTATCGACTCGAAAAAGGCAATTGAAGAGACAATTTGGAGAAAACCAAGAAGTAGAACAAACTGAAACCGACGAAGAAGCAAATTTAAAAAGACACCTTTTACGTCATAGTTGTTTCGATCATATCACGAATTTCTCGTCGTGTCGGTTCAATCTCTTTTTTATTTGTATGGTAGTTTTCCACAATGAACGAAACTGTTATTCGAAATTCCAATATAAACAAATCGCATTTATTTTAAGAGTTGGAAGAAGAATTAATTCGTCTGAGGCTATCTCTGCGTGTATTTTGCACCATCTCTACCTGTCAAGGTAGATATAGTGCCGAACGTTACTTTAGCGTCCTTGGCAGAATACAAAAATTTCAGCGTTCGGTATACTCATCACAAGAACGTGTTATTAAACAAAAACGACAGGCAAAACGTCAAAGTACCAACGAATTTATGAACGCAGTCCATCTAGTCCAAAAGTCTTTTATAGGTCGATTATCAGTACGGTACCATTGGCCACCGCAAATTGATAGACGGACATTTCACCACCGCCGATTGAGTGTTGGATCTTTAAGTGCTGCCATTTTGTGAGCAATATTTGAGTGCCACCGATTTAAGTGTCAGATTTTTCGTGTCTGGATATTTTGTTTTCGTGTTGGAACAGTTGTGTAGATTTTATTAGAAATGGTTAATTCACAATAAGAATTCATTTATATTTTTTTCAATAACAAATCGTATTCTTTTTCAGCTTATTTAATCATTTGCATTTTATTTAGGAAATTTCGCAGAACAGCGACTTTTGCAAAATAAAATACGAAAATAAATAAATAAATGATGCAAATTAATAGAAAATCATTTATTAACACTATTTTTACTGGCGATGGCGGGAGGAAATATTTTCATGTTTTACTGTCAATCGTAGCAAATTGAAATTTGCGTCAAAAATTGAAACAAACTACAGAATTCGCTTGTTTAGCAAGATTTCACTTTACATTGCAGTGAATAAAATGTTCTAAAATGTTGCACCATGCAAAAGTTGTCAAAAAAACATGGCTATAACTGGCAAATCTGTATTCTATTGTGACTAACCACATTTTTATTCCAAAAGAAACAATGCGCATATATATATTATGAATAATTAGCACTTCATTGTTCAATACCTGTATGTAGGCAGTGGAAAAAAGTCTAGTGTTGAAAGATCGACACCGAACTACCCAGTGGCGGAATCGCTGTAACGAGAATTCCAAGCACTAAAAGGCTGGTGGTGAAAATCTGGTGGTGAAGTGTCCAACGGTGAAAGTTCGGCACTGAATATTCCTGCTTCGGTCGATTATAACGGGTGATTTTTTAGCTGGTTTGGTTTTGGCAACACTGGTTTTGACAGCTGACGTGTGTTTAGTACCTTGTGTCACTGTCAAACAGCTTCAGTTTGGTTTGCAATTTAACCATGGATCGTCTTACAAATGAACAACGCTTGCAAATTATTGAATTTTACTATCAAAATTCGTGCTCGGTTCGAAATGTTCATCGCGCGCTGCTTGTGTTCAGCGATGAGGCTCATTTTTGGTTGAATGGGTACGTAAATAAGCAAAATTGCCGCATTTGGAGTGAAGATCAGCCAGAAGCATTGCAACAGCTACCAATGCATCCCGAAAAAGCCACTGTTTGGTGCGGTTTATGGGCCGGCGGCATTATTGGGCCATATTTCTTCAAAGATGATGCGAATCGCAGCGTTACTGTCAATGGTGAACGCTACCGAGCGATGATAACAAACTTTTTTTTGCCCGAAATGGAAGTTCTTGACTTGCATGATATGTGGTTTCAACAAGACGGTGCCACATGCCACACAGCACGCGAAACAATGGCGCAATTGCGAGGCGAGTTTGGTGAACAGTTAATTTCACATTTCGGGCCGGTCAATTGGCCGCCTAGATCGTGCGATTTGACACCATTAGATTATTTTTTGTGGGGGTATGTCAAGGCTAATGTCTATAGGGACAAGCCCGCTTCGATTGACGCACTGGAAGCCAACATCCATGCATTCATTCGTGAGATACCGGCCGATATGTGTGAAAGAGTATGCCAAAATTGGACTCAGCGGATGGGCTACCTGAGACGCAGCCGCGGTCAACATTTGCATGAAATTATCTTTAAACATTCAATTGCAAGGTTCAAACTATCGATTCAAATAAATATTTCATTCATTTTTTCGAATTTTTTGTGTTTTTTTTTTAAAAAAAGTTCTAAACCTCTTAAAAAATCACCCATTACATTTAAGCATTAACAAAGAATTATTTTATTTCATTAAATAATATCCAGGACTTGCTACACTATGCATTGCATCGAAGCACCTTCAGCAAAGAATTTTTTTTAATAATTTTACTATATGAACGGTTGGCTACAGCGCACTGAATGTAGAGCTTGATTGCTAACTTAGAGGTGTGGGTACGAACTCTAAGCTACTCGTATGCAGAATTATTTCCTATGCATCCCCGTTTCAACTATACAAGATACCCGTGGAGTGGATTAGATAAGGAACACCTTTTTTTCGGTTCATAGTGCTCACAAAAAAATATTTTATGCTTTCTATTCATTCTAACTAGTGCCATGCTATTAGCAATAGGCATGTGGTTTAAAAAAAAAAAGAGTATACAGTGAGGCCCGGGATTCCTCTTGACGGTCCTCGGTGTATCTGCTTTTGAGCTACACGGGGCAGTAATAATTTCTGAAACACGCTTAGTTGCAGAATTTAAAATACAGCTATGAAAGCAGTTTCAGTTCACTTCAAACAAATTAATTTTAGAAAAGTCTTGAAAAGTAAAACAAACAAATTTTAAAACCGCAACCAAATTCGAGGCTCGATGAAAACACAGAACCAGACCTTCCATAAGCTTTTTGTTTAGATTTGCGGGGAGAGTTTGAAAAGACGTTTTTTTTATGTAAATATGTATATAGCTTTATGGGTTCCGGAAATTTTTTTTAAATACATATATGTACATACATACATATGTACATATATTTTTTTTTAGCGAGGGGTAGCCTACAATTTTTTTTCAAAAACCAATCAACATTTCTCTGTCGAAATTTATCAAATTTTTTACATCGTCAGTAAAGGTCTGTTAATTTTCTATTTGGCACTGAAAACCATAACCTCTTACAAGACTTGGTTGCGGAATTATTGCCATCCAAAGCCTTTTAAGGGCTGATGGTTCGAAGTAAACTAATTCACATTGTATGCGAATAGTTCGAAAGCTAAACCTCGACGAATATTTAAGTCTTGGAAAGTTTTAGAAAAATATACCAAGCGGAAATATCTCTATTTTTTGTAAGTCACATTTTTTGACCAAGTTGAATGTTAGTTGTTTATCTGAGAATCTCATTGGCTTTGTTGGTCGTTATGATGATAAAATGAAAGATTAATTCATTTATTTTTTCCCAACGTTTCGGCGGTGGTTGCCGTTTTCTTCAGGAAAATATCGCTATCTTACAGTGATTAACCAGAAAATAAAATCATTGTCATTTTTGCAGAATGCTCTTATTCTATACCATATATGCTCCATTCAATCATTTGGGCAGTATTTACATGTTCAGACGGAACATAGACGTTCAGAATGCACAGACGCCTTTTTTGTACTAGAACTGTGCTTTACTCCAGACAGAATCTAAAGTATTCCTTAAACTGTGCATTAATTAGGTACCAACGAGGATAAATAAGATTTGCATAATTAATGGAACAAATCAGCCCACACATAACTTGTCAGCAGAAATAAATGTTTAATCCACTTTTAATATAATCCTGTGTATAGTTTTGTGGGTTTGTAAAGTAGAACTTTATCTCATAATCAATAATACTGGGAATCATTATTTCAACAAATTATATATAAATACCTGCAACAAGCCCAAAGGTATTATTAGTTAAGAGCCTTCAGTCTCAGTACGAACTCCAGCATCTCAATAGAAACAGAACCTTAATTTACCTTATCGTAATGTCGTCTTCAAAGATTTATTCGGGAATCAGAGCGATGCTCCTGTTTGTTGTGTGCCTGGTAATAGTGAATTTATCAATTGGTGAACAAAGATTTTGTGGCAAGAACCTAGGAAATGTTATAGAAATGATGTGTCCAAATGGTTATAATAGATATAAAACAAAACGAAGCTCCCGTAAGTATACACACTTTTACAAACACATAAAATAAGGATTAATTCAGAAAGATATGCATTCCCCAGTTTCGAACGATGAAGATTTAAGCTACGAAAATAACGAAGAGGACTTCAATTTTGGTTTGAGCCTTGACATGTTGCCATTATTGACATCTAAAATGGATAACAGTGGGATTGCCAAGATTCGCCGCCGAAGACACGGAATTGCACATGAGTGTTGTGATAAGCCTTGTTCAATGCAAGAAATACGATCTTACTGTCAAAATTGATTTTTCTATACAACATCACCCATTGCAACTTTGAATACCTGACTATGTTTAAATTAAAAACTTATTTTAAAATAAGATACTAAGGTTAAAAATTATCATTGATCATGATAATAATAATTGTTATGTACCTTTTATTGTTATTTATTTAAAATATATTAACAAACACTTAATATTTGCTTATACTTTTGGTAATCATCCTCGCCCAAAACGGCTCTACTACCGAGGGCAGCTCCTTATTTTGGTTACGAGGATCCTGGGTAAAGCAACCTTCATTCTTCTAGGGTTGAAGTACCTTCACACAATATCACAAAATATCAACACAATGTTTTCATGCAACGGGTAAATTTGTATCTTGAATGTGATTTACATAATTTTTTGCATCGGAACAAAACAGTTTCACCATTTCCTCAGATACAAATGTGATAGAATTGTTAGTTTTTGATGTGTAAACATCTATGCTGGCGCGGCGCACAGTGGTAGAGTTAAATAAAAACGTGGACTTTTCTCTGTGTGACATTAAGAGGTCACACTTTACGATGTAGCACATTACGTTACGAAAATCAGCATAGTTGGATATTGGGTACTTTCAGTGACAAAAATCTGAAGATCCCCTTCAAGCAAACTAGTCCGTTTTGGATCCGTGCACGTAGTCAACAAGGTATGGAAAATTTCGCATTCGGATCCAAATATGGTACCTCAAAACTGCGCTTGGACAAACGTTGATGTTTACACACCAAGACCAAGAATCAACAATGAAGTGGATCATAAAGCATAATTCTCTAATATAAGTGGGACATAAGACCACAATTGTCTTAAAGGGTTGGATAATGTGCTAAGCAAAGCAAAAAAATATGCACGACTTGATCGCACGAACTTGCTCTTTTGGTTAACAACTGTGTGTAAACACACATTGAAGATGCATGATATATAAAGGGTGATTTTTTAGCTGGTTTGGTTTTGGCAACACTGGTTTTGACAGCTGACGTGTGTTTAGTACCTTGTGTCACTGTCAAACAGCTTCAGTTTGGTTTGCAATTTAACCATGGATCGTCTTACAAATGAACAACGCTTGCAAATTATTGAATTTTACTATCAAAATTCGTGCTCGGTTCGAAATGTTCATCGCGCGCTGCTTCCATTTTATGATCGGCATTCTCGACCTTCTGAGCAGTCTATTCGGAAGATTGTGACCAAATTTCGCACCAAATTTACTTTGTTGGACATTAAACCACCAACACGTTTACGTACTGTGCGTAGTGAAGAAAATATTGCGGGCGTATCAGCTAGTGTGACAGAAGACCGCGAAATGTCGATTCGGCGCCGTTCCCAGCAGTTAGGCCTTTGTTACAGCACTACGTAGAAAATGTTGCGGAAGGATTTGGGCGTAAAGCCTTTTAAGTTACAGCTGGTACAAGAACTAAAGCCAGCCGACCTACCACAACGCCGAATTTTTGGTGAATGGGCTCTTGGAAAGCTGGCCGAGGATCCGCTTTTTTATCGAAAAATTGTGTTCAGCGATGAGGCTCATTTTTGGTTGAATGGGTACGTAAATAAGCAAAATTGCCGCATTTGGAGTGAAGATCAGCCAGAAGCATTGCAACAGCTACCAATGCATCCCGAAAAAGCCACTGTTTGGTGCGGTTTATGGGCCGGCGGCATTATTGGGCCATATTTCTTCAAAGATGATGCGAATCGCAGCGTTACTGTCAATGGTGAACGCTACAGAGCGATGATAACAAACTTTTTTTTGCCCGAAATGGAAGTTCTTGACTTGCATGATATGTGGTTTCAACAAGACGGTGCCACATGCCACACAGCACGCGAAACAATGGCGCAATTGCGAGGCGAGTTTGGTGAACAGTTAATTTCACGTTTCGGGCCGGTCAATTGGCCGCCTAGATCGTGCGATTTGACACCATTAGATTATTTTTTGTGGGGGTATGTCAAGGCTAATGTCTATAGGGACAAGCCCGCTTCGATTGACGTACTGGAAGCCAACATCCATGCATTCATTCGTGAGATACCGGCCGATATGTGTGAAAGAGTATGCCAAAACTGGACTCAGCGGATGGGCTACCTGAGACGCAGCCGCGGTCAACATTTGCATGAAATTATCTTTAAGCATTAAATTGCAAGGTTCAAACTATCGATTCAAATAAATATTTCATTCATTTTTTCGAATTTTTTTTTTTAAAAAGTTCTAAACCTCTTATTATATGTATTTACCGAACAAATATTAAAAGAGTCAAAAGTACTATAAAAGTTATTTTTTGTTTGATTTTTTTTTTGTTTATAAAAAAATATTTAAAAAAAAATTTAAATGCATTGTAGTTTATAATATTAAGAAGCATCAGATTGCAAAATTATAACAAAATCGGTTTAACCGTGGCAAAGATATACGCAAATAACCCAAAAATAAGACCATTTTCTCAAAAAACGTACAATACCTAATTCCATAATATCATTTTTTTGAGAAAAACCTGAAAAGCAGTTTTCCTACAGTTGACTTGGTTATTACAGGTACGAAGTTTAATCAAAATCGTTAGAGCCGTTTTCGAGAAAATTTTAAGAAACCAAAATGTTTGTATTACAGCTACCCGTTCTAAATGAGCTAAAACAAAAATTCGAATTTTTCCTCTAGGGAATTGCATAAAAATGCTTCGTATCAAATTTCATGCAAATCGGTCCACCCGGTTAGGCTCTAGCTCAAATTACAGTGGACGCACCGACGCACAGACGCACAGACCGACGGACGGCAAGACGAAACCCACTTTTTCGGACTTCTCGATTATCGTAGTGTTAATTTTGATTATAACCTCGAAATGTTTTTTACACGAAACCAATACTTGCCCTATAGAGTAAGTAAAAAGAGAAAAGAACGACTGGATCTCTCAAACTCGCTGTTGTGATTCAAATCTTTAAAGTGCTTATCCATGAAAAATGTATGGAATTGTGGTTCAATAACGGACTGATATCTTTTGAGAGAAGCTGTATAAATAGTAGTACCTGCACCAAAAATATATTATATTTTCAAAAATTGTTTTGAAATTTTTAAATGGAATATTATTGCAAAGTTGTAACAAAATTAGTCCAGACATTTACAAGTCCCAAAAATCAAGCAACTTTCTAAAAAACCAAAAACAACAGTGCTTCTTTTCTAATTTTAAGCAAATCTGACTTTCCGTTTGAGCTATAGCTCCATGTAAACCATGGACGAACAGAGAAACAGACCAATGGATGGTAAGGCATGTCGAAAAACACTTTTCCACAATGTTAATTTGTTAATTTTGATTAAAACTGCCATTTTTTTTTACAAGAAACCATTTTTTTTTCCTATAGAGGAAATAAAACGTAAAAAAGTATTTTCGTTGAAAATTAGTACGTTAAATCAACACTGAATAATCAAATAAATATTTTCAAAAAAAAATAAAAAAAAAGTTCCTATAATATTCCTGAAAACTAAAGAAAATTCAAAAATACTAGAATATCTGATGGTACAAATTTAAAAAAATAAAGGAAAATTCATAATATTATAAAATAGGTACGTAACAAATAGAAGTGACTCTAGACATGCGAATTATAACAGTTTTGGTTTATAAAAGTACTGTTTATGCGGCCCAGGTCCCTCCGTCCTGCCGGTGGACAAACTTTAGGCAACCAGAGTTTTTTTCTCAAGTCACGTGAAGCGCGTTAACGTACGCCCACTTTTAATCAAAAAAAAACTGTTATGACTGTTTTAAATTGGCATGTATCTAGTCTCGTCCGTAACAAAATAGGTAAAAATAAATTTTCAATTCTGTTTCGAGAAATGAATAAAGTAATTTTCGAAATTAATCTTTAAAAATTAATTTTTTTATAAAAGTAAATTTTTTTTTGTAAATAATTAGCAAAAAGTTATTTTGGAAAATTTTAATTTGAATTCAAACACAACTTGGTGGCTCGAACTGGTTTATGTGGTTTGCTTAAAACAGTGCACCAGAACCAGAAATCCACAGAAGGAATTTCATTTGGAATTGTGGCCAACAAGGGAAGTTATGTTAAAACTCCATTGTGGATTTGAAACTGAGTGTGAAAAGAAAATGTGGCAATTCAACATTCAAATTCGGAAGATACATGAAATTTCATCCCACTTTATCTTTTGTAATGATGCATTTCACCCTTTCTTCACGCCGCTGGCCGTTTATTAAATTGCATCAAATACAATCTCGAATTACCGTTACCAATGACTCTAGAAAAGAGCCAATCGTTGGTGTAAGAAAATATTAATATTACTTTTTCTGTGAAATTATAGTTCACAAAATTGACCATAAGGAAATGGAGCTCTGCGATAGTAGAAATCACGAGTACTTGGTGAGTCTCCATTTTGAAGAAGCCCAGGTTTAAAGTAGTTAGTTAGACTATCTCAGACTGTGCTGTAGTGTTGTCTGCTATCTCAGACGGTACGAAACCGACGAGCATACCTCAGTCTATGACAAAAAGCTTCTCACACTTATTAACATTTTAATAATATTTTGTGAGATTGGGTGGAGGTGATTTTGTGCGGGAAGGTTGAAGATGGCATGATTCAGGACACCCAAAAGTCCAAAACTAGTAGCCGGGTTTGTAAAGTTGGTAATGCTGATGAAAATTAAAGTATAGGTAAATAAATATAAGTAATTTGTATATGTTAATTTGTTTTTATTAGCACAATGAAAGTATAACATAACAATTATTATTATCATCGTCAATGATCATTCAATTTTATCTTATTTAATATACATTGTTTTAAATTTATTCATAGTCAGGTATTCGAAGTTGCAATGGATGATGTTGTATAGAAAAATCAATTTTGACAGTATGATAGTATTTCTTGCATAGAACAAGGCTTATCACAACACTCATGTGCAATTCCGTGTCTTCGGCGGCGAATCTTGGCAATCCCACTGTTATCCATGTTAGATGTCAATAATGGCAACATGTCAAGGCTCAAACCAAAATTGAAGTCCTCTTCGTTATTTTCGTAGCTTAAATCTTCATCGTTCGAAACTGGGGAATGCATATCTTTCTGAATTAATCCTTATTTTATGTGTTTGTAAAAGTGTGTATACTTACGGGAGCTTCGTTTTGTTTTATATCTATTGTAACCATTTGGACACATCATTTCTATAACATTTCCTAGGTTCTTGCCACAAAATCTTTGTTCACCAATTGATAAATTCACTATTACCAGGCACACAACAAACAGGAGCATCGCTCTGATTCCCGAATAAATCTTAGAAGATGTCATAACGTTAAAGGTATAGATAAAAGGGTTCTGTGTCTATTGAGATGCTGATGGAGTTCGTACTGAGACTGAAGGCTCTTAACTAATAATACCTTTTGACTTGTTGCAGGTATTTATATACAATTTGTTGAAATAATGATTCCCAGTATTAAATATGTTCTACTTAACAAACCCACAAAATTATACACAAGATTATATTACTAGTGGGTTAAAGGTTATTTCTGCTGACAAGTTATGTGTGGGCTGATTTGTTCCATTAATTATGCAAATCTTATTTATCCTCGTTGGCATCTAATTAATGCATCGACTTTGCGGAAAACAAAGAATCTCAAATCTTAAGTTTACTCAGTTTAAATTCCTTTAAGCTGCATGGAACACAGTTTTAATATAAACGGTGAGGTCTGAGCGTCTTTCAAAACCACGGTTTTATTTTAAAAATGTTTTATTTTTTAAATGTTCTCGAAAATTGTGTAAAAGATATTTATTTCACTCAGTCGATGTTCAATCTTAATGGAATTTAGTTTTCTTACCAAAAATTGATATGTCTTTGTTTTATTTTAAAAATTGCTTTGCATCCGATCAACTGATTTGGTCCCTAATATCAAATATGTACCTACTTGTTACTTCTTAGTAATTAAAATAAATATTGCAATCCAATGAAATTCCAGAAATAAGTTTCTTTAGAAAATAAATGTAATATTTTTGGACTACATTTTTAAAATACGCATTCTTTATTATATACTGCTGAAATAAAGTAGAAGACTTAGCACTGGCCTTCATATACTTAACCAATACTTAACATTTTCAATATTTAGTCACTGTATAGCCCTGAACCATAGGAGAAAACGTGTGTGATGCATCATTTAATTACAAAAATTGTCCTTAAAGAAAAAAAGGTACCTGCAAGTTTTTTTTGTTAGTTAATATCAAATTGGACATTCAAAACGTAGAGAGGCATTCCCTAAACATCTACTTTTACGCCAGTCCGATAAGTAGGTACATATATATTTTTTCGAATTCAAAAAAATACAATAAGAATTATTTTTAAACTTAAAAAGAAAACAATAAATCAATTTCTATACTACTATATACCTACATATACACATACACACATACACTACACACCTTTAGTATATTGTACAAAAAATTTGAGTCATACCTTGTGGATTTATTATGGCATCCAATAATTTTTCTTGGCAAAAATAAAATCCATACATACACTCCACCTGACTTGATTGAGATCCGATTTTTGAAAGCATCTGGAGGCTAGAAATAAATATTTACTTTTAATTTGGAATACATGACTATAAAGGTTTAATTTTACATTTACAAAAAAAATGCGACTTAATATTTTAGTCACAAATAAGACAATACGATGATAGCAAATATAAATAAAAAATAACCCTACAATTCTGTCTGTCTGAAAAACGGTGTTAAGCATAAAGGCTCTTTAAAGATTGTCCTAGAATTTTTTTACCTGTGGGACTAAGCTGATTCTTTAGGGAGAAATTTAGGCAAGCTCTTAAAATATTTTATTATAAATTGTAATCTTCAAATAAGTCTCTAACTTACCGGTTTTTTAAATGTTAATTTAAAATATAAAAGATATATTACACCGGCAGACACACTTAAATAGTACCTACCCCTGGGTGCAAAATATAATTGATAAAAAAATAATTTTTCCAAAAATGATTGCTAACAAAAAGTTAGAAATACAGAAAGATATTGTTGAATCAGAGTTTCAAAACAACAAGACCTTAATCAAGTGGTGTTTAGTGTATACTGATAAATTAATAAAAAAAAACAATGGGGTTATAAGAAGACGTTTTTATATTTCGTCCAGAATATTCCTTTTAAAAAAATTTAATTAATCATAATTTTTAAATAAATAAAATCTTTTGGAAATGAACTTTTACAATTTGTTAAAATACAGATTAAATAAAAACGCCAAAAAATCCGACTACATTTTTCTAATGAAAATATTATCAATTCAAATAAAGAAAATGATCAAATAAAAGCTTTTTATTCAATTAATCTCGTCGTCACTGTGCTTTTAGGCGAATAAAGTTTGAGAAGAACTGAAGAAATTAATTTTAGTTAAACATTTTGTGTATTTAGTTTTAGTATTCTGTATGAGTTCACAGATGGCGCTAAAACTTATGTAAAGTAGTGATTCAAACCCAGAGGCATGGTAAATGGTTTATGTTTGGGATCATATTAAAATTATTTCGATGAAAACCTAGGTGGCTTTGAGGACGGTTTTTTTTTTGAAAATAAATGTGACTGCATAAGTACAAATATACTGTTTATGCAGCCCCGTATTTTGGGTACTCAGAGTTTTTTTTGCGACTGTTAATGTTGGAATTCGTTCCCATTAATAATAATAGAAATCTTTTTTAAGTTATTTCTTGTTTATTTAAAATTTAAAGTTCTCAAAAAGACTCTACAGTCTACAATTAAAAAATAAAATTGTGGTTTAAAACACCAAAAATTAAGTTTCTTCTTCTTGCTTGCATTCGTAGATCTG
Organism: Leucozona laternaria; assembly: GCA_932273885.2. NCBI lineage: Eukaryota > Metazoa > Arthropoda > Insecta > Diptera > Syrphidae > Leucozona > Leucozona laternaria. The sequence continues at coordinate 102,087,185 of OW026367.1, forward strand.
TTCTTATATGTCGTTCTTCTTCCTTCTGATTTCAAAAGGTGCATTCATGTCATTTGCGAATGAATGCGTTCAATGAAAATTTGTGACAACACAACTAAGGCAGTGACAGTTCGTGTAAGCAAACATACCTTTTTGACATTATTTGTTATTGTCAAAGTGACATTTCGAATTAGTATGATACTTAAAATATAAAATAGGCATTTGGTGATTTTAAATTTAATTAAATGTTAAAAAGGTAGGACTAGCATCGTTTAACTTGTTGAAAATTTGGAATATCCTTTTTTTAACCTCGCATCATACCTAAATGCTTTAAGCTTTAATATCGTACTAAATCTTTTAAAATTTTGCGCCAATGTTTTTTCAAGAATTATTTATAAAACAATTATAATTTTTGAAAATATTTCAAAAGCCCTTTGAAGTTACGTAATATACACCAAAAGAAATATGCATTTAATTTGTAAGTGTATTTGTTGGTCTAAACCAAGGTTTGACAGATTAAACATATATGATTTAACGGAAATAATGGCAAAAGTCCGCAATGTCCTCTTCCATCCTGGACTTTTACGGTGCATGAAATAATTATTTTTCTTTATTTTGTATTATTAGGTAATATTTAGTGTCAACTCGTTGTTTATTTCGTTGACAGCAATGCAGTTAGAGCACGTTGACAGATTGATTGCTCAACGTCAATATAGATCAATTTTCTATTGCTTTAGTATGACAGTTGCGTGAAGTTGACAAGACGTGAAATATTCGGCGGAGTCCTTGGACGATTTTCAAATTGGACTTAGATAAGATTTTTTTTGAAATTTTTTCTGTTGTTTCATCAATTATTGTACTATCTCATTTTCGACTTTTTGACGAAAATGTAGTTTGACGTAAATAGGGTACCTATTTATGGCGCCATTAATCAATCAATCTTCTAGAGCTTTTTCTGAACCTTTAAAAATGGGATTTTTTTTCTAAAAACAGTGACAGTCCTTCGATGGAATTTAACAGTTTATGGCTTGACAGATCGAAGATAAATTATTTTGACGCATACAAAATATTTTATTTCTTATATTAATTGAAAGTTCTAGTTCCATTTTTTTTTAGCTCAAAACAAGTAATATCGTAATTATCTGATTGTTCAAAGGATTTTTTATTCCATCGATATCGTAGCCGGTCCTTCCGTGGACTTTGTATTACTTGACAGAGTTCTTCGGTGTTACCAATCGAAAACGCAATGAAATTGATGAAGTCGCTGATATCATCGCAAAAAATTACGAGTTTGGTTCTTGTCAACGAAGTACAAAATTTGTTGCGACCGTGCTGACGTCAACGTACTTTGTCAAATGTTTGTCAATGTTTTAGGCTTTGACTCAGTGAACGTTTACAGTGTGTTGATCAAGTTAAAAATTTGATTATATCTTTTATATTTGTATTCACCTCAATAAATGGCTGACGTTACTGAGCTTATTTGCAAAAACTGAAAAAAAACTTTTCAGCTATATATGCCTAAACACAATACAAAGTAATAATTGAATTTCTTTTGAACAATGATACGTTGTTGAGAATTATTGATTGAAACCGTTTTTTTTTTTCAAAATGGCAACGAAAGCAATAGCCCTAACAGCCACGGCGCGGGATATTTTAAAAGGCATGAATCTACTAAAATACCATCGGAGCAAAATTTATTTTTAGGTAAAAAGTGTGTCTTGTTCTGTTTGAACACACTTTTCCCAATTGCATTGTAAAAATAGAAAATAAATATTAAGTTCGTTCTTAAATCAATAGTCTGGGTGGTGGTGTTGCTTAGGTATTCAGAAAATATTCCATTGTTATCTTTCTAATTATAAAGTCTGACCTAATGGATAATGTTATTAAACTGGGTCTGCAAAGGAAGTGTTATCAATTCAAATTTAACACATATTTTAAAGCAAAACTAATTTTTATGAAAGTTATTTTAATGTTTGATATACATATCTGCAGATATCAATCCTTTATAAATACAAACTGGTGCAAAAGTTGTCACCCGATGTTCTTTGGCAACACCACTAACGAATTATTCCGCAAAAATTCGAAAAAAAAATTAGTCCGCCTTCTTTAGGAGAATTGTGATTCATGTCTTGTTGACATGTATTTTGTATCTGTTTATTACACAAATGTCAAAGTAGAAGTGACATTTGCCGCCATTTGCAAAAATTATAGCATCTTCCGATAAAAAGATGCCAATTTTGTATATGAAGGTATCTAAAGCTGACGCTATACCTACACATATGTATGTGTTTCTGTGAGACCCTTAACCATTCCCGAGTAATTTCTGACGTCAATGATCTGATACTTTTATGTTTCTGGTTTTGGTGCACATGAAGGAATCCATATACGATCTAAGATTTTTCATTTTTGCATTCCGCAATTCATCAATGCTTTAAAAATCATCCGGTTAAATGCTCAAATGTATACCCAAACTAAAACGCTTTCTCCAGACTATAAAATACCACCGAAGGCTCATTTTTTTTTTTTTTTTGTATTGTTCCCTTTCTTCTCCTGATCTTCCCGTAAATGTTATAGTGCCTTGTTGATAGACTATTATTTGCTGATATTTTTCTTTTTCTGGTTTGCGGCCACTTTGCATTGTATTGTGTAAATGAGAATAATAAAACAGGCAGCTACAGAAATGTTTTAGTGTTTATTTTTAAAACAGCATTTTGCATTTGAAGTTATTGAGAAGCTGGTACTTTTGAACTTGAGAATATTTATGTATACACATGTTTTTGGTTATATTTTAACATGTACAAACTTCTTAAAAGACAATCGTACTCATTTCGAAAATGCCTAAGCGCAGAGCGGATATACACACTTTAAAGAGTATAAACTGTTTAGGGGTGAAAGTCATTTTCGCCGTAGTCACTTAGAGTTCGATGACACTCTCTTCGAATTATGTTCTCCTGCTCAGCAGTTAGGAAACGTATGCTGCCACAAAGGATTCATGTTAAAGTAAAATTTGATGGGGAGTCAAAAGTTAATGCACGCGGGAAATATTAACAAAAAATTATACCAAAAAGATCACAATTTATAAAATTTTTACTCACATGATTGCTCATAGTTTTTTTTTTTTTTGAGGATAGATGTAAGGTATGTCTTATCGAGAAAAGAAGGGGCTTAATTCTTTGAAACGTCGGATCTTTCACGTTATGAAAGTCTTACTTTATAAAAAATATGATCCTCTAAGTCCAACCTTTATAGCTTTCCCAACACAGAAAGAATTTTTATATTCGAAAACCACAGTTTTATTTTAATCCCATTTCATTCTATAAATAGCATTTTTTTAAAATAACCTTTCCAACACAAACAGAATTTTTGAAATCGTATACCGGTTTTCGTTCTTACCTCCTTTCACCCTACAAAGACCCAATTTAAAAAAAAATATTCCTTAAACCATCCACTAAAATAACTTTTCAAACTGAAAAATAATTTCTTAAATCGAACCTTTTTTATATTTACCCTATTTCACCCTAGAAATAACAAAATTTGAAAAAAGAATATACCTAGAGTCATTTCCTAAAAAAATCAGTTTTCAAACAAAAGAAATATTTCTTAAATCAGACAATTTTTATATTTTTATCCCATTTCACCCTACAAATAGTAAAATTAAAAAAAAAACATCGATGAAGCCATTTTCTAAGAACAATCTGTTAAACGCAAGTAGAGTTTTTTTCAATCGGATAGATACGTCTTTTTCATTTGACCCCATTTCACCCTACAAAGTGAATACCGATTTTTAAATTGTTATTGTTAACGCGGGGCGGAGACAAATCCAACAAATCAGAGATCATTAAGATCGGTCCAGAGGCGTTCTTGAGTTATAAATGGTGTAACTTAAAGGGTGGGTTGATTTTTTTTTCAACTTGGTACCTAGAGTTTTTTTGACATTCCCCCGATATGTTTTTTATCATTTCTTTTTAAGGTCCAAACATAAAGGTACCTGCCATACAACATTTGTTGGCCAGTAAGGAAAATTTTATTTCTCTGAAAATCTACCTTTTAGTAAAAAAAATGGTTTCGAGTAATGTAGCATATCTCTCTCATTGATTTTGATTTTCTCAGAAACGGTTAGACTGATTTTATCGGAAAATGACTGATATTTTATTTTTCAATTATATTGTAGGAGTACCAATATATATTTTTCGAATTATTTAAAAAAAAGTTTCAATTTTTTTGAAAACTCAATACCTACTTATAGTCCAATTTTGTTTACATTTTGTTAAAAAACCGGTTTCATAGCATTATCTATAGAAAATTTGAGACAGTTTTACTTATAATCACAGATATCGGATAGCCAAACAAATGTTTAAAAACCGTAAAGAAGAATCTTAATTTGCTTGAAAACGACTCCAACGATTTTCATAAAAAAAAATTTAGTGTGTAAAAATTAGTACGATCTACCAATTAACAGGATTAAATTTTACATTGTACCACTGTTAACAGTGGTACTTCTCATAGAATAGTTTTTTTTATTTTCGAATATTTATACATCTTACTATCCGCTTAACTAATTTAAATATATATTTTTGCAGAAGCTTTTTATAACTTTAAATATAAAATCTTATATAAAATAATTGCACATCAATATTTTAGAATAAAAATACGATAACTACTTCAAAACCGTGTGGATGTTAAATTTTTTGAAATTTAATTTTTAACTTCACATCAATATATATTTACTCAAAATTGGAATATCAACATTTTTTATTTAAAATGTTTACAAAATTTAATATAAAATTTAATCTACGTATACAAAATTATTCTACATCTTAAACGTTTTAAAGCGTTTGCTGTAAAAAAATTAATTCTAATTTTGTTATGATTTCAAATTTTTTTCATTTTTGTGTACCTAACCTGCCCACATAACACTGCCTTCAATTAAACAGGTGGCATAAGATAAAGGCTCCCATAACTAACTTATTTCTTTTAAGATGAGACGAATATGTTTAAAATATTCAGACTTTAAACCTACAGTGTGATCGTTCATATAAGAGCGAGATCGTGAGACTCAGTCGTGGAACTTATTTTATTCCTGTTCATTTGGGATATAGACAGTGTTGCGAGATGAAAAAAAACCATCCACCAGAAAAATTGAGAAACCCCCCTGATTACCACGTTATATGAACAAAAAACCCTAAAATTTATTTCAACTTTTTATTTTTTTCACAGCTCCTAAGTTAAAAAAAAAAAAAAACATTTGTAAAAAAGGAACTTAGTTATAAGAGAAAATTTGCTTAGGGTTTTCTTCACAATGTCTGAGTAAAGTTCTGATTATTTATTCGACATTTAAATTATCCGCAAATTACAACCTCCCAGTAAAAAACTTAGCGTTTCACAATTTTTGAAATAATAAATGTATGTGTCAATTAGATGTTCCAGTTTTCCAGACAAAATAGTTCCGACTGATGAAGACTTGAAAAAATAATTAATAATATTTAAATTGCCAAGTTAACTTGCTAATCGAGACTTCATCGGGCCATTTAAGTACTTTGAACTTTAATTATAAGTTACACCATTCCAGATATTGTGAAACATAAGGGAGATTGATAATTGACTAATAAGTTCCAAGTTGCGTATTTAGAACTTTAATCCAGACATTGTGAAACAAGCCCTTAGGTCAGTGTGCGATTAAAGTTAAACCCGAGTTAAATCATCATATTTGGTGGGTTAACTCAGGATTAACTGAACAGATGGTTTTGATGTTTTATGCAACGAGTTTGTTATAGTCATTCCGCATACATTCTCTTCTGAAAAATGGCTTCTCAGTTCACTGTGGGTAAGTTAATTTCTAGAGTTAGCTAAGTCTGGTTTAACTCACGAGAAATAAATAAATTTGAAAATTAAAATATAAAGGGACTAAAATTTTGTTTTGTACTTCTTAAAAAAAGTTCTAATACATTATCATCAAAGTCTTGGCTGTCGCGTTGGTTTGATACATCTTCTCACTTGTGAAAGGTTTCAGCATTTCTTATGTTGGTGTTAAATTCTGACATCCATAATGTAAGGAACAATCTAACTCGTAGAATACTGTCAGCTGTTTCAATACCCATACGATTCGTCAACCTTTTAGCTCTAAATGAATCCTTCCAGACTTCCACCCAAACATCTTATCCCCCAGGTTACCCACCAAGGACAAAAAAAGCCCCTGAATCTAGGGGGGGGGGGGGGAACCCCTAAACTGGGAACCCTGGGTATAAAGTAGGATCTCCTGATTACATAGACTTTTTAGAGAACCGACTGGTACCCCGCCCTGATGGTCCGAAAGTCTCACTCGCAAATTATATTTGAGTAGGTAAGAGAAAAAACTCTCTTAATTTTATTATTTTATATTGTCTTTGAATACGGGTGAAAACGGTCAAAAGTTTCAGAAAGAAATTGTAACTACGTATTGTATTCAATACTGGTGGTTTGGTCACTTTTTTTTTTCTAATAAGTTATATCCTGATGATTCCTTTCGAGCAACCATCAGAATGAAATTAATTTTGTTCACAAAAAATTTAATTTTAAGTTCATTGAACTTCAAAGTGGACTGTTTTGAAAAGAATTTTGCACAAGTTAAAAAAAAATTCAATTAATTATTCCTATTCTTAAATAAAATTCAACAAAATTCAGCTAGTTTTTTTTTAAAAAAAAATTACTGCTTTTATTTTAATTTAAAAAAATGTTGGTTATAATAATTCAAATGTTAATCACATAGTAACGGTTTTGGCTACACAAACAAATGTTCAAACACTATTAATTACAAATATGTATAGTATATGTGTATGTGTATAACGCCAATTCATAAATCGAGCTCATTCAACTTTATTTTGGGACGGATGCCATACAATCCATAATGCCATGTTGACATCGACAAAATATCCGTACGACATCCATTTTGTCTTTTATATGCTTAAGTTGTAGTTGTCAAAATATCAAACATATTCGTGAAATAACTTTCGCTAAAATAGTTGACTAGCACCATGTAGGCATATCCGGTGTAAATGTACGCCCACACTTGGAAGTGTAGGTGTTTTGGCGGAAATGCTTTGCGTAGCTGATGCAGGTGGGTCCGCCTACTGTCGGTCAGAAGTTTACGTACAAAAGCTCCACCGAAATAAACAATGCTCAGCAAGAGGATAATTCGTCGCAAATGTACTAAAAGAATTGCCATTCGTTCAGCTGTAACGAGACAATATTTTAAAAAATAAAATTGTATTTTCAATTTGTTTTTATATCAATAAGTTACTTTTTCTTTGATTTTTAAATGTTTTCGTTAAAAAAAAAGTTGTTGTCAAATTTTTACGTTGATGCACACTAACCGCACACAAAATTTAAACTAAATGATCCCTCATTTTGGCATCCTGCAGAGATATTGAGTGCGTTCTCTCATGATTGTTGTTGTTCAGCTACCAGAGCACAGAAGGGCATTTGAAACAAAAAGCCGACACAAAAATACAAATTTTATTTCACGACTTGGATATTTAAATATGCTACTTACCTACTCTTTTTAATGCAAAAATAGTTATAAATAGTTGGAAAATGTAATATTAAAATATTGATGCTATGTAAGCGGAGGGGGAAGTTAAGTTACCTCTCTGTGGTTTTAACCTTAACATTTTTCATTATTCTTAAAAAAATAATTTTTGGAAATCTAGTCCTCTCTAATTCTTCCCAACAACTCATAGAAGTAGCAAAAGGGGAGACGGGAGGAAAAAGGCCCCTTATGACTAAATAAAACATTAAAAATAAATATTGAATATTTTTTATTTAAAATTCGTCAAGCTTTTAATACGAAATATCCTAATGTGCGGGTGTTTGAAAATAAGCCACCGACTTTTCTAGATTATTGTCGTGGTGTTTTTTCGTTTGTACCTATTGCGCATGGTTGTATTTTTAAAGTTTATTATTAAACTGGTGATGAGCTTTCCTGATGCCATGACCGGCGCGGCGGGCGAACTGTTTGTGTAAAAAAAAAATCCTTTTATTGGACATGCGCTTTAATATTTTTAACGATCAGTAAGCATAAATACTATAAGTAAAAGTCCATTGATTCATTATTGAAATTATATGAATGTAGTTAATCTTATATGAACAAGTGGCGCCAAATACATTTTCAAGAGATATAAACAACAAACAGTTTTAGTATAGTTTTGCAAGTACCTATACATTTTACAACAAAGTACATTAGAAAGTTTAAAAAATTTCTCACAAATGCTTTGTAGGATAGGTCGAGCGAATAGAATAAAATGCACTTCTGGGTTCCAAGTGATTGTCTTATTGTTTATTCTTGGTTCTTTAGAATTGTAAATTATTGTATATTTACATCTAAAATAGTGTATTAACACCGATTGCCTTTTTAACGGAATATTAAATTGTAAAAAAAAAAAACAATTTGAGTGTGTCAATTGATTTATTAATTAACTTAAATTTAAAAAAAATATTCATCAACTGGTTAATATTTAGTTAGAGAAATTATTTTAAAATGTTGCGAAGCAACGGGATCACAGGTCTGCTAGTTCCTTATATGTATCTGCAATGTTAAGCCTATATGAAATAGCTTTGAACCATAAGAATAACTTCGTGCAATTTTCGAAAAAGAAAATTCTATGACACGTTAAAATGTAGAAGAAAGAATTTAGAGATTGTTGAAATATTGAAGGATTTTTGGCTGACCTAATAGTCTTTGCAGCTAAGCTCATTAATTTTAATATTACCATGTACTTTTAATTAGTTGTTAATAAAAGATAATAATTTATTATAATAACGAAGAATTTTTAGGTTGGAAATTGATAATATTTACACTGTCCGGCGTCTCTGAGGATGCTCATTATCCACTAGAGTAAACGTGGTGCGAAACCGATCCATGGTTGTTCGAATTTATGCGGTTATGTCGACTGAATATTGGACGCTGCACGCGATGCGTCGCGAGAACCGAAACATTATTTTGGTAAAAAATTTACACGATTTGCAAACGTTGTTCAGGAGTTAATAAATTTATTATAAAACGGCAAACTAAACTGAGCATAAATCAAGTGACAGCTGTCAAAAAGACCAATTCCGAAAAAAGTATTGCCAGATTGAAAACCACAGGCTTAGACCCTTTTAAATAACGGAGAAGTATTTTTCGACATGCCTTACCATCCATTGGTCTGTTTTTCTGTTCGTCCATGGTTTACATGGAGCTATAGCTCAAACGGAAAGTCAGATTTGCTTAAAATTAGGAAAGAAACACTGTTGTTTTTGGTTTTTTAGAAAGTTGCTTGATTTTTGGGACTTGTAAATGTCTGGACTAATTTTGTTACAACTTTGCAATCTGGTACTTCATTAAAGTTGAAATAATATTCCATTTAAAAATTTCAAAACAATTTTTCAAAATATAATATATTTTTGGTGCAGGTACTACTTTTTATACAGCTGCTCTCAAAAGATTTCAGTCCGTTATTGAACCTCAATTCCATACATTTTTCATGGATAAGCACATTAAAGATTTGAATCACAAGAGCGAGTTTGAGCGAGTTTGAGTGATCCAGTCGTTCTTTTCTCTTTTTACTTGCTCTATAGGGCAAGTATTGGTTTCGTGTAAAAAACATTTCGAGGTTATAATCAAAATTAACACTACGATAATCGAGAAGTCGGAAAAAGTGGGTTTAGTCTTTCCGTCCGTCGGTCTAGGCGTCTGTGCGTCGGTGCGTCCACTGTAATTTGAACTAGAGCTTAAACGGGTGGACCGGTTTGCATGAAATTTGATACGAAGTATTTTTATGCAATTCATAAGAGGAGAAATTCGAATTTTTGTTTTATCTCATCTAGAACGGGTAGCTGTAACACAAATATTTTGGTTTCTTAAAATTTTCTCGAAAACTGCTCTAACGATTTTGATTAAACTTCGTACCTGTTATAACCAAGTCAATTGTAGGAAAACTGCTTTTCAGGTTTTTCTCAAAAAAATGATATTATGGAATTAGGTATTGTACGTTTTTTGAGAAAATGGTCTTATTTTTGGGTTATTTGCGTAATCTGATGCTTCTTAACATTATAAACTACAATGCATATGAAATTTTTTAAAAATATTTTTTTATAAAGAAAAAAATCAAACAAAAAATAACTTTTATAGTACTTTTGACTCTTTTATTATTTTTTCGGTAAATACATATATACATCATCCGTCTTCAATGTGTGTTTACACACAGTTGTTAACCAAAAGAGCAAGTTCGTGCGATCAAGTCGTGCATATTTTTTTGCTTTGCTTAGCACATTATCCAACCCTTTGAGACAATTGTGGTCTTATGTCCCACTTATATAAGGGAATTATGATTTATGATCCACTTCATTGTTGATTCTTGGTCTTGGTGTGTATAAACATCAACGTTTGTCCAAGCGCAGTTTTGAGGTACTAGATTTGGATCCGTATGCGAAATCGTCCATATACGTTGTTGATCCAAAACGGACTAGTTTGCTTGAAGGGGATCTTCAGATTTTTGTCACTGAACGTACCCAATATCCAACTATGCTGATTTTCGTACCATAATGTGCTACATCGTAAAGAGTGACCTCTTAATGTCACACAGAGGAAAGTTCACGTTTTTATTTAACTCTACCGCCACTCCGGCATATATGTTTACACATCAAAAAATATCAATTTATCACATTTGTATCTGAGATAATGGTGAAACTGTTTTTGTTTTTCGATGCAAGTGTAAAACAAATTATGTAAATCACATTCAATATACAAATTTGGTGGTTGCATGAAAACATTGGCGCAAATTTTTAAAGAGTCCTCGTTTAAGGAATAAGACCAACTCTAGTTAACGCACTCATTTATAGTTGCGAGCCCTTGTCTGACCTTTTCTTAATTTTAAACAGCTCTTCTAACTAATGTTGTGTTTTAAGCGCATTTGTAGGGTTCTTAGCGCATTTGTAAGGTTTTTTTTATGATTTGTCGTAGAGCATTCGACTGCAGATCGAGAGGTCCCCGGTTCAAATCCGGGTGTCCCCTTTGAAAATTAAATTTTTTTGTAATTTTTTTCTTTTTTTTTAATTCCCCTTTAGCTATTTCACCTTTTCAGCTAAGATGACGGGCGATTTTGGGAGCAGAAAATGATTTGCCGCGATATGGTAGTCCAACACTATGTACCACATTTTTTTTTGTTTTTGTTGGGGCGGTCGACCGAATACAAGTTTGTGTTGTATATTGTTTGGTGTCGTAGTCTATTGAATCGGGGGGTGGAGATGGTGTTGTTTTGTCGTGGTAATGGTTACTGGGTGCATGCACCACAAATTAAAGCTAAGACAGTTTTCGTGATTGTTGATTTACATGCTTAAAATCTTAATCAAACATTTTTCTTTAAATTTTTCTTATGAAATTACAAACGTTGAATGGATAAAGTATACTTTAAAAAAGATAGAGAAGCATTTTGCTGCTTTTAAAGTTATACGAGTGCTTTAGCGTTAAAGTATACCTAATTTATATCGTTTAAAATGATCAAAGCGTCGACTCTCATTCTAAAACTCGCTTTTAGAGTAGGCGTCCAATTTAAAAATGATTTAGAGTAGGTTTTAAATGCTTAAAATTTTGCGCCATTGTGTTGATATTTTGTGAGATTGAGTTTAGAGGTACATAAGTAATTTTACTTGGAAGGATGAATACGGCTGTTCGCAGGATACAAGTACACAAAATATGGAGCTGACCTCGGTTATAGAGATGGTGATGAAGAGGATGGTTACCAAAAGTAAACAAATATAATGTGTTTGCTAATATATTTTAAATAAATAACAATAAAAGGTACATAACAATTATTATTATCATGATCAATGATCATTTTTAACCTTAGTATCTCATTTTAAAATTAGTTTTTAATTTAAACATAGTCAGGTATTCAAAGTTGCAATGGGTGATGTTGTATAGAAAAATCAATTTTGACAGTATGATCGTATTTCTTGCATAGAACAAGGCTTATCACAACACTCATGTGCAATTCCGTGTCTTCGGCGGCGAATCTTGGCAATCCCACTGTTATCCATGTTAGATGTCAATAATGGCAACATGTCAAGGCTCAAACCAAAATTGAAGTCCTCTTCGTTATTTTCGTAGCTTAAGTCTTCATCGTTCGAAACTGGGGAATGCATATCTTTCTGAATTAATCCTTATTTTATGTATTTGTAAAAGTGTGTATACTTACGGGAGCTTCGTTTTGTTTTATATCTATTGTAACCATTTGGACACATTAGTTCTATAACATTTCCTAGGTTCTTGCCACAAAATCTTTGTTCACCAATTGATAAATTCACTATTACCAGGCACACAACAAACAGGAGCATTGCTCTGATTCCCGAATAAATCTTTGAAGATGTCATAACGTTAAAGGTATAGAAAAGGGTTCTGTGTCTATTGAAATGCTGATGGAGTTCGTACTGAGACTAAATGCTCTTAACTAATAATACATTTTGACTTGTTGCAGGTATTTATATATAATTTGTTATTCTATTCTACTTTACAAACCCACAAAACTATACACTGGATTACTTTACAAGTGAATTGAACGTTATTTCAGCTGACAAGTTATGTGTGGGCTGATTTGTTCCATTAATTATGCAAATCTAATTTTATTCTTGCCAATAGGTATGTACCTAATTTATGCACAGGCTCCTGAGCACAATTAATCCTAAATTTCAGGTTCACTTAGTTTTTGTCTGAAGGCAGTGTTGGACACAGTCTTCCTACAAATGGTTGGTTATATTAAAGCTGCTATGTGAATTATATTTTATTTTAACAATACTAGACAATTAATATCTTAAACTAAAAAAAAACTTAGAATTATAATAATTATAAGAATTCACAAAATCAAGTGACAAATATGTAATAACACTCTTAGGTCTAGTTTTCAGTGCCAGATTAAAGTTAAACCAGAGTTAACTCATCAAATTTAGTGAGTTAACTCAGGATATAGTGAACAGATGATTTTAATGTCTTATCCACCGAGTTTTTTAGTCGTTCCGCATGCATCCTCCACTAAAAAAAATTCTTCTTCACTTAACTTATAGTTTAATTTAACTCTAGAATTAGCTAACTGTGGTTAAGTCACCACTGAAAAACTGGTCCTCACAATGTCTGGGTAAAAGTTCTGACACATAAAAATTGGTTGCTCAAAAAACATCAATGATTTTTTCTCCTGTGGACTTATGACCCTGCGTCAAATGTATGTCGAGTAATTAATTAGAACTTTAGTTAGATATTGTGAATCAGGCCATTATAATAGAGATGATTAGAAGTAGATTTATTAATTCGTCAAAAAAAATTACCAAAAATATGTCTTGATTTTAAACTTCAAAATTTTGGGACATGACCAGAAGGGCCTTCAGCCAGTTAAGTCTTACCTACCTATAACTTCAGGGTTAACCCATTAATTTAAAATTTTCGAAAGAATTCCAGCCCAAGCCAAAATTATAGTTTCTGCATCACAAAAAGTAAAAGGGTTGGATATTATTTTACATGTTAATTGTGTCAACAACAACAACAACAAAATTGTACGTAGATATAGTTCAAGTCGCATACAACTTTATTGTTATACCAAAAAAAAAGACCATTTTTCTCTTCGTAATGTTTAAAAATGTTCATGTTTTCAGTTTTCAATGACGCATTTGAAAAATACTCATATATGTATAAATATTTTCATTTTAACTAATCAAAGTATAAAAATGCTATTAAATATCAATTTTTTTATAATAAATATACCTAAAGAAATATAATGATGAAACTCTTAGAAACATTTTGTTCCCGCAAACAATTGCCACACATAAAAAAAAAAAAAAAACAAAAGGAAAAATACAAAAAAACATTAGAGAATATAATTATTGAGGTAGGCGATTTATTTTGAATGCTTTTAGAGAAAAAATTTCAAAATGCAAAGAACGAAGAAAAATTTATTTTTATCATTTTCTATTGGAAATATAGGTATTGCTAAATAGTAAAAGTATATATACATACCATAATGTTGAAAGCTTTTTGTTTTGATAAATTTTCCACAACTGTTTCACTGGGCTTGTTAATTAACGCATGAAAGGGATTTTCCGCATTTCCATTTTAGAATTGATGATTCATTTCTTGTTGTGAAAATTCTCATAAGAAAATGTTTATTTTAAAAAAATTTAATTTGGTTGCATTGTCATTTAATTTTAAATATGACTCTATTTTTTTTTTTGCAAAAATTTGCAAACATTTATATCCAATTATTTTCAGCAAAATAATCGACTTTATTCCGATTTTTTTTTGTCATAACAAATCTTGCATTTTAGCAAGATTTAACAACGGTTTACACACACAATTAAAAGATTTGACGTTTTTTTATACGTCAAATTAAATGTCGTGAAATTTTGGGAAGACAAATTGTTTTTTCTTGGTTGAAACGAATTGTACATAATTAAACAAAATATTCAATATTTTAAGTCAATCTTAATATATATAAAACAAAGTCGGTTTAGTTAAAACACTTATAACCCAAGAATGGCTCGACCGATTTTAATGATCATTGATTTGTTGGATTTGTCTCCGCCCCGAATAGCAGAATTATTTTAAAAATATTCTAAAAATTCACTTTAAAGAGTGAAATAGGGTAAAACGAGAAAGATATATCCGTCAAAAAAGAACCCTGCCTGGATTTGAAAAATTATTCTTTAGAAATGGCTTCAAGAATATTTAAAAATAAATTGCAATTTGTAGGGTGAATTGTGGTAAAAATAAGAAAATGTGGAATGTTTTTTTTCAAAAATTAAGTATTTATAGAGTGAAATAGGGTAAAAACGAAAAGTGGTATCCAATTTCAAAAATTGTCTTTGTTTGAAACGATATTTTGAGTGGATAGCTTAAGGGGTATTTATTTCAAAAATTTAGTATTTATAGGGTGAAGTTGGGTTAAAACGAAAAGTGGTATCCGACTTCAAAAATTCTTTGTGTTTGAAAGGTAGTTTCTAGGACATGGCTTAAGAGATATTTTTTTAATTTGCTATGTATAGGGTGAAGTGGGGTGAAAACAAGAAAGGCGTATCCGATTTCAAAAATTATAATTGTGTTTGAAAGGTTAGTTTTAATGGCTGGCTTTTGGGAAATTTTCTTCAAAAAAAATTATATTGAAAGGGTAAAGTGAGGTAAACTCAAAAAGAGATATCCGATTTGAAAAATTCTGTTTGTGTGAGAAAGGATATTTTTAAAAAAAAATGTTATTTATGTTGTTTAATAGGATAAAAATAAAACCATGGGTTTCGAATACAAAAATTCTTTCTGTATTGGACTTAGAGGATTATATTTTTACAAATTTAGCCATTTATAACGTGAAGTGGGTTACAACCCATAAAGAAGTATTCGATTACTAAGAGCAGTTTAAATATTTATTTATTGGTATTAGGTACATACCTACATATGTTTTTTCTTTTGTAATTTTTATTCGAAGCTTAGGTTTGTCTACCCTTGCGAAGCCGGACGGGCCACCTAGTATAGCTATAAAATAATTAATTCTAGGTGTCAAGTAACACACACACAATCACACATAAAAATCGATTTTTGTACGAATTCGTTTTAATTGACAGAAACAAAACCTACTTAAAAGTAGGTAGGTACCTATATCAAAAGTGTTGATCATAAAACCGAACTTTTTCTGTGGTCAAGCTACCATGTGACTATTTCTGGACAAATTGGCTCAAGTCCCGAAATTAAAAACTTGAAAGTACACTTTTTATAAAATTTTAAATGGCTGCGCAGCCATAACTGGTTCAATTCAATAACAATGCATTTTCTAAAAACTCAACTCCTTCCCTTTTTTGAATTTCTTAAATAATTCTCAAGCTAATTTCATGCGCATCATTAGACACATTAAAAAAAATAAATAAATTAATTCAAGTTAAAAAGTGGCAACAGTATCCCAGCCCCATCCTTAGACAAAAAAAAAAGAAAAGAAGAAAATCTCATTAAGTAATGCATTGACACACGACCGGCAAAATTATTTTGTAGTCGTCATTGTCGTCAGTCGTTCTCCCCTTTTCTACGTCATTTATATTTTCTTATTTTTTTTTTCTCAAGAGAATTCCGCATCTCATTTATCCATAAGATCTCGACTATTGCTACAGCATCCACGAGCACCGAGCACAAGATTATATCGAAGAATTCATTGCGAATGAAAAACTCATCCAAAATAGACATACACCGTTATTTTTATTCTCACTCTTGGTATTATTTTTGAGAATGTCGAGTACCTATAACAAAAAAAAAAAAAAGTATCTAAAGATATTTCTGATCAAATTTTCTCTTTCTCTCGTGCGAGTACCTATACTTTAAGCTTTGCCTCTCGGTGGTTTTTTTTTGTTTTCGAAATTTTTCTGTTGAAAACCCCATCTCAGCACTTCACGCTCACAGCTCCCGAATCAGAGACACTCAGTAGTAGCATTTAGCTACGACAAAGCGCGCCACCACAGTCCGTGTTCAGAAAGAAAGAAAGTCGCTCGCTGATCTTTACCCAAAAAAAGTGATCGTGAAAAATGCGTGTCCGCTGATGAAAATGAAAAAAGGGAAGGAATTTTCACATTAAAAAAAAAAAAAATAAAACAAAAAGGAAATTAGGAAAAATTTCTTTCGTCAAGGGGTGTGTTTATATATTTTAATCGCGTTTCCCAAGGCAATCCGCGCGTGCCGAACCGAACACCAAACATCCCGTTCAGCTTTATAGTAGATACTTATTTTTCTTTTTAAAAGATTTAGATAAAATTAGTAGATGCAGTTATTTCGTTTTTTGTTGTTGTTGTATTCGAAAGAATTTCGCTTCTCTTCGCCCGGCTTGACGTCTTTCGACGTTGAATGATATTGATCGCGAGCGAGAACATCTCATCTAGATTATATGCACTCGCGTCGTTGATTAATTTAATTGTTTCATTTCACGCGAATCAATTGAAATTGAAAGATCGTCGATCGTCCAGATTCGATCTACGGCTAAAGTGAATATACCTATTTTGTCAAAAAAAAAATAAATATCTTATGCATTTTAAGTGCGTTCGGAATATCAAGTGCAACAGATAAATTGGAGTTTTTTTTTTGTTTTCTCACAAAAGATAGAATATCTAGTGCGTTCGAAGAGAAAAACACACGCAGTTTTTATTAAGTGTATTAACAGTAATGCACAACAAAAGCTCCCACACCAAATGTTTATAGAGGTGTTACGAAAATAAAAAAGGCCGTGCCAAAACCAAATTATGTCTTCCTACAGAAGTTATGTAAGTGTATTTTTGTATCCGTCGGATTCTGTGTTGTTATCGTAGAATATACGAGTATGTATCTTTTTTTTTTTTTGTTTACTGAAAACGATACAAATACATAAACTTATGGTACCTACTAGATACAAAACAGTAGCGATCTATCGATTGATTTTGCAACTTTTAATTATTGTAAACGATCAGCGTCGATCGATGTATCGATGTGAATAGGAAATTGATTGGTTTGTCTATAATTTGTTGTTGGTGTACCTAGTTTGTATTGAATTTGTTTTTTTTTTTTGTGGAAGAAATTTAGAAAAAATGTCAGAAATGTATATTGGTGTGAGAATCTGTGAGAATTCTCATTGAAATAAATTTTTGATAGCGTAAAAGTAAAACAGATGAGATTATTTACATACATTTTAGCACGACGGTGGTGTTTTGTGTGTTTTCTGATATTGATGTTTGTTTGAAGCTGGAACTGCATAAAATATTTTGTTTTTAATTTTTTTTTTGTTTAAAGAGGTGATAAAAAAAATATAACACTAAAGTTATAGCTTTTAACGCTGTCGTGTATTCTGAGATTTCATGGGTAAATTTAAAATAAATACAAAATTAATTTGGTGGTGCGGCAGCTCGTAGAGCACCGGGGCCTAGGGACTTCGAAATTTCAATCATTTATGTGTTGATTTCTTGTAAGAGGCATGTACCTATGAAATCCATAATGCCACTGAATGGATAACCATTGTAGTAGTAGTAATTGAAATTCAATTATGCATTTCGGAATTATATAGGGTGACTTGTTGAACATTGAACCGCATTTTAGAAATTTTCCCATCACGAAACCTGATAAAGGGTCCGCCAAATAACTTCTTTTTTTTTTTGAAAATGGCGCAAAACATCGAGTGTAGCTTCGGCTGTGTGGCACGTAGCGCCGTCCTGTTGAAACCAACTGTTGCCAATATCCTCCTCTTCAATTTGTGAACGAAAATTCGTGCAACATGGCCCGATAACGTTCGCCATTGACCGTAACGGCCACTCCTTGCTCATTTTCGAAAAATGGCCCAATTATGCCTCTGGACCAAAATCCGCACCAAACAGTGACTCGTTTTGGGTGTATCGTCCTTTCAATGTATGCGTGCGGGTTTTCTGCGCCCCAAATGCGACAATTTTGCTTGTTTACTACCCGCCAAGATCAAAATGAGCTTCATCTGAAAAGATGATTTTTTTGGCAAAATCGGCATCTTCTCTAAGTCGATCGCAGGCCCACTTAACGAAGCGTATACACAACCATATTCGTTCAGCGGAAGGATAAAACTAATTATCTGTCCAATCAGACATGAGCTAAGTGTTACCATTCACGAAATAAACACTAGTTGAAAAAAAAACGTTAGATGGCGGACCCTTTAGTTCTAAAAAACATGGAAACGAACTTCACTTAATTTACAAGGCGTCAATTTCCCAGAATAAATAGAACAATTAAGGCAAAACTGGTGCAGTAAGTTGGGATTTCTGGCAAATTCCATTTTAATTGCCTAACCCAAAATTGTCGTGCAAGATTTTTGATTTTTTTCAATTAGATTTTTTTGAAACTGTGTAAAACGGAGCCTATACCTATACTACTGAAGAGTATTCCGCTTTCAAGCATTAGAAAACTCTAAGCAATTATTCCTTTTATGGACACCTAGCATTGAGTTTGACTTTGCAGAGTAAATCTACATGTAGGAAAAATATAACTTTTCATCAAAAACTACCCCAAGATCTTTCATTTCAAATCATAGTCTATCCAATGCAGTGTTTGAAATATTATAGCGTATAAAATAGCGACAAAAAATCATGTAGTCTGGTTTATTATTTTAAAAGGTAGGGGTGACCCCCAGGCACTACTTACCAAAAGTCACTAGCCCAGGCCCACGAGCTTTAGTCAGGAGGGGGAGATAAAGGTCCCCTTTTCTAGTACCTATTTCGTGGATACAGTACAAAAGTATATTTAATATACTACTTTTATTCATATTTTCGCTAGGAGCAATACTAAGGGAGATGCGGGGGTTTTGAATGTCAATAAATCTAAAAAATCATGTTATTGCGTTAGAAATTTAATATGTTTAATGATCAATCGATCCAGAAATATTAGAAAAAGTAAATGCATGTTCATTCATAACAATTTCATTAACGTGACGAGAGAGATGGTATGTAGTAAAAGAAGGTGGTGGGGGTTAAAATATCCTCATACAGTGTTCTGTTGTCAAATGAAAAACACTGTATTTTCAAAGGTAGGAACCTTACAGGTTATTTTCAAGTTATTGACCAATACAATGTGAAATGATTTTGGGGGTTGTTCTAAGAAAAAAATCACTTAGGGGAGGAGGGCCTATTTGACCCCATTTATAAGGGAGATATAATTCTCTAAAACATTGGTTTAAAGTGCATATGCAATCATTTAAAAAGAACAGAAACAATTACAATACTAAACTATAACTTTTGAAAATCAAAAAAAAACCTATTTTATTATTTTATTGTTAAACTAAGTTATCTCAGTCAACAGTTAAACAAAAAATGATTTCGAACTAAAAAGTTTGAAAAAAACAAACAAAATTGTAATGATTCATTTTTTTCAAATTTTTTTGTAACAAGGTACTTAATTTCTATTGAGTATTTGATGCTGCCATTAATCTTAAGTCAAACGCTAAGAACCAGAGGGTTGAAGATCTTTTAGTTCTTGAGAAAAATTAAGATAATTTAAAACTACTACTTTCTTAAGGAAATTTGTTTTTGATTTGTAAACATCTATGAAGGCGGTAGAGTGAAAAAAAAAACGTGAACGTTCGTGTGCAACGTTACGTCGTGCACTTTACGTTGTAGCACGTTACGTTACCAAATCTGATTTGCCCCGACCAAAATAAATTGATTTTAACGCGACCGACAATTAGATTATAACTACTTTATCGCGACCACTCATTTATATTGTTTTTGCCAAGGGCGAAAGCAAATTGTTTTTAGCGCGACCGATCATTTTTATCATTTTAACACTTATATTTTTCTATTTTTTTCTTTAATTTTTAATTATTCCCCGAACAAAATGGACGCGACACTAGTAATTAAAAAGAAAACAAAATCAAAACAAAAACAATAATAGTCAGCTGTAGGGATTGAAAATTGACTGTAGGTATGGTAGATCAATGGCTGTATAGGTATGGTAGGATATCGGGTGCGTTCAGTGATACAAATCTGAACTTAAATTCTACGTTTACATTATACTGCTTTTAAACGATGCAATTTCTTCTTGCAATTTTTAGGCACGTAGGCGAGGGACGTAGGAGGCTGGGATATACAAAATAGCTGAGGTTGAACAAATTGCAGAGTTATCGGCTACTTTTGTACTTGCACAAAGTTAACATTCATTAAAAATCACAGCGTCCAATTCTATAGGCGATTGATGGTGTCAATCGATTGAAACTGCGATTTTAGTGATTTCCACTGACAACAACTGCAACAAAATATTCTAAAAACTCAAGATATACAATTCGCCGGCTATCTCATAGTGACATTCATTAAAGATTCGTTCAGTATAAAATTAAGACTGAACTTTTTGTAAGTTTTACTCGATGGAAAGATGGAGTTTCATAAGGGTTGCAAGTTCGTTGACAGTTCTAACTGGATATTTTAATTCGGCCCCTGTCAGTCAAACCATTAAGTTCCTTTGGAATTTGGGTACGGTGTCATTTAATTGAAACCACGGTTTTAGTGCTCCCCGCTGACAGTTGTTGTTTGTCGATGCTCAGAGAGTGATTACCATAAACAATAGCCATGTGTAATGTGAAGTCATCTTAAAGTTGAGAGTGAACTACGAAGCAGGACCTTTCAGTACCGAACCTTCACCTGTCGTTGGACACTTCACCACCAGCCTTTTAGTGCTTGGAAATTTCGTTACAGCGGTTCCACCACTGGGTATTTCGCTGCCGTTCTTTCAACACTAAGCTACAGATAGGTAATGTAGTGTTAATTATTCAATATGTTTCTTTTTATGACGTTCAGTAACAAAAATTAGGCACTTGGACAAACGTTGATGTTTACACATATTTAAGCGTGAGTCCCGACACTCACATGTTTTTTTCAGTAAATTCAAACCGTCTGGGTTATTTTTTTTTTAAACGGTAGGGGTGATCCCTAGGTACAACATATTTAAAGTCCCCAGCCCTGGCACGCGAGGTTTTAGTCAAGATCGGAGTTCGATAATGTGAACTAATTAAAACAAGGCGTTTTCGGATTTTAGAGGGATTCACATTACTGGAAGTTTCTTCAGTTCGTATAAAATAATTGAAACAACTTTCGTATCCATTTATAATATCACTATATAATTTTTTAAATCACAGTTTCAACATTTATTAAGTTCAGAAAAAAAATAAAAATAAAATAGTATATAAGTTACGAGTCAACACTTTATTTCAATATCCAGAATGTCCAGCATTCAGTTATTCAAATTTATCATAAAACATAAAACAAAAAGCATAACAATGTACCTACACAACTGGTAGGAGATAGTCTTTGGACTGCAGCTGCATTCAAATCCTTGATATATGTATGTCTTATTCCCTAATATCGCACACAAAACTAACTAGAGTGAAATGAGAAATATAAAAACTTTTACAAAAGAAATTCCAATTTTAGAGTCCGAAAATTTCGGAAGTTCACATTATAGAGACGACAATTTAAAGATTTGGCAGTTTACATTTTAGAGAAATTCACATTATCTGTAATTCACAATATAGAGGGATTTAAAAAAAAAATTAAAATATTTTTTTGAAAATTTGATATTTCCAAAACAGGTAAAAGATTCTATTTTTATCTCTACATTAATAAATACTTAAAATTGGCGTACCTACCAATTATTATTTTTCTTAAAAATATTTACAAAGTTTTATACCTATATAAAAATTAATTAAATTAGATTTTACATTTTTTCCCACAAATTAAGATTAATGAAAGAAATCAGATTGTGTACATCGTTTATGGTTCAAAACAGTTTCAGAAGTTTTTTTTACAATATATTTCTTATTTTGTGGATTAAAACAATTGTGATTTCCATGCATGCATAAGGATATGTGCAACACGATTGTGCAATATATAGGAGAAAACATAGGCTCCCATAACTAATTTAATTCAGACTTTAGAAGTTTTAACCACACCGGACATTATCTATATATGCAATCATTTGACTGATAAAGGCCTTGTAAAGAAACAACTAAACACAGATGTCAAAGAAATTAAAAAAAGACCCTTAGCCCTAGTAAGAGTTATAACACCAAGCCCAGATACCAAAGAACTATTAGAACAATATACTCTAATCAATTTATTTCCATTTTTGACAGCTTATTTGCTAAAATTTCCCAAAAAAAAGTACCATGTACTTTTGCAAATGATATTTGCGATGATATGATATTTTGCAAATCGCACATACCAATCTAAACACTATATAATGTACAATAACCCAAACAACCGCATATATATTTTTCATTCATTTGAAAACGAAAACAGATTAGTTTTCTCATAAATCCCTTGAAGAAAATCCATTGAATTGAAAAAAAAAACAAGAAATTGGAGCATTTTCGATCTAAAAATAGTTCTTTGCTCGTATACGTACCGTACAAACGTATGTACGTATAGTCGTATATATTGATTTAGTATATAATGTTAAATTTGGTATCCTGTTTCTTGTCTGCCTGCGCCATCGAATTTAATCATTGTCTTCTGTCACTGATTAGTGGCGAAATAAATTGCTGCCAGAACGACTGAAAAAAAAAAAAACGAAAAAGGCCGGCGAGACGCTTGATGCCACCAACACCGTATTTTTATTTTATTTTGGTCGAAATAGTGAATTATTAGATATTTCAAAGAAAAAAAAAAAGTTCTCTTATTTAAAACATTTTCCTTTAAGGTTTTAATTTTTAAACACAAATGGCTCGTGCCATGCCATAAGGAATTCAAAAAAAAGCTGCTGTCTGGGTCTGAAATTATAAACGTTGAAGATGTAGATAATTGTATATTTTTTTTTTTTAAATACCAAGAGTTGACATATAATTTGAGTGACATAAATGTAGCGCGAAAGAGAAATGTTTACTAAAAAAAAATAAAAAAAAAAAACTTAAATAGTTTTGTTTATAATTTAAAATAAAATTCTTTTAGAGTAGTCAGCTAAATTAGTATCCATTAAGGAGCTTTATATAGATAAAAATGTCGAAAAGGCAAATGAATTGATTTGAGGGCTTAGAGTAGATAATAAAATGGTCTTCAATATTAATTTAAGCCGAAATGTTGATAGGTTGGTGTATAAGCTATCTTGGCAGCCACTTAGCCGTTAACTGTCTATGTATAGTCTATATATATAGTTATACAGAAAAAGCTCTCATCAGCTGACACTCCTGAAGTATGCCCACAGACGAAGGGCCCTGAGGGGCCTCATAAGCAGTTCTTTTGTAAACTGTTATTATTTGTCACTTGCATGAAAAATACTCTGGTTGCCCGAAGTATCTACCACGTTTTTTTTAGAGTTATAGAACTTTAAGTTGGCAACACTATTTTAAATGGCAGCCATTTTGTCAGCTGTCAAGTGATTTATTTTTAGTTTGGTTTGGCATTTTAACATGAACAGACTGACGCCTGAACAACGTTTCTGAATTGTGCCCAAATGGGCCCAAAACAAGGTTTCCGTTGACCCCAATTTCAATAAGCGAATTTAGTTTAGCGATGAATCTCACTTTTGATTGGATGGATGCGTCAATAAACAAAACTGCCGTATTTGGAGTGATGATAATCCTCAAGTGTATGTTGAGACACCGTTAAATCCACAAAAACTGAATGTTTGGTGTGTTTTATGGTTTGGTGGAATAATTGGTCCGTACTTCTTTAAATACGATGCTGGCCAGAACGTTACAGTTAATGGTGACCGCTATAGAGGCATGATTATACTGACTTTTTCATTCATCAATTGAACAACCATGATGTGCAGGAGCTGTGGTTTGAACAAGACGGCGCAACATGTCACACAGCTCGTGCCACAATTAATTTATTGAAGGAAAGGTTTGGTAACCGCATAGTTTCACGTTACGGACCCGTGAATTGGCCTCCAAGATCGTGTGATTTAACGCCGCTTGACTATTTTCTGTGGGGATATGTGAAGTTGCTAGTCTACGCCGCATTCGCCACGTTTTTGCCGATATACGGCCACAAATGTTGGCTACTTTTAATTTTGCCTTGCTAGCGAAGTCACAATTGTAAAATATTTCGCATCCATATGTAAGGACTGGGATGACCACAGTCTTGGCAAGAATGATTCTTGTATTGAGAGGGGTAAACTTCTGGACGTTCCATAAGGTTCAAAGAAATCCATAGGCTTTCTCTCACTATTGAATTTATGTGGTCATTCCACGTCAGAGTCCTATTAAACACCATGACAATTTTGGACGTATTTCAAAATTCTAAAGGGAAGCTTTTTAATATAATCGTTGGGAAGCAAGCTATATCCAATATTTTTTTTGCGATAACTATATATTTACACTTATTTGAGTTCAGAGACAGACTTTTACTTATTGTCCAATTGAAGATCCGCTCAAGATCATCATTAATTGAAGAAAGACAATTTTCGATAAGTCCCAAGGGACACCTCTGGTAAATCTGTATATCATCAGCATAAAAGTGCTTGGATGCTTTCAGGATTATTGAGGATATTTCGTTAATATACAGTGAAAACAAAAGTGGAGCCAGAATCGACCCCTGGGGAACACCTTGTAATATTGGAAGAAACTCAGAGAAACGATTTTGAAGACATACCAGCTTGCTTCCTGTCACTTAGGTAAGAAGAAATCAGTTTAACCGCTTCTGGAGAACCGTTATATCTATGACGCAGCTTATTTAAGAGTAAGGAATGGTTAATCATGTCGAACGTTTCGGATAAGTCTAGGAGGACAAGAAATGAAGAAAAGTAACGTAATCATCTTCAAGTTCAGTCCTTATATATTCAATTAAATCCGGATTGAATATCAACTAAGAAGTTGTTATTTGTTATATGTATATTCATTAAGTTGTTTCTGCATTATACGCTCGAAAACTTTTGAAAGAAAAGGTTAAACGGAAATAGGACGGAAGTCTTCACATAACGAATTCTTGGCTATTGGTATGATTTTTGCCAATTTCCATTGCTGCGGAAAAATTCCAGTTGTAAGGATAGTATTAAAAGGATTGGTAGCAAAAATGGCAAGATCGCTTTAAGAAAAACAGGACTTATACCATCAACCCACACTGCATTCGACTTCATAGATAATATGCATTCTAAAACATTTACTTCGTTTACTTCGGAAAAACTAAATGAAGAGTCCGAGGATGTCACGGGTAAGTCATTTCATTTGATACCGAGAGCCCATCAGTATTAAATGAAGACAAAAATTTCTTATTCAGTTCGTTTCCGTCGATATTAATCTGTAAAAAAGGTCTTTGCTTTCCAACTCCTAGTTCCCGAAGATTTAATTAAATAAAAAAAAAAAATGCACAAAGCTTTCCATTTTTGCTCAAAACATAATATGGTAGAAATTGCAGTTGCAGCAACGCGAGAACGGGGGTGAAAGTCATTGATAAAGCTAATCGTTTAAATAAAATTCAGTTATATAAAGTTAAATTTAACTTTTAATATAAACATTAGACAGAAGTGGCATATGCCGTGTTCATTCTACCCCATGCCTTAGCCAAATTAATGTTAAAAGTAAAAGTTTAAAGAACATACCTACCTACATTTTAATGCCAGAACAAACAATTTCTCTCAAAATCATTAAAAGTACATACATACGTTTCAAATATACTTAAAAATATGAAACAAAACAAAAATGCGTTATTAGAAACCGCAATTTTGGCAAACCTACGCGGAAATCTCTAACGCATAACCCATTTTCATAAAAAAAAAGAAAACAGAAGAACAACATTCGCAATTTATTTGTGAACATATGCATCAATTTTGAAAGCGTGTGCCAAAAACACACAAAAAATAGTACAAAAAAAATTTAAATTGTATATACCACCGCATGAAACATAGGTTTTTTGGTTTTGTATACAATTTTTTCGAAAGAAAACGAAATGAATTTTCGCTAGAAATAACAAACAGATGACAGAAGATAAAAATCTGTTCGCTCTATAGGTGCAGCCACAACTTCCACCTACGAAAACAAAAACAACAATGTGAAAATAATTTTTTTGATTTTCCCGTCCCGTCAAAGGTCGACTGTCCTAATAAATCTCCATTATGATGCCCTTATGGGTTGGATTTTAGCTTCCTCCTTCTCTATAGATGTCAGAAAAGCAGACACAAATATGTCACCTTTTCGTATATCTAGCTTCGAGTGAAGCATAAAAAGCCTCCGAGCTAAATCGGGAAAAAGTGGGCGCTATATGCATATTGCATGAAATGCACCCAAGCATGATCTGACATGAGGCATGGTCCATCCTCTCGAAATACGGCCAACTATAAAAGATGACGAAAACGATGATGATGCCCGTGTATTTTTAGACTTCCTCTGGGAGAAATAGAGACGCAATCGTCGAAAGCACCTTTCGGTCTCGAAGCCGTGCAGCTGTAAAGCGTTGCCAACGAACAGCGTTTTTTTTTTCTCTGTCCCAAATAAGAAACTCAATTTATGCAGACACTAACATTTTGGGAGCAAATAAAAAATCCGGCAATCTTAATAAAATATTTCGACTGAACATTAGAAGTTGTGCACATCTCTGCGTCTCTAATTAATTATTAGTAATGAATCAATCAATTGCGTCGGCCTAATGAGTACCACTTTTGCGGGGATAGAGCTGCTGATAGAGTGTTACAGCCAGCCTCACACAGAAAATTAGGTCAACATAATGCACAAGATGCATCCTTGCCACGTCTCCACAACGACAGGAAAAATGTTAGCACAGATATTTTCATTTCATACACCTACCGTTATACCGCAACTTATGGCACAACAAATCAAAATTTAAATCAAAATTAACAAACAAAAAAAAAAAAAGAAAGAAAACATAAAAGTAAAAAGGGAAATGATTTTTCAAAAATTTTAAATTATGTGAAAATTTGTTTTGTATTGAATTTTTGATGAAAACTCACGTCCTATACTCATCGCGGCTGAGTCATTAAATTTGTGTGCCTTGATGTGCTTAAGAGTTTGCCTCTGATGAGCTAAGAAGCTAACATATATATCGGGCCAACTGATGCATTGCCACGCGACCAACGAAGAACGAAATTTACTAAAGCGATGGGGTTGTTGGGGCTTTGGGTTGGGTATTATGTGTGTCAAAGATTGTTTTTCAAAAATTATGGATTCTATATGACAATAAAATTTTGTTTTTATCTGAGAAATATATTTTTATGTTACGAGCATACAAGATTCAACAACGGGTTATGGTTTACGGATGTTAAAGTTTAGTTTTTTGAGTCATTCGATGAATATTTCAATTTGTTGCAGCATTTTTTGAAATTGACTCGTGAGATTCAGAACGAAAAGAAAAACAAAATTCAATGAGTTTTCAAATATTTTATTGCTGGATTTGTATATAATAATTCTTAGGCGTAAAAATTGGACACACAATGGAAAGATATATAGTAATAACAGTGATTCAATGTGTTATTATTTTTAATTCTGTGACTTATTTCTGACAATAAAAAAATATTAAGAAAGAACTAAATGAAAAATACAAAATGACTTACTTTTATCTTTAGAGTGAATTCGTTTCAACCACATATATTCAATTGGAATTTTTGCTTTCGATATAGTATTTGTAAGATTAAATAATCAAGTATGGAGACGTGGCAGCGCGTGGATAACAAAGCGCGTGGATAGCAAAACATTCTTGTGAGTGTTATCGGCAGGCATGGAAAAAAACAAAATCGTGGACAGCTTGATCATTGTAGTGCAAGTTTTGATACAAACATCAACATTTTTTTTTACACAAATACAATATTTACAATAATAAATTATAGTGCGTAATTATTTTAATATCAAACTAGCTGGCCCCGCCTGGCTTCGCATGGGTAGAAAAACCTAAGCTTCGCATAGAAATTACAGAAGAAAATAAAGGGTCCGCCATCTAACACATAGCTAGCTCATGTCTGATTTGAAAGATAATTAGTTTTATCCTTCCGCTGAACGAATATGTTTGTGTATACGTTTCGCTAAGTGGGCCTGCGATCAACTCAGAGAAGATGCCGTATTTGCCAAAAATATCAGCTTTTCAGATGAAGCTCATTTTGATCTTGGCGGGTAGTAAACAAGGAAAATTGTCGCATTCGGGGCACAGAAAACCCGCACGCATACATTGAAAAGCCGATACACCCAAAACGCCATTTTTCGAAAATGAGCAAAGAGTGGCCGTTACAGTCAATGGCGATCGTTATCGTGCCATGTTCACAAAAATTGAAGAGGAGGATATTGGCAACATTTGGTTTCAACAGAACGGCAGCGCTACGTGCCACACAGCGGAAGCTACACTCGATGTTTTGCGCCATTTTATAACTAACTTTAATAATAATAATAACTTTATAACTAAATATTTAAGATACTTTTTGTAATTGAATACTACTTTCTGGGTTTTAACTGGTTTTTAACCCTCACGTTATGAGTTGCTAAATTCGTAAGATTTTGATCATCTAAGTCCAACCTTTATTACTTTCCCCACACACAAAAATTTTTTGTAATCGAAAACCACTTTTGTGTGTATATTCCCTTTCACTCAATTTTTTTAAAATAACCTTTCAAACACAAACAGAATTTTTTTAAGTTTTACCCCACCTCTCCCTAAATATATTAATTTTTTGAAAAAAATACTCCTTTAGCCATCGCTTAGAAAAACACTTTGATACACAAAAAGAATTTTTGAAATCGAATAAATATACATTTTTTGTCCTTACTCCTTTTCACCCTACAAATATCAAATTTTAAAACAAAAATATATCTCTAAAGCCATCCCCTAGAAATAACCTTTCAAACACGGATTTTCTTTATTTTCAACCCATTTTATCCTACAAATAACAACATTTTGAAATAATACATCCTTAAAGCTATTTGCTAAGAATAAACTTTTAGACCCAGGTAGAGTTTTTTTTTTTTAATCGAATAAATATTATTCATATAACCCCATTTCACGCTACAAATGGTAAAATTTTTAAAACAAATATATTTCAGGCCATTTCTTAAAAATCACCTTTTGAAACCCAGTTAGAATTTTTTAAATCGGATGCGTTTTTCATTTTACCCCATTTCACCCTACAAGAGGAAAAATTTTGAAAAAAAAATATCCTTGAAGCCATTTCCAAAAAATCACCTTTAACCCCAGATAGAATTTTTTCAATCGTCTTTTTCATTTTACCCCATTTCACCCTACAATAGGCAACATTTTCCATTAAAAATATACCTAACAATCCATTATCCATTAATTGATAATAAAATAAAATAAAATAAAATAAAATAAAATAAAATAAAATAAAATTAAATTAAATTAAATAAAATAAAATAAAATAAAATAAAATAAAATAAAATAAAATAAAATAAAATAAAATAAAATAAAATAAAATAAAATAAAATAAAATACAATAAAATAAAATAAAATAAAATAAAATAAAATAAAATAAAATAAAATACAATAAAATAAAATAAAATACAATAAAATAAAATAAAATAAAATAAAATAAAATGAAATAAAATAAAATAAAATAAAATATAATAAAATATAATAAAATAAAATAAAATAAAATAAAATAAAATAAAATAAAATAAAATAAAATAAAATAAAATAAAATAAAATAAAATTAAATAAAATAAAATAAATTGATTAATAAATTCATCCATTGATAAAAAGAAAGGCCATCCCCTGGAAATAACCTTTCAAACACGGATTTTCTTTATTTTTAACCCATTTTATCCTACAAATAACAACATTTTGAAATAATACATCCTTAAAGCTATTTGCTAAGAATAACCTTTTAGACCCAGGTAGAGTTTTTTTTTTTAATCGAATAAATATTATTCATATAACCCCATTTCACGCTACAAATGGTAAAATTTTGAAAAACAATATATTTCAGGCCCTTTCATAAAAATCACCTTTTGAAACCCAGTTAGAATTTTTTTAAATCGGATACGTTTTTCATTTTACCCCATTTCACCCTACAAGAGGAAAAATTTTGAAAAAAAAATATCCTTGAAGCCATTTCCAAAAAATCACCTTTAACCCCAGATAGAATTTTTTCAATCGTCTTTTTCATTTTACCCCATTTCACCCTACAATAGGCAACATTTTCCATTAAAAATATACCTAACAATCCATTATCCATTAATTGATAATAAAATAAAATAAAATAAAATAAAATAAAATAAAATAAAATAAAATAAAATAAAATAAAATAAAATTAAATTAAATTAAATAAAATAAAATAAAATAAAATAAAATAAAATAAAATAAAATAAAATAAAATAAAATAAAATAAAATAAAATAAAATACAATAAAATAAAATAAAATAAAATAAAATAAAATAAAATAAAATAAAATAAAATAAAATAAAATAAAATACAATAAAATAAAATAAAATAAAATAAAATAAAATAAAATGAAATAAAATAAAATAAAATAAAATAAAATATAATAAAATATAATAAAATAAAATAAAATAAAATAAAATAAAATAAAATAAAATAAAATAAAATAAAATAAAATAAAATAAAATAAAATAAAATTAAATAAAATAAAATAAAATTAAATAAAATAAAATAAATTGATTAATAAATTCATCCATTGATAAAAAGAAAGGCTTCAATCTCCTCATTTGTATAATTTGTAGAAAATGGCTGCTTTGTAAAGTAAACGAACAAGACTAACATATTTTTACGGACTTTTACGGATATAAACACCCTTATTCCCTAGAAGTGGCAAATGGGGTTTAAGTAAAACGACTACCGTATTAATGGTTAGACGGGTGAAGAAAGAAGAGAACGGTTAAGTTTTAGTTCTACTTAAACGCCAACTAACGCTTCTAGAGGCATGTCGTTTTTATTTCGTTTTCGTGAAACGCCTTACGGAATCAAGGTGAATATACAATCGATTTAAGAAAGAAGCAAATCATTTTCGATTTATTTGGCCAATCCCATGAGACAACCCACCTAGCCACTTCCCCCCTTACAACTTACAAATTTTCTATATATGACAATTAATAGCCTTGAGCCTTGCTACATGCGATCCATCCCAGTTGTGCGTCTAATATTTTTACTTTGAAAATTAAACGATTGCAACCTTCACCTCAGTTTGTCAAGTGCATCATCACTTCATCACCACAACCAATTTACTCTATTAATCCTATACAACTTAAACGTTTTGTATTCAAATATAAACAATTAAACACATTTTATTTTTGATTAAAATTCCAGCTTAATGGATGTTTTTCTATATTGTGACAGTTTTAATAAAAAAAAAAATATTTATAAAGAGACGATACAATTGGATGTAAATGAAAACTCATATATATGTACCTACTCTAATTGAATAAAATTCATTATGTGAAACATAGAAACACTTTCAAAATCAAACCTAATTTTTGAAAGTGATGAAAACGAGAAACTAGTTTTCATTCAATTGAAAAAAGTTATAACTTTGATCGGAAACTTGATTGAATTTAAGGTTTTTATTTTTTTTAAATAATTCAGAATTTTGATGTCTTGTTCTTATAAGCCAAGTTACATATTGGTTATATTTGGAAGTCAAAAAAACTTGGTTTCGTCAAACCCATGCACTGTGGACTGCATCAAAATTGATACAAAGCATTTTATAAAATTAATTATAGAGGATAAACTCGAATTTTTGTCGAAGCAGCCACAGATTATCCATATGAAGATGAGAATGTTTCGTACGTTTCACCCTCCAAAATCCATTTGCTTATACATTGTTGTATTTGTAATTTCATCCCGTGTCTATGAATAGATGTGAATTGTAACAACAATTTAACCAGGTATGTGAAGATCGCTACTGTCTATGTGTGAGGTTTTTATACACACATTCGCTTTTTTTATCTGCTATCTGACAACTGAACTGACAGTTCAAGCTTGTAGGCAAATTAAAATGGCTGCCGGGGATTCTCATCTTCATGTGGGTAATCTGTGGAAGCAGCTTTGTAATAAAACTTAATTTCAGTAGATGCGTTTAACCTTATTTGATTATACTATGTATACCTTAATTTTGGGTTATTGTTGTAAAAGATCTTGCGAAAGGAACTTCCGAACTTTGGCAGTTGATAGCAGCCATATTGTTTAAGCTACATCTATCAAATTGGCTGCCATTTTTTACTCAGTCTGTTTTGCCAAATCACTATGGACGGATATAACGTTCAACAACACGTGAAAATAATAAAATTGTTTTATCACAATGGGTGTT
The DNA here is from genome assembly GCA_932273885.2 of Leucozona laternaria. NCBI lineage: Eukaryota > Metazoa > Arthropoda > Insecta > Diptera > Syrphidae > Leucozona > Leucozona laternaria. The sequence continues at coordinate 102,119,874 of OW026367.1, forward strand.
CTGTTCCGGTAACGTTCTGCGCGCTTCGCCCATTTTACGGTCGCCATATTATTTCTCTTACTGAGAGGCAGAGTACTATTCGCACTGGTTCCAACTAACACCTTTACGCGGACGAAACGCAAAATCTGCCGAAAACATCGCCGCTGACCGTGAGAGTTTGCTGGAGAATTCAAGGTAGTCGATTTCGCAAGAACTCGGCCTTTCGCAGACCACAACTTGACGTACAAAATTCAACTGTCCCAGAAACTGAAGGTAAATGACCATAAACAATGACGTGTGTTCGCTGAATGGGCTCTGGAGTAATTGGAAACTGACCCTAATTTTTATCGCAAAATCATCTTCAGCGATAAGGCCCATTTCTGGATGAATGGGTACGTCAATAAACAAAATTGTCGAAGTGGGGACTATACCAATTAACATGAGATTCAATAGCGTCCAATGCATTCCGAAATGTAACTGTTTGTTGTGGATTTTGGGCTGGCGGCCGGCACACGTCATCGGTTCATATTTCTTTTAGAAAATTGGCTAGGCCATCAACGGCGAGTGCTATAGGTCGATGATTACCAACTTCTTTTTGCCTAAATTGGATGATATCGACACCAACGACATGTGGTTTGAACAGGACGGCCGGCGCGCGGTCCTTGGTGCCACACAGCTCACGCCACATTGGACACTCTGCATGAGCATGGTCATGGTCATCTCACGTGGAAGTGATGTGAACTGGCCACCGGACCACGTCAGACTTTTTCTTGTGAGGTTTTCTAAAGTCGCAGGGCTATGCGAATAAGCCACAACCCACAGCAGCGCTTAAATCCACCATAACCCATGCCATCGGTAAAATTCAGCCGTCATTTATGCGTCAGAGTCATGGAAAATTGGATATTTCGGATGCACACACTTTGTTCTATTTAATGAAAACCCTGTAAAATGCAAAAACCCCCTATGGGCTTAGCTAAGCGTTACCGGGGCGTGAATTAAATACTTGTTATCGGTAATTTGTATGGAAACGTACAGTTTTCTTCTGTGATCACGTAGCTTATTCCCGATGTCCTTTTTCACCCAGTTCCCTTTGGGATGAAAGTATCTATTACCAGTATACCTCCTTTCTCAGATCTTGAAAATTTATTAGTGTATCCTATGAGGATGCAATATCATAAGATTGATTACCCACTTCAATTTTATTAGCTTATATACAATACAGGCTCACACCTTTAAAACTTCTTCCTGAATGATTTAAACTGAACGTTTTACAACCTTGCTGAGAGATGATTTGACTTCAAAAGTTCTTGGTTCTTGTATAGTCTCCAGCAACAAAGTATTCTCAATGTTTATAATATCATTAAAATGACTTGTTAAGGGTAAACCGCATCAAATATTGCACAAGTTATGAGCGAATATATATTTTTCCTAAGCCAAATGAAAACTGAATTACCTACGTCTTTACTCAAGACATTTTGTATCGGAGCGGAGCACCATCTTCTGGAATTTCAATTTACTAAAAATAACATCAACTAATTTCAGCGCAGTGCCAAATCCGCCATAAATAAATATCTCAAGGCGATGGCATTTTTTTTTTTTTTTTTGCCAAGCTATAACGTTTGGCAGAAGCGTGATGAATTCCAGATGACGACCGACAATATGATGACGATTTGAACACCTTCCTCATAGCCATGAGTAGCATTCTCTATAAAAATATTGGAATTCCTCACATTGAACTCTTCTTGGAGTGGATTTTGCTTCTAAGGGTCCTTTTGGGAAGCACGCACTTAAGTAAGTGTGCGATGTGAGAGCGTCTGAGGCAAATAAATCAAATTTCAATTAAACGCAAACGAACAGGGACTAAGAAGATGCGTCAAGTTCACGATGACAAATGCCATGCGGGGCAACAACCTTGCGGCTAGGATATGTCTCGGTCTCGATCTTTTTGCAGAAGTTGTATCCGTGAAGCGAATAGAAACGCGCCGGATAGGATATATTTATGCAAAGACAAAACAAAAAGATCTCCTGAGTTCTTTGCTGTTTGTTTCCCCCTAATAGACTTGTGATGACTTTTCGAAGTGTTAAAGCCGTAAGAACACTTTGCAGGCATAAAGTGGTTTTCCACTGCACGAATGTATCCCGGCGTATACCCGTTCTTGCGCCCATCACAGAACCTTGGTTAAATGTTTCCAAATTGTGTCTTGGAAGAGGAGCAGATGTACAACTATGCGCGGCGGCAGAAAATAATGTTAATTGGAGCGCAACCTGATTTCTATTTGCTTTAATTTCCAAAATTGATTTGAGGCTGCTGATTGATTCAGCAGCGTCAATGAGGGTGTACTTCTGTACTTGGATGGGATTGTAAACGCGAGTAAGTGGCCGCGAGCGCGAGCTATTTCGAAACGAAAGAAGAGTTTGTTTATTTTATTCTTAGATATTTTTATTTATTGTTTTTTTTTTTTTTTTTTTGTATTTGGTTCTTCTTCTGAAATTGTAATAGATTGGGTCAATTGATGTCAGGGAACTATGGCGTTGATTTTTTAATTCTATTTTGGGACAATTTCTATTTTGGAATTTAAGAAAAGGGCTTCGAGGATCAATTGAGATAAAATTTGGTGAGAATGATTGATGGTGTGTTAGGGGTTCATTATGCTGGAACTTTATATACTCAATCAAAGTAATATTTGGAAAGTGATTACGTTGACAGTGTTTCGGTAATAATAATTATTTTGATTGGAACCTATTCATTTGAAGGGGAAGGATTTTAATTTTTTTTTCCGAAGAAGAGAAGTTCAAAATTAAGAAAAATAAAATAGCATATGCAACAAAGACAATAAGAATACACGTCCACGTGACATTTTTAGTATATAGGCGTGTACATTGGGCCGTAGACGCAGCTATTTGTCAAAGTAAAGGGTGTTTTTTTAGAGGTATAGAACTTTAAGTTGGCAATACTATTTGAACTGGCGGCCATTTTGTCAGCTTATAAGCGCAACATGTCACATAGCTCGTGCCACAATTGATTTATTGAAGGAAACTCTGGGTAACCGCATAGTTTTACGTTACGGACCCGTGAATTGGCCTCCAAGATCGTGTGATTAAACGCCGCTTGACTATTTTCTGTGGGGATATGTGAAGTTGCTAGTCTACGCCGATAAGCCCGAAATGATTTATCACTTGGAGGACAACATTCGCCACGTTATTGCCGATATACGGTCACAAATGTTGGAAAAAGTCATCGAAAATTGAACCTCCAGATTAGACTACTTCCGAGCCAGCCATGGCGATCATATGAAAGAAATCATATTTAAATTATCTTACGAATAAAGTAAGCTTCATGTCAATTTAAAAAAAATATCTTTTTTTCGATTTCAAAGTTCTATACCTCTAAAAAGAACACTCTTTATAGGCACCTATTTTATTTTTGAAATTTATGATTAAGCTTCACTCAGAGCAATTAATAGTCGTAGACTTTCTCTTGATTTCTATTAGCAATTAAAATTGGTATTCGTTAGCTTATATAAGAAATAGTCTCCCAAAAACTTTTTATTTTTTTTTATTTTAAAATTCAATTCATCTATTCAATCTTTAATTCTCAATAAAAAAAATTGTAAAGTCTTGATCTTTAATCTTTTTTTGCAGGTTCCGTGGAAATCAAATTTACAAACATCATACAAGTCAGGCTCTTCTAGTGCGGTAAGGCTCTAAATAGTTGCATTCCCTCCCAGCCTTCAGATTGTAATTTAAATTTTATTTCCAGTATTCATCAAGAGACGATATAAATGGTACCCGATTTGGCTCACTTTCAACTCCAACATCTTACAGACCATCATTCTCTGGTGGAACTTATCGAGTCAAACGTGACACCACACCAGTCACCCCAGTTACACCATACGTTAGTCGTTATTCCACAACTGCAACATCATCTAAAGATGAAAAAGACAAATCAACAGAATCCATTACTCGCTCCAAGGATACCACCACCAGCAATGTACAACAACAAAAATATCTCGGTGGTTCGTCGAGCAAAGATAACTCCAATAGTCTCAAAGTCTCATCACCATCAGGCCGGTATTCGACTTCTACCAGTAATCTCACAAAATATGGTCGCCGTTCAAGAGATCCCTCTCCGGCACAAGAAACTATGCGTTCAAATTCAAGCCTCACTGCAGCAACGCGAATCAAAAGTCGTGAGCCAAGTCCGGCTGCCCGAACGTTGAGGGGCAAATCAAGAGATCCAAGTCCGGCAATTGAATCCAAAAGTAAACTAGGTACAGCGTATGGTTCTTCGTACAGGATGTCTAGTAGAAATCCATCAACATCACCAGGCTATACGCCAAGGTATGGTAATAGCTCGTCGATTTCATACCTTTCTGCGAGTGACTTTCGAGCACGTTCGGTAAGTCGTGCCAGAGAAATCGCCGAAAGGAAGTCGCATGACAAAGAAGCTGAAAAGGAAGCTCAGATGAAAGTGCAGAAAGTCCCCGAAACTTCCGAATCAAAAGAAACAACTCCCGAAGACGAGGAAGAGGAAGTAGAAGAGAATGAAGAGGGTGAGGAGAAAGAAGACCAAGAAGATTCGGAAAGCTCTTCAGAAGAAGTCTTTGTGCCAGTCTCGGTTTGTACCAGGGGAACTTCTCCCACTCCACCGAGCTCCTCAACTGTGGTGAGAATGAGAAGAAACGAATTGGCAAAAACTATTGAAAAAACCATCAAACGGTCCTCGAAAAGACCAAAAACCTTAGAGAAAGGAATTCAGTCCGATCGACTGGATGACTCCACAAGGTACTCCAGATTTGGGCTTAGCAGTCGGGTATCATCGTATAGCCCTCATGAAAGCCGCTATACTCCTAGCCTTAGGTACAGCTCAAGTGTTAGTCCATTGGTAAAAAGCAGTCGCAGTAGATCCCGCTCGGACATTAGCGACAGAAAAGACGACTCCAAGAGCAAAAGCCCAGAGACGAAGGCAAGTGTTTCTCCAAAGTCTAAGCTTTCGCCACCGAAAAATATCCGCATGAGTTCGAGGCAAGCATCGGTGGAAAATCTCTCCGTGGGTTCCAAGGGGTCCCCATCAGAACTTGAAGGTGTTGTTAAGACCAGCATCACAGTGGCTAAGCTGCCCAACAAAGACTTCCGTAAGTCAGCCTTGAATGTCGGCCCAACAGACCGTCCACGGAAATCTCGCACTCCAAGCACCAGCACTGACTCCGACGATAAGTTGAATGAGTCGAAAAAAGTTCAACCTCCCACCGGAACTACCCAGTTTATTCTCAGACAAGAGAAATCACCCAGTAGCAGTGGCTCTGAAACAAGCAGTGCATCAACAAAAACCAGCCTCAAAAAGAAAATTCTCAATGGCGAGTCGAAAATCCGGCAACGTTGTCATCCGGCCAAATCGTCGACGTCATCATCGTCACCAATGTCATCGTCACCCTCGCCGAGTAGTGGTCATCAGAGCGCGAAGATAAATGTCAACATGGCTGCCGAGGTTAATTCTGAAAGCTCTTCCGATAATAGAAAGCTAATAAATAAAATGTCGGAATTGACAACAACACCAACAATTCAGCAAAGAGAAACAGGTGCTCTTGATGCTTCATCGAAGAATTTGTCCAAAAATAAACTCATACAACCACCGCCGCCGCCGTCGCCGGTTGATAATGACGCCTCTGTATTCAACGCTGCCGTCTCGAACAAAGGGAATCGAATTGGCACACCTGAGTCATTTAATTCACCTCAAGCGATAAAAGCTTCTTCGTGCAAAGAGAACCGTGACGATGATGACACGAACAGCAACAGCAAGTCGAATCTCCTTGAGAAATTAGGTTCTATTTCGAATTTTTTCGCTGCTCGTCAACACGACGCAAATAGCGAACCGCTCTATGTGGATCGTCGTAGCAGTGAGAGTGCTAGCGGCGATAGTATCTCGAGCGATCTGAAACAGAAAGTTTCACTAACGACAACGACGGTTCCGCTGAAGAATCGCGAAAATTCGATTGACCTTAATACGACTCCACCGACAACTTCACCAAGCTCGGCATCCATTACGGCGCCTCCAAGCACAGAACCCGTTAACACACCCGAAGACGGCTGTGAAGACACCTCGAACGACTGGTGGCAGGATAATACGTCTGAGCAAATAAGCACGGCCTCAGCGCTTGACATCAAGGACGACATGCACTATAGATTGAGACACATTGACTCCGGCGAAGTTGGCTGGTGGCTCAAGACCGAAGACGACGACACTCTTGCTGATGATCTGAAGACATTGAATCAAGAAGATGAAGAAGAGCCTAGTGAAATGACTGATCCTCCGGTCTCCAACCAAATGGAGGAGACCTGGTGGGACCAGCAAAATGAAGGAATCTATTTGGATTCTAGAGCTAAAACTAAGCAAAGCGACTGGCCGACAAATGAAAATGAAGCTCCTGTTGCTTCTATTTATCCGGGTCCCCCGAAGCATCTTAGTCCTGAGGCTTATGAAAGTGAAAAGAGTCGCAAAAAATCTCCAGAATCTCTTCAAAATGGCTTCATAAAATTGAACATCTGTCGAGTGGAATCTGGGGAGCGTCCATGGTGGTTGGACGATGACAAGTCTTCCATGTCACCAAAAGAAATCTCACCACCTAAAAGACAGCCAAGTTCGAATAGCTTGCATCAGTTGAATAAATCTTCCAGTAGCCATAACGCTGACAAGTTATGGTGGATGCAAGGCCCGGCGAAGAAAATATTCAACGTTCGTCACGTAGAGTCCGGCGAACGTCCAACATGGTTGACAACAAATAACGAAGATGACAAATCAACCAGAATCGAAAACAATCTTAAAGAATCCGATGAAGAATCTGACGAAGAAGAAGAAGAATCAGAAAGTGACGAAGAAGTCTCTAATGTCAACAATAATATTACCATGGAACGCTTACCTCCACTGGGTGATCGTGCAAGTCCAGATGGTCTGGAAGATCCCACCAAGCATCAAAAATCTCCGTACGAAAGTTCCCTGCCCATGATGAAGCAAACACAAATAGATTGCAACAATAGTGCGGCGAACGGATTCAAGGCCCAAAAGCTTTTTATCTCGCGTCATACAAATATCGATGAGCTTTTGGGTGGTTCGTGTAGACCGATGAGTCCATTAATAGATCGATATGGGGTGGCGAAAAATACTTTCCTAGAAGAAATCACACCAGACCAGGTTCGGATACATGATAGCACTGCACAAATGCCGGTAATACAGCGCATAGAGAGGTGAGTTTACTTTTTCAAATATTTTTTGAACTGCAACGGACTGGGTTTTAATGGGTTTTATTTTCAGAGATGAATGGGACTATGGTGGAGCCAAAGTTCAAACGCCATGGGTAAGTTTTTTATTTTAAAATTTAATTATTATTTAAAGGGGGATTTTTTGGAGTTTTTAAACTCTGTGTTTACAGCAGGGGAGTGATTTGTTTTGTGTTTTACGGGAATTGTCAATTTCTAAGTTGAATTTTTACAAAACGATTTTGCCTATGAAATAAGTGTTTCAATGTTTTTGTAAACTGCAAATTTTAATACTTGTACTATTTCCTCAAAGAGATATTCACTTAATCAATTTTAGGTGTTTTATGCCCCCCCACCAAAAGCTTACTTATTGAGTACTTTTTTTTTAACGAAATAAAAACTCAGGAACTTCAATTTCTTTTCAAAACAGAATTTAGTGAGACACCGAACTTAAATACATTTTCGGTGGCACAACATTGAAACTATCAATTGACAAAACAGAATCAATTAATCAAAATTGAAATCATTTGTGCAAAAACGAATCTGAACAGTCACACAGGACACAAGCATCACACACATCCAATTAAGAACATTATTTAATGTGATTTATTATATGTGACCGCTGACACGCGCATTTAAAAGCGACAATTTTTGAACATTTTTTGGCATTTGGCTCAATTGGTTTTGATAATTAATTTATGATCATTTGTTGGGTGAAGCAATTGAGGTGCCAATAAATCGCAAAAAATTTGGGTTACGAGTTATCACTAATTTGCTTGATTATTTTTTTACTTTGAATTGTTTGTGAATTGATTTGGATTAGTTATGTATATAGTTTTTGTCTTGAGGTTAGATAACGAATGAGTGTAGGATGTTTAAAATTTGGATGTATGTAGACTTTTAAAATCAAATATAAACAATTTGAAAGTCAACGTCATTTGGTGCAAAATGAACGCTAAGGTTTTTATTTTGATTTTTCGACGAATTTTTGAACTCCTTATAAGCCCAAACACTAGGTACAAAAGAGTAATTTAGGTTAGAAGTTTTATTTTTTTAGTCTCCAATAAAAATGTTCGTTCTTTTAAAATTAATTTTTTTAATTTAATTTTATTTTTTGCTTGCTCTATACAACACAAATTGGGTTTGCGTAAGAAAGAATGTAGAGGTCTTAATCATATTTACCTACGCTCCTCTTCAAATTTATCTATACCTTCACGTATATCTGCTATCACTATTGAAAAATTAGCTTGCGACAAACCATATATCGGCCAGTACTTCTATCATAAAACATTTAGTGCGCTTTGCGAAAAATTTAAAACATTATTTTAAATTTGTCTTTTTAAGAAAATACCAAAAATTAAACTCTATGTTCGACAGCACTGCCACAATAGGGAGCAACACTGGTGCAGTGCTGGGCGATCATAGGAAAATTCTCATTCTCTAATTTTTAGTAGCTCTATAGGGCAAGTATTGTTTTGTTTTAGGTTCTTGTCAAAAAAATCACAACGGAATTAGGTATTCTAAATTTTTTTGAGAAAATTGTCTTATTTTTGAGTTATTAAAGCATATGTTTTTGATAGTTCAACCGATTTTTTTATCTGGTGCATCTCAATAGTCCAAATAATATTGCATTTAAATTTTTTAAAAAAAGTTGTTTTATAAACAAAAAAAAAATTATAAAAAAATCAATTTTTTAGTGGGTACTTTTGACTCTTTTAATATTTACTTTTTTAGTATACAGGATAATTCGCATAAGATGTGACAAGAAGCTAGAACGTGTAGGTTGGGTTGAGATAAGAAAAAAATGGTATAGGAGGGGGGTCTATTCCCCCCCGTTTAGCCAGGAGGGACAATTTTCTAAGAAAATGACTTAAAACAGAAAAAATATTAAAAAAAAAACAACGGTTACACTAACAATGAAATTATATACCTTTTTGTAAAGCCAGAAATCTCTTCTTTTATTTTAATTTTGAATAAAGTTGTTTTAGAGAAAAGTTTTTGAAAAATTAATTTTCAAACTCAAAATTTTGAAAAAAAAAATTTAAAACTAATTTAATTCAAAATTTTATGTGTTTTCAAAATTCAATGCTTTTATTAGATGCTCTATATTAAAAACAATATAAAAGAAGAGATTTTTGGCTTTATAATAAGATGTAGCGCTATTGTAAGTATAATCGTTTTTTCTTAATCATTTTTTTATATTTTAAGTCAATTTTCTTCTTGTCTCAATCTTACCTCACTTTCTAGCTTTTTTTCACATATCTTATGCGAATCACCCTGTATATGATGGACGAAGCTTCAAATAAAAGGGTTTATTAATTTATTTTTAATCTTCATTTAATTTTAATATATCCTCAAAATTTTAAACAATGAACCTCTAGATAACTATACGAAAAAAAATTTAATTCAATTTTAAATTGATGCATAAAGATCAAACAGTATAGGTACAGTCTTAGTAATTTGTATGCTATACGACACATACAAGTCTGAGTAAGGACTAGGCCTTTGAATATAGAACATTTTGTTTCTTCAAATTAAAACAAAGTCACGCACAAGTGTCAATGTCGGAATGACATTATTTTAAACGCATTTAATTGAGAAACGATCAGATAGCAAATGACAATCACAAATCTTTATTTCCATATTAAAAAAAAGTAATGTCCAACAACGATCGGCTGTTGTTTTATACGATTAAAAAAAATTACATCTTATCAGCAGCTGTAGTTTTTTATTCTCATTGTTTAAATTATTAAGAAAAGGAAGGCAGACTACGTCGTACAGTGGAGCTCAATAGTTTATAAACTGGAATTAAATCAAACAAAGGATCCACAATAAGTTTTTTCCAGACTTTTTAGGACACAAATGGTCAGCCTGTCAAATTTTGAGGAGTAGGGATGAAATTCTCTTATAGAGAAGAAATTTACCAAAAAAGTTTGGAACGCTTTGTGGTGGGAAATACTTCCTGCCAATTTTAAACTTCAACAAAAAAAATTGACTAGAGTTGTCACAGATCTATGATAAACCAGTTTGCAAATTTACAATTATAAGTTTTATTATAATGGAAACACAATTTAATTAAATTTAATATTAAATTTTAAAACTTAAATATATTATTCTGCTTTCAAAAAGCACCACCTTATACGCAAGAAATTCATTAATTGTAAATACATTTTTTTTATTAAAAAATTTGCTGAACGAAAGATTAATTGCTATGAAAATAAATTAATTAAGTAACTGGTAGATTGATAAAGTAATGCAAACATCTACGAAAACTAAAATAAAAATAAATGTGAAATTTGAGGCACTTTAAGGCCAAGTTGTTCAGTGGTGAGTAAGCTAATTCTTTAAATAAATGTATATACAGTTAATACAATAAGTATTTTTGTATGTAAATATGCATGCGGAAGTAACTAATAAACTAGGAGGATAAAACAACAAAAGAATTATCTATTGATCCAGAGTTATCTCACGAAATTTGGTGGGTTAACTCTGGTTTAACTTTAATCTTACACTGAAAAATTGGGCCTAAGTCCAAAGCTTTATTTTAGTTTTTTTTTGGTTTTTGAATTTAAAAAATGTTCACTCATTTAATCAAAAATGACCACGCCAACTTTCTTTAAATAATGACGAAATTTTACAAAATTTACTTACATATGTACATCAGTTAATACTATTTTTGTCGTGTCTGTATTATTAAGAACCCACAACGACGCACGCCCACTTTATGACTCTATAGTCAGCTTTGATCCATAAAAACAAAAAAATCCAGTGATCCAATAAAAAAAAGTCTAATTTTAATTATCTGCTATTAAATATGTATCCTACTCTACCATATAAGCTGCCCCAATTTGCATCACCATTTAATGATTCAACATAATATTTGTTTAAATGCAAACCATCACGCAGTTAGCCACAATATATTTATATGAATCATAAGTGTTTGCACAAATTCTATTTTGTGGTTTTGCAGTTTAATTTGTCTTCTTTTTGTCGGTTTGATTAAATAAAAATTATTTATCTATTTAATGCATATTTCAGCTAGCGATTAGTCACAACAACTGGCAGTCACAGTCAAAATTGCAAAAGATCTCCTCTGTTCCATGTCCCAGATCCCAAATCACAGATCAAAGTAGAGGTATAGTATAGAGTATAGAGTAGAGGTACCCATGTGACACGATGAACATCTATAAAGTGTTTTTTTTATTTTTTTTATAATTTTATTTGGTTGAGATTGGTGACGGAACCAAGCCTGCAGAGAGATACTTTCAGATCCTGTGTGGGTGTTGCATATGCGCTATAATTTCATGCAGCTGATACTGAAACGAAACAAAAACAAACAAACAAACAAAATGCTTAGAGAGAATATGTATACGAGTATGTAGATTAGGCGGGTGTCACACAGCACTATTTGGCAAACATCCAGAGGGGATTGGACAAAAAAGCTTTATGTTGTAAAAAGATACACACAACATCCAGCATGTGCATTTGTATCCGTTAGATATTTATCTTATGCGTGACCTAAATTCTCAGTGTACCTTATAACAACAACAACAACAAAATATGAACGAACACACAAAATGTCTTCATTATTGCATTTTTTTTTTTTTGTAAAAATATACAAATTGGCAGAAAAAGTATCTTTTAGCCAAATGCGTATCGCACTTACATATGTTTTGAATAAAGAGCCATTCACACTTCTAGGCATCAGTAATTAATTTGATTTAATTGATTTTTAAAACTAAATGCAAATTAATATAATGAAGGTATGTTTTAACAGAAGATAAGACTTAAAAAACCCCTTAAACGGAATTGGTAATAACGTAATGGAAAACAAATTAATAAGAATTAATTTACATCATTTATCTTTCATTGTTTTCAAGGACTCAAAAACAATGTACAAATTTTTTTTGTAAATACTCACGTGCCAGAAAACAAACGGAACGCGATCAATTAAAAAATAATAATTATTCACCCACGTTGTATCAACAACAAAAATGAAAACTGCGGGGGGTTGTTTTACGTTTGCCGCACTAACAAGTTGAGTTTATATTATGGGCGCAAGCAAAAAATGACAATCTGTTAGAAATAGTCTGGAAAGTTAGAGCTGCGTCTCGGATAGAGATTTACATAAGAAGAAGACACCACAGTTTATAGTTTGCACTCCAAGAGAAGATATAACAGATTTATGTATGGGGACAGTTAATACGTTTCCTTATGTATTTATTTTTTTCTCCAACAAGGGTTTTCCAATAAGAGGTGTTATTTTGATATTCAAAGAAAAATGGAATTTTTTGAAATAAATGATCGGATGTTTATTTCGTTATAAAGAGGAAGGTATGCCGTTAATAATGGAACACAACATCAGCCAAATGGGCGCCATGACCACGCTTACAGGACCATATCCTTTTCATGAAATGTTCCATAACCAAATCGCAAAGTGGCTGCCCTATGTCCTCGATAGCCTCACGAATTCCATCTTTGAGGTCTTGAATTGACGCTGGGCTGTTGGCGTAGAACTTATCTTTCACGTGGCCCCAAAGGAAGAAGTCGCAAGGTGTTAAATCACAAGATCTCGGTGGCCAATTGTGATCACCTCTTAGAGAGATAACACGGTCCGGAAACTTTTCCCGTAAAAGATCGATGGTTTCATTGCTTGTGTGGCACGTAGCGCCGTCTTGTTGAAAGTAAACGTTGTCCAGATCAATACCATCCAATTCCGGCCATAAAAAATCATTAATCATCTCTCGATAGCGCAATCCATTGACCGTAACTGTTGCTCCAGCCTCATTTTCGAAAAAGTAAGGTCCAATGACCCCGCCGGACCATAAACCGCACCAAACAGTCACGCGTTGAGGATGGAGAGGCTTTTCAACAATAACTCTTGGGTTTTCCGAGCCCCAGATGCGACAGTTTTGCTTGTTGACGTAGCCTCCGAGGTGGAAATGGATGATTTTTCGATGAAATTCCGGATCATTTTCATGCATTTCAAGGACCCAATCAGCAAAGACACGACGTTGTTGATGATCAGCCGGCTTGAGTTCTTGTGTTAACTGAACTTTATAAGCCTTAAGACCCAAGTCTTTATGCAAAATACGGTGTAATGAAGTTTGTGGAATGCCTAATTCCAAAGAACGACGAGGAATGGACAAACCTGGGTTTTCTTCAACACTTTGGGCTACAACAGCAATATTCTCAGTTGTTCTTGAGCGACGTGCACGGGTTTTATTCTTCACATCACTAACTTGTCCCAACAGCTCGAATTTGTCCACCAATTTCTGTATTGCGGTCCGACAAGGTGCTTCACGACGACCCAAAAATGTTTTAGTTTTACGAACCGTCTCTGCCAAATTTTCACCATTTTTACAGTGAATTTTAATAATTTCAATGCGTTGTTGAAGCGTGTATCGTTCCATTTTTATTAATGGCGTAGTTTCTACTTGTCAAATGTCAAAAAATGACAGCTTCAAAAGTGACAGCTACCGAAATAGTGGGCTATTCAAAATAACACCTCTTATTGGAAAACCCTACTTTACTACTCCAAAAGCCTTCGATTGGCTCTTCCGGGAAACTTTTTCTGAGTGTTATTCAGTTGCCAATTTCATAAAGGAGTAGACGAGGAACACACACTTGTACATAATAAAGTTTTTCGTCAGTTAACTTGTAAAATTTGATAGATGCTTTTTTTAAATGACATACGATAGTGTGTGTGGGTAAATACTTAAAGTCAAAAAATCCAAGGAACAACGACATTAGATTCAAATTATTGACAACACATTTAAGCCTAGTTTTTCAGAGTTGAGTTAAGCCAGAGTTAGCTAGCTGTAGAAGTAAATTAACCCACATTTAACTGAAGAAGCAGTTTTTGGTGGAGAATGGATGCGGAACGACTAAACAAACTCAGTGGATAAAACATCAAAAGCATTTGTTCAGTTAATCCTGAGTTAATGCACCACATTTGATGAGTTAACTCGATTTTAAATTTAATCTCGCTCTAAACAAATAGACCTTTGTGTTTAAATAATAATGTTAGATTTTAATTCTAACATCGAAATAATGAAGTCAATACCTAAATATATCTTAAGCTTAATACAGAGGCACAGATGATTGTCAGATCTGACAGTATTATCAGATCTGTCAGTGAAAAAATTGTCTCAAATGTCTTACAACCGTGTGAAATTAAAATTTTGTCTGACAATACCTTTCTTTGTTCATTTACTTCCCAAAACTGACAATATCTAACAATTTTAGTCCAAAGTTCTGTCAAATGAAATTTGACTAAAATAAGTAAAAAGTGGAAGGTTTGGGAAGTAAACCAACAGACCTAAGATTGTCAGAAATTGTCAGGGGATCACATATCTGACAATCATCTGAACTCATGTTTTTAAGAAGCATGTTCAGAAAAATGAGATTTTGGAGACCTCAGCGTCATAAATAGGATTTCTCAGCTAAATTTCTCAGCTTTGCTGTCAAAATCCCGAGGAAAAAAAATTCTATTCGCATTGCTTACTTGTTGACGAGCGAAATTTTTGAGATTTCATTTTCTCGAACCCTCCTTTTATTATGTGGCTTCAAACGAATAATGGGTGATAATGAGCAGGTTCTTATAAAGATTGTAAGGAGAGGCAGTCTTAATTCAGTAAAGTCTGAACCACTCAAACGATTTTGATGAAAATGTCAGATTTTATAAAAGATGACACTGTAAATTATCACATCACCAAAATTGAAAACAAAATTTGGGGATCTAGATAATTCTATAATTTTATTGTAAACTGTTTTGCCCCTCAATTTTTTTGACACGTCCACTTTTTGGCAGTTTTTGTGTTTTTCTTTTGTATTGAAGAACAGTCTTGTTTTGATAAAATTTAAATCAAATTTAGTTTTATTTACATTAACTTAAAGTTTTAAAGTTGGTTAGGTGTAAAATAGCAAATTTAATTTGGATATGAATTCACAGCTGCAAACTGCAGGGAATGTGAAAACTCTTATATAAATACGCCTGAGCAGTCTTAATGTGACTTATGGCTAGCATTTTGTTTGTATATTTTGTGTTCCAAAACATATATGGCTATCATTTATAACAGCAACTTTAAGTTTCAAGTTGCTAAAGTTCAATATGAACAATCGTACACCTTATACCCCAAGATGCAAACAATTCTAAGGGCTTGACCTAAGACTGAGCAGCAGACCGACAAGTTGTAGCGACAAGTTGCAGCGACAAGTTGCAGCGACAACTAGTCATTTATTGAGCTACAGTTCTCTTGAGCAGCTAGTTTTAAAAACTCCGTTGCTAAGTAATATTCGCAAGTATTGTAATCGCTGTGGAGACAAAGTTCGACTTCGCGGCCTGTCGCTCCAGATTTTCCATTTTAATTCTACCGCTTGTTGCTCATTGCGCCCCCAAGCAAGCCCTTAAGAGTTTTTTTTGGTTTTTTTTTTGGGAATTTTTGAATCAAAATATTTTCTACAAGGATACAGGGTGATTCGCCGAAGGTGTAACAAAAAACTAGAGCATGTAGTTAGGCCAAGGCAAGAAAACAAATCGTATTGGAAGTGTGTTTATTCCCCCGTCCCCCATTTTGCCAGGGAGGGAAATTTTATAAAAATATGACTTAAAAAAGGCCAGAAATCTGTTTTTTTATTTTTTTGTATAGTTAAAGTTGGTTTAGTGAACAGTTTCTGAAAAATTAATTTTCAAACTTAAATTTTTGAAAAATATAATATTTCTGGCTTTACAAAAAGGAATAGCATGGCATTTAAAATATTATCATTATTTTTTTGTATTAATTTTTTGTCTGTTTTAAGTCATTTTTTAGAAACTTGCCCCTCCCGACTCAACGGGGGGACAGACTACATGCTCTAACTTTTTGTTCCAACTTATGCAAATCACTCTGTATAGCAAAAAAAAAAAAAATATCAAAAATTCCTTGCCATTCCAAATTTTAATATAAAAGTTTTTTGGTTCAGAATTATGCCCAAAATTTTTCATTTGGTTTCGACGTATATTTTTAAGTTGTTTTCGGAACATCATTATTTTGTTTTAATTTTATTTTTTATTAATTATCTTATTTAATTTGCAAGCACATCATAAATCATAATTTACCAAAAAACTTCTTATATCAACACATAGACGTTTCTCTAATAGCGAAAATATAAACCACACAAAAATCAAAAATAGCAAGAATCTTTAAAAGAAGAACCACAAACAATAATTATATTATTCATAAAAAATGTTTTGCGAAAAAAAAAATAAATTTATCAGTAACTTCATAGCAAAAACAAGCGGCTCATTTATATAAAAAAAAATATTATGACATAGAATTTCTCAGAACCCCATTTTCAGCTTAAATCGAAAATCCCTCATGCAGTGCCAAATTACTTTAAAAAGTTTATTTAGCTTCTGTCTCGCTATTTACGATACAAATTTAATTTATTCAAGTACAACATTATATTCTCTTACGCTCAATAAAAAAAAAAAAACAAGCCACAACCCCTTGGCAATTAATTTAAAGACAGGTGAATGCACTATACACAGACGCACACAGACTGGCAGACGTCCTACTTTGTGATTCACACTTTATCACCGGGTAAAAAAAAAAAAACTTACATAATCATTTTTTTAATAGATACAAGTTCTAAAGTTGTTTTTGACCTGAAAAAACAATAAACTCGAAAACTTCCTTAAAATAGCTGTAAAGAAAAAAAAAAAACAACCATAACGCACTATATAATTATTATTGTTGTCTTCAGTCTCGAATGCAAATCCCTTCCCATCAGATCTTGTCAGACCTCTTTCCCCTTCATCAATGAGGTATATGGTAGCTAGGTGACTAATTTCAGAAAGATTCTGACTCATTCGTCACAGTGCAACGTGCTTAGAAGTTCTTTGTTTCTTCACGACACATTGACATCACATCATTACCGTGGGTTGAGAGATACATCGATTGCACCTGGAATTCAATAAAATAATAGTCTGTATGTGGACTATATGGACGTTACGACCTCCTCCACCCAGGTTCATTTATATAGATCCGTATAGCACCCTCGACACTCACGGACGGACGTAACAGTGAAAAACCCACTTAAGATGCAAACAAGGTGCGAGCGATAGTGCACCACTATAGAGGTAGTATAATGTTTCTTCCATGCTCCATGGCATCGAAATTGGTTCGAAAAAGTGAATCAGGTCTTGATTTGGACTTGCCAACCTGACACACTCGCCGATATCGAAAGAGTCCCGGAGGCAAAGACGTGAAACTTTGTCGAATCTATAAAATTCCAATTACCCACTGTTACGTGAACGAAGAGGGTCTATCACAAGTTTCACGCCAATCACCTGTTCAAATACTTTCGATGCAACCAGAGTCACACACATCACACGCTTGACTATCATCTCAGTGCAAACACACAAGGTTCGTATAGATATACACACCAAGATATAATATGATGTTTTCTAAAAAGAGGGAAGGTGGAAGGCAAGATCTGCTGGATGGCTGGATCACACGTATATAAGTAAAGTTGCCTGGAAGTCGTTAATGAATTTATCGCAATATAGGGATTTTTATTTTTCTTCAAAATGCAAGATAAGTAAGGCGCATGAAGGGATTGCACGTGTTTACTCATATTTGGATTCCGAACTTAAAATCTCTGAAAATAAAAACCTTTAAACCCTTACTTTATGGAATTTTTGAGCAAGTTAAACGAATTTACATATACAAAGAAGATGGAGTTAAACGTACTTTAAGTATACAGACTCAACAAATTATATAAAGCATAGACTTGGCATTTTTTTATTGGGCGCGTTCAACGCCTTACTGAATTTTCAGAATTCTGAATTTTTGGAGCTTCTGATTGGTCAGCTGTCATAAAAAGTTCTGAAAATTCAGATGACATCTAACTTTTTATGACAGCTGGCCAATCAGAAGCTCTAAAAACTCAGAATTCTGAAAATTCAGATATGCGTTGAACTCGCACATTGTCTCTCAACGTATTAAGAATACAAACAAATTTGGAACATACCGCAATTTTTCCACTAAAAAGATGTATTTATTTCGATTCCTTTAAACTAGGCTGCAAAAAAAACAGTGTGAAGCCAAAAAACGTATAGTTTCCAAAAAGATAAAGGGCAGGGAAGTTCAAGGTTTTTTATGGTCAAAACATGAGAAAAGGGATTTTTAGAAATTTTGCTGCCCTATGAAGGTATATCTTTCTGTTATTAACAACTATAAAGAGTCATTGGCCTGAGACATTAATTCATGGGACAGGATTTTGGAAATAAGGAAAAGAAGCACTCTGAGGGGGGAGCCTTAATACCTGCAATTTTTTAAATCCAGTTTTGAATTTATTTTAATTAAATATTCACAACTGAAACAAGGGAGGTCCCAGACTTGAGCTTCTGTTGACTAAGGTCAAGATTTTCGGTGCGAGATTAAAGTATAACCTGAGGTAACTCATCAATTTCGGTGAATTAACTCAAAAATAACGGAACAGATACTTTTTAATCCACGGAGTTTTTAAGTTGTTCCGCATGCATTCTCCACCGAAAAACTAATTTCTCAGTTCAATGTGGGGTTTACTTTTGAAGTTAGCTAACTTTTGAAATTAAATTACTTTTGGTTTAACTCACTAAAGAAAAAACTGGTCTTTAGTTTTGTCAACAGAAGTGTTTCTTTAGAGATATCTAGATTGAGATTTAAGTGAATACCAATAGTTTTAGTTTTTCTGATGGTTTTTCTTTTTTGTAATTTACAAAGTAAATTCAAAAATTTGATTTTCCATATTCATTCTCTGAATTTTTTAATTTCAGTTTATTTAACAAATTTTTTTTGAAGCAGAATTACCAATAAATAGTATTTTGTTTTAATATCAACCCCGTCTTATACTCCGTCACAAAAGGATTAAATAGATTTTATTTATGAACGGCTCTATAACTTGCCTTTATTGTTTCTATTTTAAATCGTACATTTAAACAAAAAAAAAAACAAAAACAAATAGATATAAATTTACTTGCCATCACCTGGGTTGCATGAAGTGCTAATTGTTTACCTGTTTAATGAAATTATGGAGTTATAGCAGCCAAAAATGTTGTTGTTGTTGGCATATATGGCATTCGTGTGTATGATGTGTGATGGGAAACAAAACTTTTGGACTCGTGCATGCCTTAAGTGTCTTATTTTATTATTTATCTTTTTTAAGTATCCGCCGGCTTACCCTAAGAAAACTGATTTTATTTCAATCTCTTTTATTGCTTCTCTTAAACTTTAACTTTTCAACTAGTGCTTATTTCGTGAATGGTAACATTTAGCTCATGTCTGATTTGACAGATAATTAGTTTTATCCTTCCGCTGAACGAATATGGTTGTGTATACGCTTCTCTAAGTGCGCCTGTGATCGACTTAGAGAAAATGCCGATTTTGCCAAACAAATCATCTTTTCAGATGAAGCTCATTTTGATCTTGACGGGTAGTAAACAAGCAAAATTGTCGCATTTGGGGCACAGAAAACCTGCACGCATACATTGAAAAGCCGATAAACCCAAAACGAGTCACTGTTTGTTGCGGATTTTGGTCCAGAGGCATAATTGGGCCATTTTTTCGAAAATGAGCAAGGAGTGGCCATTACAGTCAATGGCGAACGTTATCGGGCCATGTTGAACGAATTTTTGTTCAAAAAAATTGAATAGGAGGATATTGGGAACATTTGGTTTCAACAGGACGGCGCTACGTGCCACACAGCCGAAGCTACTCGCGATGTTTTGCGCCATTTTAAAAAAAAAAAGTTATTTGGCGGACCCTTTATGTATTGGTTTTTGACAAAGATTTCTTCTTCCATGTTGTTGCTATCAGTATAGTTGCCTCAATTAACTCAAAGGGCTTTTGATTGCTTCACCAAGTCCATTTTTAAATACCATTATACATTTATTGAATATATATTAAAATGCAAATCAGGACTTTTATTCTTTAAAATGTTTATTAAGAAAATATCACTCATACGCCACCACACACGGCTTATTCATTTGAATACATAGAATAGCTTGATAAAAGTTCTTGTTTGTTTTTGTAATTTGAATCAAGATAATATTTGATTTTGACTTAGTGGCCCCTTTGATGATCTGTAAAGGTGGTAGGTTGCACTTTTGATTGAAATATAAAATAAATATAAAAAAAACAAAATATTTTCGGTATTTTTTACGCACATAATTGATTTGTTAATTTTTTTTTATTTTTTGATTTATTTTAATGTAAATATTTGTTTTGCATGAAAAAAGTACTTATTTCAATACTTCCCTTATAACTTTGAAAATTTCAAGACAAACAAAAATTCAGTGAAAATTGAAGAAACAAATTTGGCGTATATGGTTTAAAATCCACATGGAAAACGCCATAATGAAATTTTCATGTCATCTTAAAATGCACCACCTATTAGGCCATAAGCTCACATGAAATTCCTATGGACTTATGGTCCATCCATTGTGGTCTTATGACTCACTAATATATGTGGGTCAGATTTATACAATGGTTTTTATTTAAATGTTAAGTTTACAAAAGTGCATTTCCGGTCCACTCAGGTAGGAAGATGGCAGACAAAAAAAAATTATAAAACAAAAATTCTAACATAGAAATACAATGGTCTAAAGATCCAACACCCTTAACATGGGTTTCTTTTAAATATGAAAAAAGCAGTTGCGTCACTTTGTGAAATGAGTGACGAATTAATTGGCTGTGGGGTCTTAGCACCCCATATGTGGGATATTTGCAAGAAAAGTATTCCATTTAAAAGATCAGTAATTGGTCAAAAAAGTTCAAACAGTTCCAGAAATTGATCAGACATAGGTTTTATTAAATTTAAAAATAAAATTCAAGTTTACAATCTATACCGATGCATAGAAAAAACTTTGAAAATTCGCAAAAAAAACTTATGGTTGACCAATTTCTGAAACTAGTTGATCACTAAGGCTTTTCAGATGGCATATACTTTTCTTATAAATATCCCTCATATGGAGTGTTAAGATCCCACAGCCGAATTAACAAGTTACAAATTCAGGTGTCATTTAAAAAATTAAACTCGTATTTTTTAAATTCGTCCGATAATTGAAATTGAGTATTAAAAATACTCTTCGAGTATTGGTTGTTGTTCATTCGGCCAAAAAGTGTCGATATTACACTGTCATAATGTCCCATTATGCCATATAAAATATGACACTTGTCAACAGGCTTCGAAAAAACTGTCTATAAGAACAGCATGGATAGTTTTTTTTTTTTTTAATGTAAGCCACACACTTGCAGTGCTGATTGGTCTCACGCTTTGTTTATTGTGATCACAAAAGCAAAACGAGGAGAAAGTTTAAGTCTTCTAAAAGCTAAATGATAATTTAACTTTAATTTAAAAGAATGCTATGGAAATTAATTGAATTCTCTGAATCAAAACTTTGCCTTCTTTGTATTTGCCATTTGAATCAGTTGTTTCGATGACGATGTTGCTCGCAATAAGTTTATCACTGCAAGTCTTGTGAAATTAGAAATTTGAGGTTGATTGATATTGCCAAGCACACAAGTTGGAGACCCAATTTTGAATTGAAGATTGTGCGGTGGAATCCCCGACAATTCGGATGGATAACTAAACGTATTAACTACGTGTTAACTTATATGTAACTAAATATGGTCTAATAATTCATTTTGCTTAGCCCTGTTGAGACCATTCAAATCATTTTTGTTTGTTGTTGCGTATATATTGCTCATTAGGTCATAGCCAAACGCAATTTTTGCATCGCTGTGCTATGTAGCTTGGCAACACGATTACAATCAGTTCTGCTTTAAATTTTTTAGTACTGCAAAAACTGGTTTGTTTTACAATTTGCCATTTCCAGTGTTCAATAATTTTTTTGAAAACTCATCTCTTGATGGACCGTTGACCTATGCAAATTCCAAGTTTCTGTGATGTATGTGATGAGTATTTATACATTTCTCCAGAAGTTGGAAAATATCAAGGCCACATTGACTGCATCAGCAGCATTATATAGATTGAAGAGTAGGTAGGTAGAAATGGTGGCTCATAGCAATCTAGCTCAGTGACCCAATTAGCGCTGGAGTGCGCCGTTTTGATACCATAACTCGTATTGACATGTGGAAAGAAAATTATTTAATTGGAAGGGTTTGTGGATATACGAATAATATAAAAGGGGTGTATCCTTAGAAAATCTTAGTCCACTTCGGGCGGTGTTAGGAGTTCAACGGATACAGTATAGGAGTTAAAACGGAAGTTTTTTCTGGAGCGTTAAGGAAAGAGATCAAGTCTTTGATATTCTGCGACGAAAGTTTGTTGAGATTGTTAAAAAAAGCATTTCCAACTGATTTCACTCTTATTCTGGGCATTTACAGAGGAAATGAACGACTGCTTCCATTTCCTGCTGGTCCCTACGACTAAAGCAATGAGTATTTTAAGCAATATGCCCATCTTCGTCGCATGCTCTCCGATGGTCAGTGACCAGAACAAGCAAGTTGTAACGACCTTGGCCATATCTTTGTGGATTTAAAGCAGTTTGTTAAACTTTGCCTCCTACGATTGGATATAGTAAGAAAAATTGAGAATTATGTTGCCCTTCATAATTCATATTTATTTAGGAATAACAGGAAACGTTTCTTAAAAATCACTTGCTGACCACCAAACACCTCTTAATTTCTTCATATATCTTTCAACGTTCTTTTTAAGGCTTTCAGTGATTTTTTGTTAATTTTTATTTAATTTTATAAAATTAAATAAACTATTTTGACGTTATTAACGAAAGCTTTCAAAAAAAAAAATCTGGAATTAACAATTTTTTTTCTGCTCAAGATCAATATACCTGATTGACCATAGTATTAAATTTTAGCTGCAGTGTATATTGATTTTTATGAACTGTTATTTCCTATATCTATGAAATTTCTAACGAAAATTCTCAATTTTTCTCTTTCCATCGAGTAAAAAAAAACCATATTCATCTCCACCATTTAACACAAATACTTTCAAACACACCTGAATAAATTTCGTCTCTCTTAAAAGAGTCTCTTATAGTAAATACACCTATACACATTTATGCACACCTCAGTATTTTTGTTTCCATTTTCAAATCGAAGAAATGCAATGTCAAAATAAAAGAACCTAAAAATACGTTCCACAACGACAACAACTTGTTTGGTCAGTTCCTGATGACGACCGACGCGACACACGGTTTCAACGTTCAACCACTTTAATATCAACTAAGCAAGCAGTTTCTTTTTTTCTTTTTGCCTTAAGAAACTCGATATAGTGTATAAGTTCTTCTTTTTGGACCTCATCTTATTCTCTAGCTGTTGCTACTATTTCGGTCTTTTTATTTGTATTTATTTATCTTTTTTTTTTTATCTTTCAATTCTTGGTCCAGGTACCTAACTTAACCTACGAAATACAAGCTACAAGCAAAAAGCCGGAATCACGGACGAGTATGAAAAAATATAAATAAATTGTAAACGATGCGTTCGACGGATGCATTCGCCTTAAATGCATTTTAGTGTAACGAATCGATGTTCTACCCACGAAGGCGAACAACAAGATATAGAGTGAGCTAAATATTCGAACAGGTAGATAGATGATGATGGTGTCGGTGTTTGGTATTCGGTGTTCGGGTCGTTGTGGTATGGTGTGGTGTATTCTCATGGTTGCTTTACCTGGGCACACCGGCACACGTCTTCGTCTTTGTCGTCGTTATTGTCGCTTTAGAATTCAAATTCAGATACACACAGCACTTTACGTTTCGTCTTTTTTTTTTTTAATTTTTAGTGGAGCCTGCAGGAGTGGATTTCCCAGCTTTTGGGCCTATTAGTCAAGTCTGTAGGGCGAAAAAGGCTTTTACATGACAATTTTCTTATGATTTAAAAAATTTACAAGACTGTTGGATTTTTTCAGACATGTTTACAATGTTTTTGAAAGTATTTATGGGACAAACATAAACATAAACAAGCTGTCATTTAAAAAATTGGCCCCTGTGGCATTTTTTATGAAAAATGGCCCTGATTGTTAGAACTATGCACAGGTGTCTTAATTTTCTTACTTTTGTCTATATGTTCAAGATGGCGCTTGAAATTGAGGTAAAGGGAAGTCAAAAACTCGGTTTTATGCTCCTGAAGTGCAGCCTCCGTCCCACAGAACAACAAAGTAAAATCTAGGTCGTTGTATATTCCCAAAAACAAATCATTTAAAGTTATTTCTGCCAAGGATCTACACAGTCATTTCATTTTTCGCAAAGACCTGCGACTTTAGAAAATCTCTCAAGAAAAAGTCTAACGGGGTCAAATTGCACGAACTCGGCAGCCAGTTCACATCACCTCCACGTGAAATGACCATGCCCTTGAATCGCTCGTGCAGAATTTCCTATGTGGCGTGGGCTGTGTGGCACGAAGCGCCCCGCGGTCCTGTTAAAATCACATGTTTTTGGTGTCCATATGATCCAATGCAGGCCAAAATAAGTTGGTAATCATCGACCTATAGCACTAGCCTTTGATGGCCTAGCCAACGTCGTTCTCAAAGAAATACGAACCGATGACACCACCTGCCCAAAATCCAAACCAAACAGTGACTTTTTTGAGATGTATTGCACGCTTTTGGATCTCATGTGGATTGGTAAAGTCCCAAATTCAAAAATTTTGTTTGTTGACGTACCCATTAATCCAGAAATGGGCCTCATTACTAAAGATGATATTTCGATAAAAAATTAGGGTTGTCCAGAGCCCATTCAATTCAGCGAACAGACGTCGTTGTCTATGGTCAGTTGAATTTTGTACGGGTGCAGCCCCAAGTCACGTACCAAAAAAGTTGAAGCACGAGGAACTTTGCCCGAACAGAACACCCATTTTGATAAAACAATTTTATCATTTACAAGTGTTTTTGAAAGCTTTATTCGTAAATGATGATTTGGCAAAACAGACTAAATAAATGACAGCCAATTTTACAGATGTAGCCTCAACAATATGGCCGCTATCAACTGTCAAAGTTCGGAAGACTCTATTGGAAGACCCAGTGCAAGCGGAACAGATTCCCTCCAGGACATTTTGTTTCTTATTTCGACTCAATCTTCACTCTATAACCTTCTGTATCATCTTATGCAAACACCCCTGTATAATTTATCGCCCCCTTAATTTTATTGATCTAGGTATCCGAGAGCTTTGCTCGTACAAATTTGAGCCACTCCTGGTTGCCGGTGTGGTTATTCGTGTCTTGTCGTGTCGTGGGGACACACGTTCCACAATATAAAATCTCTCTTCTCCGTTTCTCCGCAGAATGAAATCAAGAGAGTACATGTACAAGTACAAGTACATCCAAAGACCCACATTCGAATCCATCAGATCCATCACCTGATTATAGATCTGGACAGACGAAGACGATGACTTACTCTTGCTAAGAGTACCTTTGCTACCTTTCCTCCAAAGACTGTTGTTGGTAACACAACCTCTAACAAAAATCGTTCCACTCTCATCATCGTTGTCGGTGTATCGTGTATGTAGGTGCATTCGCTCTAGCCAGCTTTTGCCACCAACCACTGGTTTAGTTATTCGATGGATGTCGGTTCGCACGGATAGTTTTGCTTCTATGGTCTTTGAATTTTCGTGTTTTTGGGGATACCTATACCTAGTGTTACTTTCTTTGTGGTCAATTTCTTGAAGAGATTTCTTGGTGGCACAACGATTCGTAGTCGGACGCGAAAGGTGGCTTATTTGAGTCTTCTTTGTACACACACAAGACACAAGACGTGCTTGCCAATTTTTTCTATCTGTGTTTTGTTTTGTTTTTTTTTTTTTTTTTATTATTATTCGCCTGCAATTGAATGCAAAGTGGCCGATGGTGGTGTGCTTTGCGGAGCTTCATTTTTATTTTGTTATAGATATATAAATTTTTTGTTTAAATAAATTTAAAGCGGCGAAAAATGGAGTAAAGTGTAGACGAAGAAAATTTGATCAATAAAATAAGACTCCAAGGTATGTGTATGGTGGTGCTGGTGGCTCTGGTAGGCAGTTGGCACCTCAGGCCGCAGAATTAAGTGACAACCACAAAATTTTTTTCTGCATAAATATTTTTGTGTATTTTTTTTTTCTGTCGGAGAGTTTTTCGATGGAAAAAAAAATTAATTTTCGGTTGAATGAACTTGTGCTAAATTGTTGATTTTTTTCTGGCTGTCTGTGTTAAGGGTGGATCTCTCTATGCAAACCGATAAAATATCCATCATACCTGAGAATAGAAAAAAAAGGCCTGCGTATTTTTTTTTATTGCGTGAACATTTTGTCAACACAAGCTGTGTTTTTTGGAAAAGAATTTTGTATTTAATGGATCATATTCATATTTATCATCAGTTACCCGAATCGTGTAGTGTGTGTGGATCGTGAGTGCGAAGTGGTGTTTAAAGATCTTCATGAATTATTATATGATTAATCGGTTGGTGATAGAAATAAATTTTGTGAAAAATTACTTAAAAAAAATGATCAAATTGATTTTGTGAAGAAGTTCACAATAAAGCTGTGGAATTTTATGCAAAAATCAAAACAGGATTACCTAACCGACAATTTTTTAAATTTTGATTATATTTTTTTTTTCTGACTAACCTACAATTTATTTGCGGTAAACTTGACCGAAATCAAACTGTTTTTATGGTGAGTACCGACTGCATTCGATTGAAGTTTGCATTTCATTTTAATTTAAAAAAAAAAATAAAATTACCACAATGATGTCGTATTGCAAAAAAGATGAAAATAGTTCTATATATGTACATGTGTACTTTTTCTATATGTAAACAAAATAATAACATTGAAAATATTGACTTTTTCAAACAATGGGGGTTGCAATTCGTAGATATTGATTTCTTTGAATGCTGTGTGGGATTTTTTTTTTTTCAACCAACACACATACTGGGCTTTAGGTGGTGTTTTAATTTTGTTATTCAATTGGAAGTAAGAAAAAGCTTACCCGCAATTTTTAATCACAATATGACACTTTTGTGTAAATATTATTATATAGATATGTACATCTATCTAGGTACCAAGTTTTATTTCTAATATTTGAAGTCTCACAATGACTTTTAGAGTTTGGAATTTTATATTTTTTGTTGTCTTTTTATCATGAGTTCTTGTTTTTATTTGTGTTTTTAATGATTTTGATGAAATACACGATTAGATAAAGTTTGTTTATATTAACGCAGGTATTTTGCTATTTTGCCAAGTTTTGATAATGTTGTTATCTTTTATTGACTTAAGTTGATTTCTTAAAGGCTAAAATAACTAAGCACGTTCTATAAATACTGATACCTACCTATATAAACTTGAAGTGTAATAGAGCTACTTTGTTTGTAATTTTTTAAAGTTTCAAGATCATAAGCAGGAAGTTGATTTTAACCACTTTAAGTTTGAATTTTTGACCCTTATTTTAGGAAAGAATAAGATAATTTAGGTGGCGCAAGATATCAAGAAATTCTTTTAGATCAGTCTTCCTCAAAGTGAGCAATAACGCCCATTGTGGGTGATAGAGGGTTTCTTAGGAAATTAAGAAAGAAGGGAAGAATAAAGGGCTTGAAGGTCGAGGTCTGGGAGGGCTACAGAGCAAAAGAAAAAATTTGTTAAAAAAAAGCAGGACATTTTAACAACAATGACTTGCAAGGCTCGGAAAACCTCTACGGTGATTTAAAAAACGATTTCAGGGCATTATTTTATATACATGGACATATAGGTTAGGTATAATGATCCATTTACTTATGTCGTTTTCCAGTGGAAGTTCGGAATGACTCTTTTTTCACTCCTTTTACTCCAAATTTTGCATTTTCGAACAGTTTCAAAATCCAACCGAAAACGACATTAAAGAACTGACAGCAAACCAGAAATTATAAATTAAATAAAAGAATGGCTTCCAAGAATTCAGGCCTTAAAATCCAAATTTGCTAATATACACTAGATTTGTCAATGATTTCTGATTTGGTCGTATTTGTCTGAAGCTGTAGTAACGTTACTATTTCTAGTAGTGGTGTCAACTAACGGTTGATTTAAGGTGAATTCGAGCCTAGTGCTATTAAAAAAGTAAAAATTTTCTATAGCTATGTAAAAGAGAGACGAACAATTTATAAACAGAATTTGCTGCGCAGCAACTTGTGGAAAACCATGGCCATTTGACTTACAACACTCAATTATTCCTCTGTGCGTGTTTTTAAGTCAGCAGGGGTGTAGGGGACCTACAATTTTTTTTTTGCTGAATCCAAACGAGTTAGGTGAGAGGAACTGTTTGTTGGAAAGAGATAATTAAGGAAGATTTTTCACTTCCTCGAAAGAATCAGAAGTCGTGGATAAAATTCTCTGGAGGCTGAGAGTCGATCACCATTAACAATTACGCAACGCAATGGACAAAATTCTTTCCACATATAAAAATGGCAAGTTTTTTCTAATATTAGTAAATGCCCTGAAAAGTTTTTAGTGGGGAAAATCTAGACCGGGAAAACATGTGAAACACTCGTAAGACCCTTGCTAGTAAAAATTTGTTGGACATGATTTGCCAACCCATCAGAATCACCATAATCCTGTATTGCAAATAAGTACAGTTGTAAGCGTATCGGAATAGTAAACGGAGGGTTCCAAGATCGAATCATAGCCTAACCAACTTTTTTTATTTTTTTGTTTGGTCTCTCGAGGTAAAATGGCACATAACTTCTATGGGGGCTAGCTAATTTCGATAGCAACCCTTGCTATAGCCCTTTGTTAGTATATATATTAAATTTGTTAGGTCCTCATTCAAAATTAGATTGTTTTTTTCAGGTGGGAATATTTTTACCATGGGCAGAGGCTCAATCTTCCCCCTTTAAAGGAAATTTTTTTAAGGGAAATAATTACTTAAAATTCAAAAAAAAGAGTATAGTTTCTGTTTCTAAACAAATTTAAAATTCTGTCCATATTTTGTTATTTTCTGCCCGAAATTTTGAGACCGATCGAGATCAAGAAATGATTATGATAAAACATGACTTTTGCCTCTTTCACCCTACTAAATCAAAACAGTGGTTCAAATTTAAGGTACCTACTTCTCTTAGCATATGGTTAAGACGTCAAAATAAAGTTTTTCACCAAAGTCAAAAGTCTAATTTTAGTTGGTTGCATCCCACTATTTAACTGAATATTGTTGTATAAATGTTAGTACATTGACACAGCTGTGATGGTGTGCAAGATAAAAGGTTGGTATATGCTTTGTGTTTAACCACGTTTTTCTCAAAATCAATTGCTCTTAAAAAAAACTACACTCTTTTTATGTAGAATTACACAATCTACTATTTTTTCACATCTTTCTCAAAAAAAAGTTATATGTTTTGGGATAAACATATTTACAAAAATACTTCTACCCGCCCCCTAAAACTTAAGCTTCTTTATTTCAAAATAAAGCCAAGCTGCCTTGGAATAATTTTGAAGTTGAGCTATGGGCTACTTAGTGATTTATAACTTTGTTTATTAAATTCCCCAAATGGTCAATCCTTTTATTATGTATTAAAGTGAAAGGAAGCAACTGTTCATTTATTGTTTCGATCGAAGAAGTAGGACTAAAAGCTCCTAAAAAGTTAACCAAAAGTTTTCATGGGGTATCAAGTCATCTAGAGGCATTAATGAATTTCTAGAATTTCACACCACCAGATTAGTTGGAGAGCTCTTCTAATTTTCTAAAGAAATAGCTTCTTATAGGTGTTAATTTCTTAGTTGCGAAAGTGCTGGGCAGTGACATAAAAAGTGAAAAGAGTCTTTATGTGCTCCTTCATCACCACAACCTCTACATAAATCATCTGTCCTGAGCCTCAGTTTTTTGACGTTAGGCAATAACGCCCAAATAAATCGATTTTGAAATATCGGGCAAATAATTTTTTATCACCCCTAAAAAAAAAACAAAAAAATTGGAAATATCGGCCAAATGATTTCAATGTTAATTGTTGTTGTAAAATTTGGGCGTTATTTTCTCAATTTTGGGCGATATTTCCAAAGTGAAATTTCAATGAAACTTGCGGCGCATAAACAGTGAGGTATGCTTAGGCACACTATAGGATTTGGGGCAGGTGCAAGGCATGCAAAGTCTATTTAGCATTTAAAGAATCTGGATTTAAAGTAACTTTGCATGCACCCAGCCTCGCACCTACCCCAAATCCAATAGTGTGTCCAAGCAGGGGGATTGCAGGGGGCAGCGTGCCTCCCCATACATATCTCGCTGTTTATTTTATTGAAGTGAAATAAAGTTGATTTGATTTAAAACGGAGTTGTTTCAGTACAATTATTGGCAAGATTTTGATTTGGGTGTTTTTTTCCTAGCATTTGGGCTATATTTCCTTTTTCTGGATTTTTCGGGCCATTTTTCTCATTTAACTTTTAAAATTTTAATTTTGGGCTTTTTTTTTCTTTAAAAAAAATTAAAATAACGTCCAAATCGAGAAAAAAAAAACAAAAACACTAGTTCAGATTTTTTTTGGGCTTTATTTCGAAATCAATTTGGGCTTTATTTCTTTGGGCGTTATTGCCTAACGCCCAGTTATTTCTTGTTGTACTTCAGGAGGTCGTTAGCTACAAGAAAGAACAGTGATTTCTATTTTAGTATTAAGATCCTATCTGTCTTCCCCTTGTCAAAAAACGGCCAAGTTTTATGGTATTTGCACAAGAGTCGAGTAGGATCCATCTTACATTTGTTTTCTCAAGAATTTTCTTTGCCACTGTCTGTTTGAAAGAGCACATAGGTGCGTATATGTTAAGTTCTACTTGACTAGGATTAATTGATGATTTAATTCATGCCAGCTCGTCTGCTCTCTCATTACGTAAAATTCCTATATGGTCAGAAACC
This sequence comes from Leucozona laternaria, assembly GCA_932273885.2. Lineage (NCBI taxonomy): Eukaryota > Metazoa > Arthropoda > Insecta > Diptera > Syrphidae > Leucozona > Leucozona laternaria. The sequence continues at coordinate 102,150,948 of OW026367.1, forward strand.
CATAGCAGAGCCTAACGTTATGCTGTGAGCCAAGAACCTTAAGCTCTTAGCAGCTGCAGGAAACAAGCTTTGACTTTATTTCTATCGCAGAGATTGGTTTTTTGGCTGCTTGACTGTCAATGAAAAAGGTAATATCAGTTGGTTGTATCGCCAATATTTATAGCCGTTCAGCAAATTTGAATACTACCAAAACCCCAGCTTCGAAGACGCAGCTGTAGTTGTCAGGGAGTCTATGGGAACTGCTTAATTCAAGGGTATTGCCGAATAGAATCCCGCTCTAACTCCATATTCCATTTTTGACCCATCGGCATCCGTAAGGACTGCTACCGTTGGGTCGATGATATGTGTAATTGGTGGGCTTCCCATTCTTGTCTACTAGGAATGTCAGAAGTTGACAAAGGAAGTATGGCCGTAAGGATAATAAACAAAATTGAGTTTTTCCAAACTGGGAGACAAAACGGAACCCTGCAGAACACCAGTATCAATATTATTAATTTTAAGCCTGAATACATCAATGATTTAATTATGTGTATGTATATTGTTTGTCTACTTGCAATATTTAACATCTTTTCCATGAATTTCTTGTTCATAATCAACGTGAATAAAACATAAGTCGAATACAAGCTTTTTGTATAATTTAATTTATTATTTTTACACTTCTGCAACGCGTCTTTTGCTTCCGACTGTGAATGAATACCTCTTCGTTTAAATGTAAATTGAACTGGAATATTCACATTTTCTAATATAAACTTCACCGGAAACTTCAATGATTTCATGATTAATCATGAATAATAACAAACAGATTTCCGTAGGTAACTATAAAAATGCAGAACATCTTCAGACTCACCTTTATATATAGAGTTCATATTCATACATACATACATTCAAGGTACTCAGCTGATTTGCACAGAATCTGTAATTGGACCATCATTGCCATATAAAAAGACTCGAAACATTGAATTTCCGTTTGAATTTAAATAAAAGAATAAAAATCAAGTATGATAATTGTAATGCAAAACGAATTAACAGAAAAGAACTGAACTGAACTGAATTGAAAAAAAAAAAAATGAGAACAAGAAGTGCATAATTTTGAAATATAACAGGAAATAATATAAAAAAAACGATGTAATTGCCCACATAAGGCTTTGAGTCTTCCCATCATCTCTATAGTGTTTCCTAAAACACATTCTTGATGTTTTTTTTTTGCTTGGAATCTTCTTCTACAAAAGGTTGCCACCTTGTAAATATAAACTAAAAATTGAGTAACAAAACAAAAGATTAAAAAAACAGCTCTGACAACAATCATGCTGGGTTTGTGTTGATGATGTGTGCTCAACTGCTTCACCTTGACTTTGAATGGAGTAACACCAAGCGTACATCCATACATATACATATGTGGCTGGAGAATACGCTAGATAAGGTCCCAAGACTTCATCGAGAGGCCAACAGATAAAGCTGGGCACGATCTGTGAGCCTAACAAACATAGGTACATATAATATACAACATGAAGCGACACAACGAACGATCAATGTGGGACGCAATATATGGAGTTCATGTGCGCCCATAAAAACTTATTATTAACAATTTTTTTTCCTCCTTCTTCTTCTTCTTTTCCTTGTTTTATATTTTGTTTTTTTTTTTATTATTTGATTTTGTTTTGTTATTACAAAAGACAGACAGACAGACAGATTATTCTCTTTTATAATAAAAATCTGTAAATTCCGGGGCGGAGAGACATGGAAACGTGTGATGTTTAATTTAAATTACTTTTTAGGTGTGAAACACCTTCCCTATAAAAAGCCTGATAATGTTATATGGATTTTTTTTTTTTTTTTAAACCAAACCTCTCATCATAGCTTCACATCAGCCAGCCTAACAAGCTGTGTTCTAAGGCTCTTATATGATGCAAAATGAGTTTATTATATACTTACACTTGATTCTGAGCCTTTATGATGATTTGAATTTTTTTGGGTATTTCTTAATGGCTCTATCATAAGGTTGAGATGTCCGTCTTGAACTCTTTCAAGGCTTCGAGTTTCATCAATCCTTAAAGTGATAATTTAAATTATTTTTGTTTTCTTTTTCTTTTAGGACATCCTTTTATATAAATTTATTTAATAACTCATCCAAAGTAAGAAAACGTGTGATTATAGGGTTCAAAGCCTGATTTGATTTAATATTTAACTGGGGATATAATATAGTCCGGGAGGTAAACGTCCGCAAATCATAAAAAGTATTTCCATATAAATTGACTCTCAACTAATTAACAGAAATTTTGCAAAAAATTATGATAAAAAGATTCAATATTTCATTAATTCAAATTTGTATTACTTATTCCGTAGTCTCAATCACTTGACTTTTTACTCCAAAAATAGGTTTATGTTACCTATCGTTAGTTATATTGGCAATATTATTATGTGTCGAATTGAATTCTGCTAACGATTTTCAATTATATGAACTCAGAGCACGTTTTACTGTAATTTGGCTACTTTGTATAAAAAAAAAAACAAAAAAATTTAACGATTTATAAAGTGATACGTGTCACACACGTAACAAAAATATTTGATGATTTATTTCTAAAAGAAAAAAAAAAAAATTGGGATCAAATTGATGATATATTGGGGAAGTTAGGAAGTTAGAAAAAAACTCAAAGACAAAACTTAATTGAATTTGAAAATTATACGAAATTTGAGTTTAAAGTTTAAAACCTGTGTCACATTCGTAACAAGTTGGTATTTCAAAACATAATAATTATGTTTTTGAACTCCATTTTGAGTAATGTTGTTTCTAGTTGATTTATTTATTTATCGATAGAGAGAAATAACACCAAGAAAATTTCCTCAATTATAAAACTCACGTAATCTAATTTGAGTCACTTACAGTTGAGTATCTTCCCCACTTTAAAAAGTGAGTGAAATGAGAAATTATTTCTTTTTTAAGTGAGAAAAACTACATTTCCCAGGAGGAAGAAATATAGAATTTTCAAAAAGAATGACTTTTTTTTTATAATTAGTCACATCCGTAACATGAATGTGTCACAACTGTAACAATTTCAAACCTTAATTGTGAACAGTTTATTTAAAACAATTTTATTTCTCATTTCTAAACGGGAAGTGAAGATGAACATTCAGATAAATGTTTGAAAAATATGATGTCCCATTTGAAATACCTATGTAATCGGTTTATAGATGTCACATCACCAGTAAAATCACTAAAATGAATTCTATAACTAAACAATTTTATTTTGTATTTACATAGGTACAAATTTATTTATTTTAAGAGCATCATGCGTTCTATAGATTTATTCAAGTTTGATTTAGTTATTCAGATTATTGTGCGAGTAACTTATAAAATCATAAGTATCAGTGTCACATCCGTAACATTTTTAGATATCTTATTCCAACATAATTATTTCTTTTTTCGTGAACTTATTGTTCATAGAAATCAAGACTACTTTCTCTGCTTTATGTCTTATTTATTTTCTTATTTTTCACATAAATGTGACGGCAATCGATGCTAACCAAAATTTCATTTAATATCAAAGAAATTTTTTGTACGAAAATCTTTAAAGATATTTTAATGAAATAAAAATTAATTTTATTGAAACATTTTGGAGGTTTACAAAAGTGGATTCAATGGCAAGTAAAAAAAATAAAATTCAACACTCATTAAATTCCGTACTATAAAAATATATGCAAAAGAAGTCATCAAATTAGACTTCATTAACCTTTATTCCGTTATTTAGCATTGTTAACAACCAACAAATGCTTAAACAATGTTCAAATTTTACAACGGATGGGTTTTTTTTTTGTTTTTTTTGTTTGTTTGTTAATTTTAAAAATAATTAATAATATTAAAAGCTGAAAGAGTGATTTATTTTGTTTATTTATATAATTAATGTGCGTAGGGAGGTGGTATAATATTTAGATAACAAATCATTTTCATGTTAACTGTTAAGCAAACATACAATTTTGGGTTTAATGATCGTGAAAAAATTTTAAACCAACAGCTTAAGAGGTTGATGAATTATTGTTTATTTTTTTAATCTTTTGATCATAAAAAATAAAATGATAAATGCTGATGCGAATATTAATGAATTAACAATCATTAAAAAAGAATAGATTCTCTAAGACTATATGGGGGAAATTTTTATCAATTATACAACTGAATTCTTACACCTTGAAAAAGAAAATAGAAATCAATTTCCGGTGCAACTGTATAGTACTTCGTTTTCTTTGTCAAAAATTTAACACAAAACAATAAGCAAACGGGTATTAAGTGTCATAAAATTATTGTTCTCAAGGCGGCCGGCGGCGCTATGTGATCTAGAAGAAAATATCAAATTTTGGTACATATTTGTGTGCACATTGTGTTTTTGTAGGAATATTGTACACAAGACCATTATTGTAATGTTAAACAGGTAGAATAGAATTTGTTATTGCTTCCCTTTGAACAGAGTTCATTCACACATTTTAACTGCCGATACCTGGCCTGAATGGGAAATGATATTTTCTGTGTGTTTTTTTTTTTTTAAATCCCTTTTTCCAAAAATATTTACAAAAGTATTATTTCCAAGGATCAAATAAAGCATGAATACGGAAAAACACATTTAGAAAATGCTTGTATTTATGAGATCGAATTTCTCATGGGATTTCCCCAAAATAGCTATGGCTTAGGAAACTATAAAGTTATGTTTTTACAAAATTGTTGTTTGTGTAAAATTCTGCTTGTTAATGTTTACAGTGATTTACACTCTCAACCATTCCTGTAAACTTGTTTTTTTTTTTTTTAAGCAGGGAATGATTAGAGAGGGTCTACAATAGTTAGCCAAATCCAAACTGCTTAGTTGATAGCAACTCTATCATGATAAGAGATACTCTTGGAGGATTTTTCACTTAACAGTAACATTAGTATTTTTATGTGAAATATCACGGATTTGAACCCAGATCAGCATTGTGACAATTAATCGTTAACATTTTGAAGTGGAAATGCTAATTTGACACACATTAAATAAAGAGTAGGTCATTTAGTGACAAATGTAATTAACTATTTTCAACTGAACTGACTCAGACCCGCTAAGGCATACTCACTTTTTAGATATAATCTTCGAAAGTTTGGTTTTTTTATGTTACCATTTTGAAAATTTTTCACATATGCATACTTTTGGGAAAAGAAGTCCGTTTATCCAGACGGTCGGTGGTAAAATTAAATTTAAGAAATTCTTCTATCTGATATAAGTAAAGAGTCCGCCATCTAACGTTTTTTTTTCAACTAGTGCTTATTTCGTGGATGGCAACACTTAGCTCATATCTGATTTGACAGATAATTAGTTTTATCCTTCCGTTGAACGAATATGGTTGTGTATACGCTTCGCTATAAGTGGGCCTGCGATCGACTTAGAGAAGATGCCGATTTTGCCAAAAAAATCATCTTTTCAGATGAAGCTCATTTTGATCTTGGTGGGTAGTAAACAAGCAAAATTGTCGCATTTGGGACACAGAAAACCCGCACGCATACATTGAAAAGCCGATACACCCAAAACGAGTCACTGTTTGGTGTGGATTTTGGTCCACAGGCATAATTGGGCCATTTTTCGAAAATGAGCAAGGAGTGGCCGTTACAGTCAATGGCGATCGTTATTGGGCAATGTTGAACGAATTTTTGTTCACAAAAATTGAAGAGGAGGTTATTGGCAACATTTGGTTTCAACAGGATGGCGCTACGTGCCACACAGCCGAAGCTACACTCGATGTTTTGCGCCATTTTCAAAAAAAAAAAGAAGTTGGCAGACCCTTTATAAGAATTTTAATCGGCAATAGTAGACTTCAACGAAAGGTATTTCACTTTTTTGTCGATGTATTTTCATTGACGGCCTACACTCAGGATAGTTTCTTTCCAGTGTAATTTTTTTTTTTTAACTATAGCTTTCTCATTTATATCATCAACATAATTTGTACCTAAAACATTAATTTAACTATGTAGGTTAATAACAACCAAGTGATGGACTTTATTTGAAAGGCCATAGTTTCTTGTGAGATTTCCACACAACATAATAAAATGTTTTTGAGTAAAATGATTTATTAATAACCAATGACTCTGACTCTGATAACAGGACTGTAGCCAGGATTTTGTTTCGGAGGGGGCTTGCTTCCAAGTCTTACGAACAATTCTTTGAACAAAAAATATAAAACTTTAACTTATTCCAATTCATAGATTTTTATTAGTTTTTAAATAAATGTAGATATGTTAAGTATAATACATATTATTAAAATTATTTTTTTATTCACTTTTTTTACAGCATAAAAAGTCTTAATTTTTTTTTATATGGGACCAATCACCTTATCAATATCCGAATAAACAGATATCATAGCAAATCCGTTAAGTCTTGCATTGCTCATATGCCTTCGAGACACTGTTTTAATCGTTTTCATCGTTGGAAAAGTTCTTTCAAGACGCTGTTGTCACTGGAAGTGTGCCAAAAACCGTTTTGCATTTTGTTTTGCTCTCTGGTGTGGTTTTTTATGATATTTTGGAAAGTTATTTTGCAAACGATGGCTTGCACAGCGTACATATCAAGCATTTGGATATTGTTTTTTAATTCTGCTTTGTACTCCACTTGAGTGACCTGCCGTATTTGCGTCTCCGTCATTGCCTTGGCCAATACAATTGCTCATATAGGTATATCAAGATGTAGTTCTTCACATCGCTGCAGTAATGGTCTTGGTCAGGTTTCTAGAAGTTTGGTCGTCAACGAGAAGAAAACCTACAAAACTTCCCGAAGCATACAACATTTTGGGTCTGTTAAACAATAAACAGTCGACATATCGAAGGCATATGGAAAGTTATCCAGTGCCAGAAACATCCATTGTTTCGTCAGCGAGCTCAAATAGCCTGTGTTTTTAGAGCTGGAAATGACGTGATTCTTTAAATTTTTGTCTCCAGATTCAATTCTGAACTGCAGGAGAGCCCTTAACTTTTCATCTTTTTTTTGGGGGGGCCGAGTAAGATAAATAGCTCCACTATCGTCGTCACCTCTGGTTCTGCAGAAAATATAAAATAGTCTGAATAATAGGTCTTATTACAGCTATATTTTTCAGCTATTGCTTTTGTATTGGGTAGCCGCATCTTTTTGTTTCTCAGCAGCAACGTTTTCCAATCACCCATATCAGTATTTCTATTCATTTGTGGTTTTTGTTATTCTGAGATCATACAATTTTTGTTATTTTTATTTTGCAATATTTTGGCTTCTTCTTTTTAATATAAACGAAGATAATAATTGAAGTCCTTAACTGATCTTTTTATTTTCATAAATTTGTATTGATATTAAAAATCTATAGTTCGTAACAAATTTGTTTAGATACAAATCATTTCAGGAGGGGCTTCAGCCCTTCAAGCTCCCTCCCCCCCTGGCTACGTGCCTGTATGATAACCAAGTTACTCGTTTCAATTTTACAAACGTTTCAAACGAAGCTGATCGGTATATTTGAATCAAGCTACTTGCTAAATATTAACCGTTTACTGAGCTTTTTTAACAATTTGTTTTAAACCTTTGTATCTCTGCTGTTTTGAGCAATTCTTTTTTTAACCGAGCTCTTTAAACTTCAATATCAACAATATAAGGCTGTACATAGATGTTTAGCCAGAATTCATTTTTTTTTTTTAATTTTAAATAAGGTGATTTCAATGAATAGTTAGTGAATAAAAAATAAATTTTCAATCTCAAAATTTTGAATAAGACTAATATAAGCATAAGGTTTTTTTCAAAATTAATTATGTAGGTACCTATGTAGTTATTGAAATACTAGGTTGGTTTAAGGTATTATTAAGACTTTTTTATTAATATAGTCGAACTCGAAAAATAAGTATGTTTTAAGTTCTTAGTTATTCTACTTTTTGAAAAGGTAAAATAAAAATAACATAAATGTTTCCTTTTAAAAAATGTTATATCCTCCTGATCCCAAAAATTAAACTCTTTCTTATCTAATCCAGTTTATTGAACTCCAATTTCCTTCCAAAGCCATCATAATAGGGGAAAAGGTACCTACTGTAACTAATTTTCATTAATACATCTTAAATGACATATATTTATTACAAATATGTATAAACTCTAGTGCAATTGTGTTAAAAAAAAAATACACCTGTTCGAGAACGTGTTTACTTTCTTATAACTCAACTTTTAAACCTGTGGCTACTTTAGTTTAGAGGTTTAAGAAAATAACTCAATTTAATGAACAAATTTTAAGCAAATATTTTTTAAAAATAAATTCGGCACACCAATTCAAAATTAAAAAAAAAAAAAACAACAATCCGTTTTTGAAACATCGAATTTTCAATAAAGTAATTTTGAATTTTTTTTTTCTAATCAAATACATTATGAAGGTTTTTTGATTTTGAAAACTTTGATAAACAAATTAATATAAATCGGTTTGGACAATAATGAGAAAGCAAGAATATGAAAATATGGAAGAAATGTATGAATTTACTAATTTTAGCATACAGAATAAATGTATCGATATCGGTAAATAGTTTCAACAGCTGAAGGTACTGTCTTCAAGATAGTTTTTGAAGCACTCAAATGTATAAAATTGTTTTAGATTGCCGGTTCAGTTAAGCAGAGTTGACTGTTACAATTTCAAGGTTCAAAATTTGAATATTTTTAAATAAGATGCACTCGTTTTTAGAACGGTGGAAAGTTCATTGCAAGCTCTATTGAGACATTGAGAGTATATCAATTTATTTTGGTTACCTGCCTAAGCCTAGGACGCTGCTGATGCGAAACGAAATTTGTCGGTAGTGTCCAACACGACAGCGAAATGCTTACAGAAACCACAGCGACAAAAATGACTATTGAAAGTATCACCAATAAAAACCATGGTGTAATTAAAGAAACAACAAATACAAACACGCAAAAACCTCAAATGTCACTTTTTCGCACACAATTAATTCAGTTCAAAAAAAGCAGAGACTTTTCCAAAAAATCTGCTACAATTATCTACATACGTCGAACTGCGTACATCTGCAAAACGAAGAGGAAAACAAAATTTTTCGTTTATGATTTCGTTGTGTCATTTTTGCATGGGATAGAGGTTTAAAGGTGAAAAATTATTGATCTGACTTGTAAATTTAAGACAATTTTTAAACCTAGTTTAAATGTAACAAAACACCTTTAAAGTGTATTCAATTGGCTTAAATCGATCGGAAAAAAGATATACCAGGCTCCTGACTTATTGACTTTTAACAATTTGGCTATATAGACAGCTCATTTAATTTAACAGTTTTTTCTACTTTTTTTTTTATTGATTTTGATTTCTTATTTAATCCCAATTTCTTAAAGAAGACAAACATAAATTTGTATCTTGATTAAATTCTTCCCACACCCTCGCCAATTATGTCACTTTAATTGAAAATATTAATTTATTTCTACTCCGCTTCCATCGAAATCCATATGTGAGTGTCGTTAATCTTTGATAATAATCATGCGAGGGTTTGAAAATGATGTTGCCATTCATAAATTGCAACAATGAAATGTAATTCCTATCCTCATTTCATTAAAAAAAAAAAAGATAAACACACGATATTATTGGAGACCTGGGCAGACCAAACACCAAATGTAGATATCATCGCTCACATAAATGAGGTGTGGTCCTCTGGCCGGGCCTGGTGTCGCCTTCATTTCATTTATATATTTTATACGAATGCGGATGAATTTCGGTTTTTAATATTTTTATAACTCCTATTATTTAGCTCTCAGAGGATTTGTTGACCAAAAAAAAAAAAAAAGGAAATGTGGAAACAAAGAAGGCCATAAAATGTTAACTTGGATTAACGTCACACTATATATGCGTGTCAAAGAACAATTATGCACACGGTATAGACTTTAAGAACATGGGGCGTGAATTACAAGAAACTAGGTCACTGGGTTTCATTTTTGTCTTAAATTGACTTGAGGTTTTTTTTTTTTTTTTGTTGGTGGTAACACTCTGTTTGGGTGGTCTGGATAAATTGACATTGCGGATTGTTTTCACATGAAATCCACGGGGGCTGCAGTTTGGTTATTTATACACACCTCTAGAATTTAAGTACGACGATGTTTTCAATTTTTGTCTGGGTGGATAGTAAGCTCTAACCTAAACAGCATGCAGGGATTAGGGATTTACGTTTTTTTTTTGTAATGAATGTAACAGAATTTGATATTTTTTTTGATAATTATTGTTACTTTTTGTAATTAGACTCTAATAAGATATTTTTTTTGGGTTGCAACCATAGGCAGATGCCTTGTTTATAATTTGATTTGAATAAACCAACATGATTTATTTTGAGGTTAAAGGAGCAAACTTTTTTTATAGCTCTATGTTTTTTTTTTTTTAATTAAGGGCATTGATTCTGAAATTTAAAAAAATCAAATTAAATACATATTTCTTTAATAAGGGTGTTTTTTTTAGAGTTATAGAACTTTAAGGTGGCAACACTATTTTAACTGGCGGCCATTTTGTCAGCTGTCAAATGATTTGTTTTTAGTTTGGTTTGGCATTTCAATATGAATAGACTGACGCCTGAACAACGCATCCAAATTGTGCCCAAATGGGCCCAAAACAAGATTCCCGTTGATCCCAATTTTCATTAGCGAATTTTGCTTAGCGATGAAGCTCACTTTTGGTTGAATGGATACGTCAATAAACAAAACTGCCGTATTTGGAGTGATGATAATCCTCAAGTGTATGTTGAGACACCGTTACATCGACAAAAACTGACTGTTTGGATTGCTTAATGGTTTGGCGGAATAATTGGTCTGTACGTCTTTAAAAACGATGCTGGGCAGAACTTTGCAGTGCTATAAGACCATGATTACTGACTTTTTCGTTCATCAATTGAATAACCATGATGTGCAGGAGCTGTGGTTTCAACAAAACGGCGCAACATGTCACACAGCTCGTGCCACAATTGATTTATTGAAGGAAACGTTTGCGGTAACCGCATAGTTTCATGTTACGGACCCGTGAATTGGCCTCCAAGATCGTGTGATTTAACGCTGCTTGACTATTTTCTGTGGGGATATGTGAAGTCCCTAGCCTACGCCGATAAGCCCGAAATGATTGTCCACTTTGAGGAGTTATTGCCGATATACGACCACAAATGTTAGAAAAAGTCATCGAACATTAGACCTCCATATTAGACTACGTCCGAGCCAGCTGTGGCTGTCATATGCGAGAAATCATATTTAAATTATAATACCAAAAGATTATCTTTCGAATAAAGTAAATTTCATGTCAATTTAAAAAATCATTTTTGCTTTATTCCATTTCAAAGTTCCTATACCTCTAAAAAAACACCTAGTTACTAAGACAAAGCTCGATTTTTCAACAAAAAAAAAGCCCTCAGATTTATGTTGTGATGCTTTTTCTTCGTGGCTGAGGTAAGCTCAACGGTGTCCAGGGTTCTTCCCAAAGAAGCAACGAAACTTGGGCTTGGAGGGTCTTTAACTCCGAATGAAATAGTTTAATTTCTTTTAATTAATTTAATTTTCATAAGTTTTTATTTGGTAGAAATTTATAACAGGGTATTTCATATAACTTGGTTAACAATAGTCTGTCTCTTAAGATAAAATAACACGGTATTTCATATAAAACATTATTTTGTTATCCTATATAACTAACACGGTATTTCATATAATGTGTCCCCAGCACGCAACCTGGGGAACGAAACGGTCGGAAACTCTCGGAGGAGAACCTTGTCCAGTGAACTTCTTGAAGAGGAGTCCAAAGGAACAAAACGGGGTCGGGGTCCTTATCGGAGGCCCTATGTCCCTAGTAAACAACCTAGAGAACAAAGCGGGCGGAACTCACGGAGGAGAACCCTTGTCCAATGAGCTGCTTGAAGAGGAGCCCAAAGGAACGAAGCGGTCGGGGATTCTAAAAGAAAACCCTTGTCCTTAGCACACAACCTAAGGAACAAAGCGGGTGGAACTCACTGAAGAGAACCTGTCCAATGAGCTGCTTGAAGAGGAGCTCAGAGGAACAAAACGAGGTCGGGGGATCTTACAAATAAATAATACTTAATAATACCAAATACTAAAATTATAATTTCTGTTATATCTAATGCCCTACAATTTTATAAAAAAAAGTTAGATTGGCTTCTCAACTGAGTAAACTCTGCTAAGCAATGCCTATCTGTCACCGAACACCCTATAAAAAGGCTTTTGTTGCGGCCGATCTTTGATTCTCTATACACTAGATTGGTACCCACACTTGGACGAGAAAGAAAGACAATTTTGTTGTTTTCTTTACCTCTCCTTATAACATCTGCGGCTCTAACATAGTGTGAACTATGAAAATTAAATATTAAATTTGTAGGAGTATTTCTAAACTAAACTGGTAAACTAGTGAATGCTAAACTATTGACGTACGCTATGCATGGGATCGTATAGCTAAACGATTAAGGTGCCTGCAGGAGTCGTATATAGTTGCACAGTAAATTGTGCTTTTATGATTAGGGTATATGTATACTGTATAACTATAATAATATGATTAAATTTATATATAGGAATTGTAACGCTTCGTTACAATGTGAAGAAGTTCAAATTTTGAAACATTATTTTCTTAGAGGTATTCTAAACATTCTAGAGATTTTGGCTCTTACATATAATTTATAGCGATGAGAAATTTGATTTACCTACAATAAACGCGGAAACATTTAAAATCTTTTCCACAAAGATCGACAAATTGGGTTTTGTCTCAAAACTTTGAATTAACGACTTGTTCTATATTGAACTTTTTGAATTTTAGAAATTATGATTCCTGGAGCCCCATCACATCCATAAATCTATTTCTAAGCCCCATCCCCATTTAGAAATCGCTTAATCAATTTCTAATATTTCTGTTGCAATCTCGTAGTCAAAGACACACATAAGGAACCCTATAAAAAGAATTGGTAGCATTTTTGTCAAATCAACAGATAGGCGGTATATTTAAAAATAAATTTTAAAGACGTGGCTGGTTAAAAACAAAAACAATAAATAAAGAACTGGGTCATTTACCCGAAATTAAAAAAAAAAATTAAAAATATACAAACCAAAAATATATTAATGAAATTTGTGAAAATAGAAATGTGACACATCTTTGAAAGTGTGGTGGACTTTTTTTTTTAATTCATACATTTCTCACATATACAAATATCTTATTTAATTTATTTTTGTTTTTGTTTGGTACCAAAACTATTTTCCGTATAGGCGGTATTGTATTCTTGGCACAAAAAAATATAAACAGAGGCAAAAGAATTATTTCTGATTTACGAGTATGACGAGAAATTTTAGACGTACAGTCTCTATTTAATTTAAGATTTTCTGTTTTTTTATTTTTTCTCAAAATATACATTGGAATATGTCAGCGAGTCATTAATTTTTATTGTGGCATAATTTTAAATTTTAGTTTTTTTAAAAGTACATAATTATAAAAGAAGTGTCAAGATGAATATTAAAGAAAACAGGTCTTGTATACGAGTATCATGGTGTTACGAATTTTATGAGACAAAATACAAGTTTTGCATTTAATTCAACTCATCAATTTAGAAAGAAGTTAAGTCCTACAAAATAAAACTATCTAGAAAGGTACATATAAGTTTTAAAATCTATTTATCTTGGGATAAATAAAGATTTATTTATTTTGGCAATATAATAATTGTGACAGGAGTTATAAACGTAGCAAATATTCTTGAGACTAAATTCTTATATTTCAAGCTGAGTCTATGGGGGAAAAGGAAGCAAAAATCCAATAGACAATGGCAAACTTGCGGGGACAAGAAATTCAAAATTTAAATGTTTGCTGCATAATTAAAATAAAATATGTTGGGTAACGGCTGCCATAATTTCGGCTATTCTGCTTACCCAAAAATTAAAAAGTTTCACAATGTTTTCATTGTTAGACCTGTGGAAAGCGTTTGAACTTGAATCAAGTTAAAATATTAAAAAGTAAATTAGGTCACCACTTTGAAAAAATATACGGTTTTTGTTATTTTTTCGACAGTTTAAACTTGAAAAACAAAAATTTTTAAAAATTCTAGTTCAGCACATATACAGGGTGTCCCATAATGAATGATCCAAAATGACACTATTGTAAGACCAGGTTATGGCATCTAAGAATTGAGTAACTTGAGCATTCAGAATAATAATAGTTTTAAATTAACGGCTGTTTTCTTTAAAATTGGGAAAACACCTACTTTGAACCAGTTTTTTGTTCACCCCTTCCATAATTGATTTCAAATACTGGCTAATAGTAAGGCCAATTTTTGTCATTAAAATATTTTTGAATATATGCACCATTTGACCATCTGACCAAACCTAATTTTTAATTGATTTTTTAAAATAGCATCCCGTAAAAGGTATAAAACTTACCAAATATAGCGTAAGATCGAAAGTTATCGCAATTTCAACTTAATCAGACAAATAAAAATAAACACTTTTTTTAATAACCAATGAAAAATACCTCCCAACCCAAAAATGAAATAACTCCCAAAAATGTCCTTTTTTTTGCATTTTGAAAGAAGTGCCCATGTTCGAAGATAAAATAAATCCCCAAAAACGCATAGAATAAGTCCTCAAACAAAAAATGAAATAAGTCCCCAATGCTTTCTTATGAATTTGTTTATTTAGCGTACAAATTTAAGTTCATGAGAAAAAAACAATTTATACTATAAATTTTAAATGTACAAAAATTAAAGAATATTAATTAGAGACAAAAACTTATGTGTATACTTGAATATAGTGTCTGTTGGCGCTTTGACCAAATTTTTTCTGACTTGATTTACAAAATTTGTTCAAAATGACCCCCCCGTCTGCACTTATACAAGCCTAACGTTTTAAAAAATGTCATTTTAAATGTCTTGTGCTTCCCAAATTTTTTTATATAAACAAGAAATCGTTGAAACAAATTATTTAAATTTTCACAGTTTTTGTTAATATCGAATTCAGAAATAATTATAGTTTTTAGCTAATCTAATAAGGGTAACTGCCATACAACAACAATTTCGATTTTTCAAATTTTCTCAAAAACGGCTCTAACGATTTTAATTAAACCTGTATTAACCAAAGTGGTTGTTATTTATCTACTTTTCGGGTTATTGTCAACAAAATTCGCATGAGGGAAATAGGGTTTTGATGGCTTTTTTAGAAAATTGCCATGTTTTTTAGTTGTTCACGAATAGATTTTTAATGACTTGATGGATTTTTTTAAATTAAATAGTTTAAATAATATTGCATTTTTAAATTAAGAAACTAAATAGTTTGATAAAAAACAAAAATTAAACTAAAAATCCATTTTGTTGTACTTTTGGCTTTTTTAACATTTTCTTGTCAAATATATCTGTAGGCGCATTATTTCATGCATAACATAATACGTGACAAAAAGCTGGAGCGAAGGTTTTGTCAAGACAAGAAAATAATCATGTAGAAGTCGAATATGAATAGGTTGAATATTTAGGCGGGAAATTTTCTAAAAAATCGACTGGAAATGAATAAAAAAATATCATTTCAAATCAACGGCAACACTAACAATGTCATGCTTTACATTTTTTCAAAGCCAGAAATCTATTTCCTAAGTTCTGTTTATAAATAAAATAGTTTTATGCTGAATTTACACGATTGGCAAATTGGCAGTTTTCTCCAAAAGTAAGAGAAAAGAATGAATTTTTCAATTGTTCTGTCAGTTTATTCTCAAAAATACTACCAATTTGTCAGGCGTGTAATGCCAGCATTAGTGCATAGTTTTTAAAAACTAATTTTCAAATTTACGAGAAATTCACGAGATCATTTTAAGGTTTGGGGTTATTTAAAAAAAAAAAAAAACAAGCGCAAAATTACTACAGTAATTATTGAATTCTTAAAATTTTGATTTTGAAATGATATTTTGCTAAATTGACAGATTTTGATTGCTGCAAAGCGCATTCTTGGAGCTGTTGCAGTTGACATTGATGTTGTTGTTGCTGATAATTTACATATTGATCAACTATGTGTGCGTGTGGATGCTGTTGGCTGATGTGGTTTCCTGATATTTTTGAGTTATGTTCCACCTAAAAGCTCATTATTTATTTATGAAAAACATTTGTCAAATATTGATAGGGTTGCCTCCATGCCAGAATATATAAATCATAAATTTTGTGTAGTTGGTGATTTTAATTGCGGTGATATAATTTGGTCATCGACGAATATAAATAGTTTTATTCCATTTTCTCTTCTTTCGGATATTGATGTTTTATTAATTGATTGCTTGTTATCGAATAACCTTATTCAAATAAATAATGTTGCTAATTCACTTGGAAGATTTTTAGATTTAGTTTTTATTTCTGAAGATTTGCAATTTTCTGTCATGGAGAATTGGCCTTTACTTTCGAATTCTGTTCACCATAAATCTATTGATATTTGTTTTAAAAACTAAAATTATGATAATTTTTCCAAATTTAATAAATCTAAAAATGTTTATAAATTTAATTCTTATAATTTATCTTTGATGAATAATTGTTTTAATAATATTAATTGGTCAAATGAGTTTCTGGATAAAAATATATCTGAAAAGTTCCAATGTTTTAAATCTTTATTTAACAATGTTTTAAATGATTGTCTACCTATGTGTAGCGGGAAGGTTGGCTCTCATCCGATTTGGTGTAATAAAAGAATACTTAATTTGAAAAATGCTAAAAATGCATCGCTTAAAAAATATAAAGAAAAACCTTCCGATGTTTCTTATGCAGTTTTTTCTCGTCTCAGGAAAGAGTTTGTTTTTCTTTCAAAATTTCTTTATTCAAATTACATTCACTCTGTTGAAAGCAATCTCAAGCATAGTCCATCATCTTTTTGGAAATTTATAAATACTAAACGAAATAGTACTGGTTTTCCAACAACTATGTTTTTTGGAATTAATAAAACTAGTGATCCGAAAATGATAGTAGATTTCTTTGGACAGTTTTTTGAAAGTATTTATAATTCTTCTACATCGTCAACAATAAATTATCAGTACATTAATTCGTTGCCATCTGTGTTTGATTGTTCTAGTATATGCTTTGACTTAAGTGATGTTGAAGATGCTTTGTTTAAACTTAAACCTAGGAAAACTGCAGATATATTAGGTTTTTTCCCTATTGTTTTTCGTCATTGTGCAAGATCGCTTTCCGTTCCATTATTGCAACTTTTTAATGAATCTATTTCCAATGGTATTTTTCTGGAGGAATGGAAAGTCTCTATTATTGATCCGATTTTTAAATCAGGTTCAAAAAGCTTTGTATCGAACTATAGACCAATAACTAAACTACCTGTTGTTCCAAAGCTTTTAGATAGTCTTGTTCAAAATAAATTTAAATCTATTATAAAGCAACATGTTAGTAAATATCAACATGGTTTTCGGAAAGGCAGGTCTACTAATACGAATCTAGTAGAATTCACAAATTTTTGCATTAATACTCTGGACAATCGAAAACAAGTTCATGTGATTTACACCGACTTTGTAAAAGCCTTTAGTAGAGTTAATTTGCGTAGTCTATTAGAAAAACTTCAAGCTTATGGGTTCCATGGACCTCTACTTCAATGGTTTTCTTCATATTTACTTGGGCGAAAACAATATGTTAGGATTGGAGACTTTTTCTCAAAAGAGATTAAAGTAACTTCTGGAGTTCCAGAAGGTAGTCATTTGGGTCCGTTATTGTTTTTACTTTTTATTAATGATCTTCCGAATGTTCTTAAAAATTCCAATTGCCTTATGCATGCGGATGATATTAAGTTCTTTTCACGGATTTCTAATTTAAATGATTGTATTTTGCTTCAGAATGATCTGAATTCTTTTGTTTATTGGTGCAAGTTAGACGATTTGTTATTAAATGTTGACAAGTGTGGTTGTATGGCATACAACAGAACTTTGATAAATATTACTCCAAACTATTCATTAAATAATTTGTCGATACAAATAGTTGAAGAGTTCAAAGACTTAGGTGTTAATTTTGATTCGAAATTAAAATTTAATTTACATATTAATTTCATTGTATCCAGAGCAAATTCCTTACTTGGCTTCATCAAAAGAAACTCATTAGAGTTTAAAGATCCTTACACGATTAAATCTTTATACTGCAGTATTGTGCGTCCTGTTCTAGAATATAACTGTGTTGTTTGGAACTGTACAACTGAGTTTAATAAAATGAGAATTGAAAATGTTCAAAAAAAATTTCTCAGATTTGCACTTCGAAATATTTTTGAAAACGTCATTCTTATTTTTCAAAATGCCTATTACTTGGAATACAGACTCTCGAGGCGAGAAGAAAAATGTATAGTATTATGTTTGTTCGTGATATTTTGAATTCAACTATTGAATGTGAGAGTTTGCTAAACAGCTTGCATCTGTATGCACCATCAATTTCCTTAAGAGCCAGACCGCTCCTGGCAATTGATTCTCATCATACGCTATACGGACAGCGTGAACCGATCTCTGCTAGTTGTAATTTATTTAACTTGTTTTATTCAAATTTGGATATATCTATGTCCAGAAACTTATTTAAAAGTCGATTATTAACTTTACTTAATTAGTTTTATATATAATATATATTTATCAATTGAAATTAGATATATAATTTGAAATCTGTTGAATGTAAATTCGTAGATTGGTAACCTAAATAAATAAATAAATAAATAAATAAACATATCCAAGGTCCTTCAAGCTACAGTTTTAACAAATTGAATGATTGGCTAAAAAATTGTCATAATTATAACAAATATGACAGCAAACATTTTTATGCCATTTATAAAGATTTTTTAATATTTTTTTTTCAAAAAAATTGGAAATAAGTATTTATTTTGATAAAATAAAACAGAACAACAACCATTCGCTAAAAAATTCCCATATAGAGGAAATATGATTGAACTACTTATTTTGTTATAACTTTAGGAGGACTCTCAATTGTTTTTGACGCTGGCTGCCCGCTGAAAAATAGCCCCAAAAACTATTTTTTTTTTTCATAGTGAAATATGTCTCCATTTTCAAAAGGAAAAAAGTTCATAAAAATGAAACCATTCGATCAAATATTTTATGTCTTTCATATTTGCACAAAAAAGTTCATACAAAATAATTATTAATTTAGTATACGCAAAAATGTCGCAAATATACGAAAAACACCCGAAAAATTCCCGACTCCCGGAAGTAAAGTGTTGGGGGATTCCATATTCAAGGCGGGGATATTAATAAATTTTGTTTGTATTGAAATATTTATGTTAGTTAAAAGAAATTGTAAAAAAAGTACCTATTTGACCAAGAATTATGCTTAAGTAAAGTGTGAACGTGGTAGCTTGTAGCACACAACATTATTAAAAACATTTTTTTTTTGTTAACGTAAACTGCTCAACTTTAGCTAGTAAATTAAATCTATAAGCCGATTTCTCATAAGAAGACCAGAATTATTTTTAAATAAAATTTGACTACGGTTATTTTGCTTTTATTGTTTGAATTATTTTTTTAGTAAAAAAATTAATCCCTTTTTCAATTTCATCATATTTCACCGAAGATTCTCGCTCTTAACTTTGGGAACACATTTGATATATTTTTATATTTCCGTTATTTGGAGACAGTAATTAATATAAAAACTACAACGAAAAGACAAACCATAAAAGACTGTCAAACTTTCTTCATTATAAATATTCAATTTAATTATCGTATCTTAATGTTAGCCCCGCATCAACAAGACAAGTCATTAAAAATCTTAAACAGATCATAAAGCTCATACACAAATAAAAAAAACTCATTTAAAATTCTCTCTCCACTGTAAGTGTGTCAATGAAGATATTATTATAAATGTTTGTAGATTATAAACTCAAATGAACAGGGAGTTACCAATCTAATCAAGCAAACAAAATTTCCATCAAAGAACCATCATGATCATCCCATTGATTTTCCGACATTCCCGTCCATCAAATCCATATCCAAACCACATCATCATCATACATACACTACACACTACACAGTCATTTATCTAGATTTTCACATTTGTTTTTTTTTTTTTCATGATTCTTTTAGCTTTCATCATCAATGCCAACATTTTGACCCCAGCTGTTTTTTATTTGTGTTAAATATTTAAACATTGAGCATAAAAAAAACAACATTTATTCAAGGAATGAAAGAAATTGTAATTATAATTAAATTATAAATGCTCACAAAAAAAAAAAAAAAAAAAACCTTTAAAGGTAACGCCGCACCGCGCCGTTAGGTAACAGTTTAAATTATATCATAAAACTAACGCATTCAAACTAAATTTAAACTCTTCTATATATTCTAATTCTATGTTGTGGTTTGATACGGTGTCTGTGGTTGTGGTGGTGGTGATGGTGGTGATGGTGCTTCGGACAGAAATTTTCTGGACAAGAATAATTTGCTACACTGAGAAAAAATAAAAACAAAATTTAAATTGTTAAAAAATTTATCTTAGGCAAATTTGTCATTGCGGTATTCCAGAATCCTCATTCAAAATGACAGTTCTTCTTCTAAAAGGAGGTGAAATGCTTCTGGATTTGATAGCAAAATGGAAACAAAAGGTTTCTTATCAACGACCAATGAACAATAATAGTAGCTTTGTTTACTTAGAGCATTTTAATGTGATTCTCTAGAGGCAAAATTCGAATTTCTGATTAAGCTTATCTAGAACGCGTAGCTGCCATACAAATATTTTGGTTTCTTCAAATTTTCTCAAAAACGGCTATAACGATTTTAATTAAACTTCGTATTTGTAATAACCAAGTCAATTGTAAGAAAACTGCATTTCAGGTTTTTCTCAAAAAAATCATATAACGGAATTAGGTATTCCATGTTTTTTTAAGAAAATGGTCTTATTTTTGGGTTATTCGCATATATTTTTGCCATGGTTGGACCGATTTTGTTATAATTTTGCAGTCTGATGCTTTTCAATAGTTTAAACAATAATGCATTTAAAAATGTTTAAAAAAAACATTTTTATAATTAAAAAAAAAATCAAACAAAAATCAATTTTTTAGTACTTTTGACTCTTTTAATAAAGGATTTTCCAATAAGAGGTGTTATTTTGATATTCAAAGAAAAATGGCATTTTTTGAGATAAATGATCGGATGTTTATTTCATTATAAAGAGAAAAGTATTCCGTTAATAATGGAACACAACATCAGCCAAATGGCCGCCACGACCACGCTTACAGGACCATATCCTTTTCATGAAATTTTCCATAACACCAAATCGCAAAGTGGCTGCCCTATGTCCTCGATAGCCTCACGAATTCCATCTTTGAGGTCTTGAATCGACGCTGGGCTGTTGGCTTAGACCTTATCTTTCACGTGGCCCCAAGCGAAGAAGTCGCAAGGTGTTAAATCACTAGATCTCGGTGGCCAATTGTGATCACCTCTTCGAGAGATAACACGGTCCGGAAACTTTTCCCGTAAAAGATCGATGGTTTGATTGCTTGTGTGGCACGTAGCGCCGTCTTGTTGAAAGTAAACGTTGTCCAGATCAATACCATCCAATTCCGGCCATAAAAAATCATTAATCATCTCTCGATAGCGCAATCCATTGACCGTAACTGTTGCTCCAGCCTCATTTTCGAAAAAGTAAGGTCCAATGACCCCGCCGGTCCATAAACCGCACCAAACAGTCACGCGTTGAGGATGGAGAGGCTTTTCAACAATAACTCTTGGGTTTTCCGAGCCCCAGATGCGACAGTTTTGCTTGTTCACGTAGCCTCCGAGGTGGAAATGGGCCTCATCAGTCAAGATGATTTTTCGATGAAATTCCGGATCATTTTCATGCATTTCAAGGACCCAATCAGCAAAGATACGACGTTGTTGATGATCAGCCGGCTTGAGTTCTTGTGTTAACTGAACTTTATAAGCCTTAAGACCCAAGTCTGTATGCAAAATATGGTGTAATGACGTTTGTGGAATGCCTAATTCCAAAGAACGACGAGGAATGGACAAACCTGGGTTTTCTTCAACACTTTGGGCTACAACAGCAATATTCTCAGTTGTTCTTGAGCGACGTGCACGGGTTTTATTCTTCACATCACTAACTTGTCCCAACAGCTCGAATCTGTCCACCAATTTCTGTATTGCGGTCCGACAAGGTGCTTCACGACGACCCAAAAATGTTTTAGTTTTACGAACCGTCTCTGCCAAATTTTCACCATTTTTATAGTGAATTTTAATAATTTCAATGCGTTGTTGAAGCGTGTATCGTTCCATTTTTATTAATGGCGTAGTTTCTACTTGTCAAATGTCAAAAAATGACAGCTTCAAAAGTGACAGCTACCGAAATAGCGGGCTATTCAAAATAGCACCCCTTTATTTTCTCGTTAAATATATACATCATACATCTTCAATGTAGGGTTACACACAGTGTTTAACCCTAAGAGCAAATTTGTGCGATCAAGTCGTGCATAGTTTTTAAATTCAATATCTATACATACTTGAAATGGTGTTTTGGTCTGTTTCAAATTTAATTTTACAACTGCTCGATTAATTTTTAAAATTTTGTTCACTGCTCGGTGGTCAAATACATATTTAGTTGAATCAACAACTTCCCTGGTGGAATTAGCCACCATTTCATTGATATTTGAAGGAACTCAAGTCTCACAAACCATCTTCAATGGGAATCACCTACATTAGAGGGCAACTCCATTTTATTACAACATCTCCAACATGATTGTTTCAGTGTTTCCTGTAAAATATAAATTTTGTCACTTAGCGCTCGAAATCATAGAAAATTTGTCTCTGTGTAGCCTACTGTAGCTTAACAGATTCTATTTTAAGTTGCTAGTTCGTCTTCGGGAATAAAATTATGCTAAATGCGTGCTAGTTCCATAGTAATTAGTTCTATCTGCGACATGTATCTGTGTTTTTCCAAGCAGGTTTTTATTTTACTTTTTTTTTGTCACAAAAAACAGAAAATTCTTTTAATCAACCAAACTATTGAAATCAAATGAAAAGATTTGTTTTTTTTGGATTTTTTTTTTTAATGTGAACAACATGCAAGTAGTGTTTAAAACAAACTGAAAGAATATTAATTGCATTTTTATTAAAGCAGTCCTAGATTTTTTAAAAAGATTAGGGCATTCCCTTATGGATATTTACGTTTTTATTCTGCTGAATGGCCTGCAGCTCTGGAAGGAGATCACGATATTCGTGACAATGTCGTTAAGTCCAAGAAAAATGTTGTTTTTTTTTATATTTTTTTGAAGTAAAATTTTAAAATGGAAGAAGAAAATGAAAAGAAAATAATCCAGAAGAATATGGGTTTTAAAAAGGTGAAAAAAAACAACCACCAGGCAAAAATGTATCTTTATATCTTTTGAATCGTATACATATAGGTAGGTATGTGCGGTGCGTTGCATTTCGTGTTTGTTGTTGTTGTTGGCATTGTTGCTTTGGTTATTGTTTTTTTTGTTTTTTTTTTTCTTGTTGTCAATGGTGCCTTGTTGTGGTTGTCGTCAAACACTTTTGTGTTAAAATTAAGTCATAAAACAGTTTTAAACTATAATTTAAATCATTTACCTAATACACTAAAAGTCTCAAGAAGGTAAATTTTTAACATTTAAGCTGCTTATTTTTGTCATCGAGCTATATGCCAACTACTGTGTAGAGATTTTGAATAAAATATTTAAAGGTTTTTTGAGGTTAAGAAATTTGCATAAAAATATGATCTTTGTGGCACCTATACCTATTTGAATTAGTTTTATGATTTTTTTTTATTAATTCATCTATAAATACTTAATTTATGTATGTATGTTTTTATTATTATGTATTTAAGTTTTATATGTTTCTTCTTTTGTTGTTCATTCAAACAATCGGAAGTTAGAGATCTTAAGAGCATTTCTTTTTACTGCGTTTAAAATTATCCTTGTTGAAGGTTATCTGGGTTGACCTAAGGAGAAGTCAACAATAATTCGCTGTGTTAACATTTGTATGCGCATGATGTTGTTTGGCCTTCAACTTTTAAGAATGCGAATTTGATAATTTTTTTCTGTTGGAGTTTTAAAGCATTATATAAATATAAGGATGACAATACGAGTACAGAGTAGTTTTGTAGCTCTTATGTGTCAAACGTGTCAACGCGTTGATACTTTAAACTATGACACTCAAAATATTTGAGCACATACCAATATCTTAAGCGCTGATGGGAATTTGACAAGCGCAAATATAAATCATTGCGGGTGGCATTTGGATTGAAATAGTCTATGGACGAAAAATTTATTACCTTTCTATTTAGCTATTAAACTTTCAAAAATATTGAAGGATGGCTACAAAGTTGTTGAATTAAAAAACCTCTTAAAACTTAGAATTTTTGGATGTGAAATGAAGTCAGAAAATTCAGCTGTGTCAAAGTTGTGATAAATTCAACGCGCTGACGATAAGTCTGTCCATCTCCATATGTGCCTGATTACATGGGTCGTTTTACTGAAGAGCGCATCGGTGAGACAGGTAGATTTTATGTGCGTAAAAAAGAGAAGGTAGATTCCACCCTAATTTCACCGATGCGCCAGTTTCATTTAATATTTTCGGATTCAGCATGAAAAGTGTGAGTGAGATATATGTGGATTTTAAGGGTGTGAGACAGGGAAGTGTAGATTGCAATGAAAGGATTTTTCTTCACCGTGTAATCACGAGTTCAGTAAAATGACCTTCAGTAAAAAGACCCATGTAATCAGGCACTATGTCCTAACTGCAGTAACAGGCTGATAATAAGTCTGTTCGCGTACTAGTCCGAAATCACCCAAAACTACTTGATTTTACCCGATTTGGTCCAATCCTGTTAGCGTTCTTTCATTTCGTGTCATTTTGGGCAGAAGAGAGTGGTCGCGAGAGAGAAAACTATTTCCCCTTCTTGAAAATTTTTACCCGAAAAATTTCGTCGGGCAGAATCTGGTAAGTTCTGTTTTCTGTCAAAAGTCAGTAAGAGAACAACAAAAAATACAAAATGGCTGTTGTTTACTTTCAAGGGTAGAAGTAAATTTTGTTTTAAATTAGTGAAATAATTCGGAAAAAATGTCTTTAATAAATACGAGTAATCTATTCAAAACCTGTATTTATTGTATATTGTGCAGTGTTTTTTGTTTTAAAAAAAAAGATATTTAATTTAAATCATTTAGTTAAAGAAATTTTGTTTTGATGAAATTTAAATGAGTGTTTTTTAATTTAATTTTGCTTTAATTACGATTTTTCAAAATTGTATTGTATTAAATTGCTTGAATTGTATGGAATTGCTTTCACTTTCGTTTTTTTTTTCGCTATAAAATTCAATAAAGAAAGTAAAATTACAAATGTAATTCCAATTTTGTCGCTTAGTTTACTTTTTTGTTTGCTATATGGGGCTCTTTTTTTGTTTATTTCTGGTTGGCGTTTAAAAAATGGACACCATTTTTGGTTCAAAGGATGCGTGTTCTTTTGGGCAATTTCACTTCCCCCTGAGAGAACTTCATCCCCTCTCCAATGAATTTGCCATTTTTAGTCCGGAAAGTACCCTAACAAACCTAATACGTACACACAAAATAATCATTGTGTTGACCAGAGATTATCCACATGAAGATGACAATCCACGACAGCCATTTCAATCTGCCTATACAAACTGGAAATGTCCGTTTGCAGATAAATTATGAGAATGTATGCGTGTGAAAATAGACAGCTTGGAAATTCATACACACTGTTAAATTGTTGTTGCAATTCACATCTATTAATCGACACGAGATGAAATTACAAAAATGACTATGTAAACAAATGGGTTTTGGAGGGTGAAACCTACGAAATATTCTCATCTTTATTTCGAGTATTTTTGGAGTTTACAATAAAATTCATACTAACGCCAGGAGCAACCCAGGCGTCAACGCATTGACCGTATTCTGCGTTGATACCCTCATTACATGACAACTTTTCGGCATAATTTGACGTCAGAAAGTCAATACGTCTTAAGGTAGTCTCATGGTGATATGAAAAGTCTTTTGTTGAACCACCACACGCCCTATAGTAGGTAATCAAAAAAAAAATAATGTGTGTCAAGTTAGCATTACCACTTCAAAATTTTTTAAATCTAATAACTGGATTAATTGTCGTGAATTTGTCGTAAATTTGTCGTGAAAGAAAAAAAATTTGTCCCGCTTGTTTTTTTTTTTTAAACCCAAAAAACCTTAAAATTGCATTTTCAGAGAATCCAGCATTACCACAACTTTGATTTCATAAATTTTTTTCCTGAGTGGTTTTTTGATAGGGAATTTGTCTAAACAATTGTCACTCGATGTCTTTAAATAATTAATAAAAAATTTATCAAATCAAAGTTGTGGTTTGATTTTTCATTGAAAAATACCTTTTGAGGTATTTTCATATTTATTGGATTTTTTTAAGAAAAAAACAGCGCGACAAATTTTTTGATGGTACAACTTATTAAAGGACATCGAGCGACAATTGTTTAAACAAATTCCCTAGCAAAAAACCACTCAGGAAAAAAAATATAGCAAATCAAAGTTGTGGTAATGCTGGCTTCATTGAAAAATGCTATTTTAAGGTTTTTTGGGTTTAAAAAAAAAAAAAACTGTTGCGACAAATTTTTGGCTTTCACTACTAATTTACGACAAATTCACGACAATTAATGGCATACTTCTTTTTTTTTTAGTTCATTTTACCCATTTTAGAGGGGTGGTAATGCTAACTTGACTGTCAAGTCAGCATTACCAGGGGTTATTTTTAAAAAAAACAAGCGCGACAATTTTTTTTCTTTCACGACAAATTTACGACAAATTCACGACAATTATTCCAATTATTAGATTTCTAAAATTTTGAAGTGGTAATGCTAACTTGACACACATAAAAAAAATAGCGTTCCATGCTAAAACTAATCTTTTCCTTAATATTAGATAAATGTATGCGAGTGTTTAAAAATAGAATGAATTGACAGCAGCCATAAAACTGAGCTTGTCCTAGTTAATCATTATTATCAAACACTCAATAAAATACAGAAACTATAGAAATATAATGTCCTATTTTTACATACGAGTACCTACCTTCCCTATCTTACGGCTGTGTATGGTTATGGTATCTTATCTAATGGTGAGTGATACAAAATGATGTATGATATCATTAGCTTAACAAATAAGTAAGTAGGTAGATATAATATCAGCACTATCTAAAATAATCAGATCATTAAATAGAAGCGTCATAAATCTTTGCTATTTATCGAAGGTTTGTTCTTTTTTTCAAAAAATCTGTAGAAAGCTTCTAACAAAGTAAATATTTCCTGCATTACGTTATAGAAATAAAACAAACTACGAGCAGATAGGTGGCATATATTGTGTGGGTAATGAGTAACTCTGTTCTAGATTTATCAAAGTGACATCAACGACATTAAATGTATCAAAAGATTGTCATTGTGACAGCTAATGTCAAATTCACAATGGACAACAAAATAAACAGTTAAACGAGTAGTTAAATGAGTACGAGTACCTAATGAATACACATCAGAGGCCACAGAGCTTTTCACACTTGAATAACGTTTTTCAGAATGTATGATGATCTCATTTTACAAAGAAAACATCAGCACTTATCGTCGTAATTTTATGCTACAATAGCGTTGATGATTGCCAAAATAATGGCAATCATTATATAATACTGCGGAATGCGAACAGATAGATCCCAATGCCAAAAATTACGCAGAGATAAATTAAGCCATTTCCATTTGACTGAACAATTAATTAAGCTTGGTATTGTTGTTGTCAAAAAGCAACAACAACAACAAAACAAATCTCACGACTTTACATAAACAATGTGTGAACTTACAGCATTTACATACAGCGGTCCCTCATCATTGTCGGCAATTAGTTCTGCAGCGCCACCGCGCGCCGCGCCACACACCGCTGTGCCGTTGTGAGCCGCCCAAGCCTGACACTAGAGATCGTGTATAAAATGCAATTAACACAATCATTGTGTTGGGCGGTTAAAAGTCTTTTGAAGCAAACTATTAATACTCCTTCTGCCGAACTGAAGTGCAACACTTTATTATGCAAAAAATATCGTCTAAAGCCGGGCTGTTACACCATTCAGGCCATCAGGCCATCAGGCCTTCCAAGTCTGAACCGATTGTAAACAACAGCAAGACAACAACACTGCTGGATTGGTTGGTATTAAATGCGGAGTTTGCTCATTCATTGCACACGTTCACTCTTATATATGGATGACATCTTGCTGTAATGCCTCATGCCGAGACTGACTTGACAGTTAAAGAGCTGCGTCAATATCACCAACGCAAATCCGCTCCATTAATCAGAGATGTGTGATAATTTGTTGTCCTTCAATTTTTATTGTTTCGTAGAATTTTGTTTTTTATTTATTTTGTTTAAGTCGTGTAGTGTCTGGTGTTTTGAGTTGTGAATGTGATTGTGGTGACCCTCTGCAGTCTTCGAAAAATATTGCATAACTTCTCAAATTTGTACTTCGAGTACGTATATGACTTTTGACAGCTGGTGCTGCTGATGAAGTTGGTAAAGATACATGACATTTGAGATTTGATTTATATGTTTTACGTGCAGTTTTGAGTGAATAAATCAATGAAGATAGGTATACAGCGGTGTTTAAATGTCATTCAGAGATGTTCCAAGAAGCTGCATTCTTGACAGAAACATGTTTTTGAATTGATATAAGTATCTAAATATTATTTTTTTTAGTTTTGATGTCAACTTATTTACATAAATCAATTTATATAACTTCAAGAAGCTCAATGGTTTGAAGACAAAAAGGCCCGAAGGCTTTGAGAAAATTTAAAAACGTTTTTATATGGAGAAGGTCAACGACACCTACGTATAATTGACATAAGTAATGCTGGATTTACACGACTGACAAACTGGCAGTTTCCTATCAGTAAAGTGCCAAAAGAATTAATTCTTCATGGTAAGGTAGTGTGAAATGTAGTGTAAAGAAAAAAGACAACAAATACATGAAAAATAAACAAACACTAGGAAAATAGGGACAGGTATACAACACAGCTGTCACTAAGAACCGTAACGTTTTATTTTCATGGTATCATCTATATGGTTCATAAGCGAAAATAAACACGACTCTTAAGTTTAAGAATTTAGCTTGTTTTTTTTTATATTTTCTTAAAAGCTTCCATTAAATGCTTACAATGACATTTGGAAGCTTAGAAGTTGTATGACATCAGGCAGTTCCATAGTATTTTGTATGTTATTTTTCAACAGCTTTGTACACCTGATAAATTGTTTCTTATATAAATTTTTGAGCCGATGTTCTACTACAATTAAAAATTAAATGTTCAAGAACTCGTTAAGGCTTCTTATTTGAAGTTTTAAGTTTAAAAGATATAGTTTTAGCAAAACTAAAATCCATAAAAGCAAAAAACTTGCTATTTTAAAACCTCCTCAGGCAAAAAGGGTGCAAACACACCCGGACCGTCACAAAACAAAATTTACAATATGCATTCAAAATTTGAGAAGTTATAAGACGGCTTGGTCTACAAATTCTTCAGTTGGCAGCAAACCCCATTTCAAACGATCTATCTGAACAGCTGAGCTGGAAATGTGTCTTTATTGTACTTTGTTACTGCTATGACACTGATACTCATAATTTCATAAATTATTCACAGAAAATTCTAAGTTAATACAAAAACTTGAGTACTCTTTAAAATAATAATAATAGTCATAAATAACTACATATATTGAATTTAAAAAAAAAAGACATGCTTTGGTCGCAGAATCCATTTTAGTTACGTAACAGTGGTGACTTCAGAAAACTGGTGATTTGCAAATGTTAATGTGTTCTAAAATATTTACCTAAATGTTGATCTTCAGTTTCAAAAAACTATTCAAAATGTTAGTTTGAAATTGTTACGGGTGTGACAGATAAATGTTACAAGTGTGACCAAGTATGATTGAAAACGAACAGCATATAACTAACTACACATATATTCGCATGGGGAATTATTTTCATAGAAGTTGTTAAGTGAAGTTGTTCTAGATTAAAAGTTACATAGTTTCTCACTCAAATGGGTATAGATTCGAGTTCCTCCTCAAGTGAATAAAATACATTTTTAAACTAGACTAGATTAATATGTAATACGGGAGATTTCTCTAGGATAATATCTCTGCGCCATAAATTATACATATACATACATACATATAAAGGATATTTTTTTTTAGACGTGTGGTTTTCAATCTGGCAATACTTTTTTCAGAGTTGGTCTTTTTGACAGCTGTTACTTGATTTATGCTCAGTTTGATTTTCCATTTCATTATGAATAGACTTACTCTTGAACAACGTTTGCAAATCGTGCAAATTTATTACCAAAATAATGGTTCGGTTCCGTCTAATATTCGGTCGACATAATCGCATACATTCGAGCAACCATGGATCGGTTTCGCACCACGTTTACTTTAGTGGATAGTGAGTGTGACAGTCAACACTTTATGCATCAACGGCGCATTGAATAACACAATAATACATGGTGTGAGTTAAGATAATGGGAAAAAGTTAAGCTTTTCTATCGATAAACAATAAAATTTACGTATAAAGTGTTGCCAGATTACGCTTGCAGAAAATTACAATTTAAATTTGAGAATTCGGTACTTCCAAAAGCTTATCGCGCTGTGGATTACACGCGGTGAATAGTATAAAAAAGGATACTAAGATCATTTATGTATAGATATGTCCTCTAAACCAACGTGCCATGTAAAATAATAAGTTTGTGTGGATATGTGCTTTTGCATGATTACGTTATGTAATTCTTTTATTTAGAAAAATTGCCTTCAATTTTCCAAAAAAAGTGGTTAAAAACAAAATGCATTCCTACTTTTTATTCCAAATGACGGCGTGATGGTCATTAAAGTGACGATGCAGACATTTTAAGTTCGAAATTTATGATATGCGTTTAGAATACAATTGAATTTCCTTCCGCATAAAACGAGCACACGCGATATTTGCGAACAAAGCCGGTACATTTTAATAAGTTTCACTATCACTTTCTAAAACAAACACAAATCCACATCCACATGTACCCAAAGTACGTATAGGTATGGCGTATAAGTCCGAATAACCGCATGTGCACAATAATTGAACTAAGCACGGATTTCACTTGAAGACTAAAGTCTCACTGAGTCAAGCTGTGCATATTAATGAGCGTTTTTGCGCGACATCAACAGAAATTATGACAGTTTTATGGAATAAAAACAAATAAAAATTAAATCATTAACAATTTATTAATGAAAAAAAAAAAAACTAAAACTTTTACAACTTTCAAACTAAATATTTTGTCCATCCGAAGCGAGCCACAAAAAAAAAGATCATGTAGGCAATGTATCTTTATAAATATATCATAGACTTATGATGATGATGATTGTTGTCTTAGAGAGCAACCTTTCATCGCAGCAATGTGACGACCTATAATTGACGACATTTCTCACATGTTTCACTTTGCTGCTTGGCTCTCACTGATCCGTCCTGGACATGGAATGCGCCTCTGTTGTCTAGAAAACGAGCACAAGAACCCATCAAGGAAGGCAGAGCAGGCGCATTCAGCGCGAAAAAATAGCAAAAACTTGGAAAGGAAAACTTGTCGTCATTTGCGTCGTCACGTCACGCCGAGTGTCGTTCAGTTAGTCGGTCGGATTGTTGGTTGGTTGTAACAAAATAGATGTATCCCCACGAAGGAAAAAGCAAACCACCTTTAAACGACGCTTACACCACACTCTCGGCGCGGAGCCTTGAAGGAACAAGGTCAAGTTGAATGTCGACTTGGTCTAGGTACGGATGTAGAACTAGCATGCCTCCATACCATATCTATACACACTCACTAACCACAGTCTCTGATGCTGATGCAGCTCCATTATCTAGGAGGCTAGAGTGGTGTGTAAGGTGCACCATAAGTCCGTAGCACATGTGCAAATCTGGTCTTGGAGCGGAGCCGGTGCGTTGAATTGAGCTTTGCGGTTGGGATTGGGATATATACAAGTTGATTTGATGGTGCTTCGGAGATGCTGTTCGACGGTGGTGACGGACGGGAGGACGCTGGAAAGGTATAGTATAGTGATGGTTTGCCATGTTAGAGAGACGCCTCATGTCTGGGTGTTGTTATTGGGTTCCTCCAGTCTGTCGCCGAAGTGTGTATCTGGGGAATGGGGATTCAATAGTTAATACCAATGTGCAATGTAGCATATAACGCGCTCCACAGATGATTACCAGTATTTAGCTAAATAATTATAACAATTTTCACTCGTTACGCCAATCTATCTTTCAAGCCATGGAATTTAGAGCCAAAAGGAAACCTATAGTTGTACCTTTATCTCTATACTATATATACCTAAGATTGTGATGGTTGTTTGGTAGGTTCTTGGTTGGCTAGATCCAGCCGCACGTCGTCGTCGCATCCGTCGGAGCATAAGAACAGTGCGGCAAGGTGCCAGTGAACACGCAACCTTGTATGGCGATCATTGATTTGTCCAAATTGAATTCTTGTGCGCCATTTAATTGCAGCACAAGGATGTGCATTCCCAGTTCTATACGCACAGAAATATAAATATAGGATGAGAAGACCCAAAGACAGAAAGATTTGAAATCGATTGATGTCGGCATTCGATGTTCGGAATTGATTCTGTTTCTGATTCTATACTCTAAAAGTGTGTTACAATAGTCGTATCGTTCAGGTGTCTCTTCTCTGCATTAGGAATGGGACACTTTTTCTTGCTTTCTTGCTCGATAAAGAGATATAGTTTTTAACCAGAATGGCTATTTTATAAGTTGATTGTTCAAGATGAAAGTCAATTGAAGCTTGTTATTCTAGATTCATTGCAAAAGACTTTTTAACTAGGACTTTGTATATGTGTATACATTAAATTTAAAAACTGACAATCGTTTCTTGTTTCTGGTTTCTGGTATAGTTAATTTATGAAAATATTTGTAGTTCAAGGCGGCACAAACTCCATATGAGAAAATTCACGGTTTAGTCTCAGGAAACTATAATATTATACTAAATCATGATACATTTTCAGAAAGTCTCGGCGGCCAAGTCATAAAATATTGAAAATAAAAAAAATATTTAGCAACTTCTAGATTCATTAGTCATTACCTATCTTTCGATGCGGAGAAGCTCTATCTACCATTAAAACTTTAGGAAAAAGCGTTAACGCGGCTCAACTGATTTCGCACAGTAGTGGCTTAACCATCCATTTTGATAGAAAAGCTTATTTCCTACTTAAAGTCTTTAAAATTAAATTCTCAAATTCTGCTATGATTATGAGTTATACCAAAAAATACTTTAAAATTAACCAGTGTGACCATTCTCTCAAAAATGCATCCGTGTTCTTAGTAGATTTCTTTAAAGAAATCCGCTGTAATTGTTTTCAAAATTTTCATTAAATAAAGGTCTATCCTTTATAGAGGTATCACGTTGTTGAGTACCGCCTATAAGATACTCTCCTCTATCCTACAAGACCGGATAACCCCACACGCTAAAACCATCATCGGACAATATCAGTGTGGTTTCATTCCAGGCAAATCAACAACTGATCAGATCTTTGCCCTTAGGCAGGCGATGGAAAAATGTCTAGAATTTAACATCCCAACATACCATCTGCTTATAGACTTTAAGGCCGCCTGCGATAGCATAGCAGGGTAGAACTTTACAAAGCCATGAGAGAATTTGGCATCCCAAATAAATTGACACGACTATGTAGGTTGACCATGACCAACGTATAACAAGCCAAGTAAAAATAGCCGGATTGGTATCCAAACCAATCAACATCTTTAATGGACTCCGACAAGGGGATGGTTTGGCGTGCCTCCTCTTCAACCTGGCGTTGGAGAAAGCAATCCGTGACTCTGGCACGGCAACAAGAGGGACCATCGTCAACAGGTCCAGCCAGATACTGGCTTACGCAGACGACATCGACATCATCGGAAGAACCGAGCAAGCTGTACATGATTCCTTCATCCAGATCGAGCAGGCGGCACAAAATCTGGGGCTGCACATTATAGTGAAGGTAAAACAAAGTACATGGTGGCGTCGAATGCGAGAGGAACAGTTGGTCAAACAATCAAGGTAGCGGAGCACGAATTTGAAGTGGTGCAATCCTTTAAATACCTTGGGTCAATAGTAGCAGCCGATAACAATATAGAAGAAGAAATACGCGGGCGGCTTCTGTCAAAGCTCTTAAAATCCAGAAATCTCACCATAACTTCAAAACTGCTGCTGTACAGGACCATGGTCCTGCCAGTACTCACATATGGATCCGAGACTTGGGTGCTTAGCAAAAGGTATTCCGACCTTTTAGCCGCGTTCGAGAGAAAAGTCTTAAGGAGAATTGTTGGCCCTATATGTGAGGAAGGACGATTCCGGAGACGGTACAATCATGAATTGTACGCAATCTAACTTGAAGCAGATATCGTGACAAAAATTAAGCTCGGTAGACTCCGGTGGGCAGGGCACCTAGCTCGCATGAGCGAAGAGGAACCTGCTCGGAAAGTTCTTTGTGGTACATTCTATGGTAGACGACAGCTTGGTAGACCATGCTTGCGCTGGAGAGATGGCGTAGACCAGAACGCCCGGAGCCTTGGGGTGCGCAACTGGATGGCGGCGGCTCGAGACCGGGAAAATGTAATTCATAAGCTACGAAGTGACTTATGAATTAATTCATAACACACTAACTTTTATTCAAAATTAAAAATCCTTCAAGTCTTCTAAATTAATAAGCGAGGTTGTTACTCTGTTGTAGCTCACATCGCCGAAATAAAAAAAGTTGTCACTAACTAAAAAACTCGCAACCTCTGGTGATTTCTCCTACCAAAAGATAACATTTCATTGGACACCAATTTAACGTAAAGCTAGCTCCTTTTTTCGACGATGTTACTGGAATATAAAGCTTTTCAGAAAGAAGCAGTAATTCCGTTCCCGTAATGTAAATTTCTTTGAATTTGTGTGAATTAAATTTAGGCAATTACCATACTCATACTTTGTTTTTTTCATGAAAAGATTCTTCCTCCATCTGTATTTTTCTGTGCAAAAAAATTCTATGCACAGAAATTCAAAAATCAGCTATCAGTATAAAATTTCAAGAATTAAAGCAAAAAAAATTGTCGTGCCGTTCATACGCATACGGAATACTGTGAATAAGAGTTTCCATACTTTTTCGTCGTTTCGACATTTTGATTGAATTTGATTCTCCACTTTTCCAACTCTGACAGTAAGTTTCCTTGCAAAAAGTAGAGGATCAAATTTTGAAGTGATTAAAGTTGGCTTTCCTACTAATGTTTCATTCAAACCCTCAATTTAATTATTTAGAAAACTAACCGAAGGCTCACTCTGAAATAATTCCTTCAATTTTTTGAATATAATTTTCCCAGAGCTTACAAAACAAATGATTGAAAAAAAATACAAACAAAATGTAACCACAAAAATCCAGATGTAGGTAGGTACTCCAACATTCCAAAGAACTCAACTTCAAACTTTAAAAAAAATTAAAGAAGAATAAAACTGAATAAAAAGAACTTGACCAGCAACGAAGACAGGTGTCTTTAACCGGATGAAGAAACTCCAACAAAACTTCAGCAAAATTGTTGCCAAAAAAAAAAAAAAAAAAAAAAAAACAACCCAAAATGCAAGGAACCGACGCAAAAATTCCCACTCAACCGAACCGCCGCAATACATAATTACATGTCTACAAAATTCTTTCCCAAACCAGTCTTCCCTTCTTTGTTCCGACAACGACACAATACACACACAAAGCAAACATTATAAATATAAAGGACCCACTCCTGGGGACCTGATGGTCGTCATCATCGTCAGTCACAAATGCAATTACTTAAAATGATATTTTTTATTTGTGAGTTTTGCTTCTTTCTCTTCTTGAAATAATTATGTTTATTTTTTTTTCGAAACTCTGACAACTGTCCGATCCGTTCCGATCCGATCGACAGACGTGAAACTTTCACTCTATACCTACCTCTTCTTAAGTATTCCCAGAAAAATTACCTTCACCTTTGAGCCATTTGTTTGGATTAACATTCCACCTTTCAGCTTCCCATTGCCATTGCCCATCGGATTGCCCATAAATATCGATAACAATTAGATGGTGTATCTAATTATATACGCAGAGATACTTCCAGCTTATAGATCTGCCATAAACAGATCATCGTGGTATGGAGCGACCGACGCGACGCGAAGCGAAGCGCGTAGGAGATGGCGGGTGATCCTCCTTCGGTGCATAATTCACTCCCACAATCGGTGTGGATCTGCATTTCGGAAGAAAAACCAGGAAAGGAACTCTCGATTTCACACTGAGGTTGATGCGGTGTGTGATGGTGTGGTTTTTTGGATCGTCGCATAGCTTCGGTCGTGTCGTTGTCTTCGGCCAAACTTGGCGTAACCTCAAGCTGCCATCATTTACAATACTGCACGGTGCATCTGCATCCGTAGTGGTCTGGTGCTGAATCTTATATTGATTGGGGTTAGTCTTTTGATGGCTTTCGCTATACTATACGCTACCCTGCGCTGCTGCTGTCTAGCGCGTTGGGCTTGCGGGTTCAAGATGATGCGCCCACTAAATCCACACGGCTGCTTTTCAAGATTTAAAGTCACGGCGCCAAATTGCGAAATTAAGAAGAAAACTTTTGCTTTTGGGCATCATCATCAGATACTTTCACTTTTTCGTTGTTGTGCGATGCTATTATGCTGTGGCATAGCTTTGTTGTGTCTTGTTGACGTTCCAAGCCATTTCAGCCATGCGATGCTGATGGGGTCTTTAGTGCTGCGTTGCAGATCAGACGCGTGCGTACTTATACGTAAATATCTACTTCTATACCTATACATTATCATTATCTTCATATTCTTGTATTGTTTTCTACGTAGCGTAGGTACATATATATTTTATTTTGGTTACTTGTTTTCCTTCAGATATACAAGATACAGCAAAGTTTATGCAAATGGCAGATTTAAAAGAGAGAGGCCTTATTTTTGTTGTTGTTTTTGTTCCAGCATATTTCTAAATAGTTCCTGCAGACAGAAATCGTATGGGATGGGAGGTAATTTTCTAAGAAATGGACCTAAACTAGAAGCAAACTTTGAGTTGTATTTTCAACAGCTTTGTTTTCGTGAGATATGTATATACAACGGGAGTCGGACAAAATCCCGAAATCCAGAAAACCCAAAAGCCAGAATGATCGAAATTCCGAAAAAAACCAAAATCTCGAAAACCCATAATCCCGAAAACCCATAATCTCGAATTGCCAAAATCTCGTTACCCATTAGCCTTATGTTTCAGGACCTCGTTCCCTACATAAACTGATTTTGAGTACGATAAGGGCTCATGTGTGTTCTGATCGGGCTTTTTTTAATGACTAAAGATCCTCCTTTATTAATTTTTGTGCTCAAACGTGATTTTGTATACATTCTCGCATTTCTTTCCTCGCAGTCCCAGTATAATGCGTCCTTGTATTTTATTTGTTTATATTGTAGGTGAAGCCGTCCAAACAAAGTTTATTCGTTTTGATGATGGAACATTCAATTCAGCTCCATACTCATAATAAAACACCATTTAAGTAATAAATATCAAATTTTATATTATGAAAGAAATATTACAACTCCATCTAGTGTAAAGAACAAGGTATACACTTTAAATTCTTTCCTCGAAATGGAGATTCCGAAAAATTTGCGCAAATTTTTCATTTTTTAAAATTTTTCCGGATTTATATTGCGGGAAAAAAATCGGGATTTTAAGTTTTCGGCTTTCGATATCCTTACCTCAAACCATATACAACTACCCAAAGACCTGTACTAAGGATTTATTGAAAATATATAGAGTATTTTACACCTAGTGCTTGAAAATGATTTTGAACTGTAGATATATGAGCGCTGCCATGCTGGCTCGAAAGTTGCGCCATCTGGAACCAATTTTCGAACACTTTTTCGAGAACCTGTGACCTTATATTATAGCTATTACAACATGCAAGCATTGTTCTGTCATAAGTCTTTTGATGGTTGAAATGTCAAAATAAAGTCAGCATAAATCATCTGTCACCTGTCAAATTTACTGTCACTGACAACAGTGTTGCTAATTTAATAATCAATCCTAAAAAAACGCTTTATAATTAAAAAATAAAAATCATTTTTTCAATTTTTGTTAATAAAAGTACAAATACAAGTAGGTATGTTTTATATATGTAGGTACTCATAAATTTACAAACGTTTTGGAAGTTCCGTTAGTTACAAACAAATGCGAATCACTCTTTTACTTTTGCAACTTTGCGTTTATAAGCTAAATGAGGAGATTTGGTTGTGTGTATTTGTTAAAATTCTTTTATGTGTAGATAGACCTATTTTTACAAAAACTAATTTTTCCTAAAAGAGTCTACAGTCGACTCCTCCTATGTGCACTCCGCTTTAATGAGACTTTCGGTTATATCGGGTTTTTCAATAAGAGCGCTACAAAAGTTTTTTTAAATAAAACAAAAACGGTTTTGGATATCAATGAAATTCTTCATTCTTGTGAAAGTTCGATGCCATTATGTATGGAACTCGATTTCTTTTGCATGGTCACCACGGGCACGCTTGCAGAAGTCCAGACGCTGAACCCAATTTTCGATGGATTTCAACCATAAATCGGCCGATACTGCTGCAATTTCACGTTCGATATTCGTACGAAGTTCATCAATCGTCGCTGGCTTGTTGGCATAGACCATAAACTTGACGTAACCCCACAGGAAATAGTCTAACGGCGTCAAATCGCACGACCGAGTCAGCCAAGCGACTGGACCATTTCGTGAGATAACACGTTCTCCAAACTTGGTTTCCAATAAATTGATTGTGACATTCGCTGTGTGGCTTGTGGCGCCGTCCTGTTGGAACCACATGTCCTCCAAGTCCATATCATCCAATTGGGGCCAAAAATATTCCACTCTTTGTTGAGGCCACTGACCACTGACTCCGAATTTCGGTAGTAAATTTTAATAATTTCGAATCGTTGTTGGCTCGTATATCTTTCCATCATGAAATGGCAAACTTTACTTAAGAGAAATGTCATAAGAGCGGCAAGAAATATGGCGTTGTTTGCTGTCCTTGTTGCTCTACTTTTGTAGCGTCTTTGTTGAAAAAAACCCTTTATATGCAACAAGAAATTTATCACGTTTTTTTTTCATGGCTTTTTCACACAAATTAATACTGATTAGTACGCTTATTTGAAAACTCCATTTATAATTGAAACATTTTTTTCTTTCCCCAAATAATTGTTCTGTTTTCGAACAACTCCGCTTTAGTGAAACACGGAACGCGTCTATACATTTATGAACACACCTAAAAATTACATTTTAAGTTTCATTCCATTCTCATCGTTGCAATCCTTTCAACTATGTCACAATTATTAAAAGTTGTTTTGTTTGTTGTTCGAGGTTATTTATGATTTATTTTTGTGTCTTAAGACATATTTCACATCACATCTTTTAATTGGGAAATAAAGTTGCAGTTATATGAAGTTTGGTTAAGTGCAATAAGGTTGCATATATCAGAAGTTCGTTTATATGAAAACGCCCCTTAGTTCCAACAAATTCTCTGCATTTTGTGTGTTGCAAATAAGCGGAGTTGGCTGTATATTCAGAATAACCTGTTTTCTGAAATTTATTTTTAAAAACACTACCTTACAGGCAGCAAAACATTCGTTTAATACGCAAAACCAACATCCTAAATAAACAAAATAGCTAATTACGTGACGAAGAATTTATTCAGAAATCCCACTTTTTGTGTTTGAACACTGTGAACACACATTCGTTAAGTTACGGATTCTTATTTATTTTGTTTTTTTTTTTTTTATCTTGTATTGTTCCACTCACCTGCTTTACTTTATTACTAATATTTATCAAAGTTTAAGGTGAGAGTCAATAATGTTGACAAATATTTAAAATGTGCTGACGTTAGCTTTACATTATACTCGTATACCTATCTATATGTACCTAATTTTTGACAAATTGTTAACCTGAACTTTTCTAAGAATAATATTGTTGTTTTTTTTTCATTTGTGTGTGTGTGTATTTTTGTTTAGATATACTGTTGAAGCCTCAGTGCCAAGAACTTCTTTGTTAAATGAAAACATCATTATTCACTGTCATATTATCTATACTATTTGTTTAAATAAATGGTTTGCAAGTCAACATGTAGGCCAAGGTCAAAATATAATAGAAACATTAGACTCATTACAAAAATATTTCCGGGAGCTTATCTTTAAGTAAATGTTGAACCTATATAATTACTAGCAGTGTCTAATTGTTGTCTTTGGAAAAATAATAAAGAAAGAAAAAACATTTTCTATTAAAATTTTGACATGAAAAATGATTATTTATGTTTATTAATTTAATAATTTTAAGTGTAAAACGTAATCAACTAATAAAATATAATATCAACAAAACACTGTTGGTTTGTTTTAGAAACTCTGAAGTTTAGCTTTAGAATATGGTGTGTCTCGTAGTGCCTCATAGAGTCGAGCCTCCAAGTGCCTCATTCTTCTCCCGTTTAATGAACTCTTAAACTTAAATCTCAATAACTCTTCATCATTTCAAACCGATGCAATATAGACAACAAATTTATTCTGATGAACCAACCATAATATACAACATCATAAAATTGCGTTCAAATATGTTAACCGTCTAGACAATTGCCCCCAACAAAATAACCAATAATAAACATCTCTTACATAATTCAAACGCTAAATGATTACCAAGTGAGAAAAGTTAACATTCAAGAAAGAACTTAAGAATATGTAGGTGTTCAATGAAAAAAAACACAACTGAGCAGCAGCAGAGGCACTTCTTCTTTGTAGCATTCACCCAATACCGAAATCAGAAATTATCATTCAAAGTTGCAAGTCGATTTCATGTTATGTAATAACAAAATAAAAAAAAGTTACTCATTCTTTTTACTTCTTGCGATATACTACTTGAAGCTGAGGCAGGTGCAAATTAAGCTGTTACTAAATAAATTTCGAGAAAATTATAAAATGAAACATTGAAACATGATTGATGATTGTAGTAGAATCAGGCAAATCGCACCATGTGATTCATGCTTCGTATGAATTAAATATATATCTAACATTTCTTACTAAAGGAACTGTTCATCGGTAGGTATCTGTATCTGCATCTTGTTTAATACATTCATGCAAAATCCCAGCGCTATCAACTTAAAACCACGGAATGAATGACCCTATACTGTTACTTTACTTTACCATCGCTGGAATAAAGTACTTGGCGGATTATAGCGCGCGATTTTCTCAAAATATTGTATTTAATATAATAAATATCAGAATGTTTTATTTAAAGAAATTCATTACCATTAGAAATATCGTGTTTTTCAATAAGAGCGCTACAAAAGTTTTTTTTCAATAAAACAAAAACGGTTTCGGATATCAATAAAATTCTTTATTCTTGTGAAAGTACGTTCATTATGTATGGAACTCGATTTCTTTTGCATGGCCACCACGGGCACGCTTGCAGAAGTCCAGACGCTGAACCCAATTTTCGACGGATTTCAAGCAT
This sequence comes from Leucozona laternaria, assembly GCA_932273885.2. NCBI lineage: Eukaryota > Metazoa > Arthropoda > Insecta > Diptera > Syrphidae > Leucozona > Leucozona laternaria. The sequence goes on from OW026367.1 coordinate 102,192,483, forward strand.
AAATCGGCCGATACTGCTGCAATTTCACGTTCGATATTCGTACGAAGTCCAACAATCGTCGCTGGCTTGTTTGCATAGACCATAGACTTGACGTAGCCTCACAGGAAATAGTCTAACGGCGTCAAATCGCACGACCGAGGCGGCCAAGCGACTGGACCATTTCGTGGGATTGATTGACATTCGCTGTCTGGCTTGTGGCGCCGCCGTCCTATTGGAACCACATGTCCTCCAAGGCCATATCATCCAATTGGGGCCAAAAATATTCGGTTGTCATTGAACGGTAGCGATCCCCATTCACAGTAACGTGCCGGTCTTGATCATCACGGAAGAAGTACGGCCCAATGACGCCGTAGGCCCATAAACCACACCAAACCGTAATTTTTTCGGGAGGCAATGATGACTCATGGAGTACGTGTGGATTGCTGCCTGACCAATACCGCATATTTTGTTTATTGACGAAGCCATTCAGCCACAAAATGAGCCTCATCGCTGAAGATGATTTTTCGATTTTTAGCGCTCTTAACGTTGAGGCCACTGACTCCGAATTTCGGTATTAAATTTTAATAATTTCGACTCGTTGTTGGCTCGTATATCTTTCCATCATGAAATGGCAAACTTTACTTAAGAGAAATGTCAAAAGAGCGGCAAGAAATATGGCGTCGGTTGCTGTCCCTGTTTCTTTACTTTTGTAGCGTCTTTGTTGAAAAACCCTTTAGAAAACTAACATGAAACTATGGATTTTGAATGGCGTTGATTGAAATAAAATTAAAGCTTTTAAAATATTTAAACAAAAGCTATACCTACCTACGTACGTACGATCTGTACGCGTGTCTCAGTCATGCATATAATTCTCATTTCGAATACCTACCTATAAAAATTTAACACCATCTAGCTACATAATTTCCGTTTGTCTGTTTACTTTTTTTGCTTCAGATACACGCGTGCACGCACATAATTATATATACATACGTAGTTAAAAAAAAGTGATAGATATCTATAGATTCAAAACTTTCTTACTAAACCTAATTTACGCATAAAGCCTAAATCAAAATCGAAAACACAAATTTTAGATTAAATACCTTAGATTAATTCTTCAGTTAAACGTTGGTATACCTACATTTTTATAAAGATAGGTAGATATATTAACAACAAAAATATCTTCACGAAATAATCATTTAATCGGCTAGGCAAATATTGTATCTTATTTGTATCTACAACAACAAATCTAAAGTATCTGCGTTCGTGCAAAATATTTACAAACAGACAGACAACTAAATCAAAATCCAAGTCATGCGGGCTAGCACTATAAGCACCAGCTTGGGAGTACCTCTACCTATTTATATGTCCATACGTCGGTCGGTCGGTCGTCAGTCGATGTCTCGCATGGCGCACCATGATAAGCCCTGAATTTTAAATGAGAACACGACAGGTTTAGGTCTAAGATAGTCGAGTGAGTGAACAGTGATAGCTTTTAACAAGGTATAGGTTCCTATTCCTACTATAAAATGAATTTCTATTTCTATTAATATTGTTGTGGTGACGTTTTTGTTCTGTATTAACTTTTTTTTACAGCTGATGCGTTGTTTTGTATTCTCTCTGTTGTCATCCTTAGATAACAGTTTGATTGGTTAAAGGCTTATTTTTAATTTAACATTTCTACAGGGTGATTCATGTTGAATATTCGAAGAAATGCTAAAATAAAGGATCCGCCATCTAACTTTTTTTTTCAACTAGTGTTTATTTCGTGAATGGTAACACTTAGCTCATGTCTGATTTGACAGATAATTAATTTTATCCTTCCGCTAAACGAATATGGTTGTGTATACGCTTCGCTAAGTGGGCCTGCGATCGACTTAGAGAAGATGCCGATTTTGCCAAAAAAAATCATCTTTTCAGATGAAGCTCATTTTGATCTTGGCGGACAGTAAACAAGCAAAATTGTCGCATTTAAGGCACACAAAACCCGCACGCATACATTGAAAAGCCGATACACCCAAAACGAGTCACTGTTTGGTGCGGATTTTGGTCCAGAGGCATATTTGGGCCATTTTTCGAAGATGAGCAAGGAGTGGCCGTTACAGTCAATGGCGATCGTTATCGGGCCATGTTGAACGAACTTTTGTTCACAAAAATTGAAGAGGAGGATATTGGCAACATTTGGTTTCAACAGGACGGCCGGCGCTACGTGCCACACAGCAGAAGCTACACTCGATGTTTTGCGCCATTTTCAAAAAAAAAAAAAAATTATTTGGCGGACCCTTTACCAATGCTAAGTACCAAAACAAAAACACATCAAATGTATTTATTTTATTCATTTGAATCAAGCTTATTAAAGTCTAGCGTACCTACAATAAGTTTCCGAGAATTTAGAAATTATGTTAAAATGGCAAAGTATGCATCTATACCTGAATTTTAATTCTGAGAAAAGTAAAGCAGTCGTGCGTTTTGTGTATATTTTCTTGTTAAGAATTTAAGACATTTAAACGTCACATTCGTTTGTTCTGTTTAATGTAAGTTTTAGAAGACTTCAATAACCTCTGAATTTCGGCCTTGACGAATTCAACGCCCTAAATGTTTGGTTTGTAGATTTTCACTCACTGATGCGGTGTCTTTTATTATTTTTTCTTTAATTTCAAGTCATTTTGATTATCCAGGTTAGTAAATCTCACTAATCAGTCAAAAAATATACTTCGCGAATTCTTATTGATCAAATGGTAAGAAGTAAGTTATGCTGGTCAACAGTAGCCGTGATTTTTTTGGAAGCACGAGGAGTTTTGGTTGAAAAAAACGACATCGGGGATTAGCGACACCATTACAGAAACAAAATGGAGTTTCCATACAAACAATCGATAACTAGTATGCAATTCACGCCGGTAACATAGTTTTTCTCCGTGCTTAAGTTAAGCCCCGAGAATTCTCCGCGCTGAACAAAGCCCGAAGGGAATTAGTTGTTGTTGCATTTAACACGTACCAATTTCCTCGGGGCTAGCAAAAAAACACGGCTAGTATATACATATAGCAGTTCTGAGAATTCATTTATAAAGGGTGTTTTTTTTAGACGTGTGGCATATAGTTTAATGTTATGCCCAAGAATTTAGCTTTATTATAAAGATAACGGTTTGCCATTATGTTTTAAAAATAATTTCGGGCAAGTGGCTCGAATATAATCCTGCCGAAAGGCCCAATTTTCGACAGCTCCAATTGATGCGCGCGATGGCGGATGGACTCATTCGGGTCTTCTTCGACACTCTGCTCCACAGCAGCAATAGCGTCTTCGGTGCGCACTGTACGGCTTCTCTAAGGATGCGCATTGCGCACTATCCACTAGAGTAAACGTGGTGTGAAACCAATCCATGGTGGCTCGAATTTATGCGATTTTGTGATTATGTCGACGCGAATAATGGACGCAGCGCGCGATGCGTCGCGCTAACCGAACCATTATTTTGGTAATAAATTTGCATGATTTGCAAACGTTGCTCAGAAGTAATTCTATTAATTATGAAATGGCAAACCAAACTGAGGATAAATCAAGCGACAGCTGTCAAAAAGTCCAACTCCGAAAAAGTATTGCCAGATTGAAAACCACACGTCTAAAAAAAAATACAATTTATTTGTATGTCCATCTACAGATTTAGGCTCTGAAGTGATTTTCTTCAAACATTGGGCTTAATATTTGTAGACGATTCCCAAGAGGGGAAATTAATTTTTTTTAGATACAAAAATAAAGGTACCTATACTATACTTTACCTTACTATATATATTACCTTAGGTATGATCTAAATTTTGGTAAACAAAATTTTCCTTAAGCTATTATTACAGTCTGGCTTATGGGCAGTAAAATTGGCTTAAGTTTGTGACCCTATTTTATTACTCTCATATAAATGTATCTTACGAAATTATCTATAAGAGAAAAAGGTTTGTAAAATTAAATTAAGCCAAAGCTACCTTTTTCCCGAAAAGATATGAGGTCAAAATTTAATAGCTTAGAGAATGTTCGGCCATTATTTACAACTCACCATCAAAATATTTGCTTTTTCATCCATCTGACTTAAAGAAAGTAAATAACTAGAAAAGCAATAACTATCCCAATTAACTTCACCTTTAAACATCATAAAAACTTAAATTAATATTCGTGCGACCTTAGAATTACACTTTTACATGCGATGATGTATAGAAACTACATAAACACCTCTCTTCATCTTATATAAAATGTAGGTAGGTACTTCTCTTGGCGTAATTCAAAAATATAAAAAAACTTATCTAGCACTTATCTTTTTGCAATACGACATGATTTGGTAATGAAAGTTATAACTATACCTACCAAAAAAATACCTCAAAATACCTAACCCAACATAAAAACTTTTACTTTTTCAGCTTCTATCTTTCTACTAAAATAGAAAAAAAAAAAAAAAAAAACAGAAAACAATTTCAATAAAAAGTGAAAATAAAATCTCATTAAGCTTCCGTGTGAACAACTCTCAGTTAAACAACCGCCACCGACACATTAAAAAACAAATCAAAGTTTTTTTTTTTTTTTAAACTAAATGACTTGACGAAAGCGATCAGAATTCGTTACAAAAATGATTGTAAAAATGGATCCAGATGAATTGATAACATTTAGGGTACAGTATCTTGTCGATACTGATCCCTTGAATTGCACATCAATGTATCCGATTCCGACGCGGGCTCCAACATACGCCTTTGCCACAACCATGCCACTAGCAACCCAGCTCGGAACGATATTACGTCTACTCGGAGCACCACAACGGGTGAGATAAAATTTTATTTTTTCTTAAATTATTTAGAACAAAAAAAAAAGAATGAAATTAGATTTTGCATTGAAGTCCAAAATTTTATAAAGTCGATTACCTATCACAAAGTTGTTTATCTTAAAATGAACAATCTTAAAGATAACAAAATTTAATAAATAACATTCATACATACATACATATAACCTAAATGCAAAATTAAACAATGAATTATTTTTAGATAGAAAATTGTATAAAATATATTCTTCCTCAGACGAACGAATTAATTTGCGGAATAAAATTAAAATAATTCTTCTTCAAGGTTCCCCAAATGTCAGCACCTCGAAGTTGTTTAACATATAGATCTTGTCTGTTTTCAAGAAAGCTTAATTAAGAAGATTTCGGTCTAAATAAATCGGCAAGAAATCAATTCTTTTTTAAATTCAAAATCGTTATATGAAGATGGACCAGTGTTGCCGAGGTTTGTGTTGAATGAAATTTATGGAATTATTACCTCAACATGCAATTTTTTATAACTGCTTTATAGGGCAAGTATTGGTTTCGTTTAAAATAAAAATTCGAGGTTGTAATCAAAACTAACAATACGATGATCTAGAAGTCCAAAAAAGTGAGTTTCGTCATGTGGTCTGTCGGAATGTGCGTCTGTGCGTCCACTGTAATTTGAGCTAGAGCCTAAAAGGGTAATCCGATTTGCATGAAATTCGGTACAAAATATTTTTATGTGATTCCCGTGAGGGTAAAAATCGAATTTTTGTTTAAGCTCACCTGGAACGGGTAGCTGCCATACGAAAATTTTGTTTTTTTTTAATTTTCTCAAAAATGGCTCCAACGATTTTCAGGTTTTTGGCGAATAATTATCATAATGGAAATAGGCCTCAAACGTTTTTTGAGAATATTTCCTTATTTGTGGGTTATTCTGGTATATCTCTTCCATGGTGAGACCGATTTTTTTTATAATTTTGCAATCCAATGGTAGTCAATAGTTCAAAAAACATTGCGTTTAAAAATATAAACTAAAAAAAAAATCCAGTTTCGTGTTACCTTTGACTTTTTAACATTTACTCGTTAAATAAAGGTATACATTTTAGCATAATATAATAATATGCGTCATTTTATACTCACTTGATTGCTTTAAAAAAAAAGTGCAAAAAAAAACACATCATGTAACAGGTGTTTTTTTTGAGAGGTATAGAACTTTGAGTTGGCAACACTATTTTAACTCGCTGCCATTTTGTCAGCTGTCAAGTTATTTATTTTTAATTTGGTTTTGCATTTCAACATGAATTGACTGACGCCTGAACAACGCTTCCAAATTATGCAAATTTATTTTGAAAAATCTGGGTTCTGTTCGAAATACGTTCATAAGCGAGTTTTGTTCAGCGATGAAACTCACTTTTGGTTGAATGGATACGTCAATAAACAAAACTGCGGTATTTGAAGTGATGATCAAGTGTAGTTGAGACACCGTTACATCGACAAAAACTGACTGTTTGGTGTGCTTTATGGTTTGGTGGAATAATTGGTCCGTACTTCTTTAAAAACGATGCTGGCCAGAACGTTACAGTCAATGGTGACCGCTATAGAGCCATGATTACTGACTTTTTCGTTCACCAATTGAACAACCATGATGTGCAGGAGCTTTTGTTTCAACAAGACGGCGCAACATGTCGCACAGCTCGTGACACAATTGATTTATTGAACGAAACCTTTGGTAACCGCATTGTTTCACGTTACGGACCCCTGAATTGGCCTCCAAGATCGTGTGATTTAACGCCGCTTGACTATTTTCTGTGGGGATATGTGAAGTCGCTAGTCTACGCCGATAAGCCTGAAACGATTGACCACTTTGAGGAGTTATTGCCGATCATCATCGTCGGCTCGACAACCGGGGTCCGGTCCTGGCCTCCTTCAACAAGTCTCTCCACCCATCCCGGTCTCGAGCCGCCGCCATCCAGTTGCGATCCAGTTGCGCACCCCAAGGCTCCGGGCGTCCTGGTCTACGCCATCTCTCCAGCGCAAGCATGGTCTACCACGCTGTCGTCTACCATAGAATGTACCACAAAGAACTTTCCGAGCAGGTTCCTCTTCGCTCATGCGAGCTAGGTGCCCTGCCCACCGGAGTCCACCGAGCTTAATTTTTGTCACGATATCTGCTTCAAGGTAGATTGCGTACAATTCATGATTGTACCGTCTCCGGAATCGTCCTTCCTCACATATGGGGCCAACAATTCTCCTTAAAACTTTTCTCTCTAAGAAGTCGAAGTGCCTTTTGCTAAGCACCCAAGTCTCGGACCCATATGTGAGTACTGGCAGGACCATGGTCCTGTACAGCAGCAGTTTTGAAGTTATGGTGAGATTTCTGGATTTGAAGAGCTTTGACAGACTGTAGTAGGCTCTGTTGGATTTGAGAAGCCGCCCGCGTATTTCTAGGATTGCATAACTTCAAATTCGTGCTCCGCTACCTTGATTGTTTGACCAACTGTTCCTCTCGCATTCGACGCCACCATGTACTTTGTTTTACCTTCACTAATGTGCAGCCCCAGATTTTGTGCCGCCTGCTCGATCTGGATGAAGGAATCATGTACAGCTTGCTCAGTTCTTCCGATGATGTCGATGTCGTCTGCGTAAGCCAGTATCTGGCTGGACCTGTTGACGATGGTCCCTCTTGTTGCCGTGCCAGAGTCACGGATTGCTTTCTCCAACGCCAGGTTGAAGAGGAGGCAGGCCAAACCATCCCCTTGTCGGAGTCCATTAAAGATGTAGATTGGTTTGGATAGCAATCCGGCTATTTTTACTTGGCTTGTTACGTTGGTCATGGTGAACCTACATAGTCATGTCAATTTATTTGGGATGCCGAATTCTCTCATGGCTTTGTAAAGTTCTACCCTGGCTATGCTATCGTAGGCGGCCTTAAAGTCTATAAACAGGTGGTATGTTGGGATGTTAAATTCTAGACATTTTTCCATCGCCTGCCTAAGGGTAAAGATCTGATCAGTTGTTGATTTGCCTGGAATGAAACCACACTGATATTGTCCGATGATGGTTTTAGCGTATGGGGTTATCCGGTCTTGTAGGATAGAGGAGAGTATCTTATAGGCGGTACTCAACAACGTGATACCTCTATAATTGCTGCACGTTGTGACATCTCCCTTCTTATGTATGGGGCAAATTATACCTTTTCGCCAGTCTTCTGGAATTTCTTCATGCTCCCACACGTGCACTATAATCTCATGAATTGCTTGAAGTAAATCTGGCCCACCGTGTTGAAATAGTTCGGCTGGTATACCATCGGCTCCCGGGGCTTTGTTTTTCTTTAGCCGGCCTATAGCCTTCTCAACCTCTTCTATGCTTGGTGGCGGCAACATAGGGTACTCTTTTTGAAGTAGTGGAGCCTCCACTTCTGCAGTGAGCTGACCATTTAGCAATTCATTGAAGTACACTTCCCATCGCTCCAGTATGCTTTGAGGATCGGTGATCAGATTTCCCTCTCCGTCCTTGCAGTATGTGCAGCGTGGTGTGTACTGCGTCATGTTTCGGACGGATTGGTAGAACTTCCGCGCCTGGTGCGGACCTCTCTCTCGGCTTTTCTCTATTTCACAGATTATGTTCTTCTCCCAGGCTGATTTTTTCTGTCTGTGAAGCCGTTTTTCAATTCTTCTGAGCTCTTTATATTCGTCTTCGCGTGCCCGCGTTCTATGAGATTGTTGCATTGCTCGGTACGCAACATTCTTACGTTCAGTCGCTAGCTTGCGTTCATCATCAAACCAGTCGCTCCGATTTCTACGACTGCTGCCTAAGATGGAGTTGGCAGTACTAATGACAGTATTCTTAAGGCGTGTCCACTTCTCATCTACGCCCAGCATACTGGCTCCAGGACTTACTCTACCCCGTTCTAGGGCGAGTCCTAACGCATTACCAAAGGTGTTACTGGTGTTTTCATTGCGCAGAGCAGCCGTATTGATTCGAACCTGATCGGCGGATGCAATACGTCTTCGCAAGGCAATCCGCCCTCGGAAAACCATACCAACAAGATAGTGATCCGAGTCGATATTGGCACCTCGGTACGTTCGTACCGTCATCAAGTTCGAGTAGTGGCGACGGTCTATCAACACGTGGTCAATTTGGTTACGAGTGACTCCATCAGGTGATACCCAGGTGGCTTTGTAGATATCTTTACGCGGGAACCTGGTACTCGCAACGACCATGTTTTTCGATGCTGCCAATTCTAAGACTCGAAGTCCATTGTCATTAGTGTTCTCATGCAAACTATGGGTGCCTGCGTAATGCCTGAATACCGGCTCCCGACCTATTTTTGCATTCAAATCCCCAAGGATGATTTTTACGTCATACCTTGGACAGGCATTGAGGGCCCTCTCGACTTGTTCGTAGTAAGTCTCTTTTTCTTCGTCTGAGGACTCCTCCGTAGGTCCGTGAACGTTAATGAGGCTGATGTTCTTAAATTTGCCTCGCACGCAAAGGGTGCATAGCCTTTCGCTTATAGCGTTAAAGCCGATGATGGCAGACTTCATTTTTTCGCCGACTAGGAAGCCTACCCCGAGCACATGGTGTTTTGTATGACAGCTGTAGTATAAGTCATAATCTTTCTTCTGTAGAACACCATTCCCTGTCCATCTTATTTCTTGAAGTGTTATTGCCGATATACGGCCACAAATGTTGGACAAAGTCATCGAAAATTGGACCTCCAGATTAGACTATGTCCGAGCCAGCCCTGGCGGTTATATGCCAGAAATTATATTGAAATTATAATGCCAAAAGATTATCTTTCGAATAAAGTAAATTTCATGACAATTTAAAAAAAAAATCATCTTTGTTTTATTCCATTTCAAAGTTCTATACCTACCTCTAAAAAAAACACCCTTTATAACAGTTACTATACCTACTTATTATTCTGTTTTTATATGCTCTTAGTTTAGTTCATAAGCGGAGAGGTTTATCGCCGTTAACTAATCGAAGTTGTTGTTGTATTTTACAATACAAACTCTGAACATTGTCTCGTAGTATATTTTGGACGGTCTCCATTTTGAAGTAATGAGTCTCTGATTGTGCTATTTCTTATATACCAATGGGCATTTATTATTTGATTTGTAGTTTTTTTTATAGTTTCAGCTTGCGTTGTCTCTGTACAGCCCCATAGTTAGATACTATTATTTTGTTCTGCAAAGGGTGCCCATGATAGCATTGTTTTCCATTGAAATATCTCTAGAATATTACAAATACAATGTTGGCCCTAGGACACTTCCTTGTGGTACACTGGCTTCAAGTTTCTTGAGTTCCGAATTCTTTTGCTCAAACCGTAGGTACTCTCTTAATAGTTGGTTGGTGATATAAGATTTCATTGCGGAGATTCTATGCAGTTTGTACTCAAGTCCCAAATGCGAAACCATGTCAAAGGCTTAAAAAAACATCTAAAAACATACTTGTTTTTCTTCAAGCGTTTATTTTTAAATGAAAACTGATGGTTTATAAGATAAGTCTTTCTTCTATTATTGTACTTACCATTTTCAGAAGCTATTTTTCGAAAATGATTACCTTATTGTAAAAAGTGATATTCGTCTATAATAACTTGTTTCTTTTTCTCTTCTTTATTGCTTAAGTAATACTTCTGAATTCAACGAATCTGATTATTATGAATTGGTGTTGGTGTTTTTAGAAAGGCTAAGCTCTTCAAAAGTTCGCAATTGCTAGAACATCTCACTTAGACTCATCAGCTGGCAAGTGAGGGCTTTGTCAATATACAAATTATCTTTATGTTGGCATAAGAAATGCTGTCTAAAAATTCCATTTCGAAATCTGCATTCAATAAGAAGTTATCTGAGGTCATATGTCAAAAATATAGGTTTTACACATAAAACTTAACCATTTGAACATTTTTAAAGTCACAATAACTTGTAACTGATCGCTAATATTTTCTTTACCCTATTTGATATTTTACAAATTTCTTTGAAAAAAAATTAGTGTCACGAATTTTGAATGGAGAAATAACGATTTAAATAAAAATAAGTTCGTTCGATCGTTGGATGGCAAAAATAAACTTGGCATTAACTAATTCCCTCCCTACACACCCGGTCACCCGGACGTATTCTTCACATTTTCATTAACAATTCTAATTTATAAACACTTTTATACACAAACCACTGCCACTCGTATTTTCGGTCAGATATTTTTTGCCTTCTATTTTTTTTTTTGTCTATGCAAAGATTTCCCGGTCTTCAGCGTCCATCAGCCACATCGTAATATTCTGAACATTTTATGGATTGCCACATAAATGATCCCGGAAAAATATAGCTCGTGTGAAAAATCAGCGAATCTGTGTTAAGAAAACAACAATCATCAGCCAACAGAGGCGATAGACCAGCCAAAACCGGAAAAAGAATTTATCAAAGTTCTCACACGATATATAGTGATGGAGAGATGTTTGATTGAAATTGGAAACACATGGCCAATAGTTATCGTATATTGCTTCGGTGTTAGGAGCTTATGACTCGAAACAAAAGCATGGTTAACCGATGCTTGAAACTATTTTTAGGTGAAATTGATTGATTAGACGACGCACGGTATAGACTTCCTTATGATATTGTATTTTACTTATCAAGATGATTTCTTTTTAAAGGTGAACAAATATTTTTAATATTTGTTCATACTGGTCCATCGCTAAAGATGAGCAAAATAAGGCAATTAAATTTTAGAAAAAATACAATCCATGACTGGAACGTGGCACCTTGAACAAATTTCTTAAAGCTATAAAAATGAAGGGAGGGAAAAATAAATATACAAAAAGTTCCAATTTTTTATCAAAAATTGTAGATAACCATTTTTCCGATAGGTATTTTCATTTTACCCAAAAATCTGAAACGCGGTCTTATCCCAATTAGTTTGAAATTAACAGATGTAAAGTTTTAACAAAATCGTTAAAGTCGTTTTCGATATAATATTAAACATGCAAATTAAACCGTTATGTGAGACTTACGCATTCAAATATCCCCTCTAGTGAATTATCTTAAATATATATAAAAAAAAAACTTGAAAACGACTTGACCAAGTTGTATACTTCCTTTTGCGAGTTTGCTCGTTATTGTCACCCAAAGGTTTATAAAAAAGAAAATTCGGAAAATTCTCAACAGGTGGCGTAGTAGTTGGTGTAGGCGCATAATGCGTTTTTCAATTCAATTAAATTACCGTTGAACAGGTGGCGCTGTAGGCGGTTAGGAAATGGCTTTTGGGATATTCTTTTTCAACTTTCGATCTTTGTAGGGTGAAATGGGGTCAAAATAAAATAATTGTCCGATTTAAGAAATAATTTTTTTGTTTGAAAGGTTTTTTCTTAGGAAATGGCTTTAGGGATACTTATTGTTTTTCAAATTTAATTTTTTAAAGGGTGAAATGGGCCAAAAATAAAGAAAAAGGTTCAAATTTTGTTTTTATAGGGTGAAATGGGGCGAAAATAAAAAAAAATTGTTCGATTCAAGCAACTCGTTTTCTGTTTGAAAGGTTTTTCTAAGGAAATGGCCTTGGGGTAAATATTAAAAAAATCCGATTTAAGAAATTCTTTTGGTGTTCGGAAGGATGTTTTTCAGTGGATGGTTTTAGGGAATTTCTCAGAAAACTAGTATTGATAGGGTCAAATGGGGTAAACACGAAAAGTGGCATTTGATTTTAAAAATTCTTTTTGTGTTTAAATGGTTATTTAAAAAACTGTTATTTATAGAGTTAAATGGGATAAAAACGAAAAAGAAGTTTTTAATAACAAAAAATCTTTCTGGGTTAATAAAGTTACAAAGGTTAAAGAAGATCACGTTTTTACATATCTACCCATATAGAGTTTTCCGTTACAAAAATAAGCTTAAATATTTATTTATATTTTCTTTTGTAATTTTTTCGAAGCTTAGGTTTGTCTACCCGTGCGAAACCGGGCGGGTGAGCTAGTAATGTATGAAAATGCTCCTTTCCAAATTTCGTACATCCCTTCTCGAATAAATTTATATAAAAAAGCTCATTTCTAAAAAATTGAAGGAAATTCGTCCAGCCATTTAGTCTTCATCAGGATATAAAAATTGGATAGTCACCCTAACGTAAACACACACAGACTAACACACACAGGCTTCTGCATCATCCTAATGTTAGTTTTGATTAAAAGCTAAGAATTTCGTTTTGCACGAAAACAATACATCGTAGAAGCCATTATCCATGTATTCATCTGATAAAGGATTACGTGTACTGCCTCTGCCATCACGACAGTTGCGACTGTCTATTTTCTGGGTATGATAAATCGTTATCCAAAAACAACTTCCACCTTATTGACAAAATAGTTACTTAACAATTCTTCGCCACCCTTGGCAAGGCCTCGTAAAAACCATAAAACAAAAATTTTTGTTGTCTGCCTTTAAGTGTCGTCGCCTCGAAGTTTCGATATCAGTAGATATTATTCGTGAATGTAGCACATTAACACATAACGTGCAATACCAATAGCTTGACACTGAAAATGATAATAATCTCTTTAAGTAGCTTTCGAGAATTCACGGTTTAGTGCATTTTATTGTCTTCGCTTGTAGCCGTCTAGAGTCGCTATACTGTCATGTTTCTTAACGATTAAAAAAAGGCTCCTTTCTTAGGAGGTTTTGATATATTTTTGTGAGTCAAGGTGGTGATTTCCTTAGTATATTTTATTTGTTTATTTTGATATTGAAGTAAAGGGTGTTTTTTTAGACATGTGGGTTTCAAGAAGAAATAAAACGCATATAATTTAATGTTATGGCCAAGAATTTAGCTTTATTATATAGATAACGGTTTGCCATTGTGTTTTAAAAATGATTTCGGGCAAGTGGCTGCCGCAGCTGGTTCGAAAAAATTCCAGCCCAGAGGCCCAATTTTCTACAGCTCCAATTGTTGCGCGCTATGGCAGATGGACTCATTCGGGTCTTCTTCGACACTCTGCTCCACAGCAGCAATAGCGTCTTCGGTGCGCACTGTACGGCATCTCTGAGGATGTGCACTATCCACTAGAGTAAACGTGGTGCGAAACCGATACATATGGTTGCTCGAATTTATGCGATTTTGCAATTATGTCGACGCGAATATTGGACGCAACGCGCGATGCGTCGCGCTAACCGAACCATTATTTTTGTAATAAATTTGCACGATCTGCAAACGCTGTTCAGGAGTAAGTCTATTCATTATAAAATGGCAAACCAAACTGAGCATTAATCAAGTGACAGCTGTCAAAAAGACCAACTCAGGAAAAAGTTTTTTCCATTTTGAAGATAAATGTATAAACGGATTAATCACATAAATTGTGTAATAAAATGGTTAATCATATAGGCATATCGAAGAAAATCTTGCAGACGTCATGGAATCCTCACACTAATGCTGCTTATTATTCAAATAATGGCTTGACACTGCCTTTATTTTATATTGAAATCTGTCAGAATTTTTTGATCAATTCAAAGAAATATACTCTGATTTTCTATGCTGAAATGTCAAATTCATTCATTCAAATTTTTGTCGTGTTAGAACACAACACCCCCTCTAATTCAAAAGAATCAAATCAATTACAATAACCATATAAGACTGACTCAACTTCCTTATACACCTTAGTAATTCGAATAAATTGAATATTGCGTAATACAAGTTTGTCTCACTTACGCATCATCGCCACTATACATGTACAGCAATTGTCACTCATTCTATTTTCTGCATTAATTGTAATTATACAAATTCAATTCTCAACTATTCATTAATACCATAACCACACTCACATATGATAATCATAGGTAAATATACCAAGTGGCCAACGTACGTACAACATACAGTGGAACAAAACAATTCCATAATTAGAATTAAATTCACCAAAAGAGTTATGAACATGAAATTTATGATTTTCACTTCTATAAAAATAAAAATCAAGACAAAGTTGAACGCACATAACCATCAACTAACGCTTACCACTACGCCGTGTTTGAATTCGTATGCCGTTTTTTATGTTAAAAATATTGTACCAAATCACATGGGGTAACTGAAAATATAGTGAGACCATTATTCTTTGGACAGAACTCAATTCTCTAGCAAGGTGTTATCGATATATTTATAGATAGTTAACATTTTCTAAGGCACCTGTTAGACACTTTCATGTGAAGGTGTGAGACTAAGCTAAAAAGATATGAGCAATCACATCAAGTCAAGAATTTGTACAAATATGTTATATAAACTAAACAAAAACATAATACTTTGTTATTGTTTCCTTATCCGTTAACTTCTCTAACTTGTTCAACACAAAACGAATTGTTTCTCTAAAACTTTTGTAAGGAAACATTTTCATCTTTCCAATATATATTTTTTTTTAATTTAGTCCGACTTTACCATACGATATATCCCACTGTAGAAGCCGATAGACGTTTGTCAAAATATGTGAATAATTACAACGTTTATCATATTGACTGTCCGACTAAGCATGAAGTAGCTGGAACAATTGAAGAAGTGGGAACACTCTTGAAAGTTCCCACCATATAGCTGGTAGTTGAGGAGGTGCCACCTACAACAAAGACTAATTTTTTTTCTTATTTTTTCTGTGCCTTCACTTATAATATGTATGTGTTCCATAACTCAGCTGAAGCGCGCAAGATTGCAAAATTGACATATTCTCTCAAATCATGTCAACCAGCGGCAGGTGAGTCGTGATGGAGAGTGTAGGCAAACAGACAAGCTTGTATAGGGAAGGGTGTAAAGAGACTAGGAGGAGTGGATATAATGCAAAACAAAAATGAATGTCCAGCGGTGGCGTCGACTACAAGTGACTACTTTACATATTTCCGCTTGGCTTGACCTGTACATCAGACAGTCTGAAGAATAATAAGATATGATTTGAAGCATATTCACCTCCTCTGCCGTTCCACGCGCGGCTGGCGTTGAGATGGGAAAAAGTTTAATATGCTGATGTATACCTATGTATATACTCCCCCAAGAAAATACTCCCCGGGGAGTGCAATTACACAATAGAAGCCCTTTTCTGTTAAATGCTATTAATCATTTAAGACTACAATAGCTGACCACAAAACTGCACCCTTTTGTACAGAAAATCATCTTCTTCTATTGCAATTTACCAACCGGCTGGCAAATAGTATTAACCAAACCACACCTTTCACCTACACACAAAGGACCATCCAGAGAGTACCTATACCTATAGTTGTTCTGATGGAACACTCCATAAGAATCAAGAATAGCCATCCTACATCCACTGCACCTTCTATCTTAATCTGACCCTTTGCCCAGCTCTGTGGAGAACAGACCGTAAACGCGGGCACTCTTTTCTGATGGCATAAAAGTTCTTCTGCAGATGTCGCTAAGTCACGATGTCCTTGGTCACTAACCACACCGGCCCACCACGGGACCCTATATTGATAGTCAAGAAGACAATTCCTTTACTTGGCCTATGCTCAGCTCATGGACATTGGACATACTCTCAATCCATTTGTACCTATTTTTTGTTTTTTTTTTTTTTTTTTTTAAAGAGGATTGCCGTGTGGCAATCCGATGCTATACGCTTGTAAGCTCTGGTGCGGGGATGTTCCAGTTTATATGCCTTTTGTACACTGCAACTTGTAATATCCTTGCCGCTTATCTTTTATAGTTCCCCATCACTATAGCTATAGCTGTATGTGACAGGATAGTCTTTGTTTTGGTCTTTCGGATTGACTGGGGTTTTAAGGTGAATTAATACCATTTTCTCGCTCTATACTTTCCCGTGTGCTGTCATCACAAGGCAATAATAGTCTGAGAGGTAGAGTTACATTTGATGACATTCGTACTTGGTTTTTTTGATTTTGTGGGGTGAAAGTGCAATATTCAGTTTTTATTTGTAAATTGCTCGAAAATCAATGTCAAGGCTATCAATTGTAGCTTATGAAATTCTACACACAAAAAAATTACTACTTTTTTCCTAAGAGAAATATAGATTTTGAGAAAAACGTGCACAAACGGGTACAGTATGGGGAAAGTTCATTAAAACAAACAACTGATATTGTAATCTATTGCTCCAATGTCACAATTTATTTTATGAATAATCATATAAGATACAATTTTTAATATGTGCACTTAAAAAAAAAGTGTTGTTTTCGGAATATTTACAAAAATTGAATTGGACATCTTTTCACCTCCCTAAAAACTTTAAGCCTGATCCAAATTAAGTGTAGTTTTTAGGAAATGTTAAAGATATAAAAATAAAGCTTTCCATCAAAACTCTGTTTGAGGGAATTTTACAGTATAATTTTCTTTGGGCATAATAGCGCCATTAGTCCCCACCCCCTCTAACAACAATAGGGCACTACGATATTTCCTCATACACGCATTCTCAATGGAGGCAATGACCCACCACAAACACCGCTTGAATTTAAAAAAAATTACAAACGCTTGTAAACTTTACTAACATTGTGGCAGTGGCGCGCACACATTAAATTACAATTTTCATATTTCTCTTTCTTTATTCCCATATGACACTAGAAAAGACACGAAGAGTAAAAAGAGTCAAAGTAAAATTTAAAAAAACACTAGCATTTAAATTTGCCTCGAAACAAAATTAAAAGTTTTTCTCTAAATTTACGTAAGGATGTTGAACTACAGAAATTTGATTTCACGCTTAAATCTTCAACTGTTCACTAGACTTTATTAACGAATTTATGTAATAAAATAAATAAAGAATGCATGTTTGGATAAGAAAATCTTGATCTTATAGTCCAGGGTTATTAAGTTAATAACGAAAATTCAAAGCAAAATATACGGTTTTTTTTTATAAGAACAAAAACATTGAACATTATTGAAAAATTTTGGTATTAATTATTATTACTCACTGGACACTAATTTTGTCGCAACATAGCTGTTTTCAAAAATAGAACTAAATAAAAGTGGGAAATACGAGAATCAGAGATGTAAAACTGCATTCAGTTGGTGATTGCAGTCAATCCAATAAAAAGAACTTATTGGAAACAGACTTACTAAATGACTGTTAAAGCTTTAAGTAAAGAGTCTCTTACTTTAAAATTACAGTCAACAGTCATTTTCAATATTCTGACTTAGAAGTTAGCTAGCAGTTGATTGACTGCATTACTTTTTGACTATTTCAAGTCTTTAATTCACTTACATTTGCCTTCTTTAGTAATTTTAGGCATTTAAGGAAGTCAATCAAAAGATTGCAGTCTAATTAGTCAGTTGACTGCAATCACGAACTGATTGCAGCTTTTACATCTTTAATTTTTGTATTTCTCTTTTTTTACTGCTGACTCTTGTTTCTGAGTCAAATTGTTTACTATCAAAGACATAAACGACTAAACTAACTTTAGTCTTCAACATGGCTGCAGTTTCGACTCGAGAATTATCCAAAAAATCGGCAATTTGCGCAAAAACCCCAAAACCCCTTGTAATGATCGAAAGAGCGGGGTTTATATCATTCCTGTGCATACGATAAAGGCTGCAAAGCATTTTTGAATGAAACAATAACGACCTTTTAAGGATTAACTACATAAGCCAAAAAGTACAAAAGTACAAAAGTAAAAATATTTTTTTCCCGCTAGGGCAAGTTTTCCAGTCAGAAAAACTATTCCAAAATGAGTTTAAAAATTTTCACTTTTGTACTTTTTCACTTTTTTGGCTTATATAGTTAAGCCTTTAATCACCCTTAAGTGCATTTTAATTGAAGCTCTAAAGCACCTTGTTCATCAGGACACATAGACCCAGATGCTGACAGATAGTTTGACGAAAGACAGTTTTTTTTTTTTTTGTATTTCTTCCATATCTAATTATTGTCAAAAATTACTGAAGGCACCATTTTGTCAGATCCGGAAATTCGTATATTTCTAATCGTTGATTAAGACTAAGGCCCAGTTTTTCGGCGGTGAGTTAAACCAGAGTAAACTAACTCTAGTAGTAAATTAACTCACAGTGAACTGAAGAAGCAGTTTTTCGGTGGAGAATGCATGTGGAAAGCTCAAACAAACTCGGTTGATAAAACATCAAAAGCATCTATTCAGTCAATCCTGAGTTAACTCACCAAATTTGATGAGTTAACTCTGTTTTACTTTAATCTCGCACTAAAAAAACTGGACTTAAATGATTAATT
This sequence comes from Leucozona laternaria, assembly GCA_932273885.2. NCBI lineage: Eukaryota > Metazoa > Arthropoda > Insecta > Diptera > Syrphidae > Leucozona > Leucozona laternaria. The sequence continues at coordinate 102,211,374 of OW026367.1, forward strand.
AGGCGTACTTACTTTGAACTCAGGTAAGGACAAGGCTACCACCACCATAGAATCCAAACCCATAGGTACTCACAACACACTCCAAAAATAGTAACGTAAGGGCCACACCGCATAGATATTATACCAAAACAATGGAGTTATCAAATTCTGTAAAATCTCCTAAGTGTACGTTTCAACACACAAAACAACCAGATCCACCACCGCCTCGCCTGCTGCTGGCCGCCCCGTGAGGTCAAAGAAGAACCTTCCAAGACACGCATGTTGTTCTGTGTTCATGTTCACATGCAACAAACAACATAACAAACCAACACGCCTGGTCCGATCCCAAAACAGACAATGATCCTACAACTGCCATCACAGTCCAAGTCCAAGTCCAAGTCAAGCCCGTTCCGGCTAAGCTGGCTGGCTGTCTGGCCGGACGCGGCCATCCCGACCGCGGCCCTGGAAGAAACAGCAATTACAAACAATAGATGCTAGGAATTTATATTGTCGGTTGTATTATTTGTAAATGATGTATTACAAGCGTAGCGCTCTAAAAATAAACCTTGAATTCGTTTCGCAGTTCCGAGACTCTTTTATAACTATGGTCCGCGATATCCCTCGGGGTTCCTCCGTAAGCGTAAGTTCTCAGATTGAAGTTGAAGATGAAGAAGAAGAAGAGTTTGTTGCACTCTCAGTACACGAGATATGCGTTGAATGAACCAATGTATACGTATATGAGTATCTGTATAGCTTTATAATTTTTATAGGTATTGTGGGAAGGTTATAATGGGTATCTTCTGTTAAGATGACATTGGTAAGAAGGCCGATGACTTTTCTATTCTATAGTGTTGTGTTGTTTTCTGTTTTTGACCAACCAAAGAGTGCACGAGGAGGATAGTATATAATATCTATGGATGTATAGCTGTTGTAGAAAATTTTCTTCTTAATCTTTTCAATGGAATCGTTGATGGTCTTTGCGGGAAAAAGCCTAATGAGTACCTCAATCGAATTACAATTAATTAATTTTTTTTAAAAAGAAATTCAACGAAAAAAACTTGACCGTGTCATTTTTGTTCGACCCCCCCTTTGAGAGTTTGAGAGCCAGTTTATTCAAGTCTTTCTGTCCATATATTGTGACTTATCCCTGTTTTTTTGACTAATGTCTGTATCGGAATGGTTAATTTGCATTTCACCACATCATTATGACTCGAAACTTCAGCAAATGAACATACAACGCAATTAAAAGATACATTTTCAAGCTCAAAGATATCAAACTCAAATTAATTTTAATAACATCAATCGCCAGAGATATATGCAATCAACTTAATCTTAGTCTTTGATGAACCTGTCTTCAAACTTCAGGTGGTCAAATGCAAATTCAAATTGCAATGCAAATGCAAGTCATCATAATAAAAATATGTGTTTGAATGAGGCTTTGTGGAACTTATATTTGATGATGATGTGCTTAAGATATATAGGATAGATATTTACTTTAACTGTTTATTTATTTTTTTTTTTTTTAATTTATAAGAGTCACTTCTATTTTTCTTCTAAGCCATTTTGATGCGTCTTCGTTGTCGTAGACCTTCGTTTTGTTCGAAGAGGTTTTGTATACATGGGGCACTACTCGAATAGGTATTTATTTAGCTTATTGTTCCAACACCACACTACCTCACCGGTGTTCCGGTGTTTTGTTGAGTAAAAAAAGGTACTTGTATAGGTACCTAGTGTGGGAAATGTGAGACGTGGTTTGGATTGAATTTGACTAATTAGACACACTTCGAAATGATACAATAGGTCTTTAAGCATATATGAGTTAAGAATATCTGATGATGCTGATATCAATGTATTCCTTAATTTGATTTGATTTTATTTAAAAGGTTTACATCATTTAAATCTTACAAATTTAGGACCCGTTTGGTAGAAAAAAATTAAAAATATTTAACTAAAACGGAAAATTAAAAAAAAATCCACGACTTATGGATCGCATGAACTTGCTCTTCTGGTTAAAAATTGTGATATAGCCACAAATTGAATATTCATGTCAGCATTTTAAAAACGTAATGACATCTTTAAAGAAAAAAGGTTAGAAAAAAAATCAAAAGTAGGTACTTACTATAAAAATGGATTTTTTGTTTGATTATAATTTTTTTTGTTTTAAAAACTTGTTTTAAAAATTTTTGAATGCAATATTAATTGAAACCACTATATTGCCAAACTATAATGAAATTTTTGTGTGACCTTTAGTCCAAATGCGTTTCAATCAGGCATGACAGTTGGGCTCATCAGTTATGTTTATCGACACAAATAGATTTTTTTTTCAAGTGGAAGTGCTTGATGCAATCTACGAGGCGGTAAGAATCCTTGTCACTTTCGAACTTGTAAATAGGAACATCGACATCTTCGTTGATAGCTAGGCTGCAGTTAAATCCATTGCTTCAATTGTTACAAAGTCTATACTGGTAGACTATTGCCGTAAAGAGTTAAAATTACTCAGTGCATCAAATACAGTTTCCCTTGGATGGGTCCCAGAGGACATCGTGAAATATATGGAAACGAAATGGTGGATAAAATTGGCCAAACTAGGATCTTCTCTTGACCAAAGCCAAACTATATCCTCCGTTTTTATGCCACTAGAACAAGAACAAGAACAGGCAGTTTTCTCGAAGCCGCAAACGGTAAATGGTCAGCACTTGATACTTGTCGGGTCTCAAGAAATCTATGGCCTAACATCTCTAAGAAAAAAAACAGACTTCCTTCTCGAATTAAGCAGACCTCAATTATTCCTACTGGTTGGAATCCTTACAGGTCACAACTCAATGGGAACCCATATGCGTAGAATGGGAATCAGCTCATCTGACTTATGCAGAGGGTGTCAGGATGAAGAGGTGGAGGAGGGCTCTTATCGCTTCCTTAGTGAATGCCCTAGCTTAGTAAGAACCAGCAAAATGGCCCTCGGAGATTGCTTCTTTGACGAGCTGAGCAACATCTCATTTTTGCCACTAAAGAAACATCCTGAAATTTATTCAGAGTTCAGGGTGGTTCGGGAAGGCATCTTATACCCACACCAAAGCTCCGCTCAATCCTTTCCTCACCCATTCTCATATTCACCTTACCTATATCCTGGAAACCACAATGGATCCAAATGAGATCCGAGTAAGACGATGCGGCTCGCCGTATTATCAGTTATCACGCCTTCTAACCTTACCTACTCTGCAAATTATATTTTTCTAAGGGAATTTGGTTAAATTCAGACACCTTTGCTTTATGTGAATTTTTGCCAAAAACCTGAAACACCGTTTTCTTACAATCACTTTTTTACTACAAGTTTTGAGTTTAGTCAAAATCGTTAAAGATTTTTTTTGAGAAAATTAGAAGGAAAAAAAACCATCGTAGTATGGCAGCTCTATCTACCCGTTTAAGATGAATTTAAACAAAAATCCGAATTTGTCATCATATAACAATGCTCCACACCAAATTTGAAGAAAATCGACCCACCCATTTAGGCTCCAGCTCAAATTATAGTGGACGCAGCGGGCTACCTCAGGGTTGTTCATTCTCACCGCTTCTTTTTTATTTTTTGATAAAATGTATACAGGCACTGTTCTAAGGAAGTAGAAGTGAACCCTTTAATTAATTCAACTGCGGGCAAAGTCAAAGTAGCAAATCATAACATTCGAACTCTGAAAAGGTTCAAAATCAAATTTGCACCTCCTCCCACCAAACTATTACGCTTCCAATTTCAATTAGACAGATTGCAGCAGAACACATTTTCTTTTAGGGAATCCAATTAAACACAAAATGTATCAAGTTTAAAAAGTCCTTTTGTAGCTTTTTACCCTCGACTCGACATCGCATTCTGAATGAAATAGCTAGCTAGATTTTCAAATTAAACTTTTTCACACACCAAAACCAAATGGAGTTTGCAGATTCTCAACTTCATCACTTTCTAAAGAAAACTATCGCTTAGCACGCAACCATTCCTTATTCTGAATGCAGCATCGCAGGAACATCTACACGTAGCTTATACATATACTAGAATGAATAAGAAATAGGATGCGTAAATCTCTGAATGGAACCGAATCCGCATGTGCTTAATCCATTTCCATATTTATCTGCTGCCATTGTCAGGCCGAAGAAAGAAAAAGTAGAAAAAGCAGCAGCAGGCAGGAGCAACACTGATACAGTGTGATGCGACTTCGAGAGGTTCTTCTTCATTTGAAAGAAGAAGCAATCTTCTTTACGTTACGTGTTGTATGCAACATCCAAAACGGAAGCATTAAATTAAAGATACACAACCAATGGGTTGACCGTTTGGTGTGTTGTATCTAATTTACTATGAAGAAGTACATGTGCTTGGATGGATGCATATAGCTTAGTTATACCTAGGCTAGAGCGAGTGTATCTATATCTCTATAGCTGCCTCCTTGGTTAACCGAGATCTAAAAGCCAAAGACGAAGAAGAAGAAGAGTTCTCTCTCTCCTGCCTGCAACTGATGCAATAATACAATTTACCGTCCAAGATCCAAGTGGTGCTGCTAGGTTATTTATTACCAAAGGTGAATGTATAAAATTTGCCAATTGCGGCAGCCTAGTAGTTCAGTATTCTTCGATTCCGTTGGACTTGGAGTTCCCTGTCCTTCCGTCGTCGTTTTCATCTTCGTCTTCGTCGTCTCGTAGTTTTCAATTCCAGCTGCTGTTGCTTTAAATTGTGAAGTGTTTTGCATTTAAATCGTCGTTTAGGGTTGCTCTTTAATTTTCTTTGTTCGATATTCCTTCAGTTCGAGTCCAGCTCTCCAACTTCAACTTCATCTCCATAGCAGCCAGAAGGCTCTGGATGGCTCAGATGTCTTGAGAAAAAGAAAGAGGATCCATTTGGGAATAAAAACATCAAACATGTTAGAGTATTATTCGCTTTGCTCTCTGTGTGATAATCAAGATGATGCGAGGGGGTATAGTAGAATTGAGGAAGTGGGTGGCACGACATGTGATTAATTGAGGCTTTTGTTCGGGGGCTTTGCTTTTCTATATTGATGTGTTTATTGCTAAATCGTTTTGTTAACTAATGGTGATGTTTTTTTTTGTGTTTGGTCTTGTTTTTTTTTAACTTCTTTGTTTTTTGTATTTCTAGCTCGATGATGCTGCATTACAAGTATACAAGGATGGAGACTATGGAGCTTATCTTGATTTGGAATCCTCCTTAGCTGAACAAACGGAAGAGATTGAAGGGCTCAATACAAAGTAAGTTATAGTTGCAGTAGTGTTTTTTTATGTGATGACATTCCTTATTCCTAAAAGGCTGTTATGTTATAAATTTAAGACTGCGAAGGATGGGAGTTTATGCAAAAATTCAAGATTTGCATATTTTGAATTTGATATTTTTTTTCTCTGGTTGAATCAGCATTGCAATCAAAAGCGGATCTTCGAAAGAGTCGAAAGGGCAAGATTCTCCATCAATTTAAGGTTTTTTTGTATTTAAAAAAAATAGACAGGTTTTACATCTTCTGATAATAATACTTTTTTTAAATTATTATTTCGAGGTAGAATTATTAACATAGTTTTGTGATTTGCAAACAGTTTAATAAATGAATTTAATCTTATTTTTCTAGAATAAGATATTCCAGGCTCTGGGTTCTTAGCACCCCGTGTGGGATATTCACAAACAAAACATACCCCACCTGAAAGGTCATCAGGAATTGGTCAAAAAAGGTGAACTAGTTTCAGAAATTGGTTATCCGTAGATTTTTTTCGAATTTTTAAAGTTTTTTTTCAAGGTCGTACAGATCCTGAACTTCACTAAAGACCTTACAGATGGTTTACTTTTTTTGCGAATATCCCACAAATGAGGGATTTTTTTTCAAAAGGATTTTTGGGATTTAAAAAAAATATATTTAAATTCATTTATTTAATATTATAAAAAATAGTTTTTGAAAATGTTGATATGAAATTTTACCTGATTATGCTTCCGAGAATCGTTATGTGTAAGAAATTTGACTGAAATATATTAAGCCGTTAACGAAAAAATCCGAAGTTGAAAAAAACTTTTGAAAAATCGCTTACAGAATTTTTTTTCAAAATAGTTTTAGTCGTTTCAAAAAAAAATATCTTTTTCTTATACAGTTGTGTAGGTATGACAAGTAGCTACTGTTATTTTAAAAGAAGAAAAAGTTTCAATGTACCGAATAACCGAAACATTTTAAATACCATGATTGATGTAATGGCGCACTGGGGTTATGGCTTGACTCCTATCGTAGAGCTATGGCTTCGAGCCTCCGAAAAATACGTTAAAAAAAATCATATATACAATTAAGTATACATTACATACCTATAAAATTGTTTAAAAAATTGAAAATGCATAATCTTATTTTTAAACATGTATTAATTTAGATTTTAAAATTTAATTTAAAAAAATAAATAATTAAAACTTAATTGTTAAATGTTAAACTAAGGCCACATTTCTTCATATTTCATCAAGAAATTGTACATATTTCTATCTTCTAGAATTTTTTTAATTTCTATAAAATTTGCATCCAAATTCATTTATAATGTATAATTAAAAGTCTATGAGAGCTACCACTAGCAAAGATTTTTGGTAAAATAGATGCTCTTACCAAACCATTCCACAAAATAGAACACAAAAAAAAATGTTTGTCAAAATCATTAAAGCAGTTTTCGATTGACATTATATTTAACCAACTGGATGTATAGGGGAATTACACTAAAACTTAAAGTCTTCTTTATTATCACATTAAAAATACCCCAAAGGATGACGGAATTCAAAAAAACAATAACTCTATTTATAACTGAATTTTACTGGATTTGTTTATAACCAGTACCAGTCCATTTAATTTAATTCAACTAAGCCAGCTTTGATATGAAAGTATAATAAAGAGAGAACGGAATTATTTACTTAAATATATTTAAACCTGTTGCATTAATATTATTATTTTTCTTTCAAAGATAAAAAACACATAATTGAATTGAGTAATTTACCAAAATGTTAACAAGATGTTTAAAGCAACTTCATTAAAAAAAAAAAACACTATTACATTTTTAATTCGTATTAGGGGAGAGCGGGCCTTAACTTAAAGTGTAGAACAAACAATTTAAAACAACTGTTCCGGTTCCTTCAATAATATAATATACCTGCAGGGTGATTCCCATACGGTGTGACAAAAATCTAGAACTTCAGCTCTAGACACGAAAAAAAGGGGGGGGGCTATTTTACCTGTTAAAATGACTTAAAACAGGAATTTTTTTTCAAAAATAACGGTAAAACTTACAATGTCATGCTTTAACTTTTTGTAAAACCAGAAATCTTTTATTTTATTTTTAGATAAAATTGTTTAAGCAAACAGTTTTTGAAAAAAAGCAATTTTAAAACTTAAAATTTTGAAGAAAATAGAATAAAAGAATCATTTCAAACAATTTTTTTTTCTAAATTTTACCTTTTTCAGTACTATATTTGTTGTCAAAATTCAACGCTCGTATATATTTTTAGTCAAAAACAGGAAGGCTAATCCTAAAATGTCTTGTATACTTTTTGAGAAAATTGAAAAAAAAAACTAAATCTTATTTACTAACTACATATGTAGTGGAAATAGGATCATTAGAGCAACTTAAGCAACGGATAAGAGTCAAATTAAGAGAATTTTATTTTTGTTCCTTTCAATTTTCTAAAGAACTAAAAGGGATTTCAGCATCTGGTGTTAAGCATTGAATATTTAAAAACAAATTCAAACAAATTTTGAGTTACAAAAAAAATTCAAAAACTGTTCACTAAAACAACTTTATTCAAAAATAAAATAAAGATATCTGGCTTTATAAAAAGTATAGCATGGCATTGTGAGTTTTACCGTTGTTTTTTTTAATAATTTGCTTCCCTCGGTTAAACAGGAGAGAATAGACCCCCCTCCCATACGATTATTTTCTTGTCTCGACCCAACCTATACGCTCTAGCCTTACTTTCTTTTTTAATTATATTTTTACATCACCACAAATAAAAATAATATAAAAAAATAAAAGAAAAAGAGGGTGATTCGCATACGATGTGAATTGAGAAAGATATTTCATACCAATTTTTTTTTTTCAAAATTTGACATTTTGTTTTTATAACATGCTATTATTAATTTTTACTCAAATTGTAAGCACCAAATCCTTGTAAGTCTTCTTGTCTTTTAGAAAATTAAAATTTACGAAACCTTTGAATACAAGTACTAGATAACCCAAATTTAAACCGAATTGTGTAAGACAAAAACAGTAGGATAATAGTATCCATATATTGGTATTCTATTTCAAAATGTCCATATTTTAGTAGTAAAAATATAAAACTTTCCCTCGAACTAATTAACAATTGAAAATAATCCACATATGTACGTCGCCCAACACCGTCAGTAAACTTTACAAACATTATTAAAATTATTAAGAGTAAATTTTTTGTTTCCACGGCAATTTTATGGCAGTTATTCGGCAGTTTTTGGGCTTGTCAAAAATATATTTGTCTAATCTTTTCATGTTAACTTTGACAATGCAAAATTTAAAGAAATCATTGATTTAAAAACGTATTCTTCTAATTTAAATTCAAGATCATGTAATTCATTTTAGACAAAAATTTAATGTCTGAAACATATTGTCAAATTCTGGTATCGGAGGATTAATAGAAATTTTTCCTCATATATGGAAATCATAGGTTTATAGAGTTTTGCCATTTTTCACCATTTTTAATTAAACTTTTAAAAAAAAGTCTTCTTAAGGTACTTTCCATATTAAATCTTATTATTACAAACATATTTGTATACAGGCATTTGTTTGTCCTGTTTTTGAAAAAAATAAACCAAACTCTAGTCTCCCCTATATAATACCATACAATACCAACCAATAATGTCCGTTTCAGTTTTCACAAACTGCTAAATTGACGTCAATATATACTTTCCGGTTTATAACCATAACCATGCACTTTAATTTCAACAACAAAACAACGTTGTTTTCGGTATAGGTTTATAGTGAGAGGTGTATAGGTACACGTTTTTTTTTCACATTTAGTTTTAACACTGGTTTGCTATTATTTCGCAACAACAACAAAAAAAAATATAAACAAAATAAAACACGAAATTCATCTCGAAGCTTACGTACCGAAAGTGATACTCGAATTTCATCAGAAGATCTTTTTCAACTTGTATGAGCAACAATAATATACCTAACGAAACACAAAAAAAAACTGATGTAGAGCTGTGAAAAACTCTATCTCTATCTAAGTGCGGGTGTAGTAGATATCGTATCTAAACATTCTTTTTGTTGTTGTGGCTAAAATGTGCGCTTCCACAACCTACTTAATTTATTCATCTTTTAAATTTTTGCAAACATTGTGTAGAGATACTTTCAAAAAAAAAAAAGAAGATACATTTGACGTGTTGCATGAAGATATCATGTTTCCATCAGCTGACAGTTGGCTTAGAGCGCTTGAAATGTCACATAAATGTCATAAAACTATCATAAGAAACCAAAGTGATTAATTTAAGTAAACTTTTTAAAAGAAAAGAGTGGCGCCTTATGCATAGAAATTCACTATGAATAATATAATTTATGTTTATTTTATTTAAGATGAGAGTTCGCTGAACTTGGAACAATGGTCTTGAAAGTTTCAAATCAACCCCATAGGGTATACAATATTTATTATTGATTTTCAATTATTTTTCTATAAAACTTGATAATATATCGGCCAATTATGTGTGTAAACAAAACAAAAGATACAACAAATAATAATAATCTGACTCCGCTGCGCCAGTCATCACTTTGTTCTACTTTTCTTGTTTCTATATTTTTCACGGTTACTGGTTCCATGGACTTTGTGTCAAATTTTAATTTATTCAAAAGAGAAAAACAAAAATAAAAAAAAAAGAAATATGAATACTGTACATATGGCAATGATGTATGTTAATCGGTCATTTTAACGGTTTTAAGTTGTAAATATACTCTTTTGAATAAGGCAGATATTATTATAAGTTAGCGCATATTTTTCCACATCAATGCGTTTTCTTTTTTAAAGTTTTTTTTTTTTGACGGATTTTGTTTTAGTTTACAAGTTTGCAGGAATGTTAAGCCTTTTTGACAGCTTTTAGTGTTGACAGTCGTAATGGGTTTTGCTTGTCTACATTTCTTTTGTTTTTTTTTTTTTAAGAGTGGCATAAGTAACGAGATATAATGTACCTACTGGCGGTACATAGTCGGACTTTTTGGAAAAAAAACATGGCTGTTTTGCATGTTTAATTTGTAGGTATATTTTACGACCATTAAACTTTGCAAGGTCGTACGTCTTATGAAGAGCAGGGAAAATGAGTGTTTATCTATCTCCTTGTTTGACTTTGGCTGATTTATATTTTCATCTTCATTTACTTAAGGTCTCAATCAAATGTTCCCCAAGAATTGTCAATAAATCAAATTCGGTAATTCGGTAATTACGGTAATCTACAAGATTTAGACAATCCTTGATTATTCGCCCATTAGAATATTTGGAATACAGTACTTAAACTTGAATAATTATTTAGAAAAATTGAAAATATTTTTGTAACTTAAGGAAAACAAGGGTGTACTCAAATGATTTCTCTGGGCTTATATGAGTTCTAAGAAGTATTTATTGTAGAAAAATAGTTTCCAGCGAACAGAATGGTTTTCGGACTTCTTTGGAAAGGCCTTGAACCTTAGTTTAAATAAATAAAATATTTTTTTTTGAAATTGGTATTGAAAAAAACACTGAATGTATTGAAAAAGCATTACAGTGGTGGTCCAGTATAGCGAATGATAATATAATGTCCAAAGTGCATTCGTTATATCGAAAATTCTTTATATCGAATACTTTTTTTCTAACAAATCTTTAGAAAAATAGAAATTAAAACTGGTATTTTGCAAATCCGTGACAATTTTGTGCATAGCCAACGAAGATTTGAGCATCTATTTAAATAAACGATGCCGGATAAGTTGGACATAACAAAACAAACGAAAAAAAAAACATTTTACTTAAGGAAAATTGTGTATGAATCTTCCAATATTATCATAAAGATACAAAAATATTAACACATTTACAGTCAAGAGTTGCTTTACATAACTATTTGTTTTGTCTATTTGTTGTAAAATTTATTGTTTGTAGAGTTTTGTTTTTTTTTTTTTTTCATTTTCTGAAATTCGTTATTTTTGTTCGTTATATAGAATTCCTAAGACGCTGTTTAGATTGGGAATATTGAGTCCGATATCACGGCATTTTGTAGGCAAGAGAAGTGTGGGGTGAGGGATTTCGTGATGCACGAAGAAAACATAATAAACCGGACTCAGTCATGAGTGTAATTTGTTGTTGTTTCAATGTGCGAAATGTTGAAATTATTGTTGTTCCAATGTATTTTGAGGCACCTCAAAGTTTCTAATGCAAACGCGATGAGACTTACCAATCCGTACTCAATTTCTCCAATCTATACAGGCTCTAATGGACTTGAAAAAAAGTGTTCGTAATATCGATCATTCGTTATATCGGCATTCGTTATACTGGACCACCACTGTATAAGCTTCCAAATTCTACGGAAATTGTACAAAATTAAGACTTGACATACCGAGGCAAAACTTAAGCATATATCTACGTTATTATTATGAGATATGGTGTTCCTATATGTAGATATTACTTCTCTCAGTAAACGAGGAAGGCTAAGTTTCAACGTGTTGTTGCTACAGATACTTGGAGGAGTAATTTCTTTTAGAGATGCAATTTATAGGTACTTGAACATATTATTGTCTTGCCTGAAGTTCTTCTTTCCTTCATCAGTATCATATTTGCGCAGTATTTATGCCAAACAGAGAGGTCACAAATGCATTGTCATCACTATTCCTAGAGAATTCAATGCTGAAGGAGGAATTTATTGCTTTCCAGTGGTTTTGCGGAGTTTTTAATACTTTTATTTATTTATGGACTAATATTATAGATGGGTAACTACTTATTCTTTCCGACCTCTTTTGTATCACCTACCCCAAACCCCTCCCCCTCACATCAGAAAAGGTTTTGATGGCGGCCATTTTTAAGCAAACGATAATAAAAGAATTCTTTTTTTTCTTCTTTATTTTCTTTGTTGAAAGGAATTCGACATTACTCAAACTTACCGCCGTTTACCCTACTTTACAGTGACATTTCTTATTTATCCACATCTTAATAAAATTTAGCTGTAGAGGTACTTATGTCCAAAATCTAATCGCTGTGTTTCGACTTTTGACTTTATAGTCTTTGATGTTTTGACGCGTATATGTTAAGGGAAAAGGCTTGAGGTTTATCATACAAAATCCCATGCAATCCTCTTGTGGCTCGCCTACGTGCATTCCAATGCAAACTGTCATAATTATTGCGGTTGCTATCTTTTCCTTGAGCTCATCAAAACCAAAAACGTCAACTTCCTATAGTGAATGAGCTCATACTCATATAATATATATCTGCAATTGTGCTTGAATGTCCCTGCGGGCATATTTTTGCACACAAATCTGATTTCCAGATTATCTCTTAAACAAAATGACTATGGTAATAATTGTAATCTGTTTATTGTTGGCACATCGCAACAGAATACAAATTGTCTTTGTGTTGTCCTGCGCGCAGATAGTTTTGCAAGTCCAAAATCAGACATTTCATACTGCGTCGGTCGTCGTCGTCGCGCTGAGTGAGTAATTCTTGTCATCACTCTGTGGAGAACTTTTGTAACCCTGCGTTGTCAATTATTGTTTGCATATGCAAATTAGTTACGTGATATTATATTAAACCAAAACATTTAAACCAGACACACCATTTTATGCTTTGTCTTAAAGGCGGTGGTGATTTCGGTACTTACCGACCGCCCGGGTGTTCATTTTGTCTAGATGTATGTACATATCCGTTGAGTCATTCGTAGGTTTTGTTTCAGGAATTTTTAAGGTTTGGTATTTCAAATAGTTTCAGGAAGAGTTGGGTTATCATTATGGATTTTATAAAGAAAACAAAAAAAGGAGCAAAAATTATTTCTGAAGAATGAATGCAAATTTTGAGCTTTGGAACACGATTTTTATAGAAAAACTACATTAAATACATATTTAGAATTAAATTTTAAACCATCTTGGGTCTGTTTGACCACCAAATAGTATACTTACCATCATCTTTAAGTCCATTTTTTAATTTTTTATTTATTAATTTTTAAATTAAAAAAAAACCACTTCTTCGTTTTTGCTCTATTCTCTGCCACATGTTCGCGAGCATTAGGCCATAGTAGAATAAAAGGGTAGGCAACCTAACCTACATGAGAAATCCTTCCTGCTTCGATGCGCGGTTTTTATAAAGTGGGGGTGTTGAAACATTTTCAGACTTCGAGCTTCGACTCCGGGAATAATACTCACTTGACTTAGTGTAAACAAAGACATTTTAATTTTATTCCGTCAGACGAAAACGATGGCTTCTTTAATGCTCTAACGCGTTGATGTTTCTATTTATGCAACACATATTATTGTACCCCACAAGCATTTTGTTACTGTCGGTACACAACTGATGTACGAAATTGCGAAATAGTATTCATTCACCCCTTTATGGGTAGTTGCTATACTCTGTAAGTGGAAACCTTTTATTGTTGTTTTAGTTGAAAAAAAAATTTAAAAAAAAATTCTAATTGATTGTCAGTTTGAGCTCATGTACAAGAAATTTGATACTCATATAAAATGTTTTTACCTACCTACTTTTTGTGACGCATTTAAGTGCAATAAAAATATGAGATAAGATAAGATAAAGCATTTTTCTATCTACACAAATTAAAAAAAAAAAAAACAGAGATATGTACATACATACATAAAATAGCTATGAAAATTGAAGACAAAAAAGTTCAATGGTTCTTAACTGGGAATTAATTGTGCTTCATGATTTTGATGAACTTAAAAAAAATAAGAAAATTTCTTATAAGTTCTCACCTAACTAACATTTTATTTTCATAAATCGGGTTTCCTGCATTAAAGGGCTTCCTTGAGAAATGAATTTACCAACGTACGTTATGCCTGCAAAACAATACTAAATGATGCCTGGCTGGCAAGACCTAAAGTCTATTAATAAAGGCATATCACCCCAGACGGTTAAGAGATATGTACATACATACATAAAATAGCTATGAAAATTGAAGATAAAATAGTTCAGAGGTTCTTAACTGGGAATTAATTGTGCTTCATGATTTTGATGAACTTAAAAAAAATAAGAAAATTTCTTATAAGTTCTCACCTAACTGACATTTTATTTTCATAAATCGGGTTTCCTGCATTAAAGGGTTCCCTTGAGAAATGAATTTACCAACGTACGTTATACCTGCAAAACAATACTAAAAGATGCCTGGCTGGCAAGACCTAAAGTCTATTAAAGGCATATCACCCCAGACGGAATATACAAAAAATAATGCTGAAATGCAAAGAATTAGAAAAGGTTTTTACTATTTAAATCGTTACAGGAGTTTGCAAAAAGTTTATACAACACTTTTTGACCACACCTAGCTCTATTGCGTTGGCTGCCATTTTGAATTTAAGAACCGGATTAAATATACAGTAAAAATGTATATTTTTATAAAATTCTCAACGCAAAAAAACCACATTGATATCAAAATTCCTCAAACATGGGTAAAATATTTTTGTATAACCTAAGAAAAATTCGACAACATTAAAAATCACACTGATTTATTAAAAATAATTTCCTAAACCTCTACTTATCCGTTTTCGACTTTTAAATGTTTATATCTGGATTCCTTGATTTTTCTGAAATTTGTGTGTATAAATCTTCAATTTTTTTAGACATATTTACAAATTCTATCGATTCCAAAACAAAATATTATTTTTTTTTATCTACGCCTTCTCCCTTCTCTAAGCAAAAACCAATTTCACTAGATAAATCAAGATGGCGGAAACCCTACAAGGGGTTAATGGTCGAAAACTTGGATTTCTATAAAGTCGGAATTGGAACCACACAAATGTCTGTATTGTTGAGTGGCCTGTTGTTTCGCCGACAAATCAAGAGTCCTGTTTTGCAAATTGTCAGTTTTTTTTTTAAATTATTTAATTACATTATCTCTTTCCACGAGCACTGTATTCTCTTTTCCGCATACCAAAATGGCATTTCTGCAACACAGCTTGGTATGGCGCAATCGGAACAAGATGGATTCTGACACAACATCCCACTCGGGACATATCTGGGTCCGGCCGGCTTAAGGTACCTACACTTTCGATGCCAAACATAAAATGTCTTCCCAATATCCGTATTAAATTCCCATACCAGAGTCATGACTAAATTTACTAGAATATATTGGGGTGTATTCATCGTCATTTTTAAACAGTTGCTAAGTTAAACATGAGTTTAACTGTATTTTCTATGACAACTTTTGATTGCTATGGGTTACCCTTTTAATATTTGAAGTTGAATAATTTAATAAACTTTTATTTAAATCAACATAGAAGGTCATTCGGTTAAATACAGAAGCGGGGCAAGGCAATTGGCGTTTTTCTTTTTTAAGTCAGAGCAGATCACGGAACTGTCAAAAAAACGTTCTATGTTTTTTTTTAGCTCAGACATATCAGAGCCAGTAGATCTTAAAATATACAAAAACTTTTTATTTCATTTCATAAAACTATATTTTTTTAATTTATTTGTGGTTTTCTTTGAGAAATTTTAATTTTGCTACCGACTTTACGAGAACTTATTTCCCAGTTTTGGAGGAAAGCATTTCAATTTGGAAAAAAGAGATGGTTTTAATATGTTTCCTTTTCTTAAAAAATTAGTATGTTTACCGCATTCCTCGAGGACGCAACGGTTGAAAGGCATAAATATTTAAATAAAACAAAGCTGAGAAATAATAGATTTAAGCCAGAAACTTGGAGTGGAATTCTTCAAGCAAAGGCGCTTTTCAAAAATAAAAATTGCTATGATCTGAAATTTGAGTAAAAAAAAACATGTACGATTTTAAAGAATAGAATGATCTCTATTAAAATGTGCATATATTTTGTAATTTAAATGACTGATGTAATAAATATTCCTTAACAAGATGTTTATTGTGATTTATCCAAGTTTAATTTTAAAAATATTAGGAGAGGCTTTTATTTTATTGAAGAAGGCATCTTTTTCGCAAGTGAGGCATTATTTTGCCCAAAGTGGTTGGCAACGCTGGCTTACAACTATCTTTTGCTTGGCCCAGCTTCTGTTACGCGGGGATTTCCATTTTTATTTGTTTCTGATATGTTATTTGCCGTCGATTCATTGGTTTTGCTACTGCTACCCTATATAATAATTAACTAATCATCAAACACATTAAGACTGCAACAGTACCTTGGTTTCTCGCATCTATAATAAGGAATTTGTCCATTTTCAAAATAAATTAATCCAAGAAAGTAGAAACACAACCAAGAAAAAATAGAACCAAACGAAAACAAAAATAATTGACATAAGTAATGTGTCAGTTTGATGTTTTTGAGCCGATAGCCGGTGGATGCATTCAGAGTGAACATCGTTGCGCATTTCAAATTTTGGATGGACGTTCTTAGAGATAACTATGGGTAGTGATCAAAATTCTTAAAAAAGGAGAAGATTCGTTTTGCTGCGCAGCAGATTTTCGTTTGGGACTAAGCGCATGTGTGTCTTTTTTCTATCGGAGTTAGTATAGAGCTTGCTCAACTAGCTTAGAATAACATGACCCAGCAAATCGAGCGAAACGCTGAGCGAAGCCAACTTCACACATAATTAAGAATACAAAATGGATTCCCTATGAAATGACAGTTCAGTGCTCAAATGCGTTTCATAATTAAATCTGAGGACTCTGATCATAATCTGCTCAGAGCTCTGATCTGATCGCTCAGTCTCTGCTCAGAGCCAAAAAAGAAAAAGGCCAATTAAGATGGTGTTTCTACCACCAAGTCTATCATCGTGTTTGAAAATAAGCACTTAAAACAGTGTTATAACTTATCAGTTAAAGCAAACCGTTTAAGCTTTTCCTGTGATTTCTCCAGAGCTTTTTGGTTGCTTTTTTAAGCATTTTGAGAGCAAATATATGAATAAACCAGTGGCTTCAGTCTCCCTCTCCTCTTTCCAGGATTTTTGATGTAAGAAGTAACATAGGCATATGTCTCTTGACAAATATGAAGATCCAAGCCCATTTGAAGGCAGCTTAACTTGTCTTACTATTTTTATTTAATACTAATAATTTTATTTTTCAAACTTTTTCTAGTTCTTTGCATAAAAAATGATTCTAGAAATAATTAGTTAAACCAAAACTGGTCCAACTGCAATTACAACCTAAACAAAATTATACAAATAATGGACAAACTTCTAAAAACTGCAGATAAAGCTTATACCAAAGCTCAAAAATTACTTTAAATTTAGTCAAGGGAAGGGTGGAGGGGGTAAAAAGGAATTTTAATTATTTTAAATATCTTTAAAACTGTTAGTTTTGTTTACAAAAATGTGGAGGAAACAATTGCTTCTTATGATATTCTCAACAAACATAGATTTTGAGAAAAACGTGTGCAATCATTACAATATTAGTTTTTGTGTTTTAAAAAAATAACAACCCTGAGTTTGCTAACAACTGATATACATAGTGAATGTACTTATAAATATTTGGCTTCTTATACACTACCGCCATAGAATATATAGCGAGTGTGAAGAATGAACAGAATATTACCAACACCGCTCCCTTGCGGAATACCATAGCATTCAATTCTTTGAATCTCAAATATTACCTTCTTTCTTTGAATCGGAATAGCTTTTTTTTAAAAAAGGATTCGAGAATGTACACAGTAGGTACACACCTATGTAGACTGTTTTTTCGAAAATGTTACAGTATATTAATTGTCATTATCGTCACATGTCATAAGCGTCACTTTTAGTAACTCGAATCAGGCTTTAGTATATGATAATTTGTGTCTTTTATTTTCTTTATTTTTATGTTACTGCATTCAGATTTTGTTTTAAATAAATATCATTGCTTAAGATTTTAGTCATATTCGTTACAGTTTAGAGATTTTTCCCCAAGAAAATAACATAGAATTGATTTTCCTTCTCGCAAAAGAAAATTGTTTAAAATAGAAACGGACATCTTTTTCGTTTGATAAAACGATAGTGCCCATTTGTGGACAAAATACAATGATTAAAATTTAATTTCGTGACGCAAAAGACATACATCAGAAAGAATAAAAGCTACAGAATAATTTTAATTTTAACAGAGAAAATATGGTGCTGTTTATTGAAATTAACATTAATAAAACATTGTTTAACTTTTTTTAAGTTTTAAGATTTGTGACGATAATGACACAATTTAAGGAGTTTTTATAATACTATATAAACTATAAATAAAACTTAATTTGTATACTAAAATTTATTTTATAATATCTATTAAAAACAAAAACTTTGTTCAAGTAAGTTAAAATTCATTGAACCGTCTACCGTAGCCTGATTAATTCGCCATATAAAAGTTCTTAAAAATTCTGCTCATAAATTTTCTATGAATTTATTTTTTTTTTAAATAGCTATACCTACAGCTATTAAAATAATTAATTTCAGATATCCAAATGGTTTCATTTTTAATTTACATTCTCATTTAAATTAAATTTTAATTAATTGCCTACAGTTTTCCGAACCGTTAAGAACCTTCAAGCCATTAACAAAAAAAAAAAAACAAAGCTTCATTAAATCACAACCTATAAGCGTACCTATATAGTATTTCTTTTTTACGATTTCCCACATCCAGACAGTCATCATATAATATTCTTTGTTAATTCTTTTTTTTTTGTATTATTTAATTTCTTATATTGTTTGTTTTTGTGTCTTTTCAGCCGTAAAAACTCATTGGTGGTTCGAACGCAGCTGAGTGTACGAGTTCACGCAATTATTGGTAAGTAATAACTTTGATCTATTGCGCAGATATACTCGTATTAAAGGAACCTTGCATATTTTTGTTCTTTTTTTTGTTTGTTTATAATTTTAACCATTTGGTTTGAGTCTTTTCTGTATGGTGTCTTTGATGGTGATTCAAACGTCAATCCAAGTTTTTGATTTCACAAATAATGTGAGGTTTTTTTTATTGCAATTTAATTGCACACAACGGGCTCAAAGCAGCCCAGTCAATAATCTGCCCTTGACATAAATTTGTTGGTTCCGACAAATGAGTCAGACAAAAATAGTCTTAAGAATTATATTTAGTCAGGACCGGTACTAACTTAGAGTTGAGATTGTGACAGTGCTTAGGAGCCAGCAAAAGGGTATCAAGGGCCCTCTGATTGCGGATCTATAAATTTCTACTCAGAGATGGTCCAATTTTGATTTCAAATTAGGGCCCCCATTTTTGTAATTCCACTTTTCCGTTTAAGCCTTCTACTTTTCCATTGAAAATTAAATATCCTTAGAAATGAAGAAGAACAGAGTGAAATTCATAAATTCACAATTTCATTCACACAAAATCAGACTTTAATTTCAAGATCCAAGTTTTATCTTGACGTTTCCTTATTTACCAAGTTTTAACTGTCATATTGACATTAACTTATATTATGTCTCCTAGAAAAATACATTCTCAAGGTTTTTTGAACTTACGCCTAGAGCTCATATTTTTTTGTCAGAATAGACAGACAGATACAAATGAATTTATATATTTAAATCTCGATCTGAATTAAAAGGCCCCATTTAAAGATATCGTAGGCATATCTACTTGAAACTGACATAAGGGTAATACGGTCCTGGATTTGGGATATTCAACTTTTATATATCGTCTTTCAAAGATGATGATAATCTTTTGACAAAAATTATTATATATTATTCCAAAATAGAAAGTTCAATGGCGCATGATAGACATGCGAATGACAGCGACCTCTTCCAACATCAGTTATACCTACCTGCACTACCGTTTAGCTTAGATAGAAATGCATTTTTCTTCGGCTTACCGCATTCTAGTGCAACACAAGCACAACAACACAGATCGTTCGCAGAGGAATAAACTTATAACAAAAGAACTTGAACTCTCCTATATACCTTACCTATACCTAACATTTTTAATACAACTTTCAAATGTATGCATCTTTTCTCTACCCAGAAACAGACAAAAGAGCGCTCGCTACCGGTCTTGATAGAGTCTTGATGGTAATCAAAAGACAAAGCACAAGCAAAACATGACTTCAACTTGGGTTACCATCACAAAAGATGAAGAAGCAAAAATTCAAGTCATCCAGTCCGCATAAGTATCTTGAATCTAGGAGGCAACAAAAAAAAAAAGTAATGATGCCACTTTAGTGACTATTAATAAAACGTTTATCCAGTCCATTTGGCCAAGCTGATTTGAGCATAAGGCAGTGTTTTGAGCCTCTGCGATGAGGCTGTGCTGTGAGCAAACGGGGCAGGGGTTAGGGGTATCGCAAATGAGACCCAATTTCAAGTGTCTGTTCATCGTTTCTATAGTATCTTCTATTCTAGCATATACATACATACATACGTATATACACTCGGGGGCTAATAGTAGGTATGTATATCTTTGAACATCATCGTCTGGGTTTGCTATTGTATAGTTCTACTCGTTGATTTGAGTAATGACCCGATTGAGCTATCATCTATAGTGAAACGCTTTAGAAACCCGACAGCGCATATGGAGATGGCAAAATGCGATTTGTAGCTAAACATGGTCAAGTTCAAGATAGACCGCAATCAACCTGCAATTGTTTAAAGAGTGCTGTGCATTGAAATTGGTTTGCCTTTAGAGATGTTTTTGGAAAACGAAAATTGGAATATATAGTACTATATAGTCCCTTGCGGAGACTTTATTTCTTCTTCGTCGTATTTTCGAGATGTGTTGTTATTTTCTCATCGCATGGATGCAATCTGGGGAGTGTTTGTAATTGACATCAATGAACTTTAGACCTAAATTTTATTTCTGTGGATTGCGATCTGGGTAATTGTTAATTTGTAAAAGGAAAGTTTTTGATAAGAACTTTGAAATAAGTTTTGTACTTTGGTGTGTAATAATAAATAACCCTAACCAAGGTGATTACAATTTAGCAAAACTTAGATGACACTAAGGGTATAAGGTCAACTTTAAGGCTTAGAGCTCAAAAAAGAAATTTAGTTATCAGTATCGAGTTTTTTAGTGCTAAATTTCGGAGTTACACCCTAGTTAACTCCTGAAACACGTTTTACAGTCAATTCAGATCCCGAGTTAACTCAACGAATTTGTTTTAACTCTGAATTAACTGAATAGATATTTCTGACAGATGCGTGTAAACACACTGTTGAAATAGAGAGGGCGACACTATGGAACTCGCCTTTGCATAGTGCCGCATATAGCGCCGCGTCCTCTCTGTTTCGATAGTGCCCTACTTTTGCTTTAATTTGGATTCAATTAATTGGCAGGTTTAACTAAGGACCAGTTTTTCAGTACTGAGTTAACTAGCAGTTAAATCAAAGTTAGGTAACCCTGTAAAAAAAATTGAACCCGAGTTGAATCCGTGGTGTATTGTGGTGTTTTCCATTGGTGAATTCAGATTTCAATTTGGGAATTGATTTTTTCGTGGCGAATGGAACACGATTTCAAATTGATTGAAAAATAAATATCTGCAAAATTGATTTTAATTGCAAAAATGGTCAAAATCGGATTTTTGACAGATCCAAATAAACAATAAATTGATTAATTTCACCAATGGAAAGTCCTATTAAATTTAACTCCTAGTTGTCAAAAATCTATCGTAGTCGAAACGTGACACCATTAAAACCGATTTTTCGGTATCGATATCTAGATAGTGCCACTGTGGATATCGCTCTTTCCATACTGTCGTTACTCAATTCCGAAAGATTTTTGACACTCATCTGTCAGATATACCTATTCAGTTAATCGTTAAGTTAACTTTGGATCTGATTTGACTGAAAAACATGTTTCATACTGCGCGATCCCGCACTGACAATTTGGGCTTTACTATCTAGTTTAATGGTCGTTGCGAGTACCAGGTTCCCGCGTAAAGATATCTACAAAGCCACCTGGGTATCACCTGATGGAGTCACTCGTAACCAAATTGACCACGTGTTGATAGACCGTCGCCACTACTCGAACTTGATGACGGTACGAACGTACCGAGGTGCCAATATCGACTCGGATCACTATCTTGTTGGTATGGTTTTCCGAGGGCGGATTGCCTTGCGAAGACGTATTGCATCCGCCGATCAGGTTCGAATCAACACGGCTACTCTGCGCAATGAAAACACCAGTAACACCTTTGGTAATGCGTTAGGACTCGCCCTAGAACTGGGTAGAGTAAGTCCTGGAGCCAGTATGCTGGGCGTAGATGAGAAGTGGACACGCCTTAAGAATACTGTCATTAGTACTGCCAACTCCATCTTAGGCAGCAGTCGTAGAAATCGGAACGACTGGTTTGATGATGAATGCAAGCTAGCGACTGAACGTAAGAATGTTGCGTACCGAGCAATGCAACAATCTCATAGAACGCGGGCACGCGAAGACGAATATAAAGAGCTCAGAAAAATTGAAAAACGGCTTCACAGACAGAAAAAATCAGCCTGGGAGAAGAACATAATCTGTGAAATAGAGAAAAGCCGAGAGCGAGGTCCGCACCAGGCGCGGAAGTTCTACCAATCCGTCCGAAACATGACGCAGTACACACCACGCTGCACATACTGCAAGGACGGAGAGGGAAATCTGATCACCGATCCTCAAAGCATACTGGAGCGATGGGAAGTGTACTTCAATGAATTGCTAAATGGTCAGCTCACTGCAGAAGTGGAGGCTCCACTACTTCAAGAAGAGTACCCTATGTTGCCGCCACCAAGCATAGAAGAGGTTGAGAAGGCTATAGGCCGGCTAAAGAAAAACAAAGCCCCGGGAGCCGATGGTATACCAGCCGAACTATTTCAACACGGTGGGCCAGCTTTACGTCAAGCAATTCATGAGATTATAGTGCACGTGTGGGAGCATGAAGAAATTCCAGAAGACTGGCGAAAAGGTATCATTTGCCCCATACATAAGAAGGGAGATGTCACAACGTGCAGCAATTATAGAGGTATCACGTTGTTGAGTACCGCCTATAAGATACTCTCCTCTATCCTACAAGACCGGATAACCCCATACGCTAAAACCATCATCGGACAATATCAGTGTGGTTTCATTCCAGGCAAATCAACAACTGATCAGATCTTTACCCTTAGGCAGGCGATGGAAAAATGTCTAGAATTTAACATCCCAACATACCACCTGTTTATAGACTTTAAGGCCGCCTACGATAGCATAGCCAGGGTAGAACTTTACAAAGCCATGAGAGAATTCGGCATCCCAAATAAATTGACACGACTATGTAGGTTGACCATGACCAACGTAACAAGCCAAGTAAAAATAGCCGGATTGCTATCCAAACCAATCAACATCTATAATGGACTCCGACAAGGGGATGGTTTGGCCTGCCTCCTCTTCAACCTGGCGTTGGAGAAAGCAATCCGTGACTCTGGCACGGCAACAAGAGGGACCATCGTCAACAGGTCCAGCCAGATACTGGCTTACGCAGACGACATCGACATCATCGGAAGAACTGAGCAAGCTGTACATGATTCCTTCATCCAGATCGAGCAGGCGGCACAAAATCTGGGGCTGCACATTAGTGAAGGTAAAACAAAGTACATGGTGGCGTCGAATGCGAGAGGAACAGTTGGTCAAACAATCAAGGTAGCGGAGCACGAATTTGAAGTGGTGCAATCCTTTAAATACCTTGGGTCAATAGTAGCAGCCGATAACAATATAGAAGAAGAAATACGCGGGCGGCTTCTCAAATCCAACAGAGCCTACTATAGTCTGTCAAAGCTCTTCAAAACCAGAAATCTCACCATAACTTCAAAACTGCTGCTGTACAGGACCATGGTCCTGCCAGTACTCACATATGGATCCGAGACTTGGGTGCTTAGCAAAAGGCACTCCGACCTCTTAGCCGCGTTCGAGAGAAAAGTCTTAAGGAGAATTGTTGGCCCCATATGTGAGGAAGGACGATTCCGGAGACGGTACAATCATGAATTGTACGCAATTTACCTTGAAGCAGATATCGTGACAAAAATTAAGCTCGGTAGACTCCGGTGGGCAGGGCACCTAGCTCGCATGAGCGAAGAGGAACCTGCTCGGAAAGTTCTTTGTGGTACATTCTATGGTAGACGACAGCGTGGTAGACCATGCTTGCGCTGGAGAGATGGCGTAGACCAGGACGCCCGGAGCCTTGGGGTGCGCAACTGGATCGCAACTGGATGGCGGCGGCTCGAGACCGGGATGGGTGGAGAGACTTGTTGAAGGAGGCCAGGACCGGACCCCGGTTGTCGAGCCGACGATGATGATGATGATCTAGTTTAATTCAGACTTAACTCAGCACTGAAAAACTGGCCCTAAGACTAAGGTGTTTTTAGCTGTAAATTTATTAAATCTGAAACAAAACATGAAATCAAAATAGTTCTGAATTAATTTCGATACCTTCACACTGAAATAACGAACACACAACATACAACTTCACTAACCTCTCGTTATTATTATTTATTTATTTAATTTTTATTTTTGTTTCCAGAAAAACTCCACTCATCCGAAGGAAGTGAACTCCGGCGGGCATTGTTCTCATTGAAGCAAGTCTTCCAAGAGGACAAAGATCTAGTGCATGCGTTTGTAGCTTTAGGCGGTCTTAACTGTTTGGTTCGCGTTGGCAATGGAGCTGATCAAAATTACCAGAATTATATATTACGCGCCCTTGGCCAGGTAAGTTGAAGACGAAGAAGAAGAAGGAGCACGATCCCATATAAACATCAAAAACAGACAGAACACAGTGTGTTCCAAATACATAGACTCTGCTAACTATTTTTAATCAATCATTTTATCCATTCCAAGACCAATTGAAGCAGTAAACTATTTTCATTTTAAAATAGTTTGCAACTGATTTAAACGATTTTAAGTATTTTTTTTTTTTTTGAACATGTTTCTTTCGATTCTAGGTTATGTTGTACGTTGACGGAATGAATGGTGTCATGAAACATGAACCAACCATGAAATGGTTGTATTCGTTAATAGCCTCTAAATATAGGTTGGTGGTGAAGACCGCGCTAAAATTACTGCTGGTGTTCGTCGAATATGTTGAGACCAATTGTTATCTCCTGGTGAATGCTATACATGCTGTTGATTGTGCTCAGGGCAACTTACCATGGTCCAATATTATGAAGTAAGTTTGTATGAATTTGAATGGAGATTTTATCAGATGGTAAAAATCTTAATAAAAGTTTGAGTAATTTTATAATACTTTATTGCATATTTTAAGGAATGATTTAAATTAGTTTATTTATACATTTCTATTTTATATATACTCAAGGCTTCTCAAGGACTATGATAATGCTGATACGGAATTATTAATCTACGCTACTTCTCTGATCAATAAGACCTTAGCTGGGCTAAATGATCAAGATAGTTTCTACGATGAAAGTGATCTCTTGGAACAGCAAGGTATGGAAGGTGTCATTCAACGTTATATGTCAAGACCTGGAACTGATTTAGATCTCCTTGATCAGCTTCAACTTTACGAAGCTGTTCTTAAGTAATATTTTTTTTTAAATTAACATAAAAATAGAAGCATTCCTTAATAAACAATTTATCATATAATAGATTTGAAGATGGTGAGGCTGATGGAATTCGATTACCTGATAATTCTCTAAGGAAAACTATGAGATATCGTCCTAGTACTGATGCGACCGAAAGAAGAAAATCACGCCGCCATAGTACAGGAACTAGTCCATCTGTAAACAAAGTCATACAATCACCAAAGAGATTTACAACAACGACACATGGTATATTGGATGAAGATAGTTCAAGTTCCAATAACTCGCATGAATATGCAAATGGTTATTTGAAAGGTATAGATAAATATTAAGATTTAAGGGGTTGAATAGCTTTTAATAAATCAGACAGAAAACTTTCCCTTAAGTTTGGTTAAAAGTTCAAGTTTTCAAATAGAAAATATCTTCGTTCAGATAAAAAGTCATTATTTTCATAAATCTACAACGAAAAAAATGCCTAAATCTAAGCTTTTGGTATAAATTTCTTGTATCTTTCATGAATTAAAGTAGGAAAGTGACTCTAGACATGCCAATTACATCAGTTTTGGTTTATAAAAATACTGTTTATGCGGTTCTGCTGGTGAAGGGCCCTCCGCCGGTGGGCATACTTTGGGCACAGTCACGCGAAGCGCGTTAAGACACGACAACATTTTTAATGTTGATAAATTGTTATAAATTGACATTTTTCTAGTACTTTTTTTTGTCCTTAAAGTATACCTGAAATCCTTCAAACACTCCTTGAGGCTTAAAATAAAAGCCGGATCAGTCCAACTATTTGTAGGCAACTATTATAAGGCGTCTTTAGTGTGTTTTGACTTCTAAAAATCGATGTATTGTTGTTTCATACATAAATATGTAAATGTATACTGGTCCAAAATAAAATCTTTTGACTGCTTTCAGTCATAATTCGCAGTGAAACTTTTATTATTAAAAATCATCTGTCTACTCTACCGGAAGCTTGTTAGACTTCTTCCATAAGTCAAGTGTATTTAAAATTGGACTTTTGCCAAAAAATCCATGTACCTAAGCTAAAATGAACTCAACAAAATTTGTTTGTTAAAATTTAGGCTGTCAATAGCCACGTGAAACCGACAGAATGAAACGCCAATTTTGTAGTCCAAAGGCCATTAAAAGTTATTTTCCATCCATAAGTCAAGATATCACCGACAATTTATACTACTTTATGTTAAAATACTGATATGTCAAAATATTTAAAAAGAAATCAGTTTTTCACGACTTGCAACTGAAATTTGTTGGTTTCAGAAGCTGATGAATGAGTATTAAATTCTGCGTCTAATGCATCTGTGTTTGACAGAAAAACATGGCTTAAATTGTTTCAGCGTGGGCATTGGGAAATGAGGAAGAGGATAAAAGGAAATATCGATGGACATTTGTACCGAATGCCCTATGAGTCATAATGGAAAGGAAACAATGAGCTAGACAAAACATTCCACATTCGTGTTGTACGTCTAAAGAGAGAATCTCTATACTTGACTGATATACGCCCGAAGTCAGGGTCAAGGGTAAATTGATGCGCATTCCTAGTGAGACGAGTATTACGGGCAAACTGTTTTAAGGGAGGAATGCAACTGGCTACTTCATTTGAACACTATTTATAAAAAAAAAGCGATAATAGAAAGAAAGACTAGAAACATGGCGACATTGTCCAAGAGAATCGATTGAATCTACAATGTTGCTATCTCCTATTAGTTTCAACTCACGGTTTTGAATTCGGTCTAGGAATTGTATTGATTTAAAATTGTACTAAAAGGAATTAATATCCACTAATTTGTTCATTCAGCTTCTGTGATTGCTGTGGCGAAGTCGTTAAGTTCATATAAATTATGTCAATAATTGGTGGGAACAAGATTTATTTGATCTAATATTATTCTTAGAAATCTAAGTACATAATGTAAGTAGTTATTTGTATTGTAGTATGTTTCTGAAAATTGCAAACATTAGCATTCTCATTTCAATCTTCCTAACCTGAATTTATATGATGATGAAATACCTAAGTCGAATGACTAAGGGCCATTTTTACATATACCACGCGAACTCTTAGCTGGCACCAGGAATTTGCTTAGTTTTGCGAATGCCACGCCAGACGCCACTCGCCAGCAATCTCTTTAAATTTGTCACAAACAGAAGTCAATCGATCCTGTATTGTGGACAGGACTACAAACTAAAAACCGCCTTACAACAATTAACCCATGTAGAGAAGATTTTTAAACGCAATCATCTTCATATTGGTGTAAAAAATATTGTCTAAAAAGGCCATTGGGAAATCATGTGCGCAGAAAAATTTCTTCAACCATCATACAAAATGGAGGTTCTTGCTCTGACAAAACTTTTTGTGTACACAATGTTCTGAATCTGATTGATAGTCAGTAGGTTTGTTCGTTGAGCCCTGAAGTCACCCTGGGGTCGCCCCAAAGCGTTTTTTGAAAAACCTGAAGTCACCCTGCTGAAAAAATTCTGTGTTTTTTGAGACCTGAGGTCGCCCTGAACTCGCTCTGAAGTAGAACTAGGTATTTTGCTGTGGCGAGTTGAGGTAAAGCAAAAACTGCCAAAGTGACATGAGTTGTTATGCATATGTTTTGTTGTGGATTTACGTGCTTCAGGTTATTGTTTATTTTTGGAAAACAAATCTAAAAAATATACAAATTTAATTTAATGCTAATAAATAGCAATATAAAATGGAAACTGTAGAAGTTGTTTTTATTCATTTTTAAGACATATTTGAAACAAATTTTAAGTTTTATTTATCTAAGCACAGAACTTTTTTTTCTTGCTTTAAATGACAACAGCCCTTGAGCGTTTTTTGAGAACCGAAAAACCCAGTTTTTTTTTGACAATTCTTGGGGTTGTCAAGAAAACCTGGGTCAACCCTGGGTAAAGTCCAACGAACGAAGCTAGTGATGACCTATTCAGAAGAGATGTGCGTTAAGTTAAAACCTCCATTTTGGATTTTAAGTATGAGGAGGTATTTGTTTCATTGCGATACCCCAACAAGTCAGATATAACATGTTAGCCATGTTCAGTATAGGTGTCATAAACGCGAGATTGCACAAAACAACACATCTTAAGAAAATAGAAATTTAAAAATAAAATTTCATTCGTAAAAAAATCAGTTAGTTTTAACAGTTACCTATACGTTCCCTTTGTTAAAAATGATATGGCACTTTCCTATTGAACCCTTTTTATATTTCCGATCTTCTAAAAAATGTTAAACTGATTTTGATCATTTTGCAGATGCTTCTAGAAAGTAAAAATATGTTAACTAAAATGTTCAATAATGATGTTGGATTTAAAATTTTTGTTTTGAAAACTCAATATGTATGCGTGTTCGCAAACGACTCGGTACATTTTCAATACCAAGATATGTTTTATAACATTACATATCTAGAAGATTTCTCTTAACCAAGAATAACGGTACCTACCCACAAACCAAATGATTAGAAATCTTTTTTTTCTCGGAAACGACTCCTACGATTTTGATAATAAAAATTGAAAAAAATAATGCATTGGAACTTTAAGTCAGGGTTTTTTAGTTTCATGACTCTATATACCGAAGTCTTTTTTTGGAGACTGTAGGTGTTATGAGACTAAAAAGCAAATTTAGTCTCTTGGGTCTTGAATCATATCTTACAATCTAACGAAAGCCAAAAAGGAAGAATTGTTTATAACTGGAAAAAATACGGGTTGGGTATGACCTACCATAGTATGTACAAGTGAAGTTTCAGTTCTAATACCTCGTAACCCACATTTATCAACAGTACTAATTACATTTTAAGAATGATAATGATAAGGTTTTTGACTTATGTACCTAGTTATTCACAACCGCCACTGATATTTGCTCACTAAACCACCTTTCACCTATGACTATCAACCTTACCAATTCTTTTCTTCTAGACAATCGCCTTGAACCAAGTATCACGCCCGGTTTTCGTCGCCGACGTGAACGTGTCGAACGACAAAAGAGCTTCCTTCAAGAACAACAGGAAGCTGCAGCTAATGGTATTCTGTCTGTTTTCGCGAAACGTGATGAATTGGGTAAGTAAATTTAACCATTTGCAAAACGCCCTCTTTGCCTTATCCTTAATTTCTTGTTTATCTGTGAAGTGCTGTTCATTTTTGTATACAAAAAATACATATATAAATAAAACTTTGTTTTTTAAATTTTAAACAAAAAAAACACGCTGCCATTAAGCTGTGATATAAAATAATAATAATTCTCATGCCTAAGCGATTTACAGCTTTTTAAAAAAAAAAAATTGGTTTTTATTTCTGTTTCCTTCTTTTTTCTAAAATAACTCATTTAAAAACATGCCTGTGCAGGACAAATAGTAACCGCCATGCCAGTTCATTTGAAACAAAACAGCGATAGCCCTCCAGACTCACTTGTTCTAACAAATAATAATGATGCCAATAATTGTAGTAACAATGCCACTAACAATAGTCTCAATGCCAACAATACCACCAATATCAACAACAACAACAACACCTACAACACATTCAACAACAACAACAACGGCTTAGAATATTGTAGTCCCTCAAAGATTTTGTCGAGCAATGGCTTCGAAAGAAGCCGTCAACAACTTCAACCTACATCCCCAGTGAATCTGTCAAATTGCAAACAAAATGGCTCCCCCGAATTCCTTAGCAAGAAGAACTTGTTGATGAAGAGTAATGCAACTGTGATTAACGGAATTATGAAGAACATAAATCGCAACGAAAGCGAAAACCGGGAAGCGATCTCGTACAGTAGTCACAAAAAGTTCGAAAGCGATGCCAATCGCTTAAACAATTACTACAGTCAGATGAGTACACCAAAGAGTCAGGCAGTGTTGTGTCAGAAGAACAACAATGCCATCGAGAGTATATCGAAGCCAACAAGAACCAATGTGATAACCGGAAACGAGTCGCCATATCATCGTTTGCGGGAGATGCATTCGCCATCTCCGGTGATGATGGATATGGGACTACCAGTGGTCCCCGAAGCTGAAGTGATGCCAGTTAAGGAGCCAGTTTTTGTGCCACCACCTCCTCCGCCGCCACCACCGCCAAGTTTTTGGTATGCTCCGTTGTCAGTTCCGCAATCACCAGTGACAGGCACAAGTTTGACGGAAATGATCGCCGGCAAGGTGACACCGACGACGACGATTGTGGATGAAGATGAGGAAGTTGCAGGTGAAGGTGAGTCTAGACGCTTATAATCCCAAATAACTCTTCCCATTTTTCACCAAAAACTTTCTCGCGGTTACTGTCTTCTATTCTATAAACACACTCATCTCATTTATGTCGACTTTATATGAGCTAACGCTTTCAGTTTTTTTTTTTTAACTATTAAAAAAGTCACCATTTAAAATAGGGTGTTCTCAATTACTCTATTTGAGTGGAATGCCCATCCAAGCTTGAGAGTACATAATCTGTTTTTTTGGTTTAGAATCTGACAACGAAGAAAAGAGACTCCTGCTTCATTTGAAAAGAGACCATACGGTAAAGGATTTGACAACAAAACTTAGCAATTTACCAATGAGTCCAACTCAGGAGGATAAACTACAAAATCGCATTGTCGGCGATATGACTGGACTGATTTCAAAAGCCAAAGAAGGACTTGCTAAGAGCAAGAGCAAAGGTGACATTTCAAGGTGAGTTAAAATTTTAATTAAACATAATAATTATGTATCTCTTTGAATCGATCAGGGCCTGCAAAATTAATTAAACATTCAAACCTCACGTTAATGGGAAAGACAATTAAGTAGTTCTATCTGTCTGTCTGGTGTGTACGAGGATAAATCCTATAATGAGAAGATACATTCTCTTGAACTGTTGCTTGAGGGCAAGAATTGATTTCGTATAAGAAAAAAATTTCAATGTTTTTATCAAACTTATCATTACGACGATAGAGAGAAGTACATTTCGGTCTGCCCATTTGTAAATACTTTCACTGTACAAAGATCTTGATAGATAGGATTGAGGGACTTGCTTGAAATTTGGTATAAAGAATGATTTTCTAGAGAAGAAATTAAATTTTTTGTATTAGCTCATCAGAACATCAGAAGGAAAATAAATAAGGATCTGAATACAAAGTTCTGAAAACACAATTATGAAACAATAGTTATGAAAGTCACAGTTATGAAATGGTGGTTGCAAATTTTCGTTTCCTGTCCTCAGGCCAAAATTGGTACTGGGCTTTTAAAATTGTCAGTCATTTTAAAATATAGACTTCGGAAAAATTGTAAAGGGTGTTTTTTTAGAGGTATACAACTTTAAGTTGGCAACACTGTTTTAACTATGGCTGCCATTTTGTCAGCTGTCAAGTGATTTATTTTTATTTACATTTATTTACATGAATAAACTAACGCCTGAACAACGCTTCCAAATTGTGCAAATTTATTTTGAAAATCAAGGTTCTGTTCGAAATACGTATCGCGCTAATTTTGTTTAGCGATGAAGCTAACTTTTGGTTGAATGGATTGGAGTGATGATAATCCTCAAGTGCATGTTGAGACACCGTTACATCGACAAAAACTGACTGTTTGGGGTGCTTTATGGTTTGGTAGAATAATTGGTCCGTACTTCCTTAAAAACGATGCTGGCCAGAACGTTACATAGTCAATGGTGACCGCTATAGAGCCATGATTACTGACTTTTTCGTTCATCAATTGAACAACCATTATGTGCAGGAGCTGTGGTTTCAACAAGACGGCGCAACATGTCACACAGCTCGTGCCACAATTGATTTATTGAAGGAAAGGTTTGGTAACCGCATAGTTTCACGTTACGGACCCGTGAATTGGCCTCCAAGATCGTATGATTTAACGCCGCTTGACTATTTTCTGTAAGGATATGTGAAGTCGCTTGTCTAGGCCGATAAGTCCGAAACGATTGACCACTTGGAGGACAACATTCGCCGCGTTATTGCCGATAAACGTCCACAAATGTTGGAAAATGTCATCGAAAATTGGACCTCCAGATTAGACTACGTCCGAGCCAGTCGTGGCGGTCATATGCCAGAAATCATATTTAAATTATAATGCCAGAAAATTATCTTTCGAATAAAGTAAACTTCATGTGAAAGTTCTATTTCAAAGTTCTATACCTCTAAAAAAAAACACCCTTTATAAAGCTTCCTTTTGATGAATAAGGATTTTTTGTGTATGATACAAGCGGTGCTTGTCCCCCAAATGCAGTTTTTATTAAGAATATCGCTGAATTTTTGTTACTTTCTTTCCATTCCTTTCATTCTAAAGTCAATGAAAAGCCTGTTTAGAAATCAATTTAAAAAGTTCTTTGTGGGTATTTAAACCTATAGGACTTATGACTCTGTGCCAAAATATACCTAAGCATTTGCCCACGTCAAAAATTCGTCCCAAATCATTTCATATCTGTGTCTTTCATACCTTATCTTGTCATAACTTTATCCTTCAGAATTTTTTCACTACGGTACATATTTATTGGAGGTGTGATTAACGATCCGAGGAACAATTAAATAGCTTGAGTCACGGAGCTTTTATGTGGTGTTTATATTGGAATTTTTATGCATAAGTGCTGTTTTCCCGATATATGTACATTATTATTTTTGTTTGTAGTCACTGAATTTTATGATCGAAGTTTCAAAATCTATCCTCGATAAGAGCTTGGCTTGGATCTAAGCTCGAATCGTTTATCACACTTTCAAAACAAAACCTACTCTTAGTCATCATCGAAAACACTCCATTTAGTCATTCAGATCTTTTATTTTCAAATCTTCGTTACAATTTAATGAAGATTCAAGGAGGTAACTTCTTTCAGGCACCGTAACATTTGACATGTAACAATCAAACAAAGCGAAAAACGGAATATCTCGAAAAAAAAGCTGATAGAGCAGTTCTGAGGTCAGATATAGGATTTCAGGGGATCAAAAACTTTCAAAAAATTCCAGGAAAAAAAGTATGTTGACCATAGTGTAATTTTTAACATACAACTTTACATTTTTACAGGTATATTCACAAATATAAATTCGATATTTTGTTTTATTTAGAACAATTCTTTGACCCTGTTTAAGCGTATGTAGGGGCATATTTCTGATAGCATTGCACATAACCTGCTTTGGCTGCATCTCCAGACATTCCCTTGCATTTATTCCATGCGTCCCATTTAGCTTTTCCTTTCAGATCGACTCCACCTGGTTTTGCAATATTACAATCTCCAACTGTGGCTTGCTTAAATAGCCCATAAAATTCCAAAAAGATATCATCGCTTGGCTTCTTAGTGAAGGATTTTGCTTTCTCACAGGCTGTTGCGAACTATAAGAGAAAATTAAACTTTAACACTTAACATCACGCAAAGGAAATCTTTTATTTCAATTTCTATTTATTATACTTACATCCATGGTATTTTAATTTGTTGCAATTTTTTTTGTTGAACCTTTGTACAAAATATAAAATTTTGTCAATACAATATATTTACAATATAAGTCAGAAAAGTATAACAGAAACATTATACTTACCACCTTGAGCACTAACGAAACGATAAGATCATAATTTGCAACAACTGCACTCTGTTATATAGCTAAAGATTATCTAGACTTCGATTAGAAATTATTATTTCTTATAAAAAAACATATGTAGATAAAGTAAGTTTATGAACGACAAATTAGGTTTTATTTAAAGTTTTTTTTTGTCAGTTATGATAACACAGAAAATAATCAGAAGTGGAAGACAAACTATTAAATTAATTTACTATGCCGTATAGTAATACTTCAGAACAGGTAGATACAAAACATTCAACTAACCTTACTTACCAATTAAAAAAAATTGAAATTAAAATCTGGGTTTTCCTTAGATTGTCAGATTAGAAGCTTTTAAGTTCTTAAACTACATTACATATAACGGGTGATTTTTTAAGAGGTTTAGAACTTTTTTTTAAAAAAAAACACAAAAAATTCGAAAAAATGAATGAAATATTTATTTGAATCGATAGTTTAAACCTTGCAATTTAATGTTTAAAGATAATTTCATGCGAATGTTGACCGCTGCGTCTCAAGTAGCCCATCCGCTGAGTCCAATTTTGGCATACTCTTTCACACATATCGGCCGGTATCTCACGAATGAATGCATGGATGTTGGCTTCAAGTGCGTCAATCGAAGCGGGCTTGTCCCTATAGACATTAGCATTGACATACCCCCACAAAAAATAATCTAATGGTGTCAAATCGCACGATCTAGGCGGCAAATTGACCGGCCCGAAACGTGAAATTAACTGTGCACCAAACTCGCCTCGCAATTGCGCCATTGTTTCGCGTGCTGTGTGGCATGTGGCACCGTCTTGTTGAAACCACATATCATGCAAGTCAAGAACTTCCATTTCGGGCAAAAAAAAGTTTGTTATCATCGCTCGGTAGCGTTCACCATTGACAGTAACGCTGCGATTCGCATCATCTTTGAAGAAATAGGCCCAATAATGCCGCCGGCCCATAAACCGCACCAAACAGTGGCTTTTTCGGGATGCATTGGTAGCTGTTGCAATGCTTCTGGCTGATCTTCACTCCAAATGCGGCAATATTGCTTATTTACGTACCCATTCAACCAAAAATGAGCCTCATCGCTGAACACAAGCAGCGCGCGATGAACATTTCGAACCGAGCACGAATTTTGATAGTAAAATTCAATAATTTGCAAGCGTTGTTCATTTGTAAGACGATCCATGGTTAAATTGCAAACCAAACTGAAGCTGTTTGACAGTGACACAAGGTACTAAACACACGTCAGCTGTCAAAACCAGTGTTGCCAAAACCAAACCAGCTTAAAAATCACCCGTTATTAATAGAAGGGAAAAAGTAAAGGTAAATTGTTGTTGTATGATGGTAATACAGCATTAAGCCTGCAAAGCAATCGTAAACTTAAAAAAATAAGCTTAAGGCTAAACAACAATAGTGTTATACTGTAGAATCGACAGGTTTTTTACCATCGATCGATATAACGGTTTATATTTTAAAAGGGCGAGACCTAAGACATACTTACTTATAACATTTTTAACAGTTTTTCGCTATTAAAAGTATGAAATATACGAAAGGCGATTCCATCGATTTGAAAGAAAAATATTTGCCATGCCTCAAGTATAACAAAGTATGGGCTGCATAAACAGTACCTTTTCTGTATTTGTTTCCATATTTTGTAAAGGGTCCGCCATCTAAGGTTTTTTTTAAACTAGTGCTTATTTCGTGAATATGGTAATACTTGCTCATGTCTGATTTGACAGATAATTAGTTTTATCCTTCCGCTGAACGAATATGGTTGTGTATACGCTTCGCTAAGTGGGCCTGCGATCGACTTAGAGAAGATGCCGATTTTGCCAAAAAAATCATCTTTTCAGATGAAGCTCATTTTGATCTTGGCGGGTAGTAAACAAGCAAAATTGTCGCATTTGGGACACAGAAAACCCGCACGCATACATTGAAAAGCCGATACACCCAAAACGAGTCACTGTTTGGTGCAGATTTTGGTCCAGAGGCATAATTGGGCCATTTTTCGAAAATCAGCAAGGAGTGGCCGTTACAGTCAATGGCGATCGTTATCGGGCCATGTTGAACGAATTTTTGTTCACAAAAATTGAAGAGGAGGATATTAGCAACATTTGGTTTCAACAGGACGGCCGGCGCTACGTGCCACACAGCCGAAGCTACTCGATGTTTTGCGCCATTTTAAAAAAAAAGAAGTTATTTGGCGGACCCTTTATTATATGTAAATCACTTTAAGTTGGGAAAAGCTGAATTTCGGCGGAGAGGTTTATATCTTATCATATCCTATTTTTAACATTTCCTAAAAAGTACCTTAAATTTACACCAGTGCTAAAGTTTTTGGACGAGACAATAGAAAAGCCAATTTATAACAGTTATATCATTTTATCGCCAATTAAATAAGTGCGCAGGTTCTAAACAGCTTCGCGCGACTTTAAAAAACCTCTAAGTGCCCGAAGTAAAGGTTGTTTTTTTAGAATTATAGAACTTTGAAATGGAATAAACCAAAGGTGTTTTTTTTAAATTGACATAACATTTACTTTATTTGAAAGATAATTGTCTCGCATTATAATTAAAATATGATTTCTGGCATATAACCGCCACGGCTGGCTCGGACGTAGTCTAATCTGGAGGTCCAATTTTCGATGACTTTTTCCAACATTTGTGGCCGTATATTGGCAATAACGTGGCGAATGTTGTCCTCCAAGTGATAAATCATTTCAAGCTTATCGGCGTAGACTAGTGACTTCACATATCCCCACAGAAAATAGTCAAGCGGCGTTAAATCACACGATCTTGGAGGCCAATTCACGGGTCCGTAACGTGAAATTATGCGGTTACCAAACCTTTCCTTCAATAAATCAATTGTAGCACGAGCTGTGTGACATGTTGCGCCGTCTTGTTGAAACCACAGCTCCTGCACATCATGATTGCTCAATTTATGAACGAAAAAGTCAGTAATCATATGGCTCTATAGCGGTCACTATTGGCTGTAACGTTCTGGCCAGCATCGTTTTTAAAGAAGTACGCACCAATTATTCCACCAAACCATAAAGCAATCCAAACAGTAATTTTTTGTCGATGTAATGGTGTCTCAACATATACTTGAGGATTATCATCACTCCAAATACGGCAGTTTTGTTTATTGACGTATCCATTCAACCAAAAGTGAGCGATGAACGCTATACAAAATTCGCTTATGAAAATTAGGATCAACGGCAATCTTGTTTTGGGCCCATTCACTAAATCTACGCTTTGCTAGGTGATCCTCTGGCTTCAATTCTTGCAATGCCAAACCAAACTAAAAATAAATCACTTGACAGCTGACAAAATGGCAGCCAGTTAAAATAGTGTTGCCAACTTAACGTAAGATTATGTCCAAAACGTCCGCTAACGCACCCAGTAACTTTACACCGGACTAATTCGGACAAAAGTACATTAAAATATAAACAACTGATATTGTAACGCATGCGAACGTCCCTTTTTGTTCAGAATTTATAGCAACAATTTTATCTTTTTCATTTTTTCAAATCACTTATGTTAAAAAAAACGAATTTTATCTCTTTCAGTCCACAAAATCAAAATCAGCTCTTACATTTTAGAGTACTTTTTAGGATGGGTTTAAGACGTCCAAACAAAGAACTCTACCAAAATCCAGCTTTTTCGAAATTTGTCCGCCATATTCTTGTCTAGTTTTCCTGGCCCATATGATTATATTCTCGGCAACTGCATAATAAAATTCATCCATATTTGAAATCCTCGATATCAAGATTGAAGGGAGGCAGAGAGACATGTTAAATGTAAATGTACTCTCCTTGTTCCCATCAACCTTTATCTACCTTAGGCTTGGAACGCCACATGCGATTTTCTGTATTTATTGAAAAATTTTGACCGTGTACACACTTGCGTCTTTCCGTTGCTTAAGTTCTTGATGGCCAAATTCAAAATTGACTGACCAGCCGCAACAAAAGTAAGAAAAAAAGTGGAAGAAATCGAAGGTTATTCATGGCAGTGCTAAATTCTACGGCAATTTTTTAAACAGTTAAAATATTAGTCTAGCGTCACACTACGTGTCAGTTTAATTTATGATTTTTGGTATTCAATTCCTAATACGAGTGTAAACAATTTTCGTACATATTCTATTAAATTTCTCGAAGTTAATTAATTTTAAAAATTAAAAATCGTAGTTTAAATTGATGAAACTCCTGAAACACATTTTTAGTCAGTTTAAATTTCTTTAAATTTCGAGTTAACTTGTATTGAACTAATCAAATTTTGCTGAAATAGCAATTAATAAATTTAGTACCTATAAAACATTATACATTCAGATTAAGCCAACTCTGGTATAACTTAGTAGTGAAAAGCTCGGACTTAGTGACTTCTGTAAAAGTCGTTAGTAAAGCGAATATTTAATATCACGAACAGTAAACTATTTGAGGAATTTGCATTTGGACTGTATATTATTTGAGCTACTTTATGCACTGAAATATTAAGATTGAGAAATACACAAATACTTCTTTTAAATCAGAATGTTTTTATTCAAATATACGCAGTCTTAACCGAACCGATAGAAACCAGTTTCGATAGAATGTATACTTAACAAAATACTGGTCTTATCATTTTCACACTTTTCCTTATCAGAATATAAAGGTAAATTATTTAAGCGTATTGTGGAGCATACTTCTCGTATGTCTTGATGTAAGCGGCTTTAGCTTCATCGGATGACATACCCTTGTTCTTGTTCCAGGCTTCATATTTAGCCTTACCCTTCAAATCCAAGGCACCTGGTTGGCTGATGTTGCAGTCACCAACTGTGGCTTGTTTGTAGAGTCCGTAGAATTCCAAGAAAATATCATCGCTTGGCTTCTTGGTGAAAGACTTTGCTTTTTCTTGGGCGGTAGCGAACTAAAATTATTTTCATACAGATTTACATTCAATATGATTCATTAGCTATAATAAGAGAAATTTTTAAACTTACATCCATTTTGATTTAAATGTGTTGGGCTTGAGAACTTAAATAAAAAATTAAACAAAATTAAACAATCAGTACGTCATTAAACATAAAGTCACAAAAATCAGAAAAAAAACTCAATTTAATTCTATCAAATATTTTACTAACCTCTGAGTACTATCAAAAGTAATAAACGATTGATGGGATTAAAAAATTTGTTCCAATCTTTTATACCAAAAAAAACACCTGCCCAAATGTTGACAATCTGAAAAAAGTTAAAATAAAAAATCTGATATGCGTATATTTTATTTTATTATTGTTTAACCACTTCAGCTTATCATACTTGTGTACCTATACTTAAATCAATTTTTTTTTGTATTACTCCCAGTATGCATTTGGCTAATTTTGCTTACCAATATACATTATTCGCATAGTCATATAATTTTTTTTTATATTATTTATACCTTTATTACGTTTCTATATGGAATTTTCGAGTTTATCGAAGTTCTATCTACTCTTTATACTGCTCTGTTTCTATAGGGAAAAAACATTTGTGTATTAGTTAAATATACATACCCATTTTTTATAAATAGAATTTTAACTGACTTCACTACTACGCTAATCAAGTATATTAAGATAAGATTTTGGACTTTATTTTAAAATACGACTGTGTAACTCTGTTAATTTTTTTTAGTTTGGTTTGTTGAAAGATCCGGTATTTTTATCATTTTATTTTACTTGTTGAGGTAGGTACTGGCACCAGAAAATAAGTTCACTATTTATTTAAACTTCAGATCAAGTTTGAAGGCATGCTAAGGCATTATTTAGTCTTCTATAAATAAGAAATTAATGCAAGTTAAGTTTTTAGTCTCCCATTCTGAGTGAAATTATATGATGCATTTTACTTAAATATTGGTCGATATGCACTTTAAATTTCACTTTAATAATAAATAATAATTTTATAGTTTTCCCTTCAAGAGAGGATTAGATTATGAACTTACAAAGCATACCCTTTGCCTTAACCTCCAGGTCCACTTGGGTACATTGACTGAATATACTTCATAGTATTGAGGTATCAAAACTTAATCAAAACCTTTTACAAAAAGCCCTCATAGAAAATGAATTGTACCTACAATAATTTCCAAAATACCTTATGGCAGTCTTTTCTTTTATTCTGAAACTTCAGGTAGTACAAAGACCATTGTAAATTCTTTGCAAAATAAAAAAAAAAAACATAAAATAAAATTGGTAATCAACTAGTTCTGTGGGTTTTGCCCCCAAAGTGAAAAATCTTTTCTGCCAATACTTCTGGTGTAAACTTTGGACTAAGTCATTATTGCCTTTGAAATACTGAAGGAGCTACACTGCAGCCTGAGATAAATGATACATTCAGCTATACAGCCTGAGATAAATCATAAATTTTTGATACTCTGTGCGGAGCGAATGATTTCTTTAAAAACCGGGTTATGGGATGCAGAAATAAGATTCATAAGGAAATTGCAATGTTTACGAGTAAGTTCTTAAAGTTGTCACATTTAGGTCTATAGTTTTTAAGTGCGAGATTAAAATTAAACCCCTATCAAATCATTAAATTGGAGTTAACTCATGATTAACTCAAAAGATGCTTTTGATATTTTATCCACCGAGTTTCTTCAGTTGTTCCGTATGCAACCCTTCTCCACAGAAAAACTGCTTCTTCAGTTAACTATATGGGTTAATATGGGTACCTCTAGAGTTATCTAACTCTGGTTTAACTCACCACTATAAAACTGGGGGTGAGAAAAATTTGAAAATGAATGAAAATATCTGAACCCTTTTGTATTAAATTAATTTCTTAAAAAAGAAAAACTATTTTGACTTAATCATGATTTTAATACAACATTAAGGGCCAGTTTCACAGTCAGAAAAGTGACACTTAAGTGGGGAATGTGAAAGATTAATTCCCAATATTACCGTTCACTGTTACCTGAATGAGTGGCACTTAAGTCTCCGATGTTGGTGACTTAAGTTCCACTTACACTATAGCTATGAAATTCAGCTTAAATTCCTAATATGGGAAACTAAAGTGCCACTTATTCCGATAAGAAAGTGTCGACTGTGAAACTGGCCCTAAGGCCCGTGCGAACCGAATCGATGGTGATTAGGGAAAGTTTAATCGCACAGTTGATTTGAAACCTATGTAAGCCAACATTTTTATTTCTGTGGGAGAATGTCCCAAAATGAATATAGATTTTGGGTCGTTGAAAAAAAACCAACACTCATTTCACAACATTTATGTTTTTAAAAGAAAAAGATTTTTGAGGCTTTAAGGTTAATTTAATTACTCATTTGTTGGTTGGATGTTATTTAAAGTAAAAATTGTTCGGGAGCGTTGAGAGTAAAATTTCAAGATTGAATTTTAGAGTAACAAAAAAACAAAACGTTGAAATAATAATTATTATTGTTTAGCTTAGTTGATGGTCATTAGAGTAAAAATGTTTGGATATCGATATTTCTGCGATAGAGCCTCGAAATCACTTGTAGTTATATTTTCAAGACATTTCTAAAATTCAAATCTTAATTATTCTTCGGGGTTCGGTTCTCCAAATATTCCAATCTAAAGTGATACTAATACTATTCGAACCAACACTAAAAAGGCTTTAGAGGTTGAGGCTTTCAGGGCCGAAGAGAAAATTGACAGACATTTCCGCCGATGTAAACTTTTTGATAAATGTAAATTTCGAACAAATTTTTCGATATACTTTTTTTCAAAGATGTTTCCGAAACCATGGAGTTGTACAAAAAAAAACACCTTTTAAGACCCTATCCGAGCATCTCAACCAAAACATATCTGATAAAAAAAAAAACATGTAAGTAGAAGGAATGTCCAAAAAAAACGCTACGTAGCAAGTTTAAAGAAAATTGGCCCATCCGTTAAGGCAAATTAAAAATAATAGAATTTCGACTTATAAAAACTTATTAGGGCAACCCTTCCCCAGAATTAGAAAAATATATTTTTTGTTGTCAACATTTGATTCAAAATTGAATTCCACTTAAATACAAACATACATTTATGTACATACAATTTATTTAGACAACAAAATTCTTTCATGACATTTGCAATTTTAAATTAAATTTACCTCTTCAAACAACAAGTGTTTTTAAAAAAATTATTCACTCTGCAAAAGTAAAATACCTTGACACTTCACGCCTATGCCGGCAGTAGTCTCGTTTAAAGTTTGATTGAATATTAAATTGTATTGAATTGGTTCAAATTTTTATTTGAATAGTTACCTAACAAATGAATAAATTCATTCAATATTTTTGTTTTTGTTCATTGCAGATCATCGAGTGTTGACCAAGAAATCAAAAAGGCTGATCCCAAAAAATCCGAAAATGAATTGCATTGGGAAGAATTGGTCAAAAGTATGTGCCGCCCGTTAAATCTATGCGACATGGATTTCACCGATCTAAATTCGGAAGATGAAAAAGATGTGCTGGCACCACGTGGCATGGGTGGTGGTATACCACCACCGCCACCACCTCAAGGTGTTCCGCCGCCAATGATGATTGGACAAATAGTTTGCCCACCACCAATGAATATGCCACCGCCACTAACAAATCTCGGTCCACCTATGTTTAGTTATAATCAAGGCAATTATAGTAATAGTAGTAGTTTAAATAATTCCATTAACGGCGATGTTAGTGGCTCCTCGACAGTTAAGAAGAACAAGAAGACTGTAAGTGGTATTCATTTTTTTTTTCAAAACAAATTTACTGATCACTCCAAATCTCTAATGCCATATTTTCAACCATCTATGTACCTACTTGCAATCAAGAAGCAAACAATTTTGAGTTTGACTTGAATGTTACTATTTTTTAAACTTTTTGAGTGGTTTTGAGTTTTCACCGTTTGAATATTTTTTAAATTTCCACGTGCCAATTTAACCTGTGTTTTGAAACTTTTATAGGTCAAACTTTTCTGGAAGGAAGTACGAGAAGATATGATTCCCGTTGCAATTGGTAAAACAATATGGGATGAGCTACCAAAATCAAATGTAGATACACAGAAACTCGAGCATCTATTTGAATCAAGAGCCAAAGATTTAATGACTAAGGTTTGTTTTTTTTAACGACATTTTTTTAATTTTACTTAATAACAACATATCGATTCAAATAAGTTGAGAATGTTAAGACTTCAAAAATCATATTTTTAAATTGACAAAATTTTTCATTAAAATGATAATTGTAAGAAAATTGCAATTATTTTAAAAATCGTCAAGTGAGAACAGATATAAACCCCACGATTGAATTTATTTTTATTAACTCGGTGGGTGGTAGAGCTAAAGTAAAATTTTAATTTGTAAGCTAATATACATATTATATTACATATTTATATCGTGCAAGGTTTGATTTTTTCCGACTGACAAATTTGTTCGACCACATTTCCAAATTTTAAACGAGTTAGCATCGTACTATTCTTTCTTTTTAGCATCATATTAAAAACTCTTCTATTTACAATTTTCGAACGCTTTATCAAGCAGCAGGGCAAGTACCTTCAATTTCCAAGTGTTGTTCTGGCGCAAGTCTTTTAATAGTTAACTGTCAAAATATGCTGAGCACACATCAAATGTCTGCTGTCAAAGTTTCTGTCACTAGAAACAGTCTTGCCAATTCAATAACCCAACCACTATAAACAAATATTATTTGACTGCAACGTCATGTAACTTCAAGATTGTTTGTTTCCGATCTCAATGTTAGTTGTTTTTCATTAAGTACTGATATTGCTAAAATTATAAGTGAGTTTAGTGCGAAATCTTATCAAGAAAATAAATTCTTATGACACACATGTCATTTACAAGCTCAAATGATAGAAAAATTCAATACGTAAAACCGTTAAGTACCAAATCTTTACCAAAATCTACTACAGTCAACAAGAACTCTACGTGTGGAAAAACATTTTGAGGTTGAAAGTTGAAACCACAGATTAGCCACAAGAAGATGAGAATCTCCGGCAGCCATTTTAATTTGCCTACA
The DNA here is from genome assembly GCA_932273885.2 of Leucozona laternaria. NCBI lineage: Eukaryota > Metazoa > Arthropoda > Insecta > Diptera > Syrphidae > Leucozona > Leucozona laternaria. Next base: position 102,255,441 of record OW026367.1, read on the forward strand.
AGCTTGAACTGTCAGATATCAGATAAATAATGAGAATGTGTGTATAAAATCCTCACACATAGACAGTAGGGATCTTCACAAACCTGGTTAAATTGTTGTTGCAATTCACATCTATTCATCGACGCGGGAAGAAATTACAAATACAACAATGTAAACAAATGGGTTTTGGAGGGTGAAACGTACGAAACATTCTCATCTTGATGTGGCTAATCTGTGGTTGAAACTTCAGTCTGCTGCTATTTAGTGATAGTAGAGTTCTTGTTGACTGTAGTAGATTTTCGTAAAGATTTGGTACTTAACGTTAATTACCAATTTTTTTTTATTAATGTGAAATTACACTTCTTGCATAAACTGTTGATTAAAGTTCTAAAGGTAATTTGTGGATTAGAAGATAATTAAAATGTTTGTATTAATAACGGTGTTGATATATCACACTAAAAAAATCATTAAAATACTATAACTCAATTTAATTTTTACTAGAGCATTAATAAAGGGTGTTTTTTTTTGACGTGTGGTTTTCAAGAAGAAATAAAACGCATATAATTTAATGTTATGGCCCAGAATTTAATTTTATTATAAAGATAAATGTTTGGCATTCTGTTTTAAAAATGATTTTGGGCAAGTGGCTGCCGCGGCTGGCTCGAATAAATTCCAGCCGAGAGGCCCAATTTTCTACAGCTCCAATTGTTGCGCGCGATGGCTGTTGGACTCATTGGGGTCTTCTTCGGTTCTCTGCTCCACAGCAGCAATAGCGTCTTCGGTGCGCAAAGTACGGCGTCTCTGAGGATGCACATTATCCACTAGAGTAAACGTGGTGGGAAACCGATCCATAGTTGCTCGAATTTATGCGATTTTTTAATTATGTCGACCGAATATTGGACGCAGCGCGCGATGCGTTGCGTGAACCGAACCATTATCTTGGTAATAAATTTGCACGATTTGCAAACGTTGTTCAGGAGTAAGTCTATTAATTATGAAATAGCAAACCAAATTGAGCATAAATCAAGTGACAACTGTCAAAAAGACCAACTCCGAAAAAAGTATTGCCAGATTGAAAACCACACGTCTAAAAAAACACCCTTTATTTGTGTAGGTTATTTTAAGTTTATGCAAAACAATTTAAAAAAAAATTAATTTATTATTAATATTAACATCACTCTGACCACTACCATATTCATTATTTTATCAAAAAAAAAAAAACTCACAAATTAAAATATTAAAATTAATAATAATACAAATTCTTTATATGTATATAAAAATTAAAAACAAATTTTATTATTTGCTTTACTACTTTCACGCATTTTACTATTCTACTACTACTGGACTATACATATATGTATGCAACTGAAATTGATATAAATAATAAACAACTCTATATATAAAAACTAATAAAAATATCTATATAAATAAAAATCATATAATAATTAAAAAAAAAAAAAAAAAACAATAACCTTGTAACAGGAGGTGAGTGCAGTTTAAATGAAAATAAATGTTCTTTTGTTTGTTCTTCTTATGGTTGTTGTGTCGTGTAGAAAATATAATTATGTGTCCCTTACACGATCAAATTACTGAATAAGTTTTTTCTAAATATAAGCAAAACACACACATTCGTACAAATAATAATCTAATAATCTAAAGCTTTTTGGTTTTGACTGATAACAATCAATCAATTTTTTTTTGGAAATGGTAAATACTTCGATATTTTTTCTAACAGATAAACTAGGCTTTTGTGTAGATTTTGGATAAATGTGTTAAGAAATTTGAGAAATACATTAAATAATGCACCTAATTGCCGAGCATACATCAGATAATTGATCGTATAAGGGCCACTTTACATAAATAAGCATTCTACAAATTCTGCTGTCTCTTTTAATCTGTATGTTTTTTATCCTTTTTATTTATTCTTATAGTAAAATCAACACTTTTTCGATTTCTGTTATTAAAAAAAATATATTTTTAATATTAATAGATTTTTGTCATACAAAAAAAATTCTATTTAATATTAGATAGAGTTCTTTACTAAGAAAAAAAAAACACACTCCTGCACAATAGAAACACCTTTTTTTATAAACATCATTTTATAAAGTAGTTTTTGTTTGTATATTTTTTTTTGTTTTTGTTTTATCGACACAATGTGCACTAAAATGTCCCCACATCTTTGTTAATTATTTAATTTTAGAAAGACTAAGTATATTTTTTAATTAATAATTTATTTATTTAATGAATTTTCAGAAACAACAAGAAATGAATAAAAACAAAGAAATTATCGTCTTGGATCATAAACGATCAAATGCGATAAATATTGCTATGACTAAATTGCCACCACCGAGGGCAATTAAGGCAGCGATATTAAAAATGGATGCCACTGTAGTCACACGAGAAGGCATTGACAAGCTGCTAAATATGTTGCCAACGGATGAAGAACGAGGAAAGATCCAAGAAGCTCAAGTAATGCTTTTCAAACAATATTTTCTTCAAGTCGAGAGGTTGTATAAATTTGTTATAATTTTCAGATGGCAAATCCTGAACTTCCGCTTGGTAGTGCGGAACAATTCCTCCTAACGCTAGCCTCAATATCAGAACTTGCTGCAAGACTAAAGCTATGGGCTTTCCGATTGGACTTTGAGAATAGTGAGGTAAGTTTTAATGTCTGCCAGTCTTCTTCAAAATTTTAACTAAAGGTCTGACGAAATTTCAGCCCCATGATATGCATAATATTAATATAATTACTCTGATTTATTTTTTTTTAGAAAGAAATAGCTGAACCTCTGATGGATCTTAAACAAGGAATTGAACTTCTTCGCCAAAATCGTACCTTCAAATGTATTCTGTCAACATTGCTGTCAGTGGGAATATTTTTGAATGGAGCGCCAGTCAAAGGCTTCCAAATTGAGTATTTAGCCAAGGTAATTAAGTTGCGCCGTCAGGTAAAAACTAAAAAAAATGTTTACTAAATTTTTTAACCTTTAACAACATACAGGTACCTGAAGTAAAAGACACTGTACACAAACACTCGCTACTGCATCACCTGTGTCATATGGTTATGGAAACGTGTACAGATACAACTGATTTATATTCTGAAATCGGTCCAATTACTCGAGCCTCAAAGGCAGATTTTGCCGATTTGGCTCATAATCTGATACAATTGGAGACTGAATGCAAGTCATCGTGGGATAGACAGAAACTTATTGCTAAGCACGATTGTCCGCCACAGTTGAAACAGAAATTAGCAGAATTTTTGGCCGATTGTGCCGAAAGGATAATCATCTTGCAAGTTGTCCATAGAAGAATTATCAATAGGTAAGGGCGATGTTTCAAATCTTCCTTCCATCACAATAGAATATTTATGAAATTCTTTCCTTTTTTCTCTCTCAAAAATAAGATATCGAAAGTTCCTTTTGTGGCTAGGTGTGCCACAACACAGTGTGGCAGAATCGAAACCAAATGAATTCTGTCGAATTGTATCGGAATTTGCACTAGAATACCGAACGACACGAGAACGAGTTCAGCAGCAAATCGAAAAGAAGGCAAATCATCGTGAACGAAATAAGACCAGAGGCAAAATGATCATCGATGTTGCCAAATTCCGCACCAAAGAAGATCGAGCTGATGCTGAGTTAAAGTAATAGTTCCCTGCAGAAACCAATCTTCGTTCTAAAAAATTAATATCATTTTTTTTTGTTGAGCAGAGAACTTCTTGGATCTCCTAGCCCAGGTAATGCCAGTCTTGATGGAACACTCACTTGGCGCCGAAGACGTGCTGAGAATCTCCGCTCACCGATCATCAAACAAAACGATGACAATTTCACCGATGGTGATGATGAAATTCTAGAATCCCTGGTGAAAACAGCTACAAAAACTTCAGGACCACGGCCGACGCCACGTGAAAGAAAACGTACACGACATGCCGATCGAAAATCATGTAAGTAATTCTGAAGATTTTTATCTACTTTTCGTCTTTTGTCTCCCTTTTTTCTCCAATTCTTCAAAAATCATTTTGGCATTTTCAAAATCAAGTTCAAATTCATCTTCATTTTCAAAAATTCATTTCAAAATTATTCGAAATTCTCTAACATTCATGAATTTTCTTAATAATATTATTTTATTGGTCGAAATCGAAACCAATACAATTTACAAAAAAAATAATTACAATAATTCAAATACGTTTGGGTATAGTGAAGAGATCACGAACGAGAGAAGGATTCACCATCGAAAAGGCACCATCGCCGTAGAATGAAATAAGCTATTACACAAAAATGTGGTTAGTTTTCCAAAGAAAATGAAAATTGAATTTTGTTTTTTGCTTTTAACTGCCCTTTTTTGTGCCGAGTTCAAAACATATTTTTCCCGCATGCATGAAATAATTTTAAAGTTCTTTTATATACCTATCTATATGTAAAACCCAGTCTATAGGGATTTATTTTATTTTTATTTTAATGCAAGACACATTTATTTTTGTTGGGATTTATTGATGATGTGGACTTTGCACCTTAGCTGCCGCTTCACTGTGGCCCAAACAAAAGTCATACGTTCTGAACAAATGAACCCATTATTCAAATTGTCTGTTTCAAGGAAATTCTCAACTCTTTATAAAAATAAATTACAGGGTGTCCAAGATTGCAGAAAAAAGAATATAAAAACGTTGCGAATTTTGTGAATAAAATTTAATTCAGTTCATTTCTGAAATAATAATAAAAAAGTTAAAGTTTAAAGAAAAAGAAATATTTTTTAAGATTGTTTTAATACTTTTAACATTAATTTAAATCAATGCAATGACGAATCATAGTTTTTAAGGGTAAAAGGCGGTTTCGATACCCGAAATGATTCTTTTAAATTAAAATCGAGAAGCTTAGTGTTCTTTGTATAACTATTATGTAGAAAAATTATTAAAAAATACTTACATTTATACCAATTTTAAGTTATGAGTATATTTGTCACTTCATATGTTGAACCTTCGTATATTAAATCGGTTAACTAAAGCTATACACGCTCATCCCTGTCGACTGGGTAATTATGTTGTGTGTACATTTTTGTTAAGCATCTTATTGAATGTCACATGAAGAACGATATGAATCCCCTTCAAGTTAATAGGTTTAGGTACAGAAAGAAGAAAAAATATTTTGGCTTGCAGCTTGTTTTTGAGTTTTGAGTTTTGTTGTTTTTTTTTTTTTTTTTGTTCAGTTAGAATGTTGTCATTGAGATCTTGAATTTTTATCTTCAATCTTACTATTTGAAGAAAGAAAGAGAGTTCTAACATATCTGAACCCGGTGTCCCATCAATTTTTCCTTTAAGCTCAATAGTGTGATATTTGAATCTCGTCCGAAAAATTAGCTCGTTGTGGTGGTAATCTGTTAATTGCATATATTGGCGTCAAAAAAATCATTTTCCGCGATAATTCTTTACAAAAATCAACTCAATTAAAAGATTTTAGGAATCCAAATTCATTACCAACTTTTTATATCTAAAAATGTAGGTCATAGTAAGCTACAAAATTGAAAAAAAAACTTAAAGTTGTGTGTTGAATGCGTAAAATTTCCTATGAAAGTTATCAAAATGTGGATTTGTACCAAATTAAGATAAGCAGGCCCAAGTCATTGTGGAATGTTTTTTAAGGTATAAACCACAAATAAAAAAAACATTCAAAACTAATTTTTGGGCTATAGTTCTGATAATTTTTTAAATAAATGTTTTTAACTTTAAATCTGATCGAAAATTGGAAATTCAGAATGTTGAAAGTTGCCAACCATCTTAAAAAGTCTACGATTTAAAAACATCAAATAACCAAAAATAATAATCTTGTTTTTGTTTTAAAATCGGGCTTTAGATTAAAAATTCTGACAGTTGTAAAACAATTGTTAAATTAGCATTATTTACTAATCATTATAACAACTTATCACAAGAACTCAACTTAAAAAAGAAAACTATGTTCTGAACCATTACAGTGTTTGAACTATCTAATAAATTCTTTTACAACTGTTAACTGTCAGAATCATATGTCTGATGTCATTTTCAAATACAGAAATCAGAAAAATTAACATTTCCAAAAACTTTTAGTTTGGAATATTTCAAGTTTTTGAGTTGTTTACGTTAAAGTTGGGAAATTTGCACCTAAGCGCAACAAAAAAAAGCCAACAAAAAATGAAAAAAATATTCCAACTAAAAAGAGAAAGTGACCCTTAAAATGTTTATATACATATGCATAGTTTTATTTTAGTGATTTTTTTTAATTTTGGGTTAAAACTAAGAAAAATGGTCGTTTGCAAAATTTGTGTGTATGATAATTCATTGGCACAAAATTTTAGTACTGTGCAAAGGTATTTTTAGTATGATCCTAATGTGCTATTTTTTTAGCATTTTACTAAAGTTAAAATGACCAAAATGTCATACTAACTCCATATGTCACATTGACAATAACAAATGTTTGCTTACTTTTTTGTACAAACTGACACTATTTTAGGTGTCTTCAGCTGGGGTTTATTAAGAAAGCAGGCTAGTTAAATTTTTTTTTTAATTTAAAAAAAATTTAGTAAAAAGCTTTAAAGTTAGTAAATTGTTCACTAATATCATGCCAATACCTTAACATCAGGGCGAGATTTACATTCTTGGTTTAAAGCTTTCTTTAAATAAAAAAATATTTGAGGCTTTTTTATCAACATCAGGCTGTTTAAAATGTTACGCCATTAATTTTAAATTAAAAAAAAAAGTGTGATCAAATAATCGAACTCAAAAATCGCTAGATTTTTTGTACATTCTTGGTTAAAAGCTTCTTTAGATACAAAAATATTTGAGGCTTTTATTCATTTGATTTGAAGCGATACATATTTTCAATTTTTTTTCCTATTTTTATTTAAGATTAGCTGATCCGGCGTACTTTGTTAGGTCTAAAATTGATTAAATTATTATTATTAATGTATTATTAATGACCCTCTTATCGGCGGTTAACACAGTAAACATCTGAATGAAAAATGTCACAATCGTCAATCAATTGCATTAAACATGAATTGATTGTTAACACAAAATACCTTACTAAAATTCGTTCTTCGCAAAATTAATTAATAATTTAAATTATCATATCGTGGATTTGTGTTGAGTCAATGTATTATAATATAATAACCTTACATTTGGAAATCACAATGTTCCGGAAAAAAAAATTCAATCCATTGAATTTCACTTGGTCATTGAGTAAATACCTTTTATTCACTTCGTTGATCACAGAACAAAATACTTTCATCAATTTAAAAGCGGACAAACAGCAATACTTCACGCACTATATCGAGACACAACCAGCACACGCACACAGCCTGCAACGTTTATTGATTCAGAATATAGTTATAAATAAAGGTTTGAGCATTAACTCTTTCGTTTCATAGAAGTGGCACTAATTTTGGTAATATTTGAATTCCATTTGCATCCTCCTCCCACCTGAAGTTATCAAAGCACATGCATAATATCTGTGTTATGTTTTTGTTGAAATCTTCTTACATTAACACGTGCCACAGCAGAACAATTCTTTTACTAAAAATGTCGAAAAAAGTTTGATATAGTCTACAGAAAATCTTTAAACAAAATATTTAAACAATAAACAATATTTATGCAGTTAAAAATAACAATAAATTTGGTTTATGGTTTATAATCAACAGAAAAACAATTCTAGTCTTATTTTTGAAATACACCAATTTGTGATTAATTGTTAAGTAAAGTATATAGTGTAAAAGGGTACAAGTATAATATAAAAAATTGTTTAGGCAGGAACACTTATATCTTTGAAATATTATATCTTATATAAATAATAATAATACAGCAAGCTTTATTAATAATTTTTATGTTGTTATAATGTTATTTGTTTTTGTTTATGTATTTTTTATATTTTATCCATAAAAGATACCTATACTTATGAACTTTTATCGTATATTTCAGTGCGTCGAACGTTAAAGAATGGCCTTACCGAAGAAGAAAAACAACATGTCGCATCCTTAATCAAAACATATTAGCTGGTACAGAAAGCAGCTAAAATCATCATTTAAGCGTTTACAACAATCATCACTCACATACAAATACCTACATAAATATAGTATCATCTAAAGTACCTACTTCTTATCTATTTATCACCTTAAACGCCATAAAATCAACCAGCGGAACCAATCGAATTATAATTCATCATGGATTTACATGAACCTATAAAAGAAATAAATCGATACGAAAAACAAATATAAAAAAAATACTAAAATAAACGATCTCAGAAGTTTCTGTGTTGTCCGCATTGAGTTTTCCACTCAGAGGACTTTCATAAATCCACTCACATAGCCATTTGCAATCATCCATATTATATCCACATGCCTTATAATAATAGGTATATAATAGAAGTAGTTTAAATCTTAGCACTCTGAGAATCATAATTTTAAAATTAAAAAATAAAAATCTCGAAAATCAATTACATCAAATTCGTTATTAAATTTAATTTTAAATCAAAAACTTACCTTTCCAGTTTATTATTTTCCTCTATTTTTTTAATTTTGTTTGAATTTAAAGTATTACTTATTAAATCCTATTACAATATGAAAATATATTTGATTTATACAAAAAAAAATCTTTATTATTAAATTTTAAGTGTTGGATGTGGATTTTTATGTTGGGACCCCGATTATGTTTCTAATTTTCTTTCTTTTTTTGTTATTATGTATATTATGAAATTATTTAATTCTACATCACATTAAATTTTGTTTTATTATATTATGTTTTGTTAAATTTAAATTTATAATTTAAAAAGAAAAAAAACGATTAAATGTCACTGTAAGTTATGAAAAAGAATAAATAAAAAATAAATTAAAATTAAAATTAAGAAATTTAAAACTAAGTAAATAAAAGTTACAAAACAATTTAAAAAAGAATCTTTGGTCTCATTGAAATTCAAATTTTACACTTTAGAAGTTGGACTTGGAGCAACCTCGGGACGTTATAAAATTCATCGAATCTGTTCTAATTAAAACCTCACCATTTATTTTCTAAAAAAAAAATGTTTATTTATAAAAACTTAAATATGTAAGTAAAATCTACAAAAATCTTGTTAAAAAACATCTAATGCTATTCTTAATTTTAATTGAATTCATAATTTAATTTAATAATTTAAATTAAAATTGTGAGTGACTACCCATTTGTACAAGGCTGCTGAACATAGTCCAGGCAGAACCCACGATTGTCTACATCTAAGGGCGCTTCAATCCCATCGGTGTGAAAATACAATCGAAAGGGACGAACGCTGGCTATGTATATAGAAATTTAAAACAACATCAAACAAATAAACTAAAATCCATTTTCTCATCATAACAAAACTCACTTTGAACAGTCTTTTGATCGGGGCTGACTTCAGCATTGAAAGTTCCACCACAAACACGATCTTCACAGGCATTCGCTGGTGGAACTCGATCAGCAACTCTGATGCAGCCAATAAGAAGCCAGTCATTAGGACAAGTGTTTGTCTGAACTTGGGTTGTCCCACTTCCAACCATCGACATAACTGGAGTATTTGAATTTCCCGATATTGTAAACGATCGCGATCGATTGTTTTCTTCAACAACAACAAAAATCAACACCTTAGCAACGACACTAACCTAATATTAAAATGCAAAAAAATCACCTTGATCCAAGCAAGCATTATATTGAATTCCACAGAAGTTTCTTTCTGTTCTAACACAAATACTGTAATCCTGATTTGACAATTGGCGTCCTGAAACTGTGTTGAAATTGAAACTCTTCACTCGACCACTTATCCCGGTGTGATATTGTAAGCAGCCTTGATCAGCGCGATATATTCCGCCACAATGAATTTGAGTAACCCGAATTCGCCAAAGACGCGGAAAAGTTCCACTTGTTATAACCGATATTACAATGGGATTACTCTGTCCCAGGCCAGCATCAATGTACACTAGAAGGTTTAATGTTTTGAAAGGTTTGGAATAGAATTATAGAACTTACTATGATCCCCAGCTGAAGAACCACAAATTGTAGGAGCAGGACTTCCACCGGATATAAGAAGTTGATCTTGGTTGCAAATATGATTGAGCGCTTCCGGTTGGGCTATGGAAAATAAATCTAGGTCCAATCTGTAAAAACAATGATATTATGTTCTTTTAAATTCTTCAAAAATCTGGATTTAAAGTTCGTTTAAATCTAAAGCGAATAATATGGCTTTTAGATCCCTTTGCTGATACAGAATTTAGATATTTAAAATTTAAGTTCTACTTAAATGCTTATGTGCTTTTTTTACGTCCACATAAACTCTCAAATAAAGTGCTTTTTATGAACTTAGGTATTTAAATTTTAGATATTTAGAAGACCTAAGGCCCTAGTAGAAATTTAAGTTTTCTTAATTTATTAGAAAATATTTCTAATATTAACCTTAGCTGACAAATATCTGGATGAATTTTATGAACAGTCACTTGACAGCTTCCTGTTCCATCATATACATCTGGGTGATTTGGATTCACAAAATAGGTCGAGTTCTCCCGAATATTACCATTACATGTCTGCATAACTATTTAAAATAAAAAATATTTTTAAAAGTTTATTTTTTCTTATTATTTTATAATTTTAAATTCATACGTACATATACAACACAATCCATAGCCACCGGCACATGGTCCTGCGGGGATACCACCCCTTAAAAGACAATCTTTGTTCGTAATACAATTTCCGATTTCACCAGATGGCGCTGTACAAGTGCCAGCGCCAGCTTGAACTACGGAAAAAATTGGCAGAACTTAAAAGGAATAAGAAAAAGATTCTTTAATAAATTCGATGTTCTCATAAGTTTTAGAGAAAAAAAGTTATATTTAAAAAAAAAAATAACATTTCTTAAATGCAATACAAGCCGTGTTCCATTGGGCCTTGCAAAGTACTTTTTAGTACTTCCCAGTAGATGATGAATGGAATGCTTTCATTTTGCCAAAAGTAAAATCTAACCTCAATATCAATTTAATTTCGGTTTTGTTTTCTTATTTTACTTTAGAATTAGAAAAATGTCAACAACAATAATCTATTACGTAATTTCTTTTGATTTTTGATGTCTTTTTCTTGTTTTGAAACTTTCTGTTACTAGATAAATGAACTACTTTGAACTACTTCGACCACAGAGTAGAAGTAGTTGACTGCAGCCAGAAGTACTTTGCAGTAGATACTGGAGCCCAAAGGAACACACCTACAATAGCCGTGTTTTTTTTGCAAGTCCATATGGATTTGTCGAAAAAAACGACATTGGGACTAATAGTTTTACACGTTAATACAACAACAACTTAAATCCATATAGACTTAGCTAAGTCCAGATAATTATCGGGACTTACGTACTGTAAGTAAGAAGTTCCTAAGTCCCGATGTCGTTTTTTTTGACAAATCCATATGGACTTGCAAAAAAACACGCCTAATATAAAACAACAATTTACGTGTACTTTATTGACGGTGTTCACATTGGACTGACTCCTCCGATTTTCTTTGACCTCTCTGTGCTTTTGCTCACTTCCACTTCATGGTGAGAAAGAGATGGCCAGGAAAGGCAGGATTTTTTAAATTATTTAAAAATCAGTGGATTTTTTTTGACGTCTTCTTTTGTGACATCTGTTTTCTCTGTCTGTGATTTATCTTTGGCACTTAAATCTTACAGAATTCAATTTTTTTCAATCGGAAACATATTTATTAAAGAAGATTTACATTTTGCAAGTGAAAAAATTGTAATTAATGTTTCAAACTGCACAGATTTCTGCTTTGTTTTAACGACTGGTAAACGTCAAAGTAAGTCCGATGTGTTCACATTAGTTTGTGTCTGAACAAACCAAGTTGGATTCACGTCAAAAAAAATCGGATGAGTCAGTCCAATGTGAACACCGTCATTGAATGATATTCTCGAAGATGTATAAATGTATTATTGTATTTTTCATTAGTAAAATAAATTAATTTATTTCTGACTTGAATTTTGACAATTTTTGCCTTCCTATGGATTTATTTTTGATTTAAAATCAATTTGGCAGATCTAATTTCACTAACATCAAAATAAATTTCAGCTGTCATTTTGTAAATGTGTTTTATTGAATTGCTTAATTTATTATAGCCGTTTTTTTTTTTGCAAGCCCGAGGAAATCGATCGAAAAAAAACGACGTCCTGTCCTGCAATATACATGTTAAATGCAACAACAACTAATACCCTTCGCGCTTAGTTAAGCGCGGAGAAGTCTCGGGGCTTAACTTAAGCACGGAGAAAAACTGTGTTACCGGCGTGAATTGCATACTTCTTATCGATAGTTTGTATGGAAACTCCATTTTGTTTCTGTAATGGCGTCGCTTATCCCCGATGTCTTTTTTTTCAACCGAATCTCCCTGGGCTTGCAAAAAATCACGGCTTATATATCATTAAGGCTCTCTCAAACCAACGCGAAATATTCGTGCGAATATGCGACGACTGAATAATGTTCGAAGATTCGCATCGCGCCAGTGTGGGTGCTCTTATTAATCTCCATGTAAATAAATTAAGACAGGCGAAAGTTTCGTCGTAGTTCGGAAGTATTCGCGTTGGTTTGGGAGAGCCTTTAAAGGCTGTCTCAAACCAACGCGAAACATTCGTGCGAATATGCGACGACTGAATAATGTTCGAAGATTCGCATCGCGCCAGTGTGGGTGCTCCCATTAATCTCCATGTAAATAAATTAAGACAGGCGAAAGCTTCGTCGTCGTTCTGAAGTATTCCCGTTGGTTTGGGAGAGCCTTAACGCATGAAGATATTTTTAAAATGAGTTTGAATAATCCGAGAATGTTTTGGATGTCATTTTGATTTGACTATTTGTTTGAGTTAATTTTGTCCAGAATATTTTATTTGAAACAAATATTTAACACTTTTTTTAAATTTAAATTTACTAGGGTCTGAAATCTGCAAAAACCACTTTCACTACCGAAATAATTATGTATATTTACAGGACTCTGTTCAGTTTATTTGGGTTGTACCTATTCATTTGTAAATATATTTTGACATAGTTTGATCTTTGATTAATCCCACTTTTTTTTAAATAACTTAAATGCTTAACCTTTTGGCTTTGCCAAATCATTATGATCTCTTTCATGTCGATATATCACAAAAATTAAGTTTTTAACTAGATATGCTAGGTGCCGACGTAATTTAGTTAAGTTATCCAACTAAAACTGCTCAAAAAACACTGTTTCAAGTAAATATTTCTAATCAACACGATAAGTTCAATCACTTATTTATTTTAAAATATGCACATACACCTCGAGTCCCGTTGAAATCCCCATTGGCCAAAAAATAAATCCTTCCACGAACTCTTGCCGTTCTTAACTGCACACGAAATTTGCTGCACAAATAATATTGTGAAAACTGTTAAAGTTACGAAACGAATAAACATCATAACCGTTATGTGAGTATTCAGCCGATACTCGCTCGCTGTCAGGATAAGATTTTACATAAATTCGATCGTTAGATTTTTAAACTTCACTTTTGATGCACACCTTTCGAGTTCATGATCAGATCACGAATGCATTGCTCTCGCATGGAAGATCTGAATTTAAGGTTCGAAAAAATCTCCCATCATATACAAATTTTGGTGTTGTTTGTTTTAATTTTAATTATCTCACCTTACAATATGTTTGAAATTCGTCAAAGCGTTAAACCTATTATACACCTATGAACAGAACACGTATAATGTGTAGGTACTATGTTTAACGCGTTAGAGAAGAAAAAAAACACAATTAGTTACGCTTCCAATGAAAGTGAATTCGTTCTGTGACAATAAATATTTCGTTTTCACTTTCATCAGAGTGGAAAATTAATTATTATATGATCGTGATTTGAAGGTGTTTTTTTCTTAAACCACCACCAGCCACCACAGTGTCTCGTTATTTATAATTATTTGTATGACACTACTGATAATAGCTATTTGCGTAATCGACATCAATGTCATTCCACTTTGAATTTGAAAAACGGTCACTTTCAGGGCTATAAGTATGGTAGATGAGGTTCTAATTTATTGTATATCTATTGGTTTTATGGAAGAATTCTACTAATATGTATGTACGCTGAATCGATGTTTCTGGTCCTTAAAGTATTCATCCCAAACTGTCTTTCTCGAAAACGGATCTGAGATATTATTTTGGAGAACTTTAGAAAATTGTCGCTTGCTCGCTTGTTGACTTTTAATGCACTAATTTCAGCATTTAAATATTTCAGTGAATTTATTCTCCTAAAGACAGACAGAGAAAACCATCACACTGATTTGATTAATATCATCCACCACTGGTTAAACTTACCCCAATTGACTCTATGGGCAATTCCTATTGAAATTGGAAATGTAATAACCTTTAACATAAAAATAAAATAATGAGCGTGATGATAGATAATAGAACAGCCTATTATTTTTTTAATGCATTACAAAGTAGTAACTTTCTTGTTAAAGATTTCAACCTTTTCCATTATTCCCCCTTTATACATACATAATTTTTTCAATTTTAGGTATTACAAAATCGATTGAATAATAAAAACTAGAGTATTGCAGAATTTTCATAACACTTTTATCCATCATTTTTTTCTGAAATTCATTTCAAAGTGTCAACATGAGCGCGTCTTAACCTTTTTACTTGGAAGCTTGCCACCAATTAGCTCGTTTAACTGAATTTGATCTTGTAACCGAATTAAAGTGAGAAAGTTATAGGTTAGTACATTCGTAGGTAAAGACTCACATGTTAATATATTTATGAGCTTTATTTGATCACTTTTACGGTACCTTTTTCTTTGGGCTATTTTTTTTTTTTTAAATAAAAATCACAAACATTATATTCCGATATTTTTTTTAGTTCCAAATGCTGATATAGAAGACAAAAGATTGAAGTTAATATTTCGACCGTTAAATTCTATAAAAAGTAAAGACATACGAGTATTACACTATCTATAGAAACGAACTGTATCTCCCTCTTGCAAGAAACAGCCTTCAAATTTAATTTTCACTTATGTAGTTCTGAGACTGTCTGCGGCATGTTATGCTTTGGTTGCATCTCCATGTGATTGGAATCGGGAATTGAAATAGTCGGACCCTTAGAGAAACCATGTATAAGTCAAAAAATATTAAAGACGTTAGTAGGCTCATTTTTTTTTATTGGAGAATGGGCTAAATTCGCCCACAATTTCGATTTTCTAATTATCATAAATATTTTAACAAAAATATTTCTTATTATAAAACTTAAATATTTAAAAAAAAAAAATTATTTTTACAAATCTTCGACATCTTCCTCAGCCACTTCGTTTGTCCATTGTTCCACCATTTTCTTTGGAGGCAGTCGAAACCTCCACTCGTCTCTTAAATATGTGTATACATCTTCGCCCAATTTCAACAGTTCAACAGAAACTTGCTTCTCGTCAGGCTTCCATTGACGCTCTGAACTTCCAAACATTTCCATCCGTACCAATGCCGTCATCGAGGCACTCAGGTACTTCTTGATTCCATTGAATAGCTGTGGTTTAGATAGCGAACTCGACGATGTGGCAGCAGGTTTGGGAGCCACAGCCGTGAGTGGTTCTGCGGCTTTTGCTATGAGTTCCTGGTTTTTTGTTTCCAATTCAGCCACTCTCTGATCACACTCGCTGACTTTGAATTTCCAAGTTGTAGCCAAGTTTTCTGACTGCTGCAATTTTTCCTTGGTTAGTTCCAGGGCCGCTTTGAGCTGAGAAATCTCCTTTTCATTTTCAATCTCTTGGGCCTGCATTTCTTTTTTGAGGAGAGCCATTTCCGTTTCGTATGCGATACATGTGGCTTCTAAAGTGACTTTGGTGACAGAATCTTCAACGGGATCCATTGGACTTACGGTGAGGAACCCAACGTTATTCATGTTTACAATGTCACCGACATTGGTAACCTCTGTATCTGTATGATTAGTTACAGAGGGTCTTTCTTCAGCTAATTCAATATTGCAAGTATCGACCACTACATTATCATCTTCGCATTCGTCGTCTTGTGGGTATTCACTGTCACAAAACGATATAGTTGTTGTGGTGTCATCGAGTTCATAGTTATCATTCAAAGAGACATTCGATATCAAACGAATTCCCTTGTTGAGAATTCTCGGTGTTTCCGAGGACTTAATGGTTTTCGGTTTCTTCGCAATGGGTTCTGGCGTACAATCATTTGGGTCGCTCATCAGCACCGGCCTGGAACTGTATTCAGACCAGGCAGTAGAGTATGAATTCCAGAATTCCGGAGGTTGTCCCCATACCAACACACCTAGTGGAGGAATCAAATGTTCATCTTTTGTT
Source organism: Leucozona laternaria (assembly GCA_932273885.2). Taxonomy (NCBI): domain Eukaryota; kingdom Metazoa; phylum Arthropoda; class Insecta; order Diptera; family Syrphidae; genus Leucozona; species Leucozona laternaria. The sequence goes on from OW026367.1 coordinate 102,271,739, forward strand.
GGCGGGATGAGAGTTGGCTTTGGGTTTTCTGACAACGAATAGTCCAGCACTTTGCCACTTTTCAGGCGATCGAGGGTCGGAACAGCTGTGGGAGTTAGCCTATTCTTTTTATAATTCATAAAGCACTCATCCTTGAAGTGAAGACCACAAACTGCTCGGTTCTTTGCTTGACTTGTCGGCATGTTTTTGATGCAGGCGTAGTTGGCGTGTTGAATCCATTTCTCGAGGCGATCTTTTTTTGCCACCGGATAATGGAAGAAGGACATGTTTGGGAACTTTTGAGTGGCAACATTACATGATCGGAATGTACATTTACAACCACCCATGATTTAGTTGTTGTCTTTTCTGAATTATAGAAGTTTTTAAGTTTTTTGTTTAAAATTAAAAAAAATATATGAATGAAAGCTAAAGCGTCTTTCGATGTTCGTTATCGTTGTGCTAGCGCTTGCACTGACAAATTAAACAAAAAAAAACAAAAAAAAAATGACAACTAAAAGGCACTGCCAGAAAGAAAGGAACAAAAATTGCTCGCGTTTGGGTGGCAGTCAGATAGCCTCTGAGATTATGGGCCTGTTTGGTAACGTGAAAATTTTCATAGTCTTTTTCACAGATTAGCCACATAAAGATGAGAATCCCCGGCAGCCATTTTAATTTGCCTACAAGCTTGAACTGTCAGATATCAGATAAAAAATGAGAATGTGTGTATAAAAACCTCACACATAGACAGTATAGGGATATTCAGACACCGGTTAAATTGTTGTTGCAATTCACATCTATTCATCGTCGCGGGAAGAAATTACAAATACAACAATGTAAACAAATGGGCTATGGAGGGTGAAACGTACGAAACATTCTCATCTTCATATGGCTAATCTGTGGTCTTTTTTTCAAACTAATTACTATAGCCGTTTTTTATTATATAGATCATCAAAATACATGCATTTCAACAACAACACGAGATCCTGCTCTCTATCGGGATCAAGTTTCACGAACCAAAAGCTTAGTTTTTGCTATTGCTTCTCAGCTTTGCAAATGGTTAGGAATTGTGAACTTGAAAATATAACTACCAATTTCACAAACAAAGCTGACAATTTTGACGTTTTTTTAAAAAATATATACATCACTGTTTAGTTTTAGTGCTCAATAGTGTTTTTATATATTTCGGAGCGCTCAGGTCACGTCCGATTCGGAACAGGCTCCTTTCACTCACGTCCCGCTCTGTGCCCCGCTCGGAGCCAAAAATGAAAAACCTCATAACGTGTATAAAAACCAAAAGTTGTTCAGTGCGAGATTATCCTAGTTTCGGGGTTAAATCCGAGTTAACTCCTGAAACATGTTTTTCAGTCAATTTAGATCCCCATCAGTTACCTCAATAAATTTGGTGACTTAAGTCTGGATTAGTTGAATAAGTATTTCTGAATGATGTGTGTGTCATAAATCTATTCAAATGGAGGTGACACTATGAAAATAAGGGTGATTTTTCATAGTGGCGCCTTCTTGAATTCGATAGCGAAATATTGATTTCTGTACAAGCCGTATTTTACTATCGCTGATGATCCATATGGATCATCTTATGAAAATATAACAATAAGCGTTTTTTTTGCAAGTCCATAATATATGGATTTGTCGAAAAAAAGGACATCGGGACTTAGGAACATCTTCCGTAAAAATTGGCAGCACTGATATGCACTCTATGACATTTGTTGATAATTAGATACAAAATAAGAAGAAGATAGTATCAACACAAACACAAATTTATAAGAAAGAAAAGGTTAATAATCAATTAATTTTTACAGACACAAATACATATTTATTTACCTTTTGCTGTCCTCCGCCATCTTTTTCCAAATTCAAACATTTAATTGTTCAACCACGGCCCAAATTGCGGCATCGGTGAGCTAGTGACTGATCGAGTGAGAGCCATCGCTGTGATTGAGTAAAACCTATGGGGATGATGGCTCCATACCGTGAGCGGTAATGCCAAACTGACATAATTCAATCACGTATTACTTGATAACTGACGCGGTAATTAGGCCCCAGGACCCATGTTCTGTTACAAGACGAGTTTTGCGCCGTCACTCTTCTTCGAATTTTTCTTTAAAATAAGTTAATCCCGGAAATACTTTGATCCCGAGTAAACTCAAAAGTGAAGAGTTAAATTTAAATCCTAGTCGTCAAAAATTTATCGAAATCGAAGTGCGACGGTATAGAAATCAATGTTTCGCTATCGAATATCAGATGGCGTCACTATGAAAATCAACCTTTTCATAGAGTCGTACTTCAATTTGAATAGATTTTTTCACGCATCTTTCAGAAATACCTTTTCAGCTAATCCAGAGTTAACTCGCCAAATTTGTTGAGTTAACTCGGGGTCTAAATTGACTGAAAAGCATGTTTCTAGAGTTTACTCGGGTTTAATTTAAAAATTATTATTAATTTGCACTGAAAAACATGGGCCTTATTCTAAATGCGCCGTTTATTTGATGGACATTTCATCCGATTTCTGGAAAAATCGGTAAATGTAAATGCAGTCTAGATTTCGAATTTCAATTCAATTTCCCCTAGGTCTGTCCTCGATTTCCATTATCCAGTTCATTTAATTTGAGCAGCATGGCAATACCTCTTTTCCAGCCCCATTACGTTTGCTCACGTTGCGTATTGCGTTTGTAATTTCTCCATTTTCACGTCACGTCAAATTTGTGCAGCTAGTTTTTGTGTGTGTGATTTTTACAAATTTCTTCGGTTTTTTGGTTGAGTCGGCTGTATGTTAGAAACTTTTCCATTCATTTGCAAAATCTCTCAACAAAATCTTCAAAAGGAATTTAAATAAAATAAAATCAACTCATCTACAAACAGAAAATGAAAAAAACAAAACCAATTCTGTATGATCCTTTGATCATCAATCGTGTGAAACAGGTAAAGGAAAATTAAAAAGAAAAAAAAAAAACAAACTAGGTTATGTTTCTCTCGTTCTGTCGAGAATTTTTGGCTTCCTTCGCGTCTGTGGAGCCTTGCTGATGAATGGTCGATAAAAATGCCGGGAAATTTTCATTTTAAACGCCATCTGTAAAGGCTTTCGTTTCGTTATTTTTTTTTATTTTTCAGTATTTGGAAGAAAATGTCCATCAAACTTACCTGGATGTCGGTGTCATGGCCAAATCCTTGCAGGATCGTTATCCAGAGTACAGTCGTCGTAAAATTGCTCCATTTCGTTCGCTAGTTGAACAAGGTACGCCTTTTTTGCCCTCTTATTTGTTTGTTGTTTCTATTTTTATTTGTCGCATCGCTATTTCTTCAGCGTACAAGGTTGTCTCGCAAAGCTACGGACTTGACGTTAGTCCACCCAGTCCTGATTCTGGTTCCGATTTGGAAGTCATGGATGTAAGTGTATTCGAATAGCAACCATGTGCTTTTTTATGATATCCTGCGTTTCATCCTTTCCAGGAGACGCCAGTTGTACCAAACTCTATGAACAACATGCTCACAAATCTTTATGCGAAGAAGTCCAATCCCAAGGACAACAGCATGAGTAGCAATGTCGGTGGACAGCAAAGTGCAAACAACAGCGAACTCATCGATATAAGCAGTGATGAAGGTTCCGACGATGAAAAGGCTCCTAATGGCAAATCTAAGGGTAAGTTAACAATTACAACTGGTCAATTGCGTAATTGTGTAGATTCAGATCTTAGCAGCCATGAACAGGTTTTAAGGGTTGGGCTGGTTCCAATTAAAAATTATTTGCATAGACATTATGAGGAGAGGGGGAATTACTTCCGTTCCCGTAATTTTTGGACAAAAATTCAAAACTCATTATTTTATGGAGAATTCCAAAAAAAAAAAATTTGTCACATACATAATAAATGTTTGTTCGTCCAGGTTTACATATATGTAAGTACATCAAGCTAAACCCTAAACGGGTCAACCGATTTGCTGATACAGAGCTTTTGTATGTATTTCCCTAGAGAAGCAAGTCATTTTTTTTGTCAACCACATCTACAATAAATAGCTGTCAGACATCGATTTCTCGAAAACCGTTCGATTTGAAATTCGAGAACAAACCTGTTTTGAATCTAAGCAGGTGCATGCATTCGGAATCAAACATGTCGTTCTGCGTCGTACTGAAAGCAATTGGAAGAAATTCAAAGTTAAACATAGTATGCATGCAGTATTTAAGCACTGTAAAAACCATAGATAATATGAGGAACCGCAGCAGCATTTGTTATAATGCACAAATACAAATGACGTATTGAAACAGGGACAAAGCGATTTTGATGATAACATAAAGGCGCTAGTTATTGTATAAATGGCGTTGAGCCAAATCAACTTAAAGAAATTAAAGATCACGGTGTTTTTAACTCGTTTAACTTTTTCGTTACGCATAGATTGTGCTACTGTAAAGGCCAATTTAATGTGTGGTTTAGTTCCAATTTCATTTATACGAAAAGTTGCCAATAAAACACCAAGAGCCCTTAACAATTCGTACGGCCTTATTCACACCAGCATACATATTTCCATCCCTGTTTACAAATGTGAATTTGAAGTTTTTCAAAAAATTCTCTCTCGCTTATATCTCTTTCTTGCACTCGCTTACTGTTGTGTATTTTTGAAATACGGAAATATGGAAACCGCACAAATCTGTTGCTGCAAATTTAGCTTACTTTTTTTTTTACGTGTATAGGAGCGACTACGTGCGATGTAGTCGTGCATTCTATTTTAATTTCCATATCGAAAAAAATTCTAGATAAACGATTTCTTATAATACACAGGTCCTTCAGAGAATCCAGCCGATGTTGGTAATAAATATGGAGAGGTAACGTGCAAAAAGGTAAGCAGCGCATCAGATGGACAATCAACACCTCCGAACGACTCGGGACTGCCAAAAGGTGCTGCTACGCCTACGTCATTGTCAAAGAAGCGCAAGCGCGATCGATCACAATCGCCTCCAAAAAAAATCGATCAAAAGGAGGACGTTAAATCATTGACAAAACTTATTAATAGGTCGAACAGCAACGATGGCCCTGCTACGGCTGCTGCTGCAGCCACCGAACCTTTTATACCAATGTTACGTCAACGTAAATACAAAAAGGAACTGCGACCCATGAAGCCGCGACAGAACTTCCAAGACGTTGGTGGCATGGAGCATGTTTTGAAGGAATTATGCGAGATATTGTTGCATGTCAAGCAACCAGACATCTATTTTATACTTGGGCTGATGCCACCGCGTGGTCTACTTCTACACGGACCATCTGGCTGTGGAAAGACTCTGCTGGCACATGCTATTGCTGGGGTGAGTTAATTTTCGATAATTTCTTGTTTTTTTTTTTTTCGTAATGAAAACTTTACATTTTAATTTGTTGTTGTTATCATTGTAGCAATTGGGATTGTTAATGCTTGAAGTTGCTGCAACTGAATTAATCGCAGGAGTCTCAGGTGAATCTGAAGAAAGAATTCGCGATATCTTCGAACAGGCAGTCATATGTGCCCCTTGTGTTCTATTCATTGATGAAATAGATGCAATTTCATCAAATCGCTCCAATGCCCAACGTGACATGGAACGTAGAATTGTCTCACAATTGATAAGTTGCATGGATGGGCTGAAAACAAGTGACCGAGGACAATCTGTATTGGTTATAGGAGCAACAACACGCCCTGACGTTCTCGACCCGGCTTTGCGACGTGTTTCAAGATTCGATCATGAAATTGCAATTGGCATACCAAGCCGTAAGGATCGTCGTGAAATTCTGACAATAATCTGCGATGGACTGTCCATTGACCCGAAAATGGATTTTGACAAAATTGCAGAAGTAACACCTGGGTATGTTGGTGCGGATATGTTGGCTTTAGTTTCCCGAGCTGCGACAATCGCCGTGAAGAGAGAGTAAGTTTGTTTAGAATAACATGAAAATTACGAATGAAGAATCTAAACCAAGTTGTTTGATTTTAGGTGTTCACAGCAAATGAAAGAATTGCAAATGAAGAATCAGAGGAACATAACGATTGTCGATCTGATCGATGAAAGTCAAATAGACGAATCAGACGCTCTTCGTAAAAATCGGAAATCAAAACCTCAAACTGGTGTTGAATCCCAGAAGGAGGCTGACAAATCCAAAACAGATGGGGCTGATGTTACTGTCGTCGAAAGCACATCTGAGGATGTTGCCTCTGAAGTAGAAAAACCTGAATCAGATCCAACGACTTCGACAACAGAAGAAACAGAAAAGGAAAAGGCCGAAAATGAGGATGCCGATTCGGCTAAGAAGTCTGACACTAATGGATCTCCTGGCGGTGAAGTGGATAAGATGGAAGTTGAGGAGGACGATGTGAATTCTGATGACAAACCTGTGGAGGAAGCAGATAAATCTGTTGCGAACGAAGAGCCCATCGATGTTGATGAACTGCCTGAAGAAAAAGAACGTATCTCCACGGAATCTCTACCTGAACCGACGCTTTTCGAAATGATAAACATGTTGGACAATGCGTGCATCGATATACAAGAGATTTCAGATTTGTGTATAACGTTGGAAGACTTCAAGGAGGCGGTGAAACTTATTCAGCCTTCTGCCAAGCGAGAAGGATTCATCACAGTTCCAGACGTTACTTGGGATGATGTAGGTTCGCTGCAGGATATTCGGGAGGAGCTCAAATTGGCTGTGTTGGCGCCAGTTAAATTCCCCGAGAAGCTCGCAAAATTAGGACTCACAGCCCCATCGGGTGTTCTGCTCTGTGGGCCACCAGGTTGTGGTAAGACGTTGCTTGCTAAGGCGATTGCCAATGAGGCTGGCATAAATTTCATATCTGTCAAGGGACCAGAAATGATGAATATGGTATGCTGAAGAGTTCTCTTTCCGATGAGGATATTATGAAAATGTTGTTTTTTTCTTTCAGTACGTTGGTGAGAGTGAGCGAGCTGTAAGAGCGTGCTTCCAACGTGCCAGGAACTCGGCTCCTTGCGTCATATTCTTCGATGAATTCGACTCCTTGTGTCCGAAGCGATCAGATAATCATGACAGTGGCTCAGGGACTCGCATCGTCAATCAGTTGCTCACGGAGATGGATGGCGTTGAAGATAGGAAAGGTGTTTATATTCTAGCTGCCACCAACAGGCCTGATATCATTGATCCCGCAATCTTACGTCCCGGTCGTTTGGACACAATATTGTATGTAGGACTGCCCCAAGAGCAAGATCGTGTAGAAATACTCACAGCCCTTACAAAGGTACACACTATTGTTTACATAATTTTTGCTCAATTCTATTTCGTTTTTTTCCATAGAATCGCACGAAGCCTGCTCTTGCCGATGACATCGACTTTACAGAATTGGCAAAGAAAACCCAAGATTATACAGGTGCTGATTTGGCCGGCCTAGTGAGACAAGCATCGATGTTGGCACTTAAAGAGTCCATAAACAATCCAGACATCCTTTTGGACGACATTTGTGTGAAAAGCGAACATTTCACAGAAGCGATATCACTCCTGCGACCGTCCGTTAACGCACAGGTTGGTATTTACATTACAAATCAATTCTTCAGCTTGCACTTTTTTATTTGTTTATTTTTTCTTACAATAGGAACGTAAAATATACGAGAAGCTCAAAGAGAAGTATGCGGCTCCTCGAGTAACTACTCAGAAGAAATAGTTAACTGCGCGAAAATTGTTATGAGAGACTAATTTTAAAACAGCATCTTTAATTAATTTAGATTTACCGTTGCATCTCATTCCCATTACTAATTTTTTTTCTAAAATAAACAAACCACAACAAACATTATGAACAATCTTAATTTAAATCCGACAAAGAGGTTCGTTTTTTTTTGAATTCTTGATTTACATTTATATAATAAAAGCTTAGAAAAAGCAAACAAAAACTATAAATACTTATTATAATATTATTATCGTAATATGCTAAAGATATGTATTTTCCTTTTCAGTATAAATTAAATGATTACATTGGACGGAATGATTTTTCTTTTTTAGTCTTTCAAAAGTATATAATCAGAGAATTAAAAAGAGGTCTGTATGCACACATTAGATTAGAGAAATAATTTGTGTGTGATATACGACAAAAAGATAGCATAAATAAACATCCTCGCTAAGAGCTAAATGAATATATAAGCAGAGTTAAAACTATTGTATAGTTGTTATTTGTACATAAACAAGTGTATTACAAGTATTGTTTGCACAAACGTTTTTTTCTCAACGTCTGGTATTTTTTTGAGCAAATAATGTTTTATAATTCGTATTTGCATTTCCGCACAAAAGACTTGAGGTTTCCGTTTGCATAAGATGCATTTCTTATCATGGGCTCATGGATGTAAATAACAATTGGAAGGAAGAACAAAAATTGAATTTTAAATAAAAAACGACTTTTTTTAATTGTATTTCATAAAGAAACAGTAATTTCTAAAAACCATGATAAAATACACATTTTCCTGTTGGTTTCATGGGCCTTATTACGGTTCGCGAATCGAACGTTTGGTTGGAGTCGAACGGTTTGGCGAAAGCCCTACAACTCCGTATAAGGGTTGGCGAATCATTTATTCCCTAAAAATTCATCGCAAAATTCTTTTGTTACTGATTTGCGCTAAATGTCAAATGTCGAATTCCTTTCAACAAAAGAATCGATTTCGTTTCGTGTTTTTCTAAACAAAATCGATTCTTTTATGTCAAAACAAATCTTACATTTTTAGCAAGATTTCACACCGATTGCACACATACTTTAAAGATTTCACATTTCTAATAGGAACGTCAAATTGAAAGTCGGGGAATTTTTGGGAATGCAAAAAGTTTTTTTTTTTTGTTTGCAACGGATTCTACATATGTAATTAAACAAAATATTCAACAATATTAGCTATGTATACAAAATTAATCAGCCTTATTGTGAGTTTCACACGAAAAATATTTCGCCTTAAAATTTTTTGTTCGCCCGGAATTTTAAAAGCTATTGTGACTTTCGCCCGAACGAAATTTTGTTCGCCTACAAAAAAGAAGTGAAATGACATTACATTCCGCCCGAAATGAATGTTAACAATAAGGGGAATTTTTTTTATCAAGAAATTTCGGGGGAAACTCACAATAGGCGAAAAGTGAAATGTCAAATTTTCCGGGTGGAACGTTGTTCGGGAGAAACTCATAATAAGGCTGAATGGCACAGAGTCACAAAAAAGAAAAACGATTCTTTAACGAATTCCTTTCAATTGACAGATACGAATCGATTCGGTTTAGAAAAAAATGTATTTCTTGTTAAAAGGAATTCGACATAACATTTTGTATTCGCGTAATTTTGAAGCCTGAGGCGAGCCACCTCCTGGCGAATGTTCGCTTATTGTAATACCAAATTGATTAATTTGCCAGCATTTTTGTTAGATTTTTTTTTCAAATTTCATTCGGAATGAAATTCCATGTTCTACAATTCGTTTGTTCGAAAATTTCGCAGTTACTTCAAACTGTCAAAATTGAAGGTGTATCAATTTTTGATTGTTTTGTATAGTGTGTTAATGGGTCTGTTTGGTAACGTAAAATTTTTCACAAATTTTCACAATTCGCTGTCAAAACCCACAGGTCAAAACTTGCTTAAAGTTTTAACTACCAATGTAATGTTCTACCTAGGTTCGATAATTAAACTTATTATGGAGAAAAATGGAGGCGAACAAGACAGCATACTTAAAGGCGTTTAGAAAAATGCTAATGCTCCAAATGCATTTGATAAACAATAACATCCCATTTTCGATATGTGACGTCAGTGGTCAAAAAAGAAGTCAGGCGGCGGAATGTGTAGTGCATACGGCTTCTAAGACTGAGCAAATCTGATATCGTGGGTTCGATCCCTATGATGGGAATGTAGAAAGTTTTTCATAATAAAATTGGAATAAAAGCTCAGCACCACTAATAAGAGGAGACTGATGATAGGTGGCTTGGCACCCCTTGAAACAGCTTTATCTCAGATCCCTACTGTCTATGTGTGAGATTTTTATACACACATTCTCATTTTTTATCTGATAACTGCCAGTTCAAGCTTGTAGGCAAATTAAAATGGCTGCCGGGGATTCTCATCTTCATGTGGCTAATCTGTGCCTTACACTTCCACATTCAAAATTAAACTGTCTCTACTCGCTCGAAAACATCTCCTTATATAGGGAATTAAATAGTTCTAGTCTTTACTAGTATCCACTGGAATATTCGAGTATATCTCCTTCTAGTAGTTTCCATTCCAGTCGCTGACAGATGGAATACTGGAATTGATACTCAGCTGAATCACAAGATGGCGCTGTAAACGGTTGAAATTTCGATGTTTAGCTTTTCCAAGAAAAGGCGCTGCAAACAGTTAGAGGATTTTCTTTTGTTTCAAATTCAAAGTAGTTGGGTAATTATTAAATCGTTACAATATGAAAATGGATGCAATATGTACTTTCCTAAACTGCCCATTTCTACCATTGTTAGTTCAATTTTATTATTTTTAAAGTAACTTTGACAGAACTTTGGACTAAAATTGGTAGAAATTAGCATTTTTTGGAAGTAAACGAACAGAGGTAGGCCGTTTTCGTAAACGTTATTCTTATTAAATACAAATTTGCATTGTTCAAAAGTGCATTTTGCTGTACGTATACACTCCAACATGGATTTTATTCCACTTGAAGAAGTTAAGTAGATTTCCACAAAAAGCGGACACAATTTCCATTTTGATCTTTCATCCGTAGGTATATGGAATAATTTCCCATCACACCCATTGTTTTAGTGCGAACCTCGTAAGTTATTTTTCAAAAATAAAAAAAAAAACTTTTAAATCAATTATTAAAAATGCCAAAAGATGGCTCTGATTATTTAGATTTTTTCCCATTTACAATTTTTGTGAGTTTTTCGGCTTCCGAGGTCCTGCACTTTAACCGTCGATATGTTAAACCTAAACTTATTCCTTAAAATTACTTTTTTTAATTTTTTTTACTATACGAACATTTTTTGAGAAATTTCGAGATTGCACACAATCAAGAAAGTTGGTAATAGGTTTGTTCGTTGAGCCCTGGGGTCACCCCAAAGCGTTTTTTGAAGAACCTGAAGAGACCTGAGGTCGCCCTGAACTCGCCCTGAAGTAGAACTAGGTATTTTGCTGTGGCGAGTTGAGGTAAAGAATAAACTGTCAAAGTGACATGAGTTATTAAGCATATGTTTTGTTGCGGATTTATGTGCTGAAGATTATTGTTTATTTTTGAATAATTAATTGAAACAATTATACACGAATTAAATTTAATGCTAATAAACAGAAATACAATGTGGAAACGTTAGAAGTTGTTTCTTATTCATTTTTAAGACATATTTGTAACAAATTTTAAGTTTTAATTATCAAAGCACAGAATTTTTTGTTCTCCCTTTAAATATCAACAGCCATTGAGAATTTTTTGAGAACTGGAAAACCCAGTTTTTTTTGACAATTCTTGGGGTTGTCAAGAAAACCTGGGTCAACCCTGGGTAAAGTTCAACGAACGAAGCTAATATTTATGAAAAATACAAAATAGGAAATATGTAAGTGGCACAATGAGTTTATTAATTCGTTTTATACCTACATAATAATATACAACGATGAAAATGTAGAGGTACATAAATATAACCGAAATAAAGACGAATTAGTTTTCAATTGCATTACAAATATTATGTAGTTACTAAAATATTCTTCCAGACAAAGTTTATTTACCACGACCAAATCTTTGCTTAAGAAATAGATTTTTTTAATCCATCACCGTCGCTGTCGTCTTGGCTACATCAACCACATTCGATGTCGTTAAATCTTTATTTTGATTCTGATTTCCCTCAAGACATACTTTCGAAATAGAGATTTCTAATGCTTTCTGGCACATTGCTCTTATTCCAATCCAACTTTCATGTCCAATGGGCCGAATGTGAACAGGCGATGGTTGAAAGCCCAACTCATTCGATGGCAATTCCACAACCAAAGCAAGGGGCACTTTAACAATTCCAAATGCATAGTCAACAATCGAACCGGAGTAAGTATGTTTTCGGATGCCCGATATACTGCCACATCGGTACACACGGCCTGACACTTTTTTAATTGCCTTCTTGCCACACTCGGCTAGTTGTTGGTGTTCCTTCCATGAAATTGGTAGTTCCCTATTGGTTATATATAAGAATACTTGTTATTTAATATTTTTTATGAACAAACAAATTTTAAATCGGATTTAAATTTAATAAAAATATAAGAGAATACATTTTCAAATCAGGGTTTTAATAATCCTTAATCAGCGAACTAAAACACACCTATTTTATTCATTGGCGCTCTGGCATTTGAATATACCTACAGCGTGATTCGCATAAGGTGTGACATAAAGCTAGAGCATGTAGGTTGGGTCGAGACAAAAAAATAATTTCCTAAAAAATTGACTTAAAACAGAAAAAAAATTATTAAAAAAAAACAAACTGTTACTCACTCACAATGCCATGATACATTTTTATGAAGCCAGAAATCTCTTCTTTTATTTTATTTTCAAATAAAGCTGTTTTAGGGAAGTTTTTGAAAAATTAATTTTCAAACTCAAAATTTTGAAAAATAATGTTGTTCATGACTTCGGGAGCGTAATGTGTAGTGCAATGGCTCTGAAGACGCTTGGTCTATCTTCTGACAGAAATACAATACATTTGACTTATGGCGAATTCCTTTCAAAAAAGAAATCGAATTTTTTCTAAACAGAATCCAATTTTTTCTGTCAATTGAAAGGAATTCGTATTTCGTAAAAGAATCGATTTTTTTTGGTGTGATTGTGTTTGTGACTTTATAGCTGCAATTGACGCAAAACGTCAAGAAATTATTCACAAAACTATTAAGGTTGTTTGTTTTTGTTGTGAGAAAAATGTTTTACCAATAGAATTAAATTAATAAATAAAAGATATTAGCCAGCTTATACGGTCCAATTTGTTGGTGCATTTTATTTGATTGAACTTCTATTTGCACATATATTTTTTAAAGAAAATTGTTATTGAAAAGTTTTCACTTCCACTGAAAGTTTTTAACATGTCTTTCACTCGCAAAAGCTTTTTTTTTGTCAAATTTGTGTTTGATAGTGAACAACGCACTATAAAATATTTGTAAAGCTATGTATATATTGACTGAATATATTGTTGAATATTTTGTTAAATTATGTAGAATTCGTTGCAAAAAAATAAACAACTTGTCTTCCAAAAATTCCGCGACTTTCAATTTGACGTACATATTAGAAATGTCAAGTCTTCATAGTGTGTGTGCAAATCAGTGTGAAATCTTGCTAAAAACGCAAGATTTGTTTTGACAGAAAAGAATCGATTTTGTTTAGAAAAAATTCGATTCTGTTTAGAAAAAATTCGAATTTTTTGTTGAAAGGAATTCGCCATTACATTTATCTTTTTTTTGTATATGTACATAACTAATATGTATGTACATATATGTAGGTAACTAATTATTATTTTTCTGCTTAGTACCTTAGGTATACATGAATGTATTTCTGAGTGTTTTTAAAAGATGTATTTATGTACATTTTTTCTTTTGAAAGTAGGCAACTAAATTCTGGCTAACACCAATCACTGTCAAAAAAAAAAAAAAAATAAAAACTACAAAATTTAACAAACTTAGTATATCCCCAGGGGTACATGATGGCCTGTCCATATGAGTGCAGCGACAAAAACAGTAACAAATGTGGTTGCAACTTCTCCATGATATTCCTTAGGGCACAAGTCTCCGGTTCCGAAAATGGTTTCTCTCCTTTGTATGTGCTTCGACTTGCCTTCGTTGATCCATTCTCCCAATGGAAATCAAAGTTCCTATTACAATCCGTTCCGATACTTTTCAAAATACTGTGTGGTCGACGATTCTTTCTCCACATGGGATTCTGCACCAAAAATAGAGAGACAAAAAAACATACATACATATATGTATGTACACATATACAGATTTGTTAAGGATGTGTCACACTCATATAAGGAATTTTGAAAACCTTGTTGTAGGTGTATTCATATCCATCGGATCGAAGCTTTTCAAGAATTTTTCTATGTCGAGCATGTTTCTCTGTTAACTGTTGTATACATTTGAGGGCTACAGCAATTGTCATCCATTCCCGGGCATGAGTGCCAGCTTCAATGAAAACTACATTTTTCTTTGGGCTACTTCCATCGGGCTGTGGATGACGGCGATATCGTTTGTACCAATCAATTTGAATAGCTTTCATCTGACGTCCTTCATAGGAACGTCCAATGTTATAGACCTTAACAACGTCCACATAACGATGCCGCAAATAGTCCAGATAGTCGTTAATCTCCTTGTGCCGGAGGTAACTGGTTGTTACATCAGGCTTATTATAACTACTCATAATCATCTTTCCATATTTGCCTGCGTGATGGTTTTGAAGTTCTTGTGCAGATTGAAAGTAGGTATGTATGTTTAATTTTTTTTGCACTGATTTGAAATTTTGAAATGAGAACACAAAAGAAAAAACACGGCACGACTTTTGTTTGACAAACTCCGAACGCTGACTACGATAAGACTGTAAGAAATATAAGAATTTGCTTGCTTGAAGTCATTGCCCGGAGAAGCGAATAAACTTTGTCACAGAGGTTCTGGTTGATTTGGGTGGTGGGGTGATAGGCTGGGGGTTGGTGTAAGATCTGGTGGTTGGTATTGTCGTTGGTTTCTGTTTCAATGGTTGCGCGATATTTTGCATTGGAAAAAGTTCTGCAAGAAAAACGAAGAAAAGAATTTTGCTTATTTTTGCAGGGTTAAGTTCAACTAGTTTGCATAAATTCTATTATGGGGTGGTGTTCAAATTATGAAAGTACAGTCAGTAAAATACATTTTGAAAATTACTTAAATATCTTTTTTGGAAAAAGAACTTAAGATATTAGGCCAAATGACTGTTCATTCACAACACTGTTAAATCTCATACACTCAGGGTTGCCTGGCCAATTTCAGAAAGTTACCCATAAACTAGCCTGACAGAAAATTATTTAAAATACAGAACACACAGAGCTGGCCGTTTCACCTATGTACATATGTATGTAGTATGTACCTACCTACTTATTGTATATAGCCAGTGTCAAAGTTCTGTAACTCTCGTATGGATAAAATTTGTCGAGAAACGATGAAAAATGGAACAAATCTCATACGATTTGTTTCATTTTTCATCGTTTCTCCACTGATTTTATCGATGCGAGAGTTACAGAACGTAGACACAGGCGTCTGACTACTTTTTAATTGATGGAATTTCCCCCAAATATTTTTCACCAGATTATGTCTGGCAGGCCTAAGCTAAATTAAAAAAAAAAACACAAAATGTTGAAGTTCTCAGCTCTAGATAGTAAGTATACGCCAGAGTGTACATATGTTCTACAAGCGTTAGTAACGTTTATTTGTATTCCGAAAATATTTATAAACTTTAAAATTGTACAAAATATTAGATGTATCTATACCAAAAATATTATTTCGTTTTAGGTTTGACTCATTGTACATAATCATTTTATTCTATTCTTGACTTCCTTGTTCAAAATTATGTTCAACTGTTGATTTGAAATATTCGTGTTTCCAGCATTTAGATTCATATACAGAAATATAGTCAAACATAAAACAGATCACGCAATCATAAAACGGGTGTAAAGGTACAAAGGCACAGTCATGATTCCGCATAGCGGTACATAAACATTTATATCTTATGTACCTAGATAATAAATGTATACAAGTATGATACTTTTTTGCGAATTACCGGAATAATGAATTACAAAAGGGGATTTATTACTGCTATCCTCTAGCCTTAGGCCTCACTCGAACTCTGTTGTTTTTTTTGTTTTTTTGTGAATCAGGCGTTGAACCACAAAAATATTGACTCTCTAGGACCTACCGTAACAAGGATAAAGTTTTCTCTCTTTTTGGCAATAAGCAACTAACCATTTCAGTAATAAAGTATAATTGGGGAGTCCTTAGTACCAGTCGCCAGGGATGCAATTATGACTCGTTTGTTTTTTTTTTTTAGGTTTGAGTTGAGACTTATGTATACGCTATAGACTATGAGAGTTGTAATTTGTTCGAAAATAGTTAATTCAACTCTTGCCATTTAGCAAACTTTATTTAGCCTGGATTTCCCAAATAAGTTGATAACTGATTCAAAAGTTGCGATAAGGATATTCATTACGGACGGGATCCTCGAAGATTGAACTTTGATAAAAGTGAATTTTATTCATTGTTTCGTTACCAATAGGCTATATTTTTCTGTTCTTAAAATAAAAAGGCACTTTTTTCCGAATCAATAATAATGATTTTGTAGTTTGTTGGAAATATTCTTTTAGTTGATTTACAAAATTGAGCTTATGTCGGATTCCTTACAATAAAAGAATAGATTTTGTTCTGAATTTTTTCTAAATAAAATCTATTCTTTTCTGTGAAAATAGGCGTTTTCCTTTGGAGGTGGCGAAATACTTGCAAGTACTTTGCTAGACATTTTGAATGGATCACACAAAATTATAGCGAATTCCTTACAACAAAGAAATCGAATTTTTCCTAAACAGAATCGAATTTTTTCTAAACAAAATCGATTCTTTTCTGTCAAAATAAATCTTGCATTTTTAGGAAGAATTCACACCGATTTGCGCACACACTTTGAAGATTTGACTTTTCTAGACTTTTCCAACATGTCAAATTGAAAATCGCGAAATTTTGGGACGACAAATAATTTTTTTTTTCTGGCTGCAACGGATTCTACATAATTAAACAAAATATTCAACAATATTTTCTGTAAATTTAGCTATAAAAACAATTAATTGCAGCTGACAAGTAACATGCACACAATCACACAAAACAAATTCGATTCTTTTACGAATTTCTTTCAATTGACAGAAACAAATAATCGATTCGGTTTGGAAAAAAATCCATTTCTTTGTTGAAAGGAATTCGACATAAGTCAATTCGTGTTTCAATTGGTTACCAAATAAGATTTATTTGATGGACGGGTTGGACTTTATCACCCTGAACTCGATAAGAAGTATTTTTTATGACACTTTTTCGCTCTTTTTTATTTGCAGTAGGCGTTTTTCTTTTAACCTGAGAGCAAAGCACTGAGCTGTCAAAAAAATAGTTGCGTTTTCGTTTTGAGCTGTCAAAAAAAATATCTGTGTTTATTTTTTAGCTCAGACACATCACATCGCTCAACTTGTGTTTTATTTTGTGTTTTGGTCAAGGTTTGGAACAAACTGACCTTAATAAAAAATTTTAAGAATTCAGTGCTCAAGTAGTGTCAAATGAAACCGAACAAAAGTGAAACGGCGAGCATAATGTAGCATACTGAAGTAAATAACTTTTTTCCAGACTTTTTGGGCAGTCTGTCGAATTTTGTGAAGTGGGGATGAAATGGACCTTTGATACCAAATGTCAGTGTAAGATTTGTAAAAAAAAATAATAAGAATCTGACAGCACTCACTGGTTGGAAAACAAAACCGAGTCAAAATACTCGTGTGTTTATTAATAGTGATTAATACGTACTAAAATTAGTTTTTTTTTTTTGTCAAACATTTGAAAAAATGTTCACTAAAGTATTTAGACACTTAGCTAATTCGATCGCAAATTTAAGTTTTCACTTCCAATTAAAAAAAAATAATCAAATGAATGGATTTTTAACACTGCCAAGAACATTTTAATATTTTCCCACCAGGGACTATTTTGTTTTTGTTTTTAGATGTCAAATTAGAAAGAGAAAAGACAAAGACAAATCTTGGAAGAGTTCTATCCTCTCAGCGAGAAGAAAACTGTCAAAAACGCTTGGAATGCTTTGTGGGCAACTATTGTTACCACTTTTTAACAATCAAAACAAGAATCGATTAGAGTTTCCACGGATCTATTTATAATATACAAATTTTCAATAAATCATAACCAAAGCAAATAAAGTTTCCAATTTTTTTATTTTTACCTATGTATACATTTTTATTGTAATAGAAACACAATTTTTTTTTTAAAATTAACCAGTATTTTATATATTCTGGTGTCAAAAAGCACAACTGCCAAAACTTAAAAAAATATAAATGTAACACTTGGGCTCAACGGTTTTATTTGATTTTTTTTTTGTTTTTTTGAATTTAAAGTGACAGAACACAAACATGCTGATTTTTGCCCAAAGGAATTTCTTGGGCAGAAATTGTCACGAACTGGGAATGTTTTCTCTCTTGTGAGCAATCTTTTTTGCCCAAAACTACCCAATTTGTGAAGTGTGGAACAGGATTTGGCAAAAATAGGCAACAAATTGTGACAATTGGCTGTTTGGTCTGTTGGTCTGGAACAAACTGACCTAATGTTCGATGTAAAATCAAAACACCATCACGAGTGCACACTGGGGGTATGCAACAAAATTTTGAAAATGTTGTTAAATATAATTTTAAAATCTCAAAATTATTCTTGATAAATTAAAGCAAATAAAACACGTTAAATATAAAATAAAGGTTACGAACAAATGAAGCATTTCAAACAGTTGTTTCTTAGTTTTCTGATTTTATATTAATGTTTATTAACCTTCTTCCCTTTTAAGTAAAAAGTCATTTACCCACATAACATCATGAAATCATCTGTTTCTGACACGAAAACTACACTCGCCAATTGAATCCAGCAACGCAAGGAACTCCAGTGGCAGTAATATGGATCTTCCATGGTATGTCTAATTATTCCTCATCTCATAGAAGCAGAGAACACAATTCGGAATCAACAATAACCATCATCTCCTCATCATCGATGTCATGGCAGACGGTAATCACACTAGACGCTGTTCAATTGTAAGCTCTCAAATAGCAGCGTTATAGTCTGTGAGGTCGCGTTGCAAGTTGTAAAAGTATAAGAAGTACAATATTATCGTAAGTTAAAAAAAAAAAAATTTCTGATTTATAAACGAATTTTTTTTTTCAAATTTAATACCTTCATTCTTCAAAAACGTACTACTGAATTTTCTTGAAATAAATAAATTAGTATCATTATAGCAACTGATGGCAAAACTAAACTTACTAATCTAAACTACCTAACCAATTTTGTTTTTAATGTTTGAACAAATTTATAAGTTGAAAAATGGTTTAAATATTAACGGTTATATTATTCACTTTGGATTTAAATTGACTTTAAATCCAGATTTATTAAACCTACAATATCAATATTGTTCTGGTCCAAAATAAACTGGATTCGGTACTCATGAGAGGTGATTAAATTTAACTGGATTTATCTACATTCGATTAAAAAAATTGGATTTTAATGTGGATTTAAGGAGTGAATTATATGGAATTAGATTTATTGTTTAGATTAAATCAATGGGTTGGGTGTAGCCCATCCCAGAACCACTGGTCCCAAGACAACTCATCCCCGACGACTCACTCCGGTACAACTCATCCCAATGAAAGTATGAGGTATGTATGGGGGGCATGCTGCCCCCCTGCAACCTCCCTGCTTGGCACACTATAGGATTTAGGGTAGGTGCGAGGTTGGTGTATGCAAAGTTCTAAATCACAGCAACAAAGCGCTGTTTTTCTTTGTTTCGCGCAAAACATCCAAGGGATGAGTTCTTATTTCTGGGATAATTTTTCCAGGGATGAGTTGTCACGGGATGAGGTGTCCTGGTACCAGTTGGGTCTTGGGATGAATGGTCGGGGATGGGCTGTCTTGTGACCAGTTGTCTTGGGATTTGATGAGTTGACACCAAATCAATGTATACCTATCTGGGTTTATTTTTTGATCTGAACTAAGCTAGTTAATTACATGAGCCTAAGATCTAGATTATTATATTTTCTACATATTTTTCTTTACGGTTTTGTTTTTTTTTAGTAAAAATTCAAAATAACGAGTTCTTTTCAAAAACTTTTTCTGCTTTAAATTCAAGTCGTCGTCGACCGGCATTGTGTGGCGAGTAAACTCTAATAAACCGCAGCAAATATTAATATTTGTTTATGTTAAATTAGCTTTTCCCAATTTAGACTCCAAACATAATGTTTTCATATACCAGACTATTGAAAATATTGTCAACTCAACACTAGAATCAAGAAGAGATATGTATAGGAAACGTTCCAATTTGACAGAACATAAACTCTCCGATTCGCTACTTCACAATGAAGAGCTTTTCAGCAGTTTTCGTTGATTTCATGCGAAATT
Source organism: Leucozona laternaria (assembly GCA_932273885.2). Lineage (NCBI taxonomy): Eukaryota > Metazoa > Arthropoda > Insecta > Diptera > Syrphidae > Leucozona > Leucozona laternaria. The sequence continues at coordinate 102,291,866 of OW026367.1, forward strand.
CAATGAGCTGAATGGACGTGTGTTCATTGCTTGATGTACAATGTATATAGGTACCTACCTACATTCTGGGAAAATCCGCAAGTAAAGCATTTCACTTTTCATCCTTGTGGTATAGTGCTGGTGGGTGAAGTTAAAGTCATTAATTGGGCTTCAAACTGTCGGTAGCATAAAACTTTCATCTTCAAGTCGCATCATTATGACAATCATTGTGGGTGTACCACAATTGACACTGAACTTGGGGTTTACGGTCTTGTTTTTTTTTTTTTTTTTTTTTTTTATGTTCATGATTCTATGGCATATTTGCTTGAACCCGGAACATGAATTTAAATCTCTTTAAGGTTTTTCATTCCTTTTCGAAGATGTGTATCTTCATCAAGACATCAAGAACCAAAACATTCAATCAACAGATTTGCAAAAAAAGACACACAATAATTTGACAGTCATCGCTCCTGGGCAAAACTTACTCTCAAGAGGGCTTTGAGAGTCTTGAGTTTGTGTTTTGGCAATTATACCTACATATTGGCTAAGTTAAACGGATGATAAGTATTTCCGCATTTCTATTTTAAGTTCAACGGAAGTTTTGTAAATTTTGTTGCGAATTTTAAAAATGGTTATGAGACGACTATCGACGTCATGAAATTCAAATAACGTCTGTGAATAAATATTTCAGTAAAAAGTTTGCAAATATTTTTTATCTTAAAAATTAAGAAATTTGAAAATGCTCAAAGTTATATGAGACCTACAATAAAATAGCTATGTAGAAATTTTGTTTTAAAATTAGAAGGTATACTTGTACTAGCTTTTGAGAGCCGGATATAATATTTTTTCTGTAACATTGACAACAAAACACTTTATCATCTTAATACGATTTTTTTAAGATAGAGAACATCTATCTGCGTGAAATAACTGGTTCCATATACCTACATTTACCTATTTTTGGTTCATTCAACTCGATTCAATAACACCCCAACACACTTTGGAACAGAAGTTACAGTTTCTACCACGATTCTGTTTATTTTTTTATTTGAATTCATTAAAATGTGCTCTTGATGATGTTTATTTATAGCATTGCAGCAATTAGCTTCGGCAATGTTTTTTTTCAAAATTCATGGTCAAGGTTTCATCGCAGTCTCATCTTCTGTGGGTGATGTGAGTTTTAGAATTAAGAAGTTTCAACATGAATTCCATAAGTTGTTTTTTTTACATTAAAACCTTTTTTTTTTACGAAAACAAACAAAATTGCCTTAGTATAATTTGATGACAATTAACAATGCAACAAAAGAGATAAAACAAAAATTATACAAGAAATGATACAGAAAATTGGAAAGAATTGAGACTGATTTTTTAATGAGAGGTGGTGGTAACATTTTTAATGAAGATGCTAATTATGATGCTTTTACTTTAAAATTCCAAAGGCCATTTATGAATGGATTTTGATTAGATAAGACCAAACTATACAATGGTCATCAATGAAAAATATTACCTACTGAGTTTTTTTTTTTTTTGAAAATAGGTCTTAGACTTTGGGCTTAAGAGTATCTACGGAAAATAATTTTGATTCAATCAAATGGGTATTAAAATTTAAATTTTTTTCAAGAATCTTAATATAAAAAACAAAGTCGTTTTAATTACAACACTTAACTCAAGAACCGCTGGACCGATGTCAATGATCTTTGATTTGTTACGCAATAGCAGAATAACTATACAAATATTTGAAAAATTCACTTTATAGGGTGAAATGGGATAAAATGAAAAAGACGAATGCGATTAAAAAAAACTCAACTTGCGTTTCAAAGGTTATTCTTAGGAAACGGCTTCAAGGGTATTTTTTTTTATTTTCAGTTTGTAGGGTCAAATGGGGTAAAAATAAAAAAAATAGTCCGATTTAAGAAATTCTTTTTATCGAAAGGTTTTTTTTTAGAAAATGAGAGATATTCTTTTTCAATTTTTTTATTTGTAGGGTAAAATGGGTTAAAAATAAAAACATTTCCGATTTAAGAAATTCTTTCTGTGTTTGAAAGTTTATCTTAAAAAAATGCTATTTATAGAGTGAAATGGGGTACAAATAAAATGGTAGTTTTCGAATACAAAAATAGTTTCTGTGTTAAGAAAGCAATAAAGGTTGGAGTAAATTACTTTGCGGGACAGAATATATGTACACTTTCGGTCAAATGTCGTTTTGAGGAACGTCTGGCATCCTACTCCACCCCGAATACCAGAATAATTATTAAAATAAAAAAAAAAATCACTTTTTAGGGTAAAATGGAAAAGACGTATTCGATTAAAAAAAAAACTCTACCTGCGTTTGAAAGGTTATTCTTAGAAAATGGCTTGAAGTATTATTTTTTTTTTAAATTGCAATTTGAAGGATGAAATGGGGTAAAAATAAAAAAAAAATATCCGATTAAAGAAAGTCTTTTTGTGTTTGAAAGGTTATTATTTTGAGTTGATGGCCTTAGGAATATTTTTCTCAAAATGTTGGTATTTATAGGGTGAAAGGGGGTGAAAACGAAAAATGGTTATTTTTAAAAAAATTGATATTTATGGAGTGAAATTTGATAAACACAAAAATGTGGTTTTTGATTACAAAAATATTTTATTCATTTTTAACACATAATGGCAAACCCTTATCTTTATAATAAAGCTAAATTCTTTGTCATAACATTTAACCATATGCATTTTATTTCTTCTTGAAAACCACACGTAAGAAAAAAACACCATTTATTTAAATGCATTTTGAATCTTAAACATTCTTTCATTCAGCTAAATGCTTGCTTCAAATTTCGCTAAAAATAATCTATTTACGTGAACAAAATTTGATAGCTGACTGAGTGAAAATTCAAGCTAGAAGCAGCCAAAATGGCAACCCTGTCGCTGAGTGTATTGAAAATAATACCTATCAAAGGGTGTTATGTACTATATCACCAAAGTTTTAGGACATTGATGATAGAGCTTTTTTAGTGGTTATTGTGTAAAAGCTTTCCGGTTTTATTCCTTTTTTAAGCTTTTCAGAACAAATTAATAAAATTTGGTGTGTAAACTGTTCTCACTTTTTTTCTACTTTTTACGTGGAGGGCAAGTATTCGTTTCGTGAGAAAAAAAACTCGAGATTGTAATCAAAACCAACACTATTCGATAATCAAGAAGGCCGATGATGACGGTTATGCCGTCCGTCGGACTGTGCGTCCGCTGTAATTTGAACTAGAGCCTAAAGCCGATGGGCCAATTTGCTTCAAATTTGGTATACTTACAAAAATATTTATAGAAAAAAAAATCAAACAAAAAAAAGTCAATTTTTTAGTTCTTTTAACGCTTTTTTTTATACTTTTAATGTGTGGCTACATATATTTATTAACCACAAGAGCTAGTTCATTCGATCCAGGCGTACATCTTTAATATAATATAAAAAAAAGTCGGTTTAGTTACACAATTTGTATAACTCAAGAACGGCCTGGGCCGATTTTAATGATCTCTGATTTTTTGGATTGGTGTCCACCCGAATAGCAGAATAAATTCAATTTAAATGGTGAAATGGGGTAAAATGAAAAAGATGTATCAGATTAAAAAAAAACTCAACTCTTTACGAATCGGCTTCAGAATATTTTTTTTTTATTTTGCTATTTGTAGGATGAAATGGGGTAAACATAAAACAAATTGTCCGATTTAAGAAATTCTTCTTTTGTTTGAAAAGTTTTTCTTAGGAAATGGCTTTAGGGATATCCTTTTTCAAAATTTTAATATTTGTAGGGTGAAATGGGATAAAAATAAAAAAATTGTCCGATTTAAGAAATTCTTTTTTTGTTTGAAATGTTTTTCTTAGGAAATAGCCTTAGGGATATTGAAATGGGGTACAAATGTAAAAAAAATGTCTGATTTAAGAAATTCTTTTTTTTTTTTTGTTTAAAAGGTATTGCTCAGGAAATGGCTTTAGAGAAATTTCTTTTAGTGTTTGAAAGGTAATTTTTAGTAAATTGCCTTAGGGTTATTTTTTTTTTCAAAAATTTGGTAATTATAGGGTGGGGTTAACACGTTTTATATTAAATTTTTTTTGTTGGGGATAGCTTAAGAAACATTTTTTTTATTCAAAAAAATGATATTTATAGAGTGAAGCAGGGTTCGTACTTCAATTCAATCGAGGTAGATTTACTTCGGTTTTGAGAAAAAAAAATTAAAAATCTACTTCCCTACTTCGCTTTTTCAAAATCTACTTCTAGAGCCTATTGTTTCCAATAAACTCAAAATGTCAAAATAAAGATTCGCTTTGAAGACGATAAATTTGATTTAACATACAAAGATAGTATTTAAACATAAAATAAATTCAAGAAAGGGATTTAACTTAAATTTCAAAACTGGTCGAGGCTTTTTGATATCTCCCATTGATATCTTAAATAATGAATGGAGGTCATTTTAGATTCACGCTAAATAAATCAAAGTGATTTGCCTTAATTTTGGTTCCTACTCTATAATGAAAACAACAAATAATAAAGAAGAAGTTGTATTCAAAAATTTGTCAGATTATATGTAGAGCAGAACTGTAGCTGAGAGAATAGATTTAATAAAAACAACCGTAAAGATGTATTTATGAGCCACTTTTTGAATCAATAAAGTTTATAAAGCAGTACACAATTCTAGATGGCAAATTTATTTAAAATCAAGCAATTAAATTCAAATTATGAGTCTGAATTCGTTGTAATAATATTATTTAATTAATTTTTTTTTATTAAAAACATTGTTTTTATTTAATATGTACATTTTTTTTTAAGAAACAGTTTTTTGAACGTTTGATTTTTTTTTGTAATTTCTAAATCTACTTCGGAAATTTTGGATTTACTTCGCTTTTTTCCACATTTGCTTCGAAATTTTGAATGTGAAGTCCGAACCCTAGGGTGAAGTGGATTTAAAAAAAAGGAAATTGCGATTTTAAAAATTCTGCTTGTGTTTGAAAGGTTATTTTTAAGAAATTGATATAAATATATAGAATGAAATGGGATAAACATCAAAAGTGGTTTTTGATGACAAAAGTTCTTTCTGTATAAGGAAAGTAATAAAAATTGGACTTACAACTAGACCATATTTTTAAGAATTCTGTCATTCACATCGTGAAGATGGTTAAAATCCAGAAAGTAGTATGTTTACGATTACAAAAAGTAGTTTTAATAATTATCTATATACACGTGCGAAGCCGGGCGGGTTAGCTATAGTATTTATGTAAATGGTTTGCATTAATTTTTCTATGTTTTCTCATACCAGAGCCGGCGGCGTTTTTAACATTCACTTCAAAAGTTGTAAGGCTCTTTTCTGTAAAAAAAATAATTCTTGTTTATTATGTAATAGTATTTACCTAAGAATTTGAACTTTCAGAGCTAAAAAGCTTTACAACCGTGGCTTAACTTTATTTTGAAAATGAAATGAAACCATCGGCGATCTTATTTCCATCCACCGTTCACGAGATATTGGCACTCTTCAATATTCATTTACATCTAGAAAATTTGTGGTAGATACCTTAATTTTTATTTCAAGTTCCAAATATCAAAAAATGACTTTGTTTTTATTCTTTAAACTTTTAAACTTCAGCTAAATTCTTTGTCATAACATTTAACCATATGCATTTTATTTCTTCTTGAAAACCACACGTAAGAAAAAAACACCATTTATTTAAATGCATTTTGAATCTTAAACATTCTTTCATTCAGCTAAATGCTTGCTTCAAATTTCGCTAAAAATAATCTATTTACGTGAACAAAATTTGATAGCTGACTGAGTGAAAATTCAAGCTAGAAGCAGCCAAAATGGCAACCCTGTCGCTGAGTGTATTGAAAATAATACCTATCAAAGGGTGTTATGTACTATATCACCAAAGTTTTAGGACATTGATGATAGAGCTTTTTTAGTGGTTATTGTGTAAAAGCTTTCCGGTTTTATTCCTTTTTTAAGCTTTTCAGAACAAATTAATAAAATTTGGTGTGTAAACTGTTCTCACTTTTTTTCTACTTTTTACGTGGAGGGCAAGTATTCGTTTCGTGAGAAAAAAAACTCGAGATTGTAATCAAAACCAACACTATTCGATAATCAAGAAGGCCGATGATGACGGTTATGCCGTCCGTCGGACTGTGCGTCCGCTGTAATTTGAACTAGAGCCTAAAGCCGATGGGCCAATTTGCTTCAAATTTGGTATACTTACAAAAATATTTATAGAAAAAAAAATCAAACAAAAAAAAGTCAATTTTTTAGTTCTTTTAACGCTTTTTTTTATACTTTTAATGTGTGGCTACATATATTTATTAACCACAAGAGCTAGTTCATTCGATCCAGGCGTACATCTTTAATATAATATAAAAAAAAGTCGGTTTAGTTACACAATTTGTATAACTCAAGAACGGCCTGGGCCGATTTTAATGATCTCTGATTTTTTGGATTGGTGTCCACCCGAATAGCAGAATAAATTCAATTTAAATGGTGAAATGGGGTAAAATGAAAAAGATGTATCAGATTAAAAAAAAACTCAACTCTTTACGAATCGGCTTCAGAATATTTTTTTTTTATTTTGCTATTTGTAGGATGAAATGGGGTAAACATAAAACAAATTGTCCGATTTAAGAAATTCTTCTTTTGTTTGAAAAGTTTTTCTTAGGAAATGGCTTTAGGGATATCCTTTTTCAAAATTTTAATATTTGTAGGGTGAAATGGGATAAAAATAAAAAAATTGTCCGATTTAAGAAATTCTTTTTTTGTTTGAAATGTTTTTCTTAGGAAATAGCCTTAGGGATATTGAAATGGGGTACAAATGTAAAAAAAATGTCTGATTTAAGAAATTCTTTTTTTTTTTTTGTTTAAAAGGTATTGCTCAGGAAATGGCTTTAGAGAAATTTCTTTTAGTGTTTGAAAGGTAATTTTTAGTAAATTGCCTTAGGGTTATTTTTTTTTTCAAAAATTTGGTAATTATAGGGTGGGGTTAACACGTTTTATATTAAATTTTTTTTGTTGGGGATAGCTTAAGAAACATTTTTTTTATTCAAAAAAATGATATTTATAGAGTGAAGCAGGGTTCGTACTTCAATTCAATCGAGGTAGATTTACTTCGGTTTTGAGAAAAAAAAATTAAAAATCTACTTCCCTACTTCGCTTTTTCAAAATCTACTTCTAGAGCCTATTGTTTCCAATAAACTCAAAATGTCAAAATAAAGATTCGCTTTGAAGACGATAAATTTGATTTAACATACAAAGATAGTATTTAAACATAAAATAAATTCAAGAAAGGGATTTAACTTAAATTTCAAAACTGGTCGAGGCTTTTTGATATCTCCCATTGATATCTTAAATAATGAATGGAGGTCATTTTAGATTCACGCTAAATAAATCAAAGTGATTTGCCTTAATTTTGGTTCCTACTCTATAATGAAAACAACAAATAATAAAGAAGAAGTTGTATTCAAAAATTTGTCAGATTATATGTAGAGCAGAACTGTAGCTGAGAGAATAGATTTAATAAAAACAACCGTAAAGATGTATTTATGAGCCACTTTTTGAATCAATAAAGTTTATAAAGCAGTACACAATTCTAGATGGCAAATTTATTTAAAATCAAGCAATTAAATTCAAATTATGAGTCTGAATTCGTTGTAATAATATTATTTAATTAATTTTTTTTTATTAAAAACATTGTTTTTATTAAATATGTACATTTTTTTTTAAGAAACAGTTTTTTGAACGTTTGATTTTTTTTTGTAATTTCTAAATCTACTTCGGAAATTTTGGATTTACTTCGCTTTTTTCCACATTTGCTTCGAAATTTTGAATGTGAAGTCCGAACCCTAGGGTGAAGTGGATTTAAAAAAAAGGAAATTGCGATTTTAAAAATTCTGCTTGTGTTTGAAAGGTTATTTTTAAGAAATTGATATAAATATATAGAATGAAATGGGATAAACATCAAAAGTGGTTTTTGATGACAAAAGTTCTTTCTGTATAAGGAAAGTAATAAAAATTGGACTTACAACTAGACCATATTTTTAAGAATTCAGTCATTCACATCGTGAAGTTGGTTAAAATCCAGAAAGTAGTATGTTTTCGATTACAAAAAGTAGTTTTAATAATATGTTTTAAAATAATGTTTTTTTGTTGTAATTATTATACAAAGCTAAGGTTTGCCTACACGTGCGAAGCCGGGCGGGTTAGCTATAGTATTTATGTAAAGTGTTTGCATTAATTTTTCTATGTTTTCTCATACCAGAGCCGGCGGGGTTTAAAACATTCACTTCAAAAGTTTTAAGGCTCTTTTCTGTAAAAAAAATAATTCTTGTTTATTATGTAATAGTATTTACCTAAGAATTTGAACTTTCAGAGCTAAAAAGCATTACAACCGTGGCTTAACTTTATTTTGAAAATGAAATGAAAATATCTTCGATCTTATTTCCATCCACTGTTCACGAGATATTGGCACTCTTCAGTATTCATTTACATCTAGAACATTTGTGGTAGATACCTTAATTTTTATTTCAAGTTCCAAATGTCAAACAATGACTTAGTTTTTATTCAAAGTTATTATAAATGATTCAACATTTTCCGAAAAACTTCAGGAAATACATTCATAACCGGCATCACACGATACGACCTCTTTAAGCTGGAGTTACTATTCTCATATAATTACCTGATCTTCAACATATATAACTCTTTTCTAATGGACTTTGTCTATTGTCTTGAACGTAATGAAATATAAATAATACAACTATCTTTAGGAAGGTATAAAAAACAATAAATTTATAAAAAATATTGTTTAATGATGTTGATGTTATTAATGATCTTAATTACGTTAATGTTAAGTAAATAAGATAGATTAAACGGTTACTGCCCTGAAAAAAATGTTACTTCATGCTTTACATATGTACTAATCCCTCAAAGCTCATTATTTCTATGACAACAATCAATTGAAAATTCACCCACATAAAATCTTTTTTTTGACATAAAGCCTGACTCTTCTCTTTCTTATGTTCAAAATGATTTGAATAATTTTAAAGAATATTCCACCGGCACATTATTTTATTCAGACATATAAAATGCTTAAATTAATCACAAAAACAAAAATATACATACATGAACACGAGTGAGTGAGTTAAATTGAAAGTTGTTTCAATATCATTCACCTTGACAACGTAAAGCTGAGTGAAACACCTATTCTTTGGCTTATCAAAGATTAAGCAAAATTTACTTCCTATCCACCGATCAAAATCTGTCACGGCAACCAGGTAGTTTTGAACTTGATAAAGGGTTTTAAAAAAAATATCAATCCATGATTAAGAATTAGAAAAAAAAGAAGAACCAAATCTGAAAGAACAATAATCACGCCCATTACAATAATAAATAAATGGTATACAGGGTGATTCGCATAGTATACGAAAAAAAGCTAGCGTGAGTAAGTTACGTCAAAAAAAAAAAATCGTATGGGTGTAGATTTTTTAAGAAAATGACTTAAAATGGAAATAAAAATTTTAACATTTTAACGTTGTATTGTAATATTTGGGTATGGTTTCGGTTCCCAGCCTCTTCCACCTAAAAACAAAAATGTTCTTTTCACGGCAATCGGCTCTTGTGAAGAAGTGGCAAATCCTCTAAAAACATCTGTTGTTATGAATAAGTGCCTCCCAACTAAGTCGTTCACAATTGGCAGAAAATTGTAGGTCCCCTACATTCCTGCCATTAACACACAGAGTTGTTGATAGTTGCAATAAGTCACTTGGGCCATAGTTCTACACGAGCTATCGCGCCACCAAATTTATTCAAATTTTCCAAATTCCCCTTTCCACTTAGATGGGTGCCCCTCCCCCTCCCATATGATTTTTGTTCACTTGACCTAACTTCTATACACGCCCTAGATTTGTGTCACATTTAACGCGAATCACCCTGTATAATATAGCCCTTGCCCAAAAATTCAAATCAATCTTTGAGATACTTAAAATGCAAATCGGACTTGCGGTAAGCTCATTAAAGCCAAAAACCTCATTAAGCCAAACACTCAAGCCACTCTAGAGTTTGTGTGGTGATAGAGCACAGCTAGATGAAGATCAAAATTAACAAAACCAATAGAAGAAGAAGAAGATTTAATCTAATGAATCTTCAGTTTAAAATAACAAAAAAAAAAAAGATACTCGGATACATTTTTGAGCGTTGTTTAACTAGCCGCATACATATTGACCTTGACACTCACTTTTCTAATGAATTTATAATCAATATGTGTTCCGAAAGCTAAGTTTCGGTTCGATCAGTCGACGATGAAATCGAAAGCACCACGGATGGATAGTTAAATTTGATAGCAGAAATCTTTTGAGAATTTTGACTCTTCCCTTAATTTCCGCGGTGTATATCAAATAAAAAATTAAATTCTTCCAGTGCGAAAGTGTGATTAAGAAAAAAGTTCGTATCTAGATGCATTAGAAGAAAAAATTGTGTATTTTTTTGTTGGATCGGTTTTATTGTTGTGCAATTGAAGTTAAATATTAAATTTATTGTTTGACCGGGTATCGTTGCATTTACGGAAACCATGTGGATGAGAATTTGTATGGGACTGGTGCTGTGCTGCACCACCCTGGCGTACGACAATATGGAAGGATACGAGGGGTAGGTTTGACAAGATTATTCTAATCGTGTAATCGCTGATACACGATGTGTTATGACACTTTGTTTTGTTTTATTAATTAATTTGTTTAAAAATATCAATTAGATTTTATTATAAGCGCGAAGATCTGTCACGTTGTGTTAATTATTTTATGTGATTTAACTATTTCGAAGGTTAATTTATTGTGGCTAAGAGACTGGTTTTTGGTCAAATGCGGAACTATGATCGAAACTTTAAGTGTTGACTTTTTTGGCTTCAGAGATAAATAGTCCAGCCGAAAATTATTTTGGTGTTTTTACTTTTTATTAATTCTGTTCTGGATTTTTTTTTTTAGTAGGTATAGATATGTCGTTATTCTGTGTTTTTCTTTTTATTTTATTTCTAAATTAGGTGCACTTTAATGTCTTTTTTTCATAAAGATCATCAATGAATATTTCATTTTTTTCTTTTTAGTTAAATTCTTGTTTTGTTTTTTGTTTAAATTCTTACGTGAAATCTTCTTAAAAATAAAAACTTGTTAGATTTATAGTCTGGAAGTTAAAGTTATAAGTTTAGTTTCACTTTGACGTCATTAATTTTGGTGCTCTATCTTAACAATAACGCCCTAAAAATTGGTTCCAAGGTCTGAATAAATTGTGTGTATTTTTTGGCGGAATAGCTTCCAATCGACTTTCTAAATTAAAGATATTATAGGCTAGTTTATGATTTTGGTTCGTAGAATCAGCAGTTTTTGAGTAAAACATGCGAGATTGTGGCAATATCTGTTTGAACCACAACTGATGTGGACAGGTTTCGTTTTGTTTTGCTTTCTATGACATTCCAAGCATGTATAGTACCCCTTGGCGTAATGTAGTTAGTGAGTTGCACTCTATCACGCCTGAAAATTGCAATAAAATTCCTGTCTCTTCCACCAGAAAATAGTTTTGTTTTAATGGTAGGGGAGAAGGAGCCAAAAACATAACATTAGCTTCAGACATTCCTATTTTTTTTGTTTTTTATTTAATAATTTTAAAAACGACAAGAAATGTTTGCTAGTATTTGCAACTATTCCATAATAGACTGCGTCTCTGCTTGGATCTTTTACAAAGCAGACTTATTCACTTAGCAATTTTTCTGTAGGCGTATGCATTATTAAAAATCAAGCCAAGTCCACTGGTTCTTTGAAACCAGGGAATTGTTTGAAAAGTAGATTTTTACTTAGCTTTAACGATTGAAAAATAGGATCGATTGAAAAAACAAAGCAAAAAATCGATGTGGACATTTTTACCCCATGGCACGCTCTCCCCTACTAACCCTTGTTATTAAGTGGAAATATTCCCAACTTATCTTTTTTTTAGCCGTTCGGATTCAGCAAAAATTGTAGGCCCCTACATTCCTGAAATGGTTCGGAGTTGAAAGTCACTAGGCCTTGGTTCTCCCAAGTCCAAGTGCCTAGAAACCTATTTTCCAGGTTTTTTTCTTAAAAAGAACGCTCTACCACCCTTATCTACTCCTTCAAAAATAATCGTGGAGACCAAGGGCCTAGTGACTTAAAACATATTTTGTTCCTGTGTATGCGTGTTGTTGGCAAGATTAGCCAGGGACCTTCAATTTTATGCCGAATAAGAAGCCGAACGGCTGAGACGCACTTGTTCATGTGAAAAGAGATGTTCTTGGATTATTTGTCAATTTCTGGCAAGAGGTACAATCCCAATAAAAATATTATTGTTTTTAGGTGTTCGTTTTCCAGACCTACGATCTTAATTATCGATCTAATTTATTATGAATATCCTGGATTCCACTAACTTACTCTTGTGGTTAACAACTGCAATGCAGATACACCTTGAAGATACATTTTAATGGTTTAATGATAGGTGGTTTTTTAAGTGCATGTATACTCGTTTAAAAAAAATGTCCATGTAAAATACAACAACAATTCCGCTTAGTTAATATGGCTATAAGCCTCTCCGCTTATGAACTAAGAGCTTATATAAAAAAAGAATAATAAGTATTTTAACTGTTATACATGGCGTGTTTTTGTGCACTTTTATTTAAAGCGAACAAAGTGAGTACAAAAAAAAAACACATCTAATAGGTTGATACCTCACTAACTAATTTGAAAATTTTTAAATGCAATATTGGTAGACTATTTAGAGGAAGCAGTCTGCAAAATTAAAACAAAATCGGTCAAACCATTGAAAATATATAGACGAATAACCCAAAAATTAAGACCATTTTCTCAAAAAAAACATGTAATGCCTATTTCCGTTATGTGAATTTTTGGCCAAAAACCAAAAACGCAGTTTTGTTATAATAACTTTGGGCATTCCAGGTTCAAAGTTTAATCAAAATCGTTATAGCCGTTTTATAGAACATTTCAAAAAGGACAAGATTTTTGCATGGCAGCTACCCGTTTTAGATGAGTTAAAATTAAAATTGAGATTTTCTGATTCTGAGATTTTTTCAAAAAAAAACGTAGGTATAGTAAGTTATATGTGCGTCATTTTAAGGATTTACTTATATGCTTATAATATTATGCAACAATATATTTTTAAATTAAACTAAATACCTATACAGTTAATAAATACTATCTTTTTAGCAACTTTAAAAATTAAACAAATAATTTAACCTTGAACACACAAAACTGTGATGATTTAAATATCTCAAAAATTTATCAGACAGTAAAATAATTTAAATAAAACATTAATTTTGTTTTAATAAGGTTATTTACCTTTCTCTATTTGGCTTTATTCTTCAAAACAAAATGATTTGAATTCCATTGTGATCTATTCAATAAAAGATTTAGTTGTCTACGAATTTTATGTTATGAAGTTATTTTAATGAATTTTTATTTTTTTATGGATAAGATACATTTTGCTTGTATAACAATTTTCATTGAAACACATCATTGAAAATTTTAATGTTTGGTTTTGAGGGAATTAAAAAGCAAAATCAGTGCATATTTTGATATCAATATGAAGGTGGTGATTTATTTATTAATTCTTTCAGAAAAAAAAATTTCATTTTAGCCCAACCGTCCACATAAAAAGATTTTTATTATTTCAATGATGGAACTATATACCTTACTATTGATCATTGAAAAATTAAAAGTCATTTTATGGCGAAGTTTGGGCCCCAATCAATTTTTTTTGGACAAAAATTATAATTTACGCTTTATCAGCTTTATTTTTGCATCCAAATAATTACTTATTTCAGTTCAGTTATGGTTTTCAATGAAAGCAATAACTGGCATCTAACACAGAACTTGTGAATCTAAATTAAACTGATGGTTACGAATAAAACGTCTGACTTTAATAATTATAACCACAATTTTCTCAAGTTCTAAAGACATTACCTTTTTAAGAGAAATAAGACTATTTGATTTATTTTGAGTATTCGGACTTTCCACTGTCAACAATCTTCATGATTAAAAATAATAATTTTAATCTTCATGATTAAAAATATTCATGAAGAACTAAAAAATGTGGCGCAAAATTTTGAACTGCCTGATCTTAAGTCATAAGCATGAAACTAAAATGTTCTTAGCTTTAAATAAATTTTAACAAACATAGATACTCTACTCACCCTATATTCTTCATAAACTCCAGCTGAATACGTCTAAAACAGTGACAGTCCTTCCAAAACAGTAAACAAACACACCCTTTTTACATTTGTAACTGTCAAAGTGACATAAATGAAATAAGTATGATAGTAAAAAGATAAAATATAGTTATTTGGTGATTTCTACAATAACATTTAAAGAGATAGTACGCTAACTCGTTTAAAATTTTGAAAATCCTCTTTTTAACCTGGCATCTTTCCGAAAATACTTTAATTTCCTACTCAAACGTCTAAAAATTGTGCGCCTCAATTTTCAAGAAATTCATTACACATTTAGAAGGTAGCTTTTAATATAAAGAAACTATTTACATACATATTGGGCTTCTTTCTTATTTTAAATAATTTGTATTGTTTGACATCAAAAAGTCTTATTTGCAAAAAAAAAAAAAAATTAAACCTTGCATAACTAATGAATTAAATTATTATCTTTTCTATTTCCCACAGTTACAAAAAATACACAATACAACATAACGACGAAGATGTATTCCGATACATGGTCGATTTGCAAACCAACGATACCAATCTAGATTTCTGGCTCTTAACCAGAAATGTGTCAATAGTATCGGTTGCTCCGACTGTGCAACCGTTATTGGAGTCAAAATTGGAATCATGGGGTACACCATATGAAGCCAAACCATTGATGGATGAGATGTATGTAAATTGAATTTTTAATTGAAATATTCTTTTCTCATTTTTTTTTTTTTTTTTTTTATTCTCCTCCAATTAAAAAAGGTTTTTGGATGAACTAAATTATGAAGGATGTGCAGACGGTGATGATAGTTTATGTCCGTTGAAGAGAAAAACACGACAAGCAAGCGGATTTTTTAGACATTATCCAAGATATGATGCGGTAAGTTTGACAAATATGGTATATGAGATAGAGGATTTGGGGCACGGCGGCGGTGTATACTTAACATATTTTTATTTGTTTTCAAAGTGGATATTTAGAATTTTTAAAAAGTACAAAATAGAAAAATGTATCGACCAAATTTTTTTTACAAGGATTATTAAATATTAGAGACTTGTACACATTTTTTTTAGAGGCATAGAACTTGGAAATGGAATAAAACAAAGATGATTTTCTTAAATTGACATGAAATTTACTTTATTCGAAAGATTATCTTCTGGAATTATAATTTAAATATAATTTCTGGCATATGACCACCGCCACGGTTGGTTCGGAAGTAGTCTAATCTGGAGGTCCAATTTTCGATGACTTTTTCCAACATTTGTTGCCGGTATATGGGGAATGTTGTCCTTTAAGTCGTCAATCGACTTCACATGTCCCCACAGAAAATAGTCAAGCGGGTTTCATTCACGGGTCCCCAAAAGTGAAACTTATGCGGTTAACAAACGTTTGCTTGAATAAATCAATTGTGGCACGAGCTGTGTGACATGTTGCGCCATCTTGTTGAAACCACAGCTCCTGTACATCATGGTTTTTCAATTGATGAACAAAAAACTTAGTAATTGTGGCTCTATAGCGGTCACCATTGACTGTTACGTTCTGGACAGCATCGTTTTTAAAGAAGTACAGACCAATTATTCCACCAAACCATAAATGACACCAAACAGTCAGTTTTTGTGGATGTTATAGTGTGTCAACATTCAACCAAAAGTGAGCTTCATCGTTAAACAAAAAAGTGCGCAATACGCATTTCGAACAGAACCATGACTTTCAAAATAAATTTGCACATTTTGAAGCGTTGTTCAGGTGTCAGTATATTCATGTTGAAATTTCAAGCCAAACTAAAAATAAATCACTTAACAGCTGAAAAAATGGCCGCCAGTTAAAATAGTGTTACCAACTTAAAGTTCTATATTTAAAAAAAAAAACTGTTACATACATATTTAAACATATATTCCAGAAAAACTTGCAAGAACTATACATTTAAGTACAAAGATGTAGGAGTGCATGTACGGACGAAGCAACGGTCTTAGACCTTAGTTAATAGCAAGTCAAAGGAAAGATCAGAAAATAGCCCTACTTATAAATAAATCACAAAATTAATAAAGAACATTTTTTGTATAAGTTAAACTATTCATTTTCTATTCAGCACTAAAAACAGCAACCTCTTACGCTATCTAAAGCCTTTTAGAGTTTGTTCAAAAGTTTACTTTATATCACTTTGGATGGAAATATTTGAAGAACCAAAATTTCAAACAATATTTTTTGGTTCTCAGTTTTAAAAAGGTTTTGAAAATATAAAAAAATATTTTGGAAACTGCAAACTCTTACGAGAAATATTGCCATCCAAAACACTTTTGTAGGGTTTTGGCCAAAAATTGAGTTAAATCGTAAAATCAATTTGGATTGAAATATTTCTAGAACCAGGACCCATGTTCTTTAACTCTCGCATCGTTAAAATCAGTCGAGAAACGATGTAAATTGAAACAAATCATATGAGTTTTGTTCCATTGTCCATCGTTTCTCGACTGATTTTATCGATGCGAGAGTTACAGAACATGTGTCCAGACCTCTTCCACAAGCTTTTGTTTGAAATGTGTGGATAGAGATTCAAAAGACCTTACATTTGATGTATAAATCCATGGGTTTTGGAAACATTTTTGAAAAAAAGTTGAAAATATGATTTTTTTGGAAAAGGCATCAGGCTATAATTTTTATCAAAAATTTTATATTCAGCACCGAAAACCGCAACCTTTTACGAGGCTTGGTTGCGGATATCGACATAGAAAGCCTTTTTAGGGTTAGAAGTAAACCTTATGGTCAAAATATACTGAACCCAAATTAACTGTCAGTTTTTGATAAAATTTGAAATAAACAAAATCATTGCATGACAGCCAACCGTCTTGGTTGAGCTAAGACAAAAATTCGAAGTTTTCTTCTAAGAAATTAAATTAAAATGATCTGTACCAAATTTGAACCAAAATCATATCATGGGAACTGTATACTAGGCTTAAAGGAAGAATGAAGAAAAAACTTTAATAAAATCCTTTTATTTTTTTCTAGATTATTCAATACATGAATGCATTAGCGCTTCGATATCCCCAATATGCCAGACTTGAAGCCTTAGGTCGCTCTGTTGAGGGACGCATCATTGCTGGATTGTCAATTTCTTTAAATGGCCGTCGTGACCGTAAAATGGCCTACATCCAAGGAGGAACTCACGGCCGAGAATGGATAACAACCCCAACAGTAATTTACTTTGCCGCCGAAATTCTTGCCAACATCAATGCTTTCCGTTCGATTTTACGTGATACCGAACTCTATGTTGTACCTCTAATGAATCCCGATGGTTATGAATATTGTCATACAGCGGTAAGAATTAACATCAGGTTCAATTTAAAAAAAAAAAAAACAACATTTCATTTCCAATTTTTAGGATCGTTTTTGGCGAAAAAACAGACATCGTTTCCCTCTTCGTTCATGTGTGGGTGTGGATATAAATCGTAACTTTGGTCACTATTGGAATTATAAAGGATCCAGCCAAAATGTAAGAACTGGACTATACTCAAATTCAATTAAAAAAAAAAAACCATCAGATATTCAATTTGTTGTTTTTTCCCCATTTAGCATTGTTCCGAAGTATTCTCCGGCTTACAACCAAATTCAGAACCAGAAACTCAAGCGGTCAAACGTTTCTTGGACAGAAATCGTAATCGTGTGAAGTTAGTCCTGGATGTTCATTCATTTGGAAAATTCCTCTTCTATCCATATGGGTTTACAAAGTGAGTTTCTCTAGGGTACATTGGTGTATTTTTGTATGACCTAACTGTGTTTTTTTCTATATCCTTGAAAACCAAGGGCTGCTCCACCAACGAAGAATCTCCTCCATGCGATTG
This sequence comes from Leucozona laternaria, assembly GCA_932273885.2. Classification (NCBI taxonomy): domain Eukaryota; kingdom Metazoa; phylum Arthropoda; class Insecta; order Diptera; family Syrphidae; genus Leucozona; species Leucozona laternaria. The sequence goes on from OW026367.1 coordinate 102,309,876, forward strand.
CTGTTCGAGCTGCATCGCAAATAGCTAAATACCGTGGAACGGTTTACACTATTGGTAGTTCATCGAATATCCTGTACGAGGCATCTGGTGGATTGGATGATTATGCTTATGGAGCACTTGGTATCCCTCTGACGTATACCTTGGAGCTTCCGGGTAATAATTTTGACTATCCCGCTTCGGACTTAATCCATGTGTGCAAGGAGACATTTGCTGGATATATTGAGTTTGTGAGGCATGTTTCGTTGTTTTAAAAACAAATTGTAGTTTTTTTTTTTGTATTGAATGATGTTGTTTTGTTATAAAAAAGTAAAATAAATTATTATAAGTTCTTAAAATGAAAGAAAATTTTGTCTCTATTTTTATTGTTGATGCCTTTTTCGAGCAAAATAAATATAAGAAAAAATTTAATAAAAGAAAGGTTTTAGTACCTACCGTTCGTGAATCAACTCTCAATAAAAGAGTGCGAGCGTTAAGATTAAAAAAAAAGAATTAGAAGAAGATTACAAACCTACGCTACGCATTATGTAAGTTTCAGATGTAACAATAAAAGAAAAAAATAAAGCCGCATAAATTAAAGGGTGTTTTTTTTAAGAAGTGTGGTTTTCAATCTGGCAATACTCTTTTCGGAGTTGGTATTTTTGATAGCTGTCACTTGATTTATGCTCAGTTTGGTTTGCCAATTTATAATTAATAGATTTACTCCTGAAAAACGTTTCCAAATTGTGCAAATTTATTACCAAAATAATGGTTCGGTTCGCGTGACGCAGCGCGCGCTGCGTCCAATATTTAGTCGACGTAATCGCAAAATCGCATAAGTTCGAGCAAACATGGATCGGTTTCGCACCACGTTTACTCTAGTGGATAATGCGCATCCTCAGAGACGTTGTATAGTGCGCACTGAAGACGCTATTGCTGCTGTGGAGCAGAGTATCGAAGAAGACCCGAATGAGTCCATCCGCCATCGCGCGAAACAATTGGAGCTGTCGAAGATTGGGCCTCTCGGCTGCAATTTATTCGAGCCAGCAGCGGCGGCCACTTGTCCGAAATCATTTTTAAAACATAATGGCATTCTTGAAAACCACACGTCTAAAAAAACATCCTTTATTTGACATTTGGCGTGAAGTAGTCCTGGAAAATAATCTAATCCTAATGAGATGCTGTTCGTTGGTAAGCGCATAACTTGATAGGTGCTGCACCGATTTGGCTCATTTTTTGTTTGAAATTTTTGTAATAGCCTGAACATGGTTTGTATGGAAATTGGAAAAAAATTTCTGGGAAATTTCAAAAATTAAGGAAAATCAATTTTCAATTTTGTAACTGAGCCCTTTTTAAAATAAAGCTTAGTATTTTTCTTGGAAATCCACCCTTTGCCACACCCAAATTTCTTGGATGTTTTTGGAAAATCACGCAAAGTTGTAATAATAATATAATATAATATAATCTAATAATATTATGTTAGAGTAGATTTACTCAAATAAAAATAAATTTTCGACTTTCCAGCTATTCACAGTTTCAGATATTTATTGATATTTCCTTTTAAACATTTTGTATGCAACTTTGAAATTTTGTCTGCCGGTTCAAAGCCGGAGTGGGTCAGCTAGTCTAATATAAATCTTACTAAGAAGTTGTTTTCCAATTGCCAACGGTCATAATTATTAGTTTGACGCTAGATTAAGGTTTCGCCATTTCTTTTTAAAATAAAAAAAAAACAGAGTTTCAAAAAATGTTCACTTGAATTGCTGGATGACAATACAAACACATTTGTTTTGATGCAAAGTTTACACATTCTAAAGTCATGCCACCAGGAATTAAACTTTTGATGCTAATTTTATTTCAACTATGACAGGTTCCTATGTATACACGCTCGACTAAACATTTCGTGCCCATCCTAATTACGCATTCCCAAGTCCCAACAAATACCCCTCCCCCCTAAAGTCTATTATACACTCCCAGCAAAACAAAATATGTTTGGAGCCCTATTTCTTGATAACAAAATGTCTTTTAGAAACCAAACCACGTTCGAGACGATAATCCATAATCACAAGTAAAACAGAATAACCGAAAGTATAAAAGTAGTAGAACTCCTGAGGAAATTAACACTATTTTCCCAGAAAGGTTTTGGTTAACTGAAAATGAATTTCCATTTTCTGTTTATTTTTCTAATTGCATTTGGCCATGAAGCAAGAACTGAAGAAGACAACTACAGCGTCTACCAAGGGTAAGCACAAACTATTCTGAATGAACGAAGTTAAAGAAGCTTTTTGTTTTTTTTAGATACAAAATAATCGAAGTTACACCACAAAACAATCTGCAAAGTTCAATTCTCGGCCATTTCCAAAAACAGCAACATAAAATTCCCTCAGTGATTTTTCTCAGTTCAACAAAATTACCAAATGTCCCTATTCTCATGCTTGTACCTCCAGAATCCGAGATGGAACTTCAAAGGGTGTTAAAAAGTGTTAATGTGCCGTTTAAAGTCGTCAATGAAGATGTTGTGGCATCGATTCGTGAAGAACGTTCGGAGAACTCGAGGCGTAGATCTCCATCTCGCATGGATTTCGAATCATATCACAGATTCGAAGATATCACAGGATATTTGGAAGACCTATCGAAAAAATACCCCCAACAAGCTACCTTGGTACCGGTTGGTAAATCATTCGAGGGACGACAAATTAATGCTCTTAGAATATCCGATAGCAGTGATGAGGGTCGCTCTGATAGGAAAGTTATATTTCTAGACGCTGGAATTCATGCTAGGGAGTGGATTGCACCGGCCACCGCTTTGTTTGTGATTCACCAACTGGTGGAGAATTTTGATAGCAACAGAGATCTGCTGGAAGACTACGATTGGGTGATTCTTCCGGTGGTCAATCCAGATGGCTACGAATACTCTCATACGAAGGAGAGATTCTGGCGAAAGACACGTCAACCTAATTCATTCGCCTGCATTGGAACTGATGCAAATCGAAATTTTGACTTCCATTGGGGCGAAACTGGAGCATCGAGTTATGCCTGTGCTGAGACATTCCGAGGACCTAAGGCTTTTTCGGAACCAGAAACTCAAGCTGTAAAGCAGATGTTAGAGTCATTCGAGGGAAATTGTAAAATGTACCTTAGTTTGCATTCGTATGGGAATTTCCTGTTGTATCCCTGGGGATATGAGTCGTAAGTTGTTGTGGTGTTAGCTTTAGAAATGTTTTGATTTTTTTGTTCTATTCTCAGAACCCTTCCTCCAACCTGGAAGGATCTGGATGAAATATCAATGGCTGGAGCCAATGCGATCAGAAGTGCTACAGGAACAAACTATACTGTGGGAAGTGCAACAAATGTTCTGTACGCTGCTGCTGGGGCTAGTGATGATTATGCTTTTGGTGCGGCTAAGATACCTTTGTCGATAACAATGGAACTATCCGGAGGCGGTAGTGGAGGTTTTGATCCTCCAGCAAGTAAGATAAAGCCATTTGTTGAAGAGGCATGGATTGGCATAAAAGCCATGGCAGACGCTGTAGCTAAGAAATATTGACAAAAATAAAATATGTGAATGTACCTACATCACACATTGTTTGTAAGATTTAAATGAACATTGCTTTTACACTTAAAGTTCCAATTTAATTATTTCCAATTAATGGTCTCTACAAAAATTTCTAACTAGGGGTAGCTGTAAGTTTGGGGCTTACTAATTATATTGCCATATAGTTCAATGAAAATTCCAAAAATCCTTAAGTGCTCTGTGGATCTATTCCTAAATTAAAAACATCCGGTTGCCTCATCTTTGGTATTTTGTGGAAGATATATAAAACTAGAGCTTGAATCTATAGAAGCTGCTGAATATTGCAATTGAAAATTATTTAAAAATTATAACATTAAATGTTTATTACTTTTGAACCTTGTTGACCTCAGGACCTAAGATACCTTTCAAAATTGTTCAAGATTTTGCAAATTGGAACTTGATGGAAACCTTAATATGAAAACAATAACAATTTTCACTTAAGGCGAGCCAGATAGAGTGTGGTATAATTGAAAACAGAGCATCTGCTCAGAGTACGTGCTCCACGATGAGCATGTGCTCATGAAAATCATACCTTTTATTTTTTGAAAATATGTCAAAGCATAAATTGTAAATAGCTTATGCAAATTTAATCAACAAATATTATGACGTGAGCAAACGTTAAAATAGCCGTCCTTAGATATTTTCAAACACTGTTCAAGATTTTGCAAATTGGACCTTCATTGGTAACCTTAGCATGAAAACAGTAACATTTTTCACTTAGGGCAAGCCAGATAGAGTGTGGTATGATTGAAAACGGAGCATTCGCTCAACGCTGAGCACGTGCTCATGAAATCCGTGGCTAAGTACCTACTCATGAGTAATTTGATAGCTATGTTTAATCAAAAGCCCTGGTCCAAATTTTTAAAAATGCTTAAAACAAATTTTATTGCGATGTTTCTGCATCAGGCCTCAAAATTGTTTGATACCTTGGGAAACTGATCTGAAATATTTGCATCCAAAGTGATGTTAGTGTTCTTCGAATTAACCCTAAAATGGCTTTGGAGTGCCGATTAGAAAATTATAGCAAGACCTTTTGACGCTGAAAAAATGTTAAAAATGTCAAAACATTTCGGAAAAAATATTAAAAATTTAATCTCTTCATAAAAATTTAGCTTTGTTGGAATTTTTCGAATTGAAAGGCTTATTTTCCTGGGCTAATATTTCTTTGCTAAGATCTTAAGTGTATTTATCTATATCTTCGTGGCCAGACTCATTTATTTCAGTCGGGCTTATCAAATAAAAAAAAACCTACAAAACTCTAATATTTTATCACCGCTCATAAAAAATTGATTGTGTAGGTTGTTAGACTTTTACTGAACATAGATTCTTAGATTTCTTTTATTCTGATCGTGAGCTTTCTAAAATAAGGTCGAACCGAAGATGTTTCGGAGGTCTATACTTTTGTTGTGTTTGGCAAGTAGTGTTCTTGGTGAAGGATATGAAGGGTGAGTTTTAATGCAATTTTATCCAATTAGTTTGAACTAATTTTATACCCAAGTTGAGTGCATCATGTTTCAATTGAACATTTTTATTTTTAGTTTCAAAATTTTCGACGTTATAGCTTCTAATCCTTTGCAAGGAAAATTGCTATTTGAGCTCTCCAAACAAGAGGACTATGACTTTTTTATTTTACCGACATTTCTTAACCAAACTTCAAGTGTTATGATACCTCCAGAGAGACAAGAAGAGTTTGTGAAACTTCTTGACAAAAATAAGATAAATTATACTCTTGTGAATGGTAACGTTGGAAAGACTATCGAAGAGCAATTTGTAGAGAATCAACGACCTCGAATCTACTCCCCGAAGCTTGGAACTGATCGTTACTACTCTCATGATGAAATCAACAATTACATTGACTACCTAGCTGCAGAGTATCCGGACCGTGTGTTCACCAAGACAGTGGGTAAAACTTACGAGAACCGCACAATGAAGACCATAACGATCACCAATGGAGATGGACAACTAGACAAGAAGATAATCTTCATCGATGGTGGAATTCATGCTCGTGAATGGATCTCCCCGTCAGCTGTTCTCTATGTTATCGAACAGCTCACCGACAACTTCAGTGAAAACAGGGAACTTCTGGAAAACTACAACTGGGTTATATTGCCTGTGGTGAATGCTGATGGCTATGAGTACACTCGACAATCAACCAGCAAACGCATGTGGCGCAAAACAAGGATTCCATACAAAAGTTGTTATGGTGCAGATGCGAATAGAAACTTTGATTTCCACTGGATGGGAAAAGGTGCTTCGTCGGATGACTGTTCGGAAACATATGCTGGTCCAGCTGCATTCTCTGAGCCAGAAGCTCGAGTTTTGAGAGATGTATTGATATCGATTAAGGATCAATGTAAAATGTACATGACGATTCATTCTTATGGGCAGTATCTTTTATACCCTTGGTCATGGACTTCGTGAGTTCTATAAGCATTTTATCGGAGTATACCTAAAAATGTTTTATTTCTAGAGATCTGCCAGACACTTGGAAGGATTTACATGAAGTAGCTATGGCAGGATATAATGCAATTTTCGCAGCAACTGGAACTGTTTACACGGTAGGATCTTCCACTAATGCTTTATATGAGGCTTCGGGATCAAGTGATGATTATGCATTTGGCGTGACAAATATTCCGATTTCTATTATAATGGAATTACCTCGTGGTGGTTTGATGGGCTTCGATCCACCACCATCAAGTATTGATAAGTTGGTCAAGGAAACTTGGATTGGAATCAGGGCTATGGGATTGACTGTTATAAATAAGTATTAAGAAACAAAATATTTATTTGTTTGTAACTTTTTGTACTGATATAATCTGTAGCATTAAATTAAGATAAATAAATATGTTTTTTTCGCTTATGCTGATACAGGGCTGATTTTCAAATGGGCCCTATTTGGAACTTTATTTTGCGTTGATTTAAGCAACCTAAATGAACTTAAGAAAAGGTTTTCAAACGTGAACTGACTTTGAATCAATAAATTAACTAGATTGTCGTGTAAGCTTAACAAGATTACTTTTTAAATACAATGTGAAGCTTGAAAGGTGTCAAATTGATTTTAAAAATACGTTGATTAAACAATACTTTAAAATCTTTTATCTTGTTGAAACATATTTAACATAATTAACAGTGTTGCATAATATAGATCTAAGAAAAAGTAAGTCCCCCCCATCTCTGTAACACGCTCACATTAATGGTTGCGAGTTGTAAGCCACTAAGGCCTTGGTTCGGCTCGAGCCACCAAATTGATTTACCTGAACCTGAACTATAAGCTGAAGGCTGCATAGTTTTTGTAAGCGCCCATTTATGCGACCAAAGAGAAAAATGTAGTTATTATTGTTCATAGCCTTACACATAACAAACTATAATAAACAACAAATGATTAAATTCTATAATTTTACTTTCCCTTAGCCATAAGTCAGATAGAGTGCAGAAACCTATTTTTTTTAGATATTGGAGTTACTGGTGATGGACCAAGAATTTATTTGGCTTATGTTCTCGTTTACGGATAGGGACACTTCATCAAGCTGATTTAGAGATCTGGCCTGATAAAACTGAACAATATCAGCAAATAAGTTCATCGAAGCATGCAAATAACCCGAGGCAGATTGATGATAAACATGCCAAAAAGTATTGGAACGAGAATCGATCCCTGTGGGACTCCATGCACATCAAAAACCAAGCATTTTCCACTAGAAATAAACATGCAATCCGCCTCATAGATTACTTTGCATTTCTGGTCACTAATGCCAATAAAGGTTAGCAGTTTGCTCTAGACAATATTTTGATTCAATTACTCAAAAGGTTTTGAAAATTCAAGTAAATAAATGATATTGATGACAATTTCGAGTGGAAAAACAGTTAAATATTTTTAACCGTGTATGTTTGTAAGCTCTGTCCATCACTCTTGTCAACTGTGCAAAATTTACTCCCATAGTTATCTGAAGTGTTTTTTTTTAGTTCTAGCTTAATCTAAAAAAAAAACAACATAGACATTAGACATTAGACATTCCGCCCGAAAAGTCTTTTCAAATCAAAAATACTTCAATAAAATACGATTCAAAAGTTTCTAATACCGGTTATATAAATTAAATCGGCTTTAATACTTCTTATCGGTATGGTGGGCTACTCGAGTTGATTAAAATTATTGATAAGAACCATTGCAATTGTCAGCAACAAATCTTTTCTTATCAAATCATTATTATATGATTAATAACGATTATAAATAAAAAATGTAACTATAGTGTTGGCAGAAGTTAGATTGTAAAACTATGAAAAGGTATATGGACTTTTGTTGGAAATAGATCTACATTTAGATCAGGAACTCTGAGTTAATTAGTTGGAAATATGTTGCTTCGGAATTGCCTAGTTTTGTTGTGTGTGACGACGAGTGTCCTTGGTAAAAAAGGATATGAAGGGTAAGTTTAAAAAAAATCTGGAATTCAAGTGGAACCTATGTGGAACCAAATTTTATCGAACTTACACGAATACATATTTTACTCATTTGTTCCCATCAATATGGTGAAAAAATTGGCACAAGTTATGACAATTTGTCAGACATGTCAGTTCATCATATTTCTCTTATATTATTGGAAATTTTCAGGAGAATTGGATGTCCCCATCTAAATTTCTCAGTTTTGTTGTAAAAATCCGGAGGAATCAAAACATTGGATTCACTTGCTCACTTTTTGACAGAGCGATCTCATTTTCCTGAAAGCGCCTATTAATTTTTGAAAAACTTCATTTCAGTTACAAAATCTACGATGCAATAGCTTCTAATCCGAAGCAAGGAAAGGTGCTATTTGAGCTTTCAAAACAAGAGGACTATGATTTCTTCACTTTACCCAGACTAGTCAACCAGACTTCAAGAGTGATGGTACCACCTGAGAGGCAGGAAGAGTTTATACACCTCCTTGGTGAACATCAAATCGATTACACTGTAGTGAATGCTAATGTTGGAAAAACCATCAAACAACAATTTATCGAGAATCGACGCCCTCGAACCTACTCGCCAAAGCTTGGAACCGATCGCTACCACTCTCACGATGAGATCAACAATTACATTGACCATTTGGCTGAGGAGTATCCTAACAGAGTGTTTATCAAAAGAGTTGGCAAGACTTACGAGAACCGCACAATGAAGACCATAACGATCACTAATGGCGATGGGCGGCTAGACAAGAAGATCATCTTCATCGATGGTGGATTCCATGCTCGTGAATGGATATCCCCAGCAGCTGTCCTCTATGTAATCGAACAGCTCACGGAGAACTTCGAAGAAAACAAGGAACTTCTGGAAAACTACAATTGGGTTATACTGCCGGTGATGAATGCTGATGGTTACGAGTACACTCGGCAATCAACCAGCAACCGCTTGTGGCGCAAAACAAGAACTCCCTACAAAGGTACATTTAATCGAAATTGCCATGGTGCCGATCCAAATAGAAACTTCGACTTCCACTGGATGGAGGAAGGTGCATCTTCAAGTGCCTGTTCGGAAACATTTGCTGGTCCAAATGCATTCTCTGAAGCAGAAACTCGAGTTATGAGAGATTTGTTGGCGTCGATCAAAGATCGTTGTAAATTTTACTTAACAATTCATTCTTATGGGAAATACCTTTTATACCCTTGGGGATGGACTTCGTAAGTTGTTTTTTTCTAATTTATTTATCAAAAGCAATTTAAATTATAATTAATTTTTTTTTTTTTTTTTTTTTGTAGAGATCTTCCCGACACTTGGCAGGATTTAGATGAAGTAGCCATGGCAGGATATAATGCAATACTTAAAGAAACTGGTACAATTTACACGGTGGGATCTTCAACTAATGTCCTTTATGTAGCTGCTGGTGCATCTGATGATTATGCATTCGGAGTTGCAAACATTCCAATTTCCATTACCATGGAATTACCCGGTGGTGGTTCGTCGGGTTTTGATCCACCAGCATCTAGTATCGATGAGTTTGTTAAGGAGACATGGACCGGTATCAGAGCTATGGGTTTGACTGTAATCAAAAAATTTTAAATTTTCAATAAAATGTGGTGAATTTTTCGTTTTAAAATGGTTTCTGTGCACAATGGACTTTAAGAATTGATTCTTGTGAAAAATTGGAGGAAAGCTGAATTTTGATGAATAGCGTTATTTTGATGTTGTTAAGAAACTGTAAACACTTAGTTTCGATATGAGTGGTGATTACAATGTAGCGAGTCAAAGTTCATGAGTATATCTATATTCAAAGCAGCTTTTGACAATATGCAAAATATTGCGACACAAAGTTACAGTTTTCTGACCATTGCAACCTGAACAAATTTACTGATTTCACTCCTATAATTTGGTGCTTGGTAAAATTGTCATTCTGCTGTTCGAGTTAAAGAGAAATATTAGTTCCAGAATTGAAACATATGAGCGTATATGCTGACAAGAAGACGATATGATTGCTATTAACCAAACCGAGTAGACGACGATGCAATAAAATAGAAGTGGATTTTTTCAGATGCAGATAGATACAATGTCTGGCAATTTCTTATCTGGTCTGGTAGATACAACATATTTTTAATTTTGTTATAAGACCTTAACCTTGAAGATCTGGCGATCAGTCCAGCCCCATATGGGTACAACCAGTATTTACCAAAGACGTCAATGGTCGGTAGAATTTGGCACGTCCGTCCCTTCAATTTTAACAATTTATCCCTGTTCTCTACCTCAGAGAATGGTTCCTTTCCCCGGAATAGTTCGGAGCACAATCTTTTCGGACCACCAATCTCACGCCAGTGGAAGTCAAATTTCCTATTGGAATCGTCGCTGGTACATGAGCTGCTGGTTGGGTTCCTGGTCTTCCTCCGAGGTGTGGGTGTGTTCATATCCATCAGGATTAACCTTTGGCATTATAACCAATCGTATCTGGCAAAAAGGTCCTTGTAAGCTGAAAAATTTATCATAAGCTAGTTGATGATATAAAGAGCAGTCGCTGGAGCGATCTCTATTATGACTTCCATCATCAACCCAGATCACTTCCTTATTGGCTACCTTATCGCCATTGCTAATGGTGATGGTCTTAATTACCTTCGTAAGATTTGCCTATGTTGTTAACCTTAACACAGTCTGGATACTTAGCTTCAAGCTTATCGACGTAAGCATTGATTTGGTCGAATCTTTGAAAGCTGCGGAAAGAGATACTGCGAGCCATTGAACGGCACACGGTATTTCGAAACGGCTCGAAATGTATGGCTTTCGACACAACTTGCTAAGGGTATTCTCGAAATCATTTTGATCCTTGGGGGCAATCATAACACACGGACTATACATTAAAAGCTTGCTTTAGTTAAGCCCCGAGAATTCTCTGCCCTTAGCTGAGCCCAAAGGTAATTATTTGTTGTTGCAGTTAATTGCTTATCCCAGAAGTTGTTTTTTCGACCAAATTCCTCGGGGCTTGCAAAAAACATAGATCACGTAAAGAAGATCGATTGAATGATCATTATTTGGAAGACGATTGCTCTCTATATTTCTTTTTAGATGTGATAGAGACAGTTATTGTCAAAACGATGATCATTCAATCGATCGTTAAACTCAGCTTTAGCTCAGAACTGAAAAACTGGCCCTTATAGAGGTTTATCTCTTATAGGTAAATCCCATACCTCTTTGTAACCTTTTGCATTCAAATTTATCGTCTTTTAAGCAAAAACAGCTACAATCAACTTACCATGAGTATAATATAATTTCTTTTAAATAAAATGTACCTATTCAAATAAATCTTCAAACAAGCTGTTAAAAGGATTGCATCTTCAAAGACCCCACACTTAAAGAATTAAACACCATAACTGGACTGTTTCCAACAAAAAGACAAAAAAAACCTTTTTATCACCTCCTCATCCATTATTTTTTTCCTTGTGCCATACAGTGAGTAGGTATATTCAAATTCAATATCCTTTCATTATACCGGTTTTCGTTTCCTCATCCATTATGTCCACCCGATTTTTACTTGCGATATAGGTACTATATGGGAAGTTATGGATTCGTACAAAAAATCGAACTCGAGATTTTGATCAAACTTTACATTACGATGATAGAGAAGTCAAAAAAAGTGGGTCTCGCAAAAACGTCCGTCTGTCTGTCTGTCTGTCTGTCTGTCTGTCGGTTCGACTACAGCTTAAACGGATGGGTCGATTTTCTTTAAACTTGGTACCTAGCGTTTTTTGGACATTCCCCTCACCCGTTTTTTTCTCTTTTTTTTTAGGACCAAAATTAACAGTAGCTGTCATACAAAATTTCTTGGCCAAAAAGGAAAAACTTATTTTTCTCAAATCCAGCGCTACAGAATTTGTTTTTAAGAACTCCATAAATTTAAATAGTTATAAGTTGCTGTTTAATAAAAAAAATGGTTCCGAAAAATGGTTATTAATGGTACCTCCCAAAGAACCATTTTTTTGATTTTCGCTTTTCTCAAAAACGGTTAAACAGATTCTGATCAATTTTTTTATGAAGAAGTATTGACACATTCTAAATAATATTGTGTACAAAAATTTTCAAAAAAAATATTTTTTAGATTTTTAAAAAAGTTTTAATATTTTTTTTTGAAAACTCAATATTTCAAAAACGACTTGGTCGATTTTCATTAAACTTGGTAAATAACAGGTTTTTAACTTTATCTAGAAGATTTTTGACAAAAATTATTCTAATACCCAAAAATAACGGTGCCTCCCATACAAATGTTAAAAAACCGTTATGAAAAATATTTTGTTTCTCAAAAACAACTCCTACGATTTTCATAAAAGTTTTTTTGTGTGTTAAAATTAGTACGATCTACCATTTAAAATTTTTAAAGTTTATATTTTACGTTTATTAACAGTACCTCTCATAGAACGTTTTCTTTGATTTTCGACTATCTCAACATATGATCAACCGAATAAAATTAGATTTTTTATACAGAAGCTTGTAACAAATATCAATAAAAGTGCGTATCAAAATTTTCTAAAAAATGATTTTTGGATTTTTTTAAAAAAAATCAAAATTATTTTTTGAAAATTCGATATTTCGAAAACTGGTAGCAGATTTTTTTGTGAAGTTCATTTTTTAACGCAACATTAATAAATGCTTTAAATTGGCGTACCAATTATTTTTCTCAAAAATGTTAACGAAATTTTATATATAAAAAATTAATTATTTTTAAAACCGCTCCTACGATTTTCAAATTTTTTTTCTCATAAATAAAGATTTATATAAGAAATCAGATGGTGTACATCGCGTTGGGTTAAAACGGATTCAAAGTATCTTAATCAATTTCTTTCTAATTTTATTTATTTAAAACAATTTACCAGTTTAAATAGTATAATTTCCTTTTATGCATATTGCATATGTGCAACACTAGCCTATATTGTTAATTTTTGTATACTCACATAATACCACCTGAAACTAAACTAATATTTGGCAAATGGATAAAATATATACTCCTATAGCTAATTTATTTCAGACTATAGAACCACAATGTGATCGCGCATAAGAGCAAGTTCGTGCGACCCAGTCGTGCATATTTTTTCTTTTTCTTTTTCGATTATCCATTTATTTGCCTAAACTTGTTGCATGCCATTCATTAATTGTGAAAGCTCCTATAAGTCGAGGAGCATTCTTCTTACATCTTCCGGCTGGCCGGCGCGGCGCGGCGGGCCGGGCGTCCAAATCCAAAACCCATATATCCAATAGCTAAAAGGAATAGGAAAGTTCACAAAGGACGAAGGGATTTTTTGATAAAATCTACCCGGAAGTTGCATATATGCAACTATACTACCGCACAGCATGCTCCCAATCTACCATTCTAACCATCAAAGCCCATCATTCTCCTCCACCTCCTCTATATGGTCCTTTGTGTTGCTTAGATCTCGGCTAGGGATTTTTGCATTGTGTTCCCGTTTATTATTAGTTTTTTACGAGTCTTTTATCATAGCCTATTGTTTGTAATCTGTGTGTGTGTTTATGTATGGTGAAGATGGACAGGCTTTTCCCTTTGGCTTCATTCTCACCATTTTCCATACTTAAATTTATATATGAATGAGAAATGGAGGTTATATTAAATGGAAGTGATTATTTCTGGGATGACTTGGAGTGGAGTGTGGAAAACGAATCACAAAACTCTTGTGATGATTTTTTGTAGGTTTTTTTTTGTTTTTTTTTTGTCAGAAGGCAGCTTGGGGTTTTTCCCCCAAAAACCTACATCGAGCACAGATAGACAGCAAGGCAGGCAAAAGTTTCATCTCTATTTCTATAACTATGGAACTTGGACGTTTTGCTGTTTTGAATTTCGAGAATTTATTGAAAAATGTTTGTTGTAAAGTTGGATTCTGTGTGCTGCCGATGACGATGATGCTGCAGCCGTCGTCGATGCCAAGGCAGTCGCTAACGCCGCCGCCGCCGGCAAGCGAATGGGTGTAACCAAAAACAATGAACAAAAGGATTTTGTTTTGTTTTTTAATTTTTTTGTTTTTAATAAATTTTTGAATGAATATACCTAGTAGATACTTACATATAAAATGTTTGTTTTTTTTTTCTTTTTAAACTAAAGCGACAATCCGTAGCCAAAAAGTTTTCATAAGTTTTCCATTAAATAAACAATAAAGCATCTGAATATGACTGCAACACGCCAGCTATTCTTTTTTTTTTAAATTTATTGTTGAAAACAATAAAAGAGGAACTGTATTGTATACATAGATAGAAACTTTAAACATTGAGATAGTATTTAATAAAATAGTCAAATACATAGAAAAAAAATGCAAATGATTTCAATACTTTAATTAGACATTATGTAGATGTGTATGTACGTACCTACCTATAATCACTATTTTTACAATCACGGAAAAAAAATAATTTGAAGCCCTTAACAATCACCACTATGGCCTAGTACATTTTTGATTATTTAATAACCAAAATAGTTTTTGTTTTTAAATCGGTTAAAAAATTAAAATCTATAATTTGCATCTTTTTATCTATTCCTAATTAGTTTTTTTTTTAAATTGGGGAAAGTGCTAGGGGAGGCAGGGTTTCGGTAATTGGGTATTTTATTCTCAAGACTTTTGGGAACAACCTTCTTTAAAATCCATAGGGCTTATGTGATTACAACAAATGACGGATTTAATGTATTTAGAACAAATAAAATATATTTTTTTTTTGTAATTTTCAATTTTCCATCCACCTAGTTTTTATCATTCGATTAAAAATCAAAAGGAGCATATAGCATATTAAAAAAACAAAAACAGTGAAAAAATCGATTTGAAGATATTTTTTTCAATGTTGTTTTAAAAAGCTTTTAGTTTGAAAATTAATTTTTTTAAAAACTATTCCTTCAATTAACTTGGCTTTGAAATAAGCTACAACGTGATATTGTTACCGTTGTTTTTAATATTTGTTTTTTTTTTTTTGTAAATTTAAGTGCATTTTTGGCTCCGGGGTCTAAGCACCCGATAAGTGGGATATTCGCCAAAAAATTATTCCATCTGGAAAAGTTGGTAAAAAAAAGTCAACTAAGATGTTTAAGAAATTCATCAGCCATAGATAATTTGTAATCTATGGTTAAATTTTGTCGTTGTTATCGGCGATTTTATCACCTTATTTGTGGGATATTCGCATAAACAAGTATACTTTCTCAAAGGCCGTATTGACCCCATATAAAATCAAGAAGTTTCAGTTATTGGGCAGCCATAGGTTTTTGTTTATGAAATTTTCAAATTAGTTTTCCAGGTCGTATAGATTTTTAGCCCACCTTATTTGTGGGATATTCGACAAGAACGTTATAAAATGTAAATGGTCACTAAATGCTTATAAAAAAAACACCCATTATTTTAAAAACGAATAGCAGCCGATTTTTATTAAACTTTGTAAAATGAGGTCAACTTGTTTCAGAAATTGTTGCCCTAGATTCTCTTCTAAAAAAACCGTATGGCTTACGAATTAGACCTTTGAAATGTATACTTTTTTTTTGAATATCTCACAAATGAGGTGCTTAAAATCGCTGATGACCTTGAAAAACCTTAACCATCGATTCAAAATTTTCTATAGCTGATCAATTTCTGAAACTATGTAGTTGACCTTTTTTGCTCAATTACTGGCTTTTCAGATGGCATACGTTTTTTTGCGAAAATCCCATAAATGATGTGCCAAGATCTCGGAGCCTGGCAAGAAACATCCAGTTAATCGGCCGGCAAGCGGCACGCGTGGCGTGACGGGACTAAGATGAAACCCATCATTAGGTACTATCCCCTTCCCATAGGTGTACAAAATAAAAGGTGTTTTTTTTTTAGAGGTTTAGAACTTTAAGTTGGCAGCACTGTTTTAACTGGCGGCTTTTTTGTCAACTGTCAAGTGATTTATTTTTAGTTTGGTTTGGCATTTCAACATGAATAGGCTGACACCTGAACAACGCTTTCAAATTGTGCCCGAATTGGCGCAAAACAAGATTGCCGTTGATATCAATTTTAATAAGCGAATTTTGTTACGCGATAAAGCTCACTTTTGGTTGAATGGATACGTCAATAAACAAAACTGCCGTATTTGGAGTGATGATACTCCTCAAGTTTATGTTGAGACACAGTTACATCCACAAACTGTTTGGTGTGCTTTATGGTTTGGTGGAATAATTGCTCCGTATTTCTTTAAAAACGATGCTGGCCAGAACTTAACAGTGCTGTAAAACCATGATTACTGACATTTTCGTACATAAATTGAACAACCATGATGTGCAGGATCTTTGGTTTCAACAAAACTGCGCAACATGTCACACAGCTCGTACCACAATTGATTTATTGAAAGAAACGTTTGGTAACCGAATAGTTTAACGTTACGGACCGCGTAAATTGGCCTCCAAGATCGTGCGATTTAAGGCCTCTTGACTATTTTCTGTGGGAATATGTGAGAACTTGCTATTGCCGATACACAGCCACAAATGTTGGAAAAATTTATAGAAAATTGAACCTCCAGATTAGTCTACGTCGGAGCCAGCCGTGGCGGTCATATGCCAGAAATCATATTTAAATTATAATGCCAGAAGATTATCTTTCAAATAAAGTTAATTTCATGTTAATTTTAAGAAATCATCTTTGTTTTATTCCATTTCAAAGTTTTATACTTCTAAAAAAAAACACCCTTTACACAACAACTAAGTTAATGTATGTAATACTCATTTGCAATACTTTTCAGCCTTCAAAAAGATATCCTATTGTTTTGAGTCTTGATGATGGAATTTATGAGGTTCATGTATTTTTCCTGCAATTTTCTATACATTATATATATATATTATACACACATCCGTTCAGTGTTTTCTTGGTTTACATTTTCTGAACATTTTTTTGCTCGATATTAACTCGATCCACAATGAAACCGTGAAACCACAATCAGGAGGAGCTTACAAACAAACTATACTTTCCGTATCCTGCCTATATATGCAGATGGTTTTTTTGTTTACATTCCCATTGGTCGTGTCTTTTGCTGTAAAGTAGTTGCCGTTGTCGTTGCCGCTGTAGTTTTTCCTTTTTGCAACCAACAGTTCCTTAAGTTATTTTGAAAGAAGAACGAGGAACTTATGTTTTTGTGCTGTGGTACACACTATGACTATACTTACAGGGAATGGTGTTGGTAGACATAATGAATATTTCATTAAGTTTTTATTTAAAGAGACTTGGCAGCTACGCTTTTTGTTAGTCGTTAATTTATTTACACGAATGTGAAATTTATTGAATGATGTTTTTTCATTAGAATAAGTAAGCGATATTGTTTTTTGTTTGAAAAAATATATTCTTGTGAGATATCAGTTGAAAAATCACATAAGTATAAGGACGAAGAAGGATGTAGTTGCAAGCAACTTTGCCTTACATTCATGCGAGATATTTTTTTTTTTTTTTAAAGAACTAAGACCCTTTCAACACTGAATATTTATGACTTGTTAAGATGTCAAATTTGTTAACAAAACCCATATAGGGAGGAATATTGTTAACAAATGTATTATACGAAATTATAGGATTGACGCGAAGCAGAGTTCCTCTACGTCATGTGTCTTAATAAAGCTGGATGGAAACTATACCTTGTTGTGAATTAGGCTTTAGGTTGCAAGTAAGTTTGTTCGCCGCCCGTTCTTAGTATTTATAATAAATCTTCTAATACCTTCTTCCACAAAAATCAATATTTGTGTGTTCGTATCTTATGGGCTGCCATATACCACCGTTCATCCGATTACGATAAAACTTTGCCAAAACTTATTGCTTGCACTTGCGAAAAGATTAAGCTTCTTATTGTAATTTTATATTTAAAGTGGTAGGTTTCAATTTCAAAAATTACTTTTGTGTTTAAGTCCCAATTTTTCAGTGTTGAGTTAAAGCAGAGTAAGCTTACTCTAGAAGTAAATTAACCCCCAGTGAACTAAGGAAGCAGTTTTTCGGTGAAGAATGCATGCGGAACAAACGGTGGATAAAACATCAAAAGCATCTGTTCAGTTAATCCTTAGTAAACTCACCAAATTTGATGGATTAACTCGGGTTTAACTTAAATCTCACACTGAAAAACCTTAAAGGACCTTAAAGGTTATTTTTAAAAATTTGTTATTTATAGAGTGAAACGGGAAAAAACAAAAAAGTTGTTTTCGATTACAAAAATTTTTTCTCAGTTGGGAAATTAATAAAGGTTGGACTTAGAGGATCATATTTTTACACATTTAGTCATTTATATAACGTGAAGTATGTTACAACCCAGAAAGTAGTAATGGATTACAAAAAGTACCTTAAATATTTATGTATCTATGTATATTTTCTGTTTTGTAATTGGTATCCGAAGTTATGGTTTGTCTCCGTGCGAAGCCGGGGCAGGTCAGCTAGTTTATTTTGAAAATTATATAGTTATAGAACGTTATATGGTTTGAATTTATATATGTATAATTGTAGGTAGCTTCCTTTCGTCATTTTAAATTTTAATGTAATTTTTTGACAATTTATATAGGTCTGGGCACCTACTTATAGTTGCAAACAAAAGAATCCAGGTTATATTTATGAAAAAAAAAAAATTGTTTTGAATCATTTTTTAAAAACAATGCTCCTAATGTATCATTCATAGTCTGTCTAGGCTATATAAAAGAATTTTTTGGTTGCAAATAATACTCTCTCTCTTGTCGTCACTCCTAAATGATGGACATAATTAAATTAAATATTTAAAAACAGAAAAACACCTACACCAACCCTCTTTAGCTTCAAATAATTTTCATCCCCATCAACATCCTGACGGTAATTAAAACAATGAGCCAGCAAATTTAAGTTCGCCAACCGCAAAAACAAAAGCCTCCACATCACCCACAATGGCCGTCACTCAATATAGAATCTAAAAGCCTCCCTCGCCTTTCTACTTCTTTCCTCCTAGCCAACCCCCCCCCCCCCCCCCTCTGCTCCTCTTAATCGTGTAGTATTTCAGATGATATTTCGATTTGAAGTGTTTTGTAACCATCATATACAGGGGGTGATAGAAGTGAGGAGAGAAATTCGCGTCTTGTGTCCCACTTCTTTGGTTAGTTGAGGAGATGCCAGACCCCAAACCATCATTTTAGAAACACGAAGGATTTTTAATTAAAATTCATCTTCACTTTAATCAAATAATGGTTACGAGTTACGAGCTTCGTCGAGCTTCTAATTAAGTGCGAAAATCGCTCCAGAGAGTGTAAAATCAAATCGAGATTAATTGAACTTCGAGTAACTGGGAAGCGTCGAGGTGATGGTTTGGTGCGATGATGTGGTATTCAGTTTTCGAGAACTCACAAGTCAAGAGGGTTGAGAGTTGGAACTTTGGCTGGAGCTGATGAAAGGAGTGTTTTTGGTTGATTTGATAGAAGAGCGGGGGGGCCAATGGGTCTGGGTTGTATCAAGCAGTTTATATGTAGGCAACTGGTTTGGATTAGCAATCGATACGAAATACGATATGGGTTTGAGTTTACGTAAATGATTAATGATATCGATGAGAAAACAAAATATACATATATTTATGTAGGTATAGGTAGGTACATCATAACAGTAAATATTTTAATTCTGCAACTAACCTCAAGAAGAATAAATTGAAATAATGAGTGTGTTTTAATTTACGCGCTGAGCATATATATTTATGTACCTATACGGCCGCATATTATCCACATTGGATTTATTTGAAACTTAAATTCAGATTTCTTAAATTAAATATATATTCAAAATGTTCTTGTCCAAAATAATCCGGATGTAAGTATGGTACTTAAATTAGTCACTAGAGGGCAGTTTAAATTCAATTCTATACACTGGATTACAAAAATTGGATCTGAATGTGAATTTACCAAGTGAATAATATATGGAATTGAGTTTAATGTTGATGGGGTTTTAAAATAATTTAAATCTGGATTAAGCCGAGTGAATAATATGGGTGTTATTTTATAGTCTTAAAAAAGAGTGAAGGTAGGTATACAAAAATCAAGACGAAACTGTACGAAATTTACTGAAAGTCTCGTTGGCTGGAAGAAAACATTAGAAATACGAAAATGCTTTTTTAAATTTAGTCCAGGGCATTTATAATCTGACCCAGCGCAGTTTTTACCACCTCAGAATTTAGTATATTCATTTCAAAGGAAATAAATCGCAGATCATATAACTCTGCATTTTGGCTTTCCTAAAATTCAACTTTTGAGCTGCCATTTTGGATTTTAGTCGTTAGTCGTACAGCAAAAAATGTGTAAAAAATAAGCGTGGAGAATGAATTTTTCAATTTTTTGTGTAATAAACAATTTTTCGATATTGATAATATTTAATTTAGTTTTTCAAGTATTTTTGAAAATTTAACACGTTCAATATACCTTTCAAAGTTATAAAAAAAATATGTGAGTTCCGGGACTCACGGTTAAATATGTGTAAACATCAACGTTTGTCCAAGTGCCTAATTTTGGTTACTGAACGTCATAAAAAGAAACATATTGAATAATTAACACTATATTACCTATCTGTAGGTAGTGCTTAAAAAGCTTAGTGTTGAAAGAACGGCAGCGAAATACCCAGTGGGGGAACCACTGTAACGAAATTTCCAAGCACTAAAAGGCTGGTTGTGAAGTGTCCAACGAACGGTGAAGCTTCGGTACTGAAAGGTCCTGCTTCGTAGTTCACTCTCAACTTTAAGATGACTTCACATTACATATGGTTATTGTTTATGGTAATCACTCTCTGATCATCGACAAACAACAACTGTCAGCGGAAAGCACTAAGATCGTTGTTTCAATTAAATGACACCGTACCCAAATTCCAAAGGAACTTAATGGTTTGACTGACAGGGGCCGAATTAAAATATCCAGTTAGAACTGTCAACGAACTTGCAATTGCAACCCTTATGAAACTCCATCTTTCCATCGAGTAAAACCTTTGTAATTATATGTATATAAACTTATAAAGTTCAATCTTAATTTTATACTGAAAGAACCTCAAATAAATGTCACTATGAGATAGCCGGCGAATTATATATCTTGAGTTTTAAGAAGTTGTTGTCAGTGGAAATCACTAAAATCGCAGTTTCAATCGATTGACACCATCAATCGCCTATGGAATTGGACGCTGTGATTTTTAATGAATGTTAACTTCGCGCGAGTACAAAAGTAGCCGATAACTCTGCAATTTGTTCAACCTTAGCTATTTTGTATATCCCAGCCACCTACGTCCCTCGCCTACGTGCCTAAAAATCGCAAGAAGAAATTGCATCGTTTAACAGCAGTATAATGTAAACGTAGAATTTAAGTTCAGATTTGTATCACTGAACGCACCCGATATCCTGCCATACCTACAGCCATTGACCTACCATACCTACAGTCAATTGTCAATCCCTACAGCTGACTATTATTATTTTTGTTTTGATTTTGTTTTCTTTTTAATTAATAGTGTCGCGTCCATTTTGTTCGGGGAATAATTAAAAATTAAAGGAAAAAATATAAGAATATAAGTGTTAATATGATAAAGTCGTCGGTCGCGCTAAAAACAATTTGCTTTCGTCGTTGGCAAAAACAATATAAATGAGTGGTCGCGATAAAGTATAATCTAACTGTCGGTCGCGTTAAAAAAATTTGTTTCGGTCGGGGCTAAGCATATTTCGTAACGTAACGTGCTACAATGTAATTTGCACGACGGAACGTTGCACAGAAAAGTTCACGTTTTTTTTCCACTCTACCGCGAGCATAGATGTTTACACATCAAAAATTATTTATTACATATTTTTTGCGCTATAATTCTATTACTTTTCTACTTGGTCTATAGGACAAGTATTTGTTTCGTGTGAAAAAAAATCCAATCAAAACCAACAATACGTTAATTGAGAAATCCCAAAATGTGGGTTTCGCCATGCCGTCCGTCCGAGTTAGAACCTAAATGGGTGGGCCGATCTGCTTCAAATTTGGTACAGAGTATACTTTTAGAACATTTTAGTTTTTTCTAATTTTCTCGAAAACGGGTCTAACGATGTTGATAAAACATGTAAGGCCCGAATCAATTGAAAGAAAACTGCGTTTCGGTTTTTTGCCAAAATTGAATTTCTTGATTTGAAAAAAGATACCGATTGCCACCCTCCCTGTATCCGTGCCTGTCCTTGAATTTGCATTTTACTTCCTAGAGATACCACGTTATACCAAATTTGCGTAGGAGTTCGATCTTGGGGGCTGTGGTGTTGAAATAAGTTTCTTAATATACTTTTTATTTTAGTTTTAAAAACTCTATCAAACTTAACTCATAAAGCTTAAATGTAAGTATACACATCTTTTCCTGCTCAAAAAAGATTATTCGCTGAATAATGTGAACTTTGTCATGGTCTGTGTTGAATTTTGTGTGACATTTCTGAGCTTGGTCATTTGATAAATAATAATCTTTAAAAATCTGTGAATGTGTGACCAATTTTCTCGCTTAAAAAAATTTGCTTTAAACAAACTCAACAAACTCAAATTAAAATATTGAAAGAATAATCGTGTTAAAAATATTATAGGTCAATACGGCTAACCACAAATGCAGATTAATAGTACAAAGCTGACGATTGAACTCATTCGAAACTTTGCAGTCGTCACTCTTAGAAACTAAATGAATTACATATCTAAAAGTTGATAAGAAAAATATTACTCATAACCTCTTGATTGTGATTTGTTTCAATTTCAAATTCAAATTTCTGAATTTTTATTAAGGTCAATGTCATTTAGTCGCACTGTGATTTTCGAAGAAGTAACAATACTAAATTCACAAATCAAAACAATATTGAAAATTAATTTGTATCCAAGCGGAAATAGTGCTTGAATTACAACAACAAAAGCAATGGAAATGGAAATCGAAACCATTAATTGCGCCCTAATTGGTGATGTAGAAATGACCAAACAGTGTGTCTACTTTATGAGGCAATTCGAACCAGAAAATAACACTACCTCGATGCTGTGCGATGAGGAACTTCTAACTGTTGACATTGATGGCAGGGAAATAGAATTACATCTTTGGAATGCATCTGGCGGACAAAAGGATTACAAACTTGTAAGAACGCTTTTGTTTCCACAAATGTATGTTTTTGTGATTTGTTTTTCAGTTATGGATCGCGAAACGTTTGAAAATGTCCAACTCAAATGGTGTCCCCAAGCAAAATATAATTGTCCAAAAGCCAAGATTATATTGGTGGGCTGTAAGGCAGATATTTGTGAAAAGAGCGCAAAGAGAAAGCTCATGGTAAAAAATGAAAAAGCCGTCACTTATGCAGAAGGCCTTGAGATGGCCAATAGAATAGGTGCTTTTCAATATTTGGAATGCTCCAATCTGACACCAGCTGGGGGACTGACAGAAGTTTTTGAAGCAGCTGCAAGATCAGTGTTATTGTTGCCACCAGTGCCCTTTGAACCAACACATGAAACCGAGAGTGAAATTAGTGTTGAAGTAGATACGGCAAGGACAAAGTCAGTTTGGAATACAAGAAATTCATATTCAACTCAAGTAAGTTAAAAAAATTTATATTTATAGTCTCCTTTATTAAATATTAGAATAATCTAATGTTTTACACAGAAATCTGAGGAATCTTGAATTATGCAGGAAAAAAAAAATTAAATAAACGTCTTGATCGTACGAACTTGATATTGTGGTTCAAAGACACAATATGGCTGAATAATATTTAAGATGTGTGCTAATTGCTCAGTAATGTGATTATATTTTTGTGAACAAGAAACTGTAATAAATAAATTTTTTCTTTGATTTGTTGTATTCAAAAAAAAAAAATATTAGTAAAATATTTAAATGCAATATTATTTGAATTACTTATAAATACTAGACTACAAAATAATACGATAATGAGATACCCGTGAATAATCCAAAAAAAAATGTTAGCAAAAAAAAATGAAATCCTATATTTTGTGGTTTTTTTTTTTTTGTTTGATATTATAAAAGGTGTTTTAGGGAGGTATAGAAATTTAAAATGGAATAAAACAAATATGATTTTCTTAAATTGACATAAAATTTACTTAATTCGAAAGATAATCTTCTGGCATTATAGTTTAAATATGATTTCTGGCATATGACAGCCACGGCTGGCTCGGACGTAGGCTAATCTGTTGTGGCTAATCTGTTTGTGGCTGTATATCGGCAATAACGTGGCGAATGCGAAGTAGACTAGCAAGTTCTCACATATCCCCACAGAAAATAGTCAAGCGGCCTTAAATCGCACGATCTTAGAGGCCAATTCACGCGGTCCGTAACGTGAAACTATTCGGTTACCAAACGTTTCTTTCAATAAATCAATTGTGGTACGAGCTGTGTGACATGTTGCGCCGGCCGTCTTGTTGAAACCACAGCTCCTGCACACCATGGTTGTTCAATTGATGAACGAAAAAGTTAGTAATCATGGTTTTACAGCACTGTAAAGTTCTGGCCAGCATCGTTTTTAAAGAAGTACGGACCAATTATTCCACCAAACCATAAAGCACACCAAACAGTTAGTTTTTGTGGATGTAACGGTGTCTCAACATAAACTTGAGGAGTATCATCACTCCAAATACGGCAGTTTTGTTTATTGACGTATCCATTCAACCAAAAGTGAGCTTCATCGCTACACAAAATTCGCTTATGAAAATTGTGATCAACGGCAATCTTGTTTCGGGCCAATTCGGGCACAATTTGAAAGCGTTGTTCAGGCGTCAGTCTATTCATGTTGAAATGCCAAATCAAACTATGAATAAATCACTTGACAGCTGACAAAATGGCCGCCAGTTAAAATAGTGTTGCCAACTTAAAGTTCTATACATACCTCTAAAAAAACACAAAATATTTATAAACGCATTCTAACCGTTGCGTTGTCTAAATATTTCCTCAAAAATATTCACTGAACAAAACTGGTAATCTGTCAACTTTGAGTCAATGTCAATCTGTCAAAATGTGAGTGAACTTTTATGTACCTATATATACGTATGTACGGTAAGTGAAAATTGTATTCATGATGAACGTTCTCCACTTAAGAAAAGGTTTGAAAAACCGGTGTTTGTATTTTAGTTAGACAATTTATGAAAAATGCTTCTAAATATGGTTTTCTAAAGCATTCTTAAGATACATATATGTACCTACATAATTTTGAATATGTTTATAAATAAAACTGAAAGTCTTTGACCTAGTTGACACCATTGTTTCCTGAGGGAACGTGAAATGTATCTATATAGACACAATTGTAAACATTAAACCTTGGTTAGAAACCTCTGTCCTCCGTCAGTCCATAAAAGATCTGTCTAAACTGAACTGTTTATCGTAAACTTGATAGCAAAAATATTACTCATTATTGTATTGCCATTTCATAATTTATATCGGCAAAAAGGCCTTTCATGTGAGTAATTTCAAATTCAAAATTCTGAATTTTTGTTAAGGCCATTAAGTCATTTAGTTCCACTGTGATTTCTGACGAAGAAACAAGAATTTTATAAAAATAATTGAATAAACATTTTAAAAATGAATTTATATCTAAGGAGAGAAAATGTTGGAATTACAACAACTACAACAACAAACCCAATGGAAACCATCAATTGTGCCCTAGTTGGTGATGTAGAAATGTCCAAGCAGAGTGTTTACTTTATGATGCAATCAAACTCCGCAAAAATGCTGTGCGATGAGGAACTTTTTACCGTTGACCTTGATGGCAGGCAAATAGAATTATGTCTTTGGAATGCATCTGGAGGAGAGACAAATTACAAGCTTGTAAAATCACTTTTATTTCCCCAAATGGATGTTTTTGTGATTTGTTTTTCAGTAATGGATTACAAATCGGTTGAGAACGTTTTATCAAAATGGCTGCCACAAGTGAAAAAGTATTGTCCAAATGCTAAAATTATATTGCTTGGCTATGTTCCTAGTATGAGTGATAAAAAGACCAAAAGACGCAAAAGAATCATCACATATGATTTTGGGAAAAAGATGGCCAATAAAATATGTGCATTTCAATATTTGGAGTGTTCTACTTTAACACTGGATGAGCGAATGAGGGGAGTTTTTAAAGCTGCTGCAAGTTCAATGTTGTTGCCATCAACTAAAATCAAAAAGGAAAATTGTATTTTAAATAAGGCATGTGAATTTGAACGAAAGTCTTCTACAATAACTTTTCGTTGTTTCGAATGAAAATTGTGTTTAGTGTTGAATTACATAATATGTATTAAAAAAAAGATAACGAAACAAAAAAGTGAACCTTTAAACGAAACTAAAACTCATTATTATTTATTGTTAAGTATATTTTTTTATTATTTTATGTAATAATTTATTTTTATTTTTTGTTTGTTTACAGTTTAAATAAAAGTTGAATCCAACCATTTGCATTCAATGATTTTTTATCGTTATGGTTTTTTTTTTTTATTTAAAATAAGGTTTTATCAAGAATGTCAACTACTGTGTAGGAAATTTGCTGTTTTAGCCCAGCAAGTACCTTATTTCAGTGAAGATTCTTATCAAATCCTATGGTTTTTCCATCGTTAGACTACCTTAGGCAGCTTCAATTGAAGTTTTCGACCAACAACCCCTTTCAGGGTTCTCACTGTAGGTAAAACGATTTTGGTAATTTAAAATTTTCACGGAAACGTATTAAATGATTTTTCTTAATCTCCATACATGCAGTGGCGGATCCAGAGGGGGATCATAGGGGTCATGACTCATGACCCCCCCGCCCCCCAGAAGCTCAGAGGAAAAGATAAACAGTCTTATTTCTTAGATATCCCTAGAACATTCTAGGAAAACTAGTCATTGTCAAAATAGTTGAACATCTCCTTATTTATAAACGCACTGTAGCAATTCTCTAAATAACGGGTGATTTTTTAGCTGGTTTGGTTTTGGCAACACTGGTTTTGACAGCTGACGTGTGTTTAGTACCTTGTGTCACTGTCAAACAGCTTCAGTTTGGTTTGCAATTTCACCATGGATCGTCTTTCAAATGAACAACGCTTGCAAATTATTGAATTTTACTATCAAAATTCGTGCTCGGTTCGAAATGTTCATCGCGCGCTGCTTGTGTTCAGCGATGAGGCTCATTTTTGGTTGAATGGGTAAGTAAATAAGCAAAATTGCCGCATTTGGAGTGAAGATCAGCCAGAAGCATTGCAACAGCTACCAATGCATCCCGAAAAAGCCACTGTTTGGTGCGGTTTATGGGCCGGCGGCATTATTGGGCCTATTTATTCAAAGATGATGCGAATCGCAGCGTTACTGTCAATGGTGAACGCTACCGAGCGATGATAACAAACTTTTTTTTGCCCGAAATGGAAGTTCTTGACTTGCATGATATGTGGTTTCAACAAGACGGTGCCACATGCCACACAGCACGCGAAACAATGGCGCAATTGCAGGGCGAGTTTGGTGAACAGTTAATTTCACGTTTCGGGCCGGTCAATTGGCCGCCTAGATCGTGCGATTTGACACCATTAGATTATTTTTTGTGGGGGTATGTCAAGGCTAATGTCTATAGGGACAAGCCCGCTTCGATTGACGCACTGGAAGCCAACATCCATGCATTTATTCGTGAGATACCGGCCGATATGTGTGAAAGAGTATGCCAAAATTGGACTCAGCGGATGGGCTACTTGAGACGCAGCCGCGGTCAACATTTGCATGAAATTATCTTTAAACATTAAATTGCAAGGTTCAAACTATCGATTCAAATAAATATTTCATTCATTTTTTCGAATTTTTTGTGTTTTTTTTTTTTTTAAAGTTCTAAACCTCTTAAAAAATCACCCATTATATCCTCATATTGATATACTATCATCCTTAACTTTTGGATACGTTCAATGAACATTTCATTCATTTCAAGATCATTTCTCAATTCGTTACTTGACTTAAATTTGGTATTGCACGTATATGTATACTCACTTTAGACTGGGCTTGGAAATCCAATTGCAGTGTCTAAGTTAGACAATTAATGGAAAATATTTATAAATAATAAATGGGTAATTTTCTAAAGGTGCATAATCTTTTAAGTTCAAGTCAGAGTGATTTTCGAGAGAAATGAGGACCTTCGTCAAACACTGGATGAAGATAAAGTAAATTTTTTAGTACTCCTAGATTTCTCATAGGCATTTGACACAGTTGTACACGGAAAACTTGCAGATAAACTTCGCCGGCTTTATAACTTCTCGCCTGATGCCGTTAAGCTTATATCATCCTATTTATCCAATAGGATGCAGGCTGTAACAATAACAATAACAATTTATTTTCTCCCTACCACTAGCGGAGTTCTACAAGGATCCATTCTTGGCCCATTACTTTTTCGCTCTACGTCATCCCTCCGCCATCGATAACTGCTCGTTACATATGTATGCTGACGATGTACAGATGTACCCCGGCTGCGGTCTTGGTCTTATTGAAGATCGTGCTTGCCGCGTGAATGAGAACCTCGCAAAACTAGCACTTTGGGCTAAGACTATAATGGACTGGTCTTAAACCCATCAAAGTCTAAGTGCTTGGTTATATCAAAAAAAAACTCTGGATCTAACCTATTTCCCTCAAATAACCTTAAATAATAAAACTGTTGAATATGTGAATTCTGCTAGAAATCTCGGAATAACCTTTACTCGCAATCTAACATGGGATAAGCACATTAACGGCATATTGGGTAAGGCATACGGAACGTTACGCACGCTCTGGGTCTCCCAGTCATATACACCCATGAAGACAAGTGCAATGCTTGCGAAAAGTTTAATTCTTCCCATTTTAGTCAGCATTAAGCCGTACTTGTGAACCATGTCGTGAATTCATGCTTCCAAATTTTCATTTTTGTTCTCCTCGTGAACGGCCTCGTGAAGCCGTGTGTAGAAAAAAAGTGGAGAGTTTTCGTCCACCAATTCCCGCGTAAAATGTAATATGTACGGAAACTCTTTAATTGGGCTTCCGCGCAATTATCTTTGTCTATTTTCTTTCTTGTTTTTTATAGTAATACAATCAATTTCTGAGGGTGAAAAAAATACAAACATTCAACAGCGAATGATCTTTTCATTGTGTTTTCATTGTGGGATGTTTTTTTAATAAAAATAAAACTTTTTAATATTAACTGATAATTAAATTTCGTGCAATAAAATTGAAATCAATAGTTTGTTATGTTTTGTAGGAAAAATTTTCCGAAGTGGAGTCAGATTCACACGGAAAAATTCAAATAGATATTAAAATTTTTAAAGCGTTTACACATTTTCAGCATTTGTTTTTTAAAACTTTAAGCTTTTAATTGTTATAAGGTACAGTTTCAAAAAAAATACTTCTTTTTTAATAATATTTGAGCCAATTTAGAATTCGCAAATTTATTTGAAAGACGATTTTCACATCGGAGATTTAAAAACACCACTACATCAAAGAGTTTGTTCCCATTTTAGTCAGCATTAAGCCGTACTTGTGAACCATGTCGTGAATTCATACTTCCAAATTTTCATATTTGTTCTCCTCGTGAACGGCCTCGTGAAGCCGTGTGTAGAAAAAAGTGGAGGGTTTTCGTAAACCAATTCCCGCGTAAAATGTACGGAAACTCTTTAATTGGGCTTCCGAGCAATTATCTTTGTCTATTTTCTTTCTTGTTTTTTATAGTAATACAATCAATTTCTGAGGGTGAAAAAAATACAAACATTCAACAGCGAATGATCTTTTCATTGTGTTTTCATTGTGGGATGTTTTTTTAATAAAAATAAAACTTTTTAATATTAACTGATAATTAAATTTCGTGCAATAAGATTGAAATCAATAGTTTGTTATGTTTTGTAAGAAAAATTTTCCCAAGTGGAGTCAGATTCACAAGGAAAAATTCAAATAGATATTTAAATTTTTAAAGCGTTTACACATTTTCAGCATTTGTTGTTTAAGCTTTTAGTTGTTATAAGGTACAGTTTCAAAAAAATACTTCCTTTTTTTATAATATTTGAGCCAATTTAGAATTCGCAAATTTATTTGAAAGACGATTTTCACATCGGAGTTTTAAAAACACCACTACATCAAATAGTTTGTTCACCTTCAGAAAATTGCTGTCAAACTTTGCTATATTTTTTGCGGTTGTTTCAACTGACATCTGGGGGAACTTCCGAACTTTTGGTGATGTTCACAACGCATTCACAAGTATATGTAGGTACCAATGAGAAATGTCAAAACATCACTTTCTCCACTGTCAATTGTTCACTTCAAGGAGTAAGTATGTATTAGGCTTTATGCTGTTCGATTAGTGAAATTGATAGTAAACTGTACCCGATTTTTTGGAGTGGTTTCCTCTCTTTTATCGTACCATTTTTTGAATACTGTTTCTGAAATTTCTGAATCTATACTCTCAATCTTCAAATGCTTTCAAGATTTAAACTAAATGAACAGCTTTGACTTCAATAAGCTTAATTCCCAAAGGATCACTGTAAATCATTTCCTCATAGAACCAAAACCTCTCATTCGTTTGATATAACAATTATGATGACCAGCATTCAAAGGTATTAGGACAGACCCTTAAAAACAAGAACAACAACTAAAAAAAAAAACCCAAAGCAACCGTATAAGAAAAAAAATTAAATGTAGAACACAGGAAACAAGGATAATGATTTGGAATATGCAAATAATTGTAATTTACACTTTTCACACAACCTACCGACGACGACCGACACAAGTCACGCTCTGTATTTGTGTGTGTAGTGTGTATGGAGCGGGGGGTTTTGGAAATAGGATGCACCGGGTGCAATGTTTTTGCAGTCGCCCCGCAACAAAAACAAAAGCGCCGAACTGGAAAAACCATGAACCGCAACACTTTAATCCTTTTCCTTGTTTGTATAAAAAAAAGTTTTTGCTGTCTGAAATTTAGCATTTTGTTTGCTACTACTAGGTGATGGAGGTGCGCGCTGTACTGAAAATGGTGTGGAGCTGGAGCAAAAGGCCAGGACGATGGTTCCTTGCGGCATGTTAGTTGCTTGTTCATTTCTATTCTATGCGGCGGTATTATTTCTATACCCTATACCCATACCCTTTCACATCGCGAGCAAACTTCCGGTGAGGGTGGCTGTGACGTCCTCGTCCTTTTTTTGTGCAGGTTATGTTTTATTTTAAATAATTGCTGTGTACGTTGTTTTATAGAGCTACCGACTTCATTCTTCAAGGACTAAATTATATGTCTGTCTGAATATATGCGAACGAACGAACGTCGGCGTCGTCGTCATCATCGTTGTTGTCTGTTTGGCTGTGTGTTCTTAGATACAATTGGAAGGGTGTTACTATTTTTTGTTTTGTTTTAAACTTTTTTTACGCCGCTTTTGTATAATGAATGCAATTTTCAAGTTTTCTGCTCTCATTATCGCCACATCAGGAATCAGAATTCAGGAAGCGAGTTCTTCGAAGCAAGAAGTGTTGCTTCCGAAACTGGTGTTATTCTCATAACTATACAGCAACAGAGACAGCAACGAGTGTGCCTGGCAACACCCTTGTGATCATCATCATCTTCATCATCAGCTTCAGTTGTAGGTTGCAGCGTCATCTGTGGGAGCTAGAGGATATATACTGTGCAACATACCAAAAAAGCAACACTTTAATTTAACTGGCGGAAGCCGTTCCATTGGATGTGGTATTATGTAAGGCTTAATCCTTTATCCGTGTTCATTATTTTTATCTTCAAACAGAAGAAAGGAAAAGTGTAAATTATTCCGCACATCCAATCAGAGGGATTGCAATTTAGTTGGGTGTGATGCTGATGAAGAGCAGGGGAGAGCTGTAAGCTGTATGTGGCTAAGGGTCGGTACCATAAGATCCAAAGGATGTTGGGTGGTGGGGGTGAGGAGGTTTACAGGATAGTAGGTACTTCAATGCAAAAAAGGATATAGTTTATAGCATTGTTTTTCAGTTGAATGTACATCCATATATAGGACTTGTTATGCCAGAGTCCTTCGTCCTTATTCTATCCATTATGCGATGTGATGAATTGTACAAATGATTGTGCAATGCATTTGGAATGTTTTGATGGGTGGTGTTAGGTTAGATCTCTCTCTCACTCTCTCACAAACACACACAATTATATCCTTCTGTGGATTATTTATGCGGATTTTCTTTCAATGATTTCTTTTTCGTCAGTTTTTTTTTTTTTTTGGTTTTAAGGATGTGGTATGCATTCATTTGAATGTGGGATTTCGGAAGGAGACGGTTTATGTTTTGAGCTAGGTATAGATGAGTTGGGAAGATGACATGGTTTTCGAAATGTATTTTTAATCAATTCGCTAATATGCAAATGTGGGGGAAAACACTTGATCCCTGTGTGTTCATCGTAAGCGTAACAATGAACTGAAAAGGATCTAAGGTTTCTGAGATACCTATACCTATATCGCTATATCGACATCATCAGATGCATTTATAAGTGTTTTTTGAGAATAGTGCAGACGAAAATACTGTTAACCGAGTTTTTTAGAATTCTATCGAGTGACGAGAAGTGTGGCAGCACACAAGAAGAGTCAAGTGTGTTTAAGCAATGTGAGGAATTTTTAATTAAAAATACATTTCGAATATCTGGTGAATATTTTTACATCTTTTTTTGCTTTTTTTGTTGAGCATATTTGAAAAATAATAGGTAGAGAGTTTTTGTTTTTCTTGGGTTTTTAAATTCGTTAAACATTTAAATTTACTTTTATCTACATTATACGGGGTGATTTGCATAATGATTATCCAGAAAACATGGATGTAAGGCTTTGGGAAAAATTTAAACGTAAGCCTTGTAGCTTGGGGCAGGTAAAGACTCTTAAAATTATAAGATTTAAACAAACTATAGATAATCTATCTCCTTTGTCAGCACGACTCGGTCGTTCCTTGACCACATTTCTCTAGGAAACCCATGCCGAAATTGTTTATTTAGACACTATCTTAAAAACCATGTAGGTACTTTTCATTGAGAAAAACGATAAGGGGAAGTCGTCCTATGGCTAAGAGCTTCTACTATTTAGGCATACACATAAAGGGCTGGGGGATCTTAGCACCCCGTTCTTTGAAAAATGACCTGAAAAATTTTTTACCATTGATTACAAAATTAACAACGCGCTGACCAATTTCTATAGTATATAGCTGACATTTTTAGACCAATTACTGACCTTTTAGATGGCATACGTTTTTTTGCGAATATCCCACATATGGGGTGCTAGGATCATACATCCCAAATAAAGTTCTCCAACAAAATTCAGCTTCGTCGGAATTTTTTTTTGAGTTTGGACCTTTTGTTTTTCTAATTTTAATGCACTATTGAAGGGTTTTTGTTAAGGGCCAATTTTTCAACATCCGGATGAAGCAAAAATTTGTAAGGTTATCCAACTCAGCGCCTAAGAATTTGTATAACCTAAGTGATTTATCTCTACTTACGACAACTATAGTACACATACAAAGCCATATGGGTAAATTTCAATACATTCATCTTCAATATCTGGCCACAAGAGAAGTAACCAATTAATCGATATATTTAAAGCAACATCATGCATACATATAACAAATCGAACGTTAAGTTGTGCTGGATAGAACAAAAGCATCGTTTGCTAACAATCGGATTGACCAAAAGGAGTCAATTGAAAAACCACTTAAAGAGAATACCCACCCTCTTGGACTATCCGGTTCCTCCTCTGCTGCACATCATAACGAGAACGATAGCGACAACACCTATGTCCTTCCCAGTGCTGGGGGATCAGGGGAAAAAATTCCTTTCTCTGGCAATTTTGACAAAGAGAAAACCTATACTCACTTTGTGGGAATTCCTTGGTATAAAATTTTACCCGGTTATCAAAAAAATGTATAATCGGTTCTTTTAGAATAATAACAAGAAAAAATACTAAATAAAGTAAAATAAATAATAGAATTAATTTTAGAAAATTATATAACGAAGGTGAATAAAGTATCAAAGAGTGCATTTATATAGAAGATGGAATTTAGAATTTTTTGAAGACAATTCAATTGATAACGACTCATTATTAATAACACGAAGATGAGCCGATGCAAACATTTTTGTTGCAACAGTGTTTAAAGAAATGAAAAATAAATTCCCTGTCAAATAACCCTCAAAGAAAACTTTAGTCCAATTGAAAAAATATAGTAAAACCAACAACTTAACTTAAAAAAAATAAAATATATACGTATTTAGAAAGTATTCTGAACTATTTTATTTAAGTGGCCATTACTTCCTTCGGTTTTAATTGTTTTCAAGAGCAAAAGATTTTTTCAATAATTTCTGGGATAAAATTGAATAAAGGTCATTTTTTATCAAGGAATGTAATTCACTCAAAAAAAAACTCCAATTACGTAACTATTGAATGAAAATATTTTCCTTTTTTCTATTTGGGCAATAAGAAGGGAAAAAAGAAAGGACTTGTGCGAAAAAAAGGAATTTTCTGACTGGCTGAAGGGATATCTCTTAAACACGCCCCCCAGCACTGCACTCCTTCCTATACAAACTGGCGCTTTTTGCAATATTACCGCTATTACCATCATTAAGTTTCGAATGAATGGAATCAAAATCCTTTGTGCTAAATGATACGTATATCCCACCCAATTCTCGTCGCTACGTATACTGTAATGGTAGGAGTATGTGTTTTGTTTAAGTGGAATTCTTTTCTATATCGAAAAGCGTATATCCTTGTGCAAAAAATTCCAGCGAAATTCAATACGAATTGTGTGTTATTCACTGACGGTTTTCGTCGTCGTCGTCCACCTCCGGCGTGGCTTATGCCGTGGATATGAATGTATGACGTTTGTAATCAAGAATATGTCTTCACAATCAGATCGTCCTTTTTGGGTCCCGAAACCCCAACAATAACAAATCCCCCCAAAATTATTTCATTGAAGGAATGAAGCTTTATTTACGTGTGTGTGTTTGTGCTTTTTCTTCACTTGACATTGTGCTCTTATGGCTTTTAGCTCCGCAGGAAAAGTACACAAGAATGTTGCGAGTTCTTGCTCTTAAAAATGCCAGTTACGAGGAGTTTTAATTGAGCACTCTGGACACAAAGCATGGCACTTTACAGACAAAATACTAAAATTTGTGTGGTGGAATTGTTGAGGTCAATATGTTATCTAGATCACTCAATCCTTTGGAGTTCCCATATTTTATGTTGTTTTTGGCTGAGGATTTACATTATGACCAAATTTTCTGGCTTCGATTCTTAAATCAAATTTAGAAGCATCTCCTCTTCTTTTAAGAATTCAGAAGACTTCTGGATGACCAACTAAAAATGCCTTTAATTACGAACTTTGTAATTTCAGGTCTAAAGCTACAGACACCAACAAAGACCCAATTTTCAACTTCTCCGTGATCGAAATTTCATTTTGGCCTAAAACTCTCGAATTTGATTTTGTTTTTGTTCGAATCTGTAAGTTGTCTTTATGGTATCGTAGTCAAAACCTATAAAAGCAAGTTAAAATCGAAAGGCGATACGCCAGAAATAAGTAACTTTTACAATAAATCATACAAGTTGTTAAGTAAAAATATCCTGAAAGGAGTCATATCTCAATGATATATACCAACGCACATTGTATGTGTGTCCTGTCCCCATTCAGCAATATGACTTTTTTGTGGGACAATTTTCTTTGTTGGTCCTTTTTTGAATTTTTCCACACTATTCTGATTGAGAAAACGAACAATCCAACAACCAACACGTACTGACGCACGGTTCGGTTTGTTTTATTTCAATTTCAAAGGACATTCCGGTTGTGAGGGTTAAGTGGACCCTTGGGTGCGATTTATTGATTGACGACAAAATGTTGCCAAAACTTATAAACAGGTCACAAGTCAAATTGAATCATTCGAAATGGGAGGCACAACTAAAATAATGTGGAGGCAACAATACAAATAAATAATATAATTCCTTTACATATACACACACTACGAGAAATTCGTTTTGGCATTTATGATCGGAAGGAAAAACCTTATATGTACGTACATATATGAAATATTAAGACTGGTTATAATGTTGAAAGGACAATCTTTCTCGTATTTCAGAGGCTACTAATTTCCCAAGTGTCCCATAGGCAATAGGTTAATGTCACTAGAACAATTTATGTATGTTTTTGGAAAAATTAAAATAGGTTTAGATTCAATTCGATATCAAAATTAGTTTTGACATTTTTACTGCTTCCACCTCGCTTATAGAATTTGTAAAGGAATATTAGATACGCGGGTATTTGTTACTTATTCACATTCTAGTTTTCCTCAAATATAATGTGATGAATGTAAGAATGAAAATTGTATGCCCAGCAATTCAGCAGAGTCAAGTCAAGCAACACCTTAGTGTTGGTGTTTTTTTTTTTGAGGCGGTGAACTTAAAATTGGCAACACTATCTTCTGTGACAGTCGATTTGACAACTTTCGGTTGTTTTGAAGCTAGTTTGGTTTTAACATGAATTGACTCACTCAAGAACGACGTTTGCAAATTGTTTAAATTTATTTTGAAAAAAAATAAATGTTTTAGCTCGAGAAACTCATTGGGCATTACGTAGATTGATGGTGCTTATAATGACACTTTGGTCATTTCAAAAAACAGAATTACAGCATTTGGAGCGATGATAATGAATTGTTAGCCATTTTCGAAAAAAAATTTCCTCCAGAAATAGTCACCGTTTACTGCGGTATTTGGGCTTCAAGATTTTATTAATACGAAAGAGAAAAAAATATTTTATTTCACTTTCGCACTCATTAAATTTCGTGTAATAGGGGTCTAAATATCATACAATTGCGCTTATTTGCCAGCTTTCCAAGGTCATATAAAAGCTGTTTAATCACCAGCTTAAGAAATATCTCGAATTTTATTATTTTATTTCCCAGCTTTCCAAGGTCATATAAAAGCTGTTTAATCACCAGCTTAAGAAATATCTCGAATAATGAAATCTTTTTAACGATCCACTGGTGATGTGATGGTATAACTTAGCGTGCTGTGAATCTTAATATCGTTTTGGTGAAAGTAATACTACGCTTTCACCAAGAGATAATGCGGGATTTAAGGAAGGAGATTAAAAATTAATCTTGAAGTGTTTTCACCAGAAAAAAGGAGATTCATTTGACGTTTTAAGTCTGAATTGTGACTCAATTGTCAATTTGACAAGAGTAAAACTAATTTAATTATAAAACGTTTAGCGAAATGAAAAAAAAAAAACAATTTTTGAGCAGTAAAATAATTAATTTTCAATAAACTATTTATTAAAAATAAGTAAAGGTAACCTAATCTATTGTCACAACATTTGATTCTTCAAAATAACATGAGAATGATAATTGAATGGGAGAATTCTCTTAATTCGGGCAATTCGGCCCATACTTTAATGAGAAGCTCCTCTACCTCCATTTCCGCAGGTTTTCCGTTGTTTTTTTTCTGTTGGTTGTTCAATTATCTGGAATTTGATTTTTCCAGGGAAATATTATTATAAATATATAAAATTTATTGTAAATACTTACATTTTTTTCCCTAGACAGCCAACGCGTGCGCAGATCAAATGGAAAATTTTTGATAGTTTTTTTTTATTATCAATGGAAAAACTGACGTTAAAATGGGTCAGGGTTGGTACCACAAAATTAGGATTGTTTGATTTGAAAATCTCCTGCTTGCAAGAAGATTTCAGTGAGATTTATTTTAAATCTTCATTCGAGGAGATTTAAATTTGTATGGTAAATCTTCGAGATTTAAAGAGGAGTTATGGTAAATTTACTTAAATCGCGGTTTAGTGCTTGGTGAAAATGTAATATAAGATTTGATATTTAAAAAGCATATACAAGAATTTTGCATCAAGTTTTGCGTGGTTTCCAATCTGCTACTCCGACATAAAAGATGGTTTACCCCAATGATCTGTTTTGACTCCAACTCTCTTTATTAATATCCTCTTCCCTAAAACTTCTATTCCACTTAAGTGCTTTGTATTGTTTCTAAAACCGCAATGGCAGCGTTTGATAAGCTCATTTAATTTCGATCTTTACCAGCGTCATTGAATGGGGAGCCATAATAACAACGTCAAATTTAGACATCCAAAACTCAGTGCTGTTACCGGTTGTTTAAAACAAAAATTCACCCGCTGCTATCATCAATGAATTTGAAATTCATCGAGAAAACCGAAAAACTTTTCAT
Organism: Leucozona laternaria; assembly: GCA_932273885.2. Taxonomy (NCBI): domain Eukaryota; kingdom Metazoa; phylum Arthropoda; class Insecta; order Diptera; family Syrphidae; genus Leucozona; species Leucozona laternaria. The sequence goes on from OW026367.1 coordinate 102,347,982, forward strand.
ACCAACTCCTGTAGGATGACCAAATTGGCTTTGTAAAAATGCTGCCGCTATTTTTTTTAATATTTTATTATCTAATAGCCTAAATGCCCGTGTCAGTTGCTTCTCCGACTTTATATATTTTACTGTAATTTTAAAATTTTTATCTTGAAAATCCAACCACTAAAAATCAAGTTATAAATGTAGCCAATTTTCCCATGTCCATAGTTTCCCCATGTCCATAGTTTCGAAGAGAATTCTAAATTCAGCTTAACATTTTAAGACCTAAACCTTGCAGATCAGTTTATTAAAACCGAAGTCATTGGTTTCTAAAGGCACTCACCATCGGTTACTTTCTTTATTTTTACTACCTTACCAACATACATATACTTTTTACCGACAAACATAAAAATGTCGCACAACCTCCTCGTCCCGTATTCACACCAGTGTATTCGACCAGTGTTGCCGATTAAGAAAAAAAAACAAAAATCATGAATTTGTTCATCAGATTACAAAACAAAATCTTGAGAATACTTGTTTTTTTCTCTGATCATACGAATATCACCAAAAAGACTGAAAACTTATGATTCACAGAAATTAGAAAGTTTTTAAGTATGTAAAATGTAGTAGTTTTCTAGTTCGACTGTCATTTCTATTATATAGAAGTTAGAGAGGTAGCAGTTTGAATATTTTAAAATTATAATAAAGAAATTGGGTGGGTCAATCATAACAGAAGATTCGCTTTGTTTGTTTTGAAACTTTCAGCCTTGTTGTAAGTTTCACCCGAACAAAATTCCACCCGGAAAATTTGACATTTCACTTTTCGCCTATTGTTAATTTTTGCATACTCACATAGTACCACCTGCAACTAAATTTTTGGCAAATGGATAAAATAAAGACTCGCCTTAGCTAATTTAGTTCAGCTATAGAACCACAATGTAATCGCATATAAATATGAGGAAGTTCGTTCGACCCAGTCGTGCAAATTTTTTTCTTTCGTGGCCAGTATTTTTCAAACCGATTTTTTTTTTAGAAAATAAATTTTTTGCACGAAATGAAAAACGTATCTAGTAAAAAACAGGTCATTTCCGACAACGAATACTTGTTTTCGAAAAGTTTTCTGTATTTGTAAGTATAAAAGTAAATTTCCGATTTTTTAACCGAGATAAAAAAAAAAATTACAAAAAAAAACCGGTTATCTGAAACTAAATAATCGGTTTCGGTTTTAGCCGGCCGGTTTTTCCCATTCCTAGTGTCAAGCAGGTACTTTTCAGAGTGAGTGTGTCCGAACCTGTTCATGCACTATCTGGAGTGCCTCAGGGAAGTCATTTAGGGCCTCTTAAAATTGTTTTCACTTTAAATGATGTTGAACTGATTAACCTTAATCTGATTTGGAAATCTACGCTGACGACATGAGGATTACCAAACAAATATCATCCTCTGAAGATTTGTTTTTTATTACAAATAGACTCAATTAATGTTTAATCTGCAAATGAAAATAATCGCAATGGATTATTTTCAAAATGTTTAACTTCCTAAGTTGAAATTTCTCAACCTTTGACAAAAATTTAAACCTGCCTATCATACATGGTTCCTTGCGTGTCTTGGACCAACTCTTATATTAAATATAAAATATTGAAAGTTAGCTTTCCCTTTTGTATTTTCTATGTCAAAGAACTATCCACCTGCAATGATCATTACAATCTTATCACTTTTCAATTGACATTTAATAACTCAAAGCCACTTAAACTCCATAAGCGTCTTGTATTCAACTATATAGGTGCAGAAAGGACTATAGGAAAGAAAGAATAAAAAAAAATACACACAAGAACGGAAATGACATCCTTAAAGCTCAAAATAAAGGATATTATCTGTCGTCAACATCTTCCATTCAATAATAAACATGATCCTATATAAAGTCAGAGCAAAACAACAGCAAGAGGAAAGAAAACAACACCCCGCAACACACAGGGCAACTCTCTTTTGCTATACAAGGATATGTATGATGTAGGTTTAATGCTTTTATATAGGTATAACCGATACTATATATGAAATCCTTGCCTTGGCTATTGGCTTCTTTATGGCACCGCAAAATTTAATTCCCTTATCAACGCTGACAAGCAGCTGTTTAATGCAATTTTCCACCATATTTAACACATTCGCCAGGACACAAACACACACACACAAACACACAAGCATTCAGTATGATGACAACCGACAAGGACAATAAGGTAAAAAGCCAGTTCTGGAGCTGGAGTCAATCCTGATATCCAGCCCAGCGTTCAAAGAATACGCGAGGCAGTCAGGATATATAGAATTCAGGAAGTGAATGAGAGAAGTAGTATGGAGAAGCGTTTCATAGCCTCTCCTGACAGCTGATATAATCTGGTTAAAAGCGAATCCTGGTTTTCCCTTCTGGATGATGTTCAATGTTCTCATCTTTCTAAGGAAGTATAGGTATACAGGGGGCGATGCTAGGTACTTTATAGATGGTTATGGATGAAGACTGGAATTGGGTATTATACAATGAGGACGTTTCAACAGTGGCATACAGCGTCAGTGGATGTAGTAATAGTAATTCCCTTGCCTTAGTTGTCCAATGGTTTTCCTATTTACTCTTAAATCCTTTCTTTTATTTTTATTTTATTTGGGGACTTTCGTCAGAAGTCAAAAGATTTAACAAAAAAAGAGACGACTTGAAAACGTGAATTGAGCAGGATGCTTCACCCGTTTAGAAACCTACACAAAATATAGCTAATCAAGTGTAATTGAATAAGACTGGCATATTTAATTTAAAAGTATAAATACAATAACTGTGCAAAGCGCCATAACAGGATGGGAAAAATAATTTTCTTTTTTGAAATGCGCGAGTGCAGGCTGTATGGATTGTAAAGAGACGAGAGTGGTCGCCATCATTCGCTGAAACAGTGGAAAGTGTGTGCGTTTGGCATTGGTTGTTCTGTGATCGCAACCCTTCCAAAATCGATTCAATGTAGCCCCGGTGGACCCTGATGTTCCAGACCCTAAAATCAATTGTTACATGGGTCACTTTGTTCAGGCAAGCCACAAAGTCACAGTGTTGTGTGAAATTTACGCAGCTTGGATTGACAGTCAGGCAGCTATTAAAGACATTCATTCGGTTTTAGCATCCTCTAAATTGATTCAGCAATATTTTGATGAGCTCTCAAGCCTTAAGGCTAACCTCAGGGTCACTCTTATCTGATAACGACCTCAACGAACTTTTTGAGCTGAAGGTCAAAGATTTGATCTATTTCCTCAACGTGACGAAGTACGAGTACAAAAAGCTTAATTTAAAAAAATATCTTCTCTTTAAATGATCGTCGAAATGTTCATCTACTTAATATTATACCTGTTAATTACAACAGATTTCATCGCTTTTTTTTCAAACGCAACGTTCGTGGTGTCAAAATTTCAAATCAATCGATGAAGAACTTTCGGAGATTTTGGATTTTAAACAAACGAACATTTCTGTACATTATTATTCATTAAAATTATTTTATTTCAGTATCGCTTTCAATTTTGATCGCTTCCATGTTCCAATATGGGTTTATTGATTTTCTGCAGATTAATTTAATCTTCTTCGGTCATTCTGCTTAAGACTGTAAAACGTTTTATTTTTTTTAGAGGAATATAAGATATAAACCATTTTAACTTACTTCAGATTTTGTTGGATTTGAAGCGGGTTCTTCTACCCCCAAGTTACGCTTCCCCTACGGCCTCTACTCTCCACTATTTTGGTTCTCGGGTTCAAAGGTCTGACATGGTTTAGATGACAACAACAAGACTGACCTAGCAGCTGCTTCTAAAACTTCTGGCAAGCCCCCTTCTTCAGTTAAATCGGAGCATTCCAAGTATTGAAAAGCACATATCTTTTTGGCCATCTCAAGTCCTTCAGCATAAGTGATGATGATGGGTTTATCGTTATTGATATCAATCTTGTTCTCTTCGGCCTCATAGGGAATATCAGTTTGACAGCCAACCAATATAATTTTAGTATTTGGATAAATGTGTTTTGCGTGTGGAAGCCATTTTTGTTCAACGTTTCTAAACGAGTTGGAATCTCTTACCGAAAAACATATCAGAAAAATTTTTATTTGAAGAAACAGAGATGATCTCGGGGAATTGTCAGCCTCTAGTTGGCATGCGTTTCATAGATGGAACAGTATTTGCTCGCCATCTATGTCAACACTTTGTAAATAATCATCACAAACACATGAGGAGGTTTTATCTAGTGGCGGTGGTGGTTTTATAAAAGTAGGTATTTTCACATCACCAATTACAGCACACGTTAAGCTTTTCATTGTTTTTCTGTATGCAATCCGAGAATTTCTGCTTTGACAACAATTCATTTTCGAAATGGTTATGGTTAGGTATGCGATTTATAAGTTTTGTTTCTTTAATTTTTTCAATTCGTGTTTCTTCGTCAGAAATCACAGTGTAACTAAATTGACCTGAACAAAAATTAAGAAATTTTCTTTTGAAATGAATCATACGTTATATGAAAGACTTTATTTGCTGATATCAACTAAAATGGAAATCAAAGTCAGTATAATGAGTAAAGCATAGTTGTTATCAATTACCAGAGCTTTAAGATACATTTCATTTGAAGTTTCTGTTAGCCTTCCAAGGCATTAATTGAGGCCAGCCAGTGCCGCATCGATAGTATTTGGGGCCCTGTTCAATATTTTTTTCCATTACTCTTTCTTATAATATAAAATATAAATTAAAAACCCACGAGAATTAACTGTGTTTCCGGCTTTATGTTAAGTGAATATCAATGGTCGCAAATTGCTATCGTTTCGCATCTTTTGGAAATTATTAAGTTTGAGAACTTCAGCGCCCTCCAGAAACATTCACCACGGCACTGCGAACTGCAACCTATTGCAAATTATTGCCATCGAAATCCTTTTAAGGGTTGGATCGAAGTAAACTTATATCACTTTAGATGCTTATATTTTGAGAACTAAACCTCGAAGAATATTTTAGTTTTCAGTTTTAGAAAGGTCTTGAAAATATATCTAAAATTTTAGAAAGCCCAAGCAATTTTGAAGTTAGATAGTGGCAATATCGGTTTTGGACAGAAATTCAATAAAATCGTAAGATCTCTTTGGATAAAAATATTTATAAAACCTTTCACAAGCTCTTGCTTGAGCTGAGCTGATAGAGTTTTAAGAAACCTTGATGTTGGTATAGCTCAATGGGTTTCGGAAACGTTTTTGGAAAAAAAACTGAAGACATTGTTTTTTGCAAGAATTTATATTTTTTGTGTCAACATTCGATTGAACGGTTTAACCACTCCTTGGGCTGGCATTGAGGCAATCTTACAACTCCAAACAATAACTCTGCCTATATGTGGTTTTCCAGTATTGCCCTGAAGATTTTCTAGAATGGTTATAATTTTTTAATAATATTGAAAATGTTTAAACTTGATTCTTCACTTTTTCTATTCTGTATGTTTTACGGTGATGGGTATGTTATTTTGTTGCAAATTTTCATATTCAATCGCAAATCATCACATTTCACGTAGGTATAACCAGAGCCAGTTTAAGTATTATCAGCGCCCAGGGCGAGATTTATCCGGCGCCCCTTTGTCATCTTTCCAAACCCATGCGAAAAAAAAAACTAATGAAAAACAACAGAAAAACGTATAATACCTTAAACAAATTATTGATAATTACATGCAAACATACATATAAACATTTATTTGATATTCTGAACATTGTAGACCACAGAAATCTAGGTTTTTATCAGCGTAAGCGTAAAAGTTCTGGTTTTTCTGACAAAGATCCGGAGTGATCATCATCAACTGGTCAAACATTTTATTGAGTGAAATAAGTGTCCAAAATACAGTTAAAAAATTCAACTTAATTTTTTTTTCTGGAGAAGTTATAGCCTCCGTCACGACCTTGGCGTTTAACAAGTCAAAGTCTTCTGGATTTAAAAACAGGTTCAATTTCAAGCTCTTCAGTCAACTCTGTTGCTGTTAAAATGGCGCTTTTAAACCCAGTTTTTCTACAATCTTCCAAGAAAGCACAGCATTTTTTCAACAATTCTATGCAAATATAGTGAGATCCATATTTGTATTTATTGAAGAATTTTACTAACAATATTAATGTGACAAAGTATTTCATATCAAGTCACCAACGAAGCTATGAAGCTGAAATCTTTTAACTGTTCCGCTAGAGTAGATGCCAGGCCCATGAGAACCTTGACCATAATTTTTCTCAGTTTTAGTGGCCAAAGTAATTAAATCATCATGAATGTGAAACTGTATTAACACTGCTTATTTTTGCTTCCCAACGTATGTCACTGAGTTTCTTTAAAGTAGATAATTCTAAGTGATCGGTTTGAATTTTCCATCTATAAACTGAAGTTTGACGTTAAAGTTTTGTTCGATTAACAAAAAAGTGAGTGCAACTTAGGGGTGCCTGTGGCACCCTAGACCTTCACCCAACCATGCCCTACCCTAACGCCGGTACTGCGGGTATAACTCTCTGTTTCTCAGCTTGATGATATCTTTTAATTTCAGAAGTTTTCACTTTACATATAAATGTAGCTAATTGCTGTGGCCTAAGATTCTTCAACTCAAGCTTCTATTTGTTGTCAGTAAAATAAAAAGGGAAATACTAAATTCCAATATTTGCATCTTTAAATTTTAAAACTTCTCAATATTTAAACAGAACCAATTTAAAATACTCGTAGATATTAATACTTTTTTTTGATAAAAATTGTGTTCCATATCAAGGAGCCGAATAAAGTGTTGAAAACGTGAAAGTGTCAGATCCCTTTTTTTTAACATTATGTCCCATCGAAAAAAGGCCAGTGACTCTTAATTAACTTCATTAGGATATGTGTCAGTCGTCCCTCGTCCTGGAGATTTATGAAGTTTTTCTCCTTTTAATTAAACTCACTTTTCACCTAGAAGACTAGAGATCACCATCGGATTTAACCTCACTCATGGGGGTATAACCTGAAAACTTTGAATCTGACTTCCTCGTTTTCGATTACAAACATTAAAGCATATGAAATAAAATATGCTACAGGATTGGGGCACAACAACTTGCACTTTTAGCATCAATATTTATATACGTAGATATCCTTTTAGCTGTTTTTCCTTCTCTGAGTATGGGTATACAAAAATGACTACAAATTTAAAAGTCAGACACCACCAAAATCGATTTGCCACATTGCCTCAAACATTCCATTAATCCCTCACTTGCCATTGTGAATTCATTCCAAAGGCAAAAAATCCTTTCAAGGTTCCATTTCAAATACTCTGTGGCACTCGCACTCATAATTCAATTAGTTAGTTTGGCATCAAGTTGCGGCGGCGGCGGCGGGTATAATTTTGATTGATATACCAATTATCTAGGTAATATATCATTTGCATGCCAACTCCTGGTCCTGGTTCTGGTTCTGGTCCTGGATGCAAATGCAAAGGCGCAAGGAATCCTCCCTAATGGGAAAGAAAGGGTGAATGAAGAACGTCAGTGGCAATGGAGAATTCTGTGTGTGAGTGGCATTGAGAAAATCAACGTGACATTGTGGACACAAATTAAATTTGCCATCATTAGGGTTGTATTATTATTATTTAGTCCCCCGTATATAGAAATGTAAGTCTACGTGATATAAATATATTGCCAAGGTAGTCCACATCCACATTGTGTAGGAGTATAAGATTTAGGAGTATCCAAGAAGAAACCACAGCAATCGATATGATTCCAAGACTTTTATAAAGCTTAAATAGAACAAGGCGACGACCGACCCACGTCCATGTCAGTAATTAATCTCTTTAAATGCGATTAAGTTGCAGTTGTTCGCCAAGTTAATCTCTTAATTGAGTTTTCTTCGTATAGTTTTGTTTGATCCATGAGGCTTTTCGGTAAAAGAGGCCAAGAGGTAGTGAAAAAGACAAAGAAACATGAGCAACATGGTCAGCAATTTATTGCGTAATACTTTGTAACTAAATTTAAAATAAATTGTCTTAAGAGTCCGGACGATGAAAAAGAGGATGAAGCTTTACAACGAACGAATTTCGATTTCCAGTCTAGATGGTTATTCCATCACGATGAAGATTGTTTCCATAGGGCTTGGATTTCGAAATAAAATGGATGACTGGGCTACACGTACTTTTTCATATAGCTCATAATCATAGACGAATATGCGAAGAGAAAGGCCTATAAGCTGGTCAAGCAATCGTAAACGTACAAAGATGACTTTTTTACCTATGTATATCTCTGTTCTCAAATCCAACAGAGCCTACTATAGTCTGTCAAAGCTCTTCAAATCCAGAAATCTCACCATAACTTCAAAACTGCTGCTGTACAGGACCATGGTCCTGCCAGTACTCACATATGGATCCGAGACTTGGGTGCTTAGCAAAAGGCACTCCGACCTCTTAGCCGCGTTCGAGAGAAAAGTCTTAAGGAGAATTGTTGGCCCCATATGTGAGGAAGGACGATTCCGGAGACGGTACAATCATGAATTGTACGCAATCTACCTTGAAGCAGATATCGTGACAAAAATTAAGCTCGGTAGACTCCGGTGGGCAGGGCACCTAGCTCGCATGAGCGAAGAGGAACCTGCTCGGAAAGTTCTTTGTGGTACATTCTATGGTAGACGACAGCGTGGTAGACCATGCTTGCGCTGGAGAGATGGTGGCGTAGACCAGGACGCCCGGAGCCTTGGGGTGCGCAACTGGCTGGCGGCGGCTCGAGACCGGGATGGGTGGAGAGACTTGTTGAAGGAGGCCAGGACCGGACCCCGGTTGTCGAGCCGACGATGATGATGATGATATCTCATAAGTTTGGAAAAGCTTAGCCTTTAGAATATGAATATAATATTTTTCCCGCATGATAAACATATTTCTCACATGATATTTTTCTCGCATGTTACCTATATTTCTCGCGATATATTTCTTGCATGATATACATATTTCTCGCATGATATTTTTCTCAGATGATATTTTTCTCGCATGTTCTATTTCTCGCATGATATTTTTCTCGCATGTTACCTATATTTCTCGCGATATAATTCTAGCATAATATTTTTCTCGCATGATATATTTCTCGTATAATATTTGTCTCACATGTTGTATTTCTGGCATGATATTTTTCTCGCATGTAACCTATATTTCTCGCGATACATTTCTTGTATGATATTTTTCTCGCATGATATATTTCTCGCATTATATTTTTTTTGCATGATATATTTCTCGCATGATAGATCTTTAGCATGATATATTTCTGGCATGATAGACTTCTGGCATATTTTTCTCGCTTGATCTGTCAAATTAAATGAAAAATGGTATATAGTTGTCGTTGTAGTCCATCTGCTCGCTCATATAAAATAGTTGAGCGTTCTGATTTGACAGCTCACTGTCAGTACCTTGCCTTGAGCTAAAAGAGAAAAACCCCTTTTGAAATACGAAAATTTAAGGTAAGTTTGGAAATACTACGCTACTGTAGGCGTTGATTTTTGTTTCTTTTAGAATAAAATAGTTAAGGTTAGCATTAGGCACAGGATAAAGCCATGCACTGTGGTTTAATCTTTATTATTTAATAAAATAAATTACAAATTTAAAAAAAAATCATAAAACATCACCATCTGCCTTTACATTTCATAGATATGAACTTCCTGCCTATACTTCCCGTAGGGGTAGGTCCGTAGGTAGTTTGAAACATAATTTTTGATATCCGGTGTTATAATTACAAATCGATTAACAGATTGCCCGGATATGTGAGCCACTCCTACAATTTAGTTGTGAATGAATTTTCCATTTCGTTCGATTTTTTTTTTTTTTTTGTATTTTTATTACTTTTTTGCCATTTTCCATTTAACTTCTTGTCCAACAGATTGCAATTTCCTGAAATTAACGAACGAACGAACAAGCAGGGAGTGACTTTAATTTCGTGTTTTTTTTTTCTCCCTCTCTTTCTCTGTCTCTTTTCTTTTTTTTTTTGCCCTTCTCTGACCTCTCGACGACCAAACGATGACGACTGGCCAACAAAAAGAGGGTGTTTCGGACCGAACTGAAGTCAAAAAGTTCTTCTTCTTCTTCCATAGAAAATTGAAATCCGATGGAGATGGTGAATAGTTTGCTAGAGAGGTAGTGGTAATGATAAAAATCACATCCACTCCCTAATTTTCTTGACATGCAATCCAATGATGTTGATGATGATGTGTTTGACCCTCCTTTTAGTTAAAAAGTTGTTTTATATGAAAAGGATAGGAAGGACACGATGAATATGTATGTGGTATATGGTTGCCAACTTAATATTTTATTGCGCCAGGTATTGTTTTTTGTTGCACATGTTGGTACCTAATTAGTTTCTTTTATCGACTTATTTTTAAAAAAATAAACTATAATATTGACATACTTTTCATATTTGCGGCCTTGACCAAGCCTTTATTATTGCTCAATATTAAGTATAGCGCAGTTATATTGATCATGTAAGAGGTGTATTGCGCAATTATTGTGAAACGATCAAATTTCACGCAATATTTGTTACTGTATTCGATGCAATTATATTGGCTAGTTTTAAACTAAAGGGTGATTTTTAAGCTGGTTTGGTTTTGGCAACACTGGTTTTGACAGCTGACGTGTGTTTAGTACCTTGTGTCACTGTCAAACAGCTTTAGTTTGGTTTGCAATTTAACCATGGATCGTCTTACAAATGAACAACGCTTGCAAATTATTGAATTTTACTATCAAAATTCGTGCTCGGTTCGAAATGTTCATCGCGCGCTGCTTGTGTTCAGCGATGAGGCTCATTTTCGGTTGAATGGGTACGTAAATAAGCAAAATTGCCGCATTTGGAGTGAAGATCAGCCAGAAGCATTGCAACAGCTACCAATGCATCCCGAAAAAGCCACTGTTTGGTGCGGTTTATGGGCCGGCGGCATTATTGGGCCTATTTCTTCAAAGATGATGCGAATCGCAGCGTTACTGTCAATGGTGAACGCTACGGAGCGATGATAACAAACTTTTTTTTGCCCGAAATGGAAGTTCTTGACTTGCATGATATGTGGTTTCAACAAGACGGTGCCACATGCCACACAGCACGCGAAACAATGGCGCAATTGCGAGGCGAGTTTGGTGAACAGTTCATTTCACGTTTCGGGCCGGTCAATTGGCCACCTAGATCGTGCGATTTGACACCATTAGATTATTTTTTGTGGGGGTATGTCAAGGCTAATGTCTATAGGGACAAGCCCGCTTCGATTGACGCACTGGAAGCCAACATCCATGCATTCATTCGTGAGATACCGGCCGATATGTGTGAAAGAGTATGCCAAAATTGGACTCAGCGGATGGGCTACCTGAGACGCAGCCGCGGTCAACATTTGCATGAAATTATCTTTAAACATTAAATTGCAAGGTTCAAACTATCGATTCAAATAAATGTTTCATTCATTTTTTCGAATTTTTTGTGTTTTTTTTTTAAAAAAAGTTTTAAATCTCTTAAAAAATCACCCTTTACTTAAAAACTAATGACTGTCACTTTGTAAGGTTCTTAGTATATTTTTTTTTTAGACCGCATTGTTTTCAAAAGTTGGCATTTCATTTACGCAAGTATCTAAATGCAGAAAAGAACTATTCTTTAAATAAAAAAGTTTTTTTTTTTTCTGATGTCTTACATTTAACATCGTGAAATGGACGGAAATACGTGACACTACAGTTCCACTCGCGTAAGCTTATACAAATTATGAAATACCATGATTTTTTGTTAATTTTTGTTATTTTGCTTAAACGATTTTAATACAAGTGGCAACCATACGAATTCCCATCGACTATTTTACTCCCATCACAAAGTTGTTTTATTTTTCTTTTAGCATTTTTCTCTGTCTTATGAATGTTATGACTCTGACGAGAGGGTTATTTCGTAAGAACACGCAAACTATTTCCAAAGGTAGGGCTTTGGGAAATTGTGAATCATTAAGTATTTAGTAACACGATAAATAGAAAATCCTTAAATTGGAATAATGTGATTAAGTAATACAAATATACTTGGGTGTATTTAAGGAAAATCTTAAAACAAATACAAAAAAAAAAAAAAGGGACAACATCAAACTTGTTTATTTATAGTTTTGAGCTGAGGGATTGCTTTGGAAAAGGATATTTAGCTATGGGAAATTAATCACTTTAAGCAAGTTTAATTTAAAACTGACTTAGTTATGTCAATGCTATTTATAAAATTAAAAAAAAACCTTCAATATGCTGAATTTTTAATTAACATTATATTTAATCTAAAATTGTTTTAAAAATTTGAGATATACTAATTTTTGTGCACATTGTTTTGGGGCAAAGCGTGTGTTACAAAGTACCTACCCAATTAGTAAAATTTGCCAGTATGTAAATATTGCTTTTGTATGACAAAGAGAGAATTGGTATTGTGTCACAGCACCTTAAAAATAAACATTTCTAGGATGAAAAAGCTTCGAGATATTAGCCGAAACTAAAAATTTTTTGTTCTGAAGTAACTAATTGTGTTTTTCTTGACAAATAACGTGCACATAGGGGCCCGATTTTGAAAGTGTGAATGATTTTTCAAATTTCCGGGCTACAAGAAAATCCTGTCCCCTCCCCCCTCGACTGCGCTGAATAGGGCACCACTTCATCCGAATACCTTCACAAGCCGACTCTATTAAATGTACAACAAATATCAATTTTGGCATTTTTTTTTTCTACAGCAAATACAAAAGTGCTGTTAATCTCATTTCATACAAAAGTGCTGTTAATCTCATTTCATTTTTCGATCTAAATCTGTCATCAAATTTAGTTCAGCATTGAATGCAAAAAGTTCTAATAGATCATCGAGTTAAGCTCAAACTGAAGATGTTATATGGTCTTGGTCTGGTAATAAATGCTTCTCATCAAGCAAGTACATTACTCACTCCCACGCACATCTCAAGAACTACTGCACTGCCATACCGGTAGTACGTGTATATAGTGTTTAGTGTACACCTCTTCTTGACCATTTTCACTGCCAAATCCGAGAGCTATTTCCATCGACAGCGACAGTGTTTCTTTAATTCAACAATGATTAATTACATAATATCATATTAATTATAATAATTAATTTAACTCAGAACAAGAAAGGCAGCGAGGTGAGAATGGTCAGAAATTGTGATACTTATTCTCAATGGTTAGATCTGGGTGTACTCGTATATGTATATAGGTAGTCGTATAGAGCGAATAGAGGCTATAAGCCATGGTGTGGTTAATATTTTCGGCAAATAATTGTAATTACATTGCCTTGAAGAGTAATTAATTTCCTCCTTAATGTTGGTGACATTTGCCAGGTTAATGTCATAAAGACCATAATATCAGAGGGGTTATAGCCTTAATGTTAAACGTCATTTAACAGCTCTCATTTCATATATACGTATGTTCCTAATCCTGTTTGGAATATAATATTTTTTTCTACTCTCCTGATGCTAAAGAAAAATGATTTTTATATTTTGTTTGCTTATGAATGCGATGCAATTATGGGAATGTGATATTATAGTCGTAGATTAGAACTGAGAGGGGTAGGGACTCAAATGGAAACTATTAAGGAATTTCGACATTTATACCGTCAGCATTGTTTTGACAATTCTTATTAATTTATTATTAAATTCAGTCAAACCACTGCATAGTGATTATAAAAAAAAGCCTTTTGATTAACGATATTTCTAGGGGAGATTAGTAATTATTCTCGAAAAGTATTTAGAGGCATTTTTTGATTCAATAAAGCTGAAGTCTAGTACGTTTATGAGCTTTCATTATCAAATATGAGCTTCAAAGCTTTTAAGCTTTTAATTTCAATTCAAAAGAATGAAATTGATTTTTGTATAGGACTTATACTTTCACAGTTAAATACTTTGTTTTAGTTATTTTTTTTTCATAGCAACCTTTAGGTAGTTTTGAGGCAAAAACTTAGGTATACGTTTTCAGGCTTAAACCCTAAAAATCTAAATAGTCGTTTTAGGGCAAAAAATGATTTTCCCTAACGGTTTTTAAACATTTGTATGGGAGATACCGTTATTTTTGGTTATAAGAATATTTGTTGTCTAAAATCTTCTAGAAAATTTTTAAAAACAGCTTTAAGCCATTTTAAAAATATTTAGTTTTCAAAAAAAAAAAGATTCAAACTTTTTGTAAAATTCCAAAAAATAGTTTTTGGAAAATTTTGGTACACAGTATTATTTCTTCTAATTGATCATAATCAGTTGAAACGTTTTTAAGAAAAGCGAAAATAAAATATGGTTCTTTGGAAGGTGCCATTAATAACCATTTTTCGGAAACATTTTTTTTTACTAAACATGCTTTTAACTATTTAAATTTATTATTTAAAAAAAAAAAACATGTATCTAGCCAAAAAAATTGTATGACAGGTTCAGTTATTTTTGGTCCTAAAAAAATTTTAAAAAACGAGTGGGTGAATGTCGAAAAAACACTCGGCACCAAGTTTAAAGAAAATTGTTCCATCCGTTTAGGCTGTAGCCGAACAAACAGACAGACGAACGTTCACCGTAATGTTAAACTATCGAGTTTAATTTTTTTTTTTTATTATGTTTATTGTAGCATAATTGTTTTCCTTATTTTTTCACAATATGGCGTCATTGCACAATTTACATAGATATGGTTATATTCTACCTTACTAATGTCAATTATAAATTTTAGTTGTTGAAATAGTTATGAATTGAAATTTTGTTCGAAGGAAAAACTACTTTTAAAAACCTTCATGCAAAATGAGAAGAAAAAAAAGGTGATAAGATGAGAGAAGGGGGGTGATGAACATCTTGATTTATTCAACTTCATTGCAAGTTAATCATTTACTAATATATATTTTATATTTATATATAACAAAATAAGATATAAATCAACAAAAACAAGATAAATAAATAAATAATTATAATATTATTCTAACAAAATCAGTCTTAAACCAAATAAATAATATCACAGTTTGGATGTATCACTATAAAAAACAATAAATAAATAAATAAATAGATAAATAAATAAATATTAAAAAATGAATAATAAATAATAAATAATAAATACAAAATAAATAAATAAATAATTAAATAAATAAATAAATAAATGAATAAATAAATAGATAAATAAATAAATATATAAATCAACAAATAAACAAATTAGCAACTAAGTAAGTAAATAACTAAATAATTAAAAACATTATTAAACAAACAATTTAGCAGTTATAAATAAATAACAAATGATATAAATGATAACAAAAATATATAAAATCATAAATACGAGTTCATATTAACTTGCTATGAATACAAATTTGAAATCAATATATTATCTGATGATTCGCAAGAATGTTTGTATCTCTCTTTCAATTTCAGAATTCTAGATTTAGCATATTGGATTTTTGTTAAAGTGTTCTTACGAATTCATGACTTGCCATATATAAAAGGATCAATGTGGGTAATTGTAAACAATTCCATATTTTTTTTTGAAAAAATTTGAGTTAAAACTTTTTTAATTTTTGTAATTGAAAATTTAACGAAAAATAATATATTTTTACATGAAAACACAATATGTCTGTAATAAAGATTATAAAAGTTATTTACAAAAACTAAAATAACGGTTAGTATTATTATGTTTACATTTGACTAGTTCTGTTTTAGTTTTTATTCTAATGGGGTAAATGTATGTAAACAGAAATGCAAATCATCTTGAAGTTTTGGAACAGAGGCTTCAAGTTGTTATAAACAACGTATTGGGCTTTGAAAATTCATAAATATTCTCATATTCACCACAAATCATTCAAAATAACACCCTTAAATTTTTACTAATTGTAATTTTCAACTAAAATATTATGTTTACAATTACCTCAAAAATTCCTTTACATCTACCCTCATCATAATATTTTCTACGCTAAATTTCAACAAGAAAAAGAGATAAATCCCTTCGAGATTATTTATCTTTTATTTTAATGTCAATCAAATTTTATATGTATAAAAAGTATATTTAAAAAAAAATGTACGTCTGAATTTTGTTTAAAAAAATTTTAATATTTCCCGAAGCCTCTAGACTTGTACAACACTTCTAAATTGAACATTTCATAAAAAAACAATTGCCTATAGCTGAAAACTGTAAAGCCCACAGATTAGCCATATGAAGATGAGAATCCCTGGCAGCCATTTTAATATGCCTACAAGCTTGACCTGTCTGATTTTAGATAAAAAATGAGAATGTGTGAGAATCTTCACACACCTGGTTAAATTGTTGTTGCAATTCACATCTATTCATCGACGCGGGATAAAATTACAAGTACAACAATGTAAACAAATGGGTTTTGGAGGGTGAAACGTACGAAACATTCTCATCTTCATGGTCTGCATTTACATTGAACGATTTTTCCAATGCCGATTTTTTGTTGTTGTTGTAATCGTATGAGAGAGAATGGAAAAAAAGAGAGAACAAAAATTGGCTGTCACTCGAAATCTCACGCGATTACAACAAAGAAAAATCGGCATTGGAAAAATCGGGCAATGTAAATGCGGACATATGGCTAATCTGTGGTAAAGACAAGAATGAGTGACATGTATGTGACAGATAATAATGAATGCGTCCGAAGGTTTATTCAGTGGGTTCGTTCAAGACTGCATTATTTGTAAGGACTTTAAGCTCTATTTACATTTACCTTTGTTTACATTTACCCACATTGACCTTAACAATTTATATCGCCAGGAAAAAAATGTTCCATACACAAAACAAAATAATTTAATTTCCTATATCAGAATTATCAGAAACATTGCAACAATTGGATTGTTAGATGAATATTGTTCTCGAGGTATTGGTCAAAATAAAGACGCGTTTTTCAAAATGGTGGCAGAGCTTGAATTACAGCTATTGTACATAATGTAACCTAACCCCTTCAAAAAAATATCAACATTGTATATTTCTTCGTAAAAAAATCAATAAAAGCAATTATTGTTTTTAAAACTTTGTTAAAAATTAAAAAAATACGGTTTTTTGGCTTTTTACAATTTAATGACGTAGTTATGAAAAAAAAATAATGTAAACTCAATTCGTAGATCTTGATTTTATCTGCCAAAAATATTATAACACTTATTTCTATACGAGCGATCAGTAAGAAGATATTTCTGCTTCAAATGCTAACAATACAGTTGACTAGTGAGGGCCTTGTCAATACGCAATTTTTATTAAGTTCAGTTCAACTTACATGAACTTTTTGACAAAAATCCAATGTGAACTCAAAAAGTTCATGTAAGTTGAACTGAACTTAATAAAAATTGCATATTGACAAGGCCCTCACTAGTCAACTGATGAGTCCAAGTGAGATCGCCGGGACGAAACGCCAATTTTTATGGACTAAAGGCCGTTAAAAGCTATTTTGAAAGTAAAAATACAGGTTTTTCGCATGCAACACTTTTAAAAGGTAAGCTATATCGAAATATGAAAATGATAAGTGGGCTGTAGATGATTTTCAAATTGTTGAGAATTACTAAAGGTCACAAAAGTAATTATTTATTTATCGAAATATTATATTTCAAAAAATTGTATATTTTGTGACTTTTTAAAAGGATACGTTGACAGTTGACACTTTTCTCCTATACTGGCTATCATTTTTAAGACATCATTAAGTCAAAATATTGGTCAAGTGTGGAAAATACCGGGTTTTGAGTTTTATTCTTAAATGGAAAAGTTGTTGAAAAATAATTTCGTCGATTGAAAAATTCAAACATTTCAAAAATAACTGCCACCCTTATAACATTGAGTGTAGAAATACTTCTTACAACAATAATATTATACTGTTAGCTTGAAAATGATCGGTTTTTGGATATGAATTAGAACGAGAAAATTTTTATTTTAAACTGTTAATTCCATTCTTAATAAAAAAGAAATGAGTTGTTGTTGTTGAGCCAACCTAATTTCAATTCACAATTTATCAACAATTTTTTTTTATTCGGATAACAATTATTTTTTCTTCTGAAATTCACAATATATAACACCTTTTATAGATATGACTAATTTCAAAATGAAAACTACGAATATAGTACAGCTATATTTTTTGAATGTGATATCAATATTATTTAGTTTCATTGTGATCTCTAACGAGGGAATAATACGAGTTAAGAAATAGACTTCCGTAATGTAATATTTGTGTTGGAAGTGAAATTTTTGATTTTGAAAATAACAAAAAAAAAAAAAAAAAAAAAAATGAATACCATTAATTGTGCTCTAATTGGTGATGTAGAAATGGCTAGGCAGGTTAGTGCTGTAAAAATGCCCAAGCATATTCGTTATGTTATAAAACTATATGACCCACGCCATAATATCGCAATGATTTGTGATGATAAGTTTTATTGTGTCGATATTGACGGAAAGCAGATAAAATTACATCTTTGGAACACTTCTGGGCGAAATAAAAATTACGATAGTGTCAGACCACATTTGTTCCCACGAATGAACGTGTTTTTGATTAATTTTTCACTCAAAAATTATGAATCATTTCGAAATGTTGAACTCAAATGGCTCCCACAAGTAAAGGAATATTGTCCAGATTCTAAAATTATATTGGTTGGCTGTGAGATTAAAATTCCTTACGAGGACACATTAAGCAAGATTAAAGTCGACAACGAAAAACCCGTCACTTATGCCGAACGACTTGATATGGCCAAAAGAATACGTGCTTTTCAATATTTGGAATGCTCCGATTTAACAGAAGTAGGAGGGCTGCGAGATGTTTTAAAAGCTGCTTCAAGATCAGT
The DNA here is from genome assembly GCA_932273885.2 of Leucozona laternaria. Classification (NCBI taxonomy): domain Eukaryota; kingdom Metazoa; phylum Arthropoda; class Insecta; order Diptera; family Syrphidae; genus Leucozona; species Leucozona laternaria. The sequence goes on from OW026367.1 coordinate 102,366,726, forward strand.
GTTACTGTTGCCACCTGTGCCTTTTCAACCACTGGAAACTAAGAACGAAAATAGTAGAAGTGAATCTGAAATGGAGGACCCAGATACTAATTCAGCAAAATCTCTATGTTCCCCTATAAGTATTAATAAAAACTTTTCATTGTTTCAAACAGAAATCTGAAGAAAATTTCGATGATGAAATACAGATGACGAAAAAGAGAAACAGAAAGAAAGCTTAAATGAACTGAAAAGTAAAAAAAATATTTATGTGATAACTTTGTTTTGTTTAAATTTAAATAAATGCATCTATTTATTTGTAATTATTTTAAATTGTTTATAATTTTCTTCTTCGTACACTCATTTACATACATTTAAGTAAATAAATGAAAAAGACTAAATGCAGTGATTTGGTCAGGGAAAGACTTTTCAGAAGATTCAATTCATTACCATTTAAGCCCTCAAGTACAAAAGGAGTTAATATATATCAATACAGGTATACATATTTAATTAACGTCAAATATTCAAACTGCACTGGAAGAAAATTGGCATTCTCTCTTTCTATAAACTTTATTGCATATATTTCCCAATAAAACACGCCTTTAGTGAGCTGCCAAATCGGCAAATAACCACGCAGACAGACAGGAATGGCTAAAAGTTGTAAGGTACTATAATAGATCCTCGCTCTTCATGAGCTGTCGCGCCAAATGTGTTTATTTTTTTTAAGACAATAATTAATTAAGAATTCTTCTTCTTTTTACTTGCGATATAGGTACTATATGGGAAGTTATGGATTCGTACAAAAAATCGAACTCGAGATTTTGATCAAACTTTACATTACGATGATAGAGAAGTCAAAAAAAGTGGGTCTCGCAAAAACGTCCGTCTGTCTGTCTGTCTGTCTGTCTGTCTGTCGGTTCGACTACAGCCTAAACGGATGGGTCGATTTTCTTTAAACTTGGTACCTAGCGTTTTTTGGACATTCCCCCCACCCGTTTTTTTTCTCTTTTTTTTAGGACCAAAATTAACAGTAGCTGTCATACAAAATTTCTTGGCCAAAAAGGAAAAACTTATTTTTCTCAAATCCAGCGCTACCGAATTTATTTTTAAGAACTCAATAAATTTAAATAGTTATAAGTTGCCGTTTAATAAAAAAAGTGGTTCCGAAAAATGGTTATTAATGGTACCTCCCAAAGAACCATTTTTTTGATTTTCGCTTTTCTCGAAAACGGTTAAACGGATTCTGATCAATTTTTTTATGAAGAAGTATTGACACATTCTAAATAATATTGTGTACCAAAATTTTCAAAAAAATATTTTTTAGATTTTTAAAAAAAGTTTTAATATTTTTTTTTGAAAACTCAATATTTCAAAAACGAGTTGGTCGATTTTTATTAAACTTGGTAAATAGCAGTTTTTGGACTTTATCTAGAAGATTTTTGACAAAAATTATTCTAATACCCAAAAATAACGGTGCCTCCCATACAAATGTTAAAAAACCGTTAAGAAAAATATTTTGTTTCTCAAAAACTACTCCTACGATTTTCATAAAAGTTTTTTTGTGTGTTAAAATTAGTACGATTTACCATCTAAAATTTTTAAAGTTTATATTTTACGTTTATCAACAGTACCTCTCATAGAACGGTTTCTTTGATTTTCGACTATCTCAACATCTGATCAACCGAATAAAATTAGATTTTTTATACATAAGCTTGTAACAAATATAAATAAAAGTGCGTATCAAAATTATCTAAAAACTGATTTTTGGATTTTTAAAAAAAAAATCAAAATTATTTTTTGAAAATTCGATATTTCGAAAACTGGTAGTAGATTTTTTTGTGAAGTTCAATTTTTAACGCAACATTAATAAATGCTTTAAATTGGCGTACCAATTATTTTTCTCAAAAATGTTAACGAAATTTTATATATAAAAAATTAATTATTTTTAAAACCGCCCCTACGATTTTCAAAATTTTTTGCTCATAAATAAAGATTTATATAAGAAATCAGATGGTGTACATCGCGTTGGGTTAAAACGGATTCAAAGTATTTTAATCAATTTCTTTCTAATTTTGTTGATTGAAAACAATTTACCAGTTTAAATAGTATAATTTCCTTTTATGCATATTTCATATGTGCAACACTAGGCTATATTGTTAATTTTTGTATACTCACATAATACCACCTGAAACTAAACTAAGATTTGGCAAATGGATAAAAAATATACTCCTATAACTAATTTATTTCAAACTATAGAACCACAATGTGATCGCGCATAAGAGCAAGTTCGTGCGACCCAGTCGTGCATATTTTTTATTCTAGAGGGTGTATTTTTTTAGACGTGTGGTTTTCAAGAAGAAATAAAACGCATAGAATTTAATGTTATGGCAAAGAATTTAGCTTTATTATAAAGATAAGGGTTTGCTATTATGTTTAAAAATGATTTTGGGCAAATGGTCGCCGCGGCTGGCTCGAATAAATTCCAGCCGAGAGATACAATTTTCGACCACTTTTTACAGCAATTGGGGCCGTATGTCAGCAATAATGCGCAGAAAATTCTCTTACAAGGCGTCAATCGTCTCGGGATTATCTGTGTAGACAAGCGATTTCACATAACCCCACAAAAAATAGTCCAGCGGTGTTAAATCACACGATCTTGGAGGCCACGCCACAAGCCCATGACGCGAGATAATGCGCTCACCAAAAGTTTCCTTCAATAAATTGATTGTTTCATTGGCTTTATGGCATGTAGCGCCGCGCAGTCTTGTTGGAACCAAAGGTCGTCCACATCAACATCTTCCAATTCAGGTATGAAAAAGTCATTAATCATGGCTCGAAAGCGTTCCCCATTGACTGTAACATTATAGCCTGCTTCATTTTTGAAGAAATATGGACCAATGATTCCCTCTGCCCACAGAGCACACCAAACAGTGACTTTTTGGGAATGTAACGGCGAGGAGTCTCAACAATGGCTTGTGGATTATGATCACTCCAAATACGACAATTTTGCTTACTAACGTATTCATGCAACCGTCAAGTAACAGATGCCAAAAAGACTAAATCCGAAAAAAGTATTGCCAGATTGAAAACCACACGTCTAAGAAAAACACCCTGTATTTCCCTAAAACCTACCAAAAAAGGCAAAATCCAGAACCCTCACATGACATTATAACACCCGCCTTTCAACGCCAACACGGTTGTATAAGAGTTGTGTGAGGTATTTTATGTATAATAAAAATGAAAAACCACTAAAACGATGAATATAATTTCTTTTATCTTGGGATGAGATTTAATCGGAGCCCAACGAACATATTTTAATTACCACAAAATCCAGCATTAAATTCCAACCTTAATGAAATTCAACAGTTTTCTATTTTCATAAAACCTTTCCATGTATAGTCTCTAGGTAGTATTCATCAGCGGGCACGTGCAGTGGGGTTGGACGGAATTCATGACTTTAAAGTGTTAGAGATTACAAAATTTTGAAATGAGTGTCTTCGCACATCCCTGTAATGATTTACTTGTACATAAATGTAATACTTTTCAAGGACTATAAATTAAAACTTTCAACTTGTAACGAAGCTATATAGTATATAAACCCATACGAGGTTTTGGCTGCGGCTCTTATAATAATTACGGTCAATGGGGGATGGATTCGATGTGGATCTAAAACAACGGTTGAAGAAACTTTTTTATATTTCTTTTTTATGCTACATTTTTAAACTTTTGTAAATAGTTGTATAAATTGAAGAGAACTCCACGAAATCAATATTCTTAAGACGACACGTCTACCTACAGCTACACATCACTTGAAAACCTAAAAAAGCCATCAAACTGGCAAAAGGAGCCGCCTGGCTCCTGTTCTCTCGTGTAAACTGTCAATCTATTTTGAATTGCCCATTCTTAAATTGCATATCATTTGGAGAAGTTCTGTAATTAAAAATAAAAAGTTTGAAAGGAATTAACTGTAGTAAAATTTATAGAATACTTGCTGGCCCGCCTGGCTTCGCACTGGTAGACAAACCTAAGCTTTGCATATAAATTAACAAAGAAAACATATAAATAAATATTTAAGCTAATTTTTGTAATCGAATAGATACTATGGGTAAATATGAAAAAATATGTTTTTATCCCATTTTAATCTATAAATAGATTTTTTTTTATGTGTAAACATCTATGCTGGCGGTAGAGTGAAAAAAACGTGAACGTTCGTGTGCAACGTTACGATCTGCATACTAGGATGGGTGCGTTCAGTGAAAAAAATCTTGAGATCCCCTTCAAGCAAAAACAAGTCCGTTTTGGATCCGCGCACGTTGATGTTTACACATATTAACCGTGAGTCCCGGCACGCACACAATTTTTTTTTAAATAACCATTCAAACACAAAAAGAATTTTTGAAATCAGATGCCACTTATCGTTTTTGCCCCATTTCACACTATATATGCCAATTTTCTGAAAAATTCCCTAAGGCCATCCACTAAAAAACATCCTTTCAAACACCAAAAGAATTTCCTAAATCGGATATTTTGTTTATGTTGACCCCATTTAACCCTGCAAGTAACGAAATTTGAAAAATAATATCCCTACAGGCATTTCATAAGACAAACCTTTCAAACAAATAAAGAATTTCTTCAACGGTCAATTTTTTATTCGTATCCCATTTCACCCTACAAGGATCGAAAGTTGAAAAAAAATATCCCAAACGCTATGTCCTAACCGCTTACAGCGCCACCTGTTCAACGTTAATTTAATTAAACTGAACAACGAATTGTGCGCCTTCAGCACCACTAGTTGAGAACTGTCTAACTTTTATTTTTTCATAAACCTTCGCGGAGGAATTACGAACAAAACCGCAAAAGAAAGATATATTGTTATATATAATATTAAGTAGATAAAAAAGTTAAAGTAGATAAATAAATGTTAAAGAAAATTGTAAAGTTTAATCTAAGAGCAAAAAGAAAAAAAAAAAACAAAAAAGAAAAGACTTCGCAATTTGAATAAACAAGTGGATCATGCAGTTTTCTTAGCAATTTTTAAATATTATTTAGAAACATTAATGGCCGACTTCATAAAGCCCTTTTAACTATTTAACAGGCTTTTAAATATTCAAATGAAAAAAATTCAAACAAAATACGTCATTTAAAAATTTAAAAGCCGTTTTTAGAAATTTTGACACAAACAATTTTTGTGTGATAACAAAGTCACTTTCAATAGAGGTTTTATTTTGTATTCTAATACTTATTGTATGTAACAGGAGACCTAACCCCTTAATGAACCTTATGTAGTTTCCGTGGATTAATTTTACTCCAAACTTTTGTAATGAATTAATCAATTGACCGTCAAAAAATAAATATTTAATGGTACCATCTTGCTGGACTTTTCAGCCTACCGAAATCTTGTAAGAAATGGAATGAATTGTAAAATTCACCTGCGAATATTTTTTAGAAACAAATTGGACCACTCCCTCGCCCCCTTTCCATGATCAAAATCCCTCTTAACCCTCAACGATGGAGAATAACATAATAAAAATTTTACAAACAAAATAATTTTATATTTTTTCTACAGAGCAAAAGATTTTCAGAAAACATAGATACGCAAAAGCGCTAAGTTCCTTACACCGCGGTGATGTGGGAAAAAGGACATTAAATCAAAGAACTGATATTGTAACATTTGGGGAGTGATTCTCAAAATCTGTTGCTCTAAAGAAAAAAGTGTTTTAAATCTTTTTTTGGAGAGCATAACATAATCAACAATTTTGTATTTAAAGGGTGTTTTTTTAAGAGGTTTAGAACTTTAAAAAAAAAAAAAACACAAAAAATTTGAAAAAAATGAATGAAATATTTATTTGAATCGATAGTTTGAACCTTGCAATTTAATGTTTAAAGATAATTTCATGCAAATGTTGACCGCGGCTGCGTCTCAGGTAGCCCATCCGCTGAGTCCAATTTTGGCATACTCTTTCACACATATCGGCCGGTATCTCACGAATGAATGCATGGATGTTGGCTTCCAGTGCGTCAATCGAAGCGGGCTTGTCCCTATAGACATTAGCCTTGACATACCCCCACAAAAAATAATCTAATGGTGTCAAATCGCACGATCTAGGCGGCCAATTGACCGGCCCGAAACGTGAAATTAACTGTTCGCCAAACTCGCCTCGCAATTGCGCCATTGTTTCGCGTGCTGTGTGGCATGTGGCACCGTCTTGTTGAAACCACATATCATGCAAGTCAAGAACTTCCATTTCGGTCAAAAAAAAGTTTGTTATCATCGCTCGGTAGCGTTCACCATTGACAGTAACGCTGCGATTCGCATCATCTTTGAAGTAATAGGCCCAATAATGCCGCCGGCCCATAAACCGCACCAAACAGTGGCTTTTTCGGGATGCATTGGTAGCTGTTGCAATGCTTCTGGCTGATCTTCACTCCAAATGCGGCAATTTTGCTTATTTACGTACCCATTCAACCAAAAATGAGCCTCATCGCTGAACACAAGCAGCGCGCGATGAACATTTCGAACCGAGCACGAATTTTGATAGTAAAATTCAATAATTTGCAAGCGTTGTTCATTTGAAAGACGATCCATGGTGAAATTGCAAACCAAACTGAAGCTGTTTGACAGTGACACAAGGTACTAAACACACGTCAGCTGTCAAAACCAGTGTTGCCAAAACCAAACCAGCTTAAAAATTACCCGTTACAATTTCTCAGAAAACTGTTCGAAATAATTAGAAAAATACTTCAACCCAGGTCCGAATTAAGGGTAATTTTTTGAAATGCTAAGGCCATACAATTATAGTTCTCCACCAAAATTCAGCTTTGTCGGAATTTTTTTTTTAAGTTTATCCATTTTAGACTACCTATAAAGTTAGTAGAAAAACTCTTCTATTGTTTTCGTTTTTCTTCTTCTCCTTGTTTCAAAATTCATTCGAGAAAAATTATGAAACCAACAAGAAATTTGCCTATGTAGGTACTCTCTTAGCTAATAAAGTCGTAGTTTGCACACATGTAAAATTGCTACAGTTTTTTGGCCCTATACCTACCAAGCTTTAAAATTCATTCCTTACAGAAAAGTCAAACCATCCGGATGTTATCGTAGCAGGTATGCAAAATATTATTCCCATTTCATTCTATCGAACAAAAAAACCCCTCTAAACAAAAACCACAGAAATAAAACAAAGACAAACCAAAAAAAAATCTTAAATGTATTACCATTGGAGCGATTTAATGTCATGCATACCGCAATATGACAAAAAACATTTTAACTCCATTACTTTCTGCCTGCCTGTTTTTTTTTTTTTTTTTTTTGCAACTGGACGATTTGGTCGACGATGTCGGGACAATAGCGAATATATTTACAAGGAGACACAAGAAATCGTGTAGGAAGCGGTTGCATGTTCCTAGATACTGAAGACATGTTTCATAAACCAGAGACCAAACTCGTCGACTGTATAGAAGAAGAGACAATCCGCACTACCATGCCATGACCATCACACGAACTCCATGGCCATATCCAGAGAGGAGTCCTTTCCACAAGCACAAGGCAAAAACAACAACAGCTGTAACAGTTGCTTAATACCATCATTTCTATCCACAGCACCGTATTCCACCGCTAATAGGAAGGACTCTGTTGAGAGCTTCGCTTCGGTCTTCGTACGGTTATAATAAAACCAAGAGTAGCTATTACAAAAAAAAAAACTGATAAAAATGGAGAAAACAGCTTCAAAGGGTAATTTTCTTGCAATTTTCAAGTCGTTAACAGCGGCCACAAAGGAAGTAGTTGACGTCCTTAGGCTGCTGTTGTTGGTGATGATGATAACGTTGCAAGAGCTCGAACCTCACAGATGACTATAGCTACTTTACGCCGCGTTTTCGTGTGATGTTGCTGTTTATATTTTCATAGCAGCAGTAGTTGGCCTTGGTGTCATTAAAAGTGGTTGCTAGAATTTTATGGTTTTCAGTTTGGTGCTAGTTCAGAATAGCTTTGAACGAACGTGACAGAGATACCTTTGGTAAGAGATCTGTGGTAGTTAACAGGTATAGTGAGACTGAGGGATTATTATGACTTTTAAAATTAGATTCCTGTCATTGTAGAAATTGAATTGAATTTCTGCAATGTCCTTAGCTATAACTACCTTTATTATAATATTTATATATCGGCTAGGCCACCTGTTGGTTTCTTTTTGAATCATATGTCATTTTGACACTGACAGCTAAAAAAATTGACAGAAACTCAGTATTATATTTCTACAGCACAAAATAAATTGAGTTTTGCCTTAAAAAAAAAATTGGGAATATTGCAAAGTTACTTCCAAAGTGGAAGCTGTGTGGCGTAGTTTTAATAGAAATTTCGGTAAAAATAATAAATCAACTGCAGCTGCTATATGCTAGTCTATAAAGAAAGTTCGTAAGACTGATTTAATAACTGATGACCAAAAATATTCCCTTGTTCGTCCAGTACACTCAGTGGAGAATATAGCAGCTGTAAACTGATAGGTGTGGTCTTAAGAGTCGCAGAATTATTGGCGCATTTTCCTTCCAAAACGACGCACTGTGGGACGACCCATAGCAATAAATACAAAAATTAACTATTATTATTATATATAAATGTATTATTATCTTAAATATATATACATATGTTCTGACTGCATTTTAAATATTTGGAATTGTAAACTCGTGCAACAGTTACAGAGCCGTAAAGAGTGGTAGGTAGGTAGGTAAAATGGCGGTTCTGAGAACACCTGTTCCCGTAGAACCCAATTAGCGCTGTTGTGCGCCGTTTTGATACCATAACTCGTTTGACCTGATTTGTTTCTTGATATAGGGGTTGTTTTTTTTTTTCTTTTATTAAACTAGACAAAATTACTTGGGGGACTAGGTTATTGTTTTATCACGCAGCCCTACAAGAGCACCAAGCTCACGACTGTGTGCTAGGTGGTTCCGGTGGGGTTGCGATCCAACCATATAGCCCTTCACCAGATCCACTCGTGGCTTTGCCTATACTAAGCAAGGTAATACCTACTAGGTATATATCAGTGCTTTAAGGTTTGCACCAGTTATAGAGGTGGTGATTGTCCGAAAAGTTAAAGCCGAGTTTGTTGATTGATATAGGGACTAGGTTTTGGTCTGTACTCTTGACCTCAGGGGAATGTTAAGCTCACACTGTGTGCTAGGTAGTTGGATTGAGAGCCGTCCGTATAACCTATCACTAGATTTACTTGTGGTTGGGCTTTTTCAAAGTCAAGGTAAACCTGGTTAGGTTTTGGCAGACTTTTAAGTCCTTCCCCAGTTATGTATTAAGAGGTAGTGCGGGGAGTTAGTGACGATATTTGTATATGATTTTTGTATTTATTTTGTTTACCTAACTTATTAGCCCAGCAATGGTCCATCGGGCCCGAACCGGAGTCGATAGCGATACAGTCCACGACTACCGATTCACCGAATCCCGTTAGACCATCGCCAGTCCTCCCACTTCCAATGCAAGTGCTGTGGTGAAGTTATTGTTTGATCTATTAGATCCATCTGGTGCTATTTAGAAAAGAGATAAAGTCATTTATCCTTTTGTTCGACAGCACGGTTAGGTTATCAAGAAAAGGGCTTCCAAATGCCAGGAAGCGAGATCTGGCCAGGGCTGGGCAGTCACAGAGAAAATGTTCGATGGTTTCTCTCTCTAGGGGATTCTTGCAGCTTCGGCAGAAACTATTAAAAGGTATCCGTAGCTTAGCCGCGTGTTCTCCTATTGGCCAATGGCCAGTGATGACTGCAACGATCCTGGCCGTATCTGTTCTATTTCGCTTTATTAATTCAATTGATCTGCTTTTGTCATAGGTAGGCCATATCTTCCTAGATATCTTACAGTTTGACAGACCTTGCCACCTTTTTATTGATTCAGATAGGAAATGGTCATATATTTTGCCCTTCACGAATCCCAGTGGAAGGTCGACTTCTTCTGCCTGAGAGATGGGAAGGGCTGATCCCTGCCTGGCAAGCTCATCTGCGTGCTCATTGCCTTGGATGTCACTATGGCCTGGGACCCATATGAGTGAGATTTTAGTGCTTTCGCCAAAGCCTGCGAGCTCACCTCTGCATTGATTTACCAACTTTGAGGTTACCAGGCAGCTATCAATTGCTTTGATTGCAGCCTGGCTGTCTATACAGATGGCCACATTGTGGATATTTTGGTTAGAAATTATTTTTTGTTTGAGTACCCTGCAGGCTTCTTTAATAGCTAGTACCTCGGCCTGAAATACGCTGGAGGTGTTAGGTAGGCGATAAGAGTTATTTATTTTCAATGCCTCCGAGAAAACACCCGCCCCAACGCCGTAAAGAGTGACTAGTGAAATTTTTTCGTAGGCAGTGATAACAAGTGTTTTTTTTTAATATAATTTTAATTTATTGCTATAGTTAAATTGTGCGCATAAATAATTATTATACCATGGTTAATAATATTGATCAAGGTATGGGAAATCATGTTTTGATATAAAAAATTGTGTTTTATTCGAGATTTTTTTAATAAGAAGTCTGAAGTGTATGTCTAACTAAAGGGTTTTCCAATAAGAGGTGTTATTTTGAATAGCCCGCTATTTCGGTAGCTGTCACTTTTGAAGCTGTCATTTTTGACATTTGACAAGTAGAAACTACGCCATTAATAAAAATGGAACGATACACGCTTCAACAACGCATTGAAATTATTAAAATTCACTATAAAAATGGTGAAAATTTGGCAGAGACGGTTCGTAAAACTAAAACATTTTTGGGTCGTCGTGAAGCACCTTGTCGGACCGCAATACAGAAATTGGTGGACAAATTCGAGCTGTTGGGACAAGTTAGTGATGTGAAGAATAAAACCCGTGCACGTCGCTCAAGAACAACTGAGAATATTGCTGTTGTAGCCCAAAGTGTTGAAGAAAACCCAGGTTTGTCCATTCCTCGTCGTTCTTTGGAATTAGGCATTCCACAAACGTCATTAGACCGTATTTTGCATAAAGACTTGGGTCTTAAGGCTTATAAAGTTCAGTTAATACAAGAACTTAAGCCGGCTGATCATCAACAACGTCGTGTCTTTGCTGATTGGGTCCTTGAAATGCATGAAAATGATCCGGAATTTCATCGAAAAATCATCTTGACTGATGAGGCCCATTTCCACCTCGGAGGCTACGTCAAGAAGCAAAACTGTCGCATCTGGGGCTCGGAAAACCCAAGAGTTATTGTTGAAAAGCCTCTCCATCCTCAACGCGTGACTGTTTGGTGCGGTTTATGGTCCGGCGGGGTCATTGGACCTTACTTTTTCGAAAATGAGGCTGGATCAACAGTTACGGTCAATGGATTGCGCTATCGAGAGATGATTAATGATTTTTTATGGCCGGAATTGGATGGTATTGATCTGGACAACGTTTACTTTACGGACCGTGTTATCTCTCGAAGAGGTGATCACAATTGGCCACCGAGATCTTGTGATTTAACACCTTGCGACTTCTTCCTTTGGGGCCACGTGAAAGATAAGGTCTACGCCAACAGCCCAGCGTCGATTCAAGACCTCAAAGATGAAATTCGTGAGGCTATCGAGGACATAGGGCAGCCACTTTGCGATTTGGTTATGGAAAATTTCATGAAAAGGATATGGTCCTGTAAGCGTGGTCGTGCCGGCCATTTGGCTGATGTTGTGTTCCATTATTAACGGAATACCTTCCTTTTTATAATGAAATAAACATCCGATCATTTATCTCAAAAAATGCCATTTTTCTTTGATTATCAAAATAACACCTCTTATTGGAAAACCCTTTAGAATTAAAAAAAAAAAATTGAATTTCGGCTTTAAGTAAGGTTTTCTAAAATACCCCAAAAAACACTCTCGAGATCTTTCTTGTTTTATGATGATATGTATATCTATTGACGAAATCACGAAAGAAATTTTGCTCAAATTTGCAAACATGGATTGAAAATGAGAAGTTAGTGAAATTCATTACCGTTGCTGCAAAAATTAATGAACACTATAGGCATAGAAGATTCGAGTGAAGATGTTGAACTTGAAATTCAAACATTAGAAGCTGTATTATTGTCTTAAATTAAGGCAAAAATAGAAAAATTGCAAAAGAAAACGGGATAAGTTCATGCAAGTTAATGAACGATGGCTTAACTTTAACCTGGCGTTACCAGAAAGGGTGCTAAATCATGTAAGTGAGACAGATAATCCAAATCCGCCAGGGACGAGCAAAGGTAGACCATCAAAAAGCTCCAGAATAATTTCAATGACTGACCTAATTGTTTCAAATATACGTTTCAAAAGTGGGGACAGATATTGATCAATATCTACTAAGCAGTAATTTGGAGGTCTTAACATTACCAGTTATAATTTAGACTTGAACGATAGTGATGGGACATCATCAGAGAGCGATAGCGATGAATTTATTATAATTACTTATTTACTTTACCTATTAATCACATAATGCTTGAAATTTATTGAACTATAAAATTTGTTACTGAAAATAAAAATAAAGCTTAAGAAATATTTGCAAGGTCAGAAAAATAAAGTTTGAGTTCAAACAAAAAGTTCGCTGCTCAACACTTTTATGCCAACAAAAGCTGGGCGGGATATTTATTGCTGGTTTATACAACTGATTTTTAGTTTATAACATAGATATTTAATGTAGTTAGTGATAACATGCAAAATAACTAGGTTTCAGTCATTAAAACAAGAGATATTAATTTCGCCGTTTTTCCCATACACTCGTCCCACTGTGCGACGGTGACGCTGGAATAAAACCTTACAGTCAGTGCAGAGAACTACCGGGGAATGATAATATCAGAACAATCAACAAACCATTAAGGCACTTAAAAACGATATTGATCAAGTTTTTTTTTTTTAAATTGGTGCCGAAACCATCGAATAATGCTTTGGATAATTCGGTTGTCAGATTGGCTTAATTTGCCAAACCAGCGGAGATAGTTATTTCAATGAAATAATATTTCATAACTTATCAGAAGATCAGTTCCTTGCAATAAAATAACAGTTATTTACAAATATTGAACAGTGTTTTCTGTGTTACATCTGATTCAAAACACCCTGTTTAATATGACGCAAACTCTTAACTATAAATTTAATAAATATTTTAATTATTTAAAAAAAGACATTTCATGATTTTATGTCAAAATCCCCTAGCGATAAGATTAAATAGGTGAAAAGGGAACAAATAAATCTAACTGCATCTATTTTAAACAAAAGAATTAGATAAATTTCTGTCTTTTCAAAAATAATTTCTCTTTATTTGTTTCATATTTAAAAGGACAATAATATTGCCCTAAGGAATTATAACCAAAGACAGAAAACAAAATGAAGATTTTCTTTTGTATTTCTATATTCTATATAGATATAAATATATAAATGTAGGTATAAAGCTTAATTAAAAATCATCTAACAAAAGGCATTTCCCTTTTTTTGTTGCTGAACTTCTGAAAATGAAAGCAAAAAACCCACGAATGATATGAAAATTGTCTTTGTTGAATTTTAAGCAATTTTAATTTTATTTTTATTTCATTCTTATACATCTTGTATGTACTTGTACATTGCAAAGAAAAGCGTCTTTAAATTTTGTGTTTTATGTAATGGACTTAAAAGAAAATGAAATATCCCACCATGAAAAGCTAATTTAGAAAATTAAATTTCACAAAATGGAGAAGCAGTTTCAGTTCCAACCTGTGGAAGCAACGAAAAAAAGTATATATTATGTAAGTAAGTAAGCATAAGCACTCATTCATTTAACCCCCTCTTTTAGAGTTCCCAAACGTACTACCTATTTCAATTTACACACTGAATCTCCTCTCAACAATATGGTTTCAAAAATTTTGAATTTGGGCATCACACTTATCTATAGTCTGGGAGATAGTGTTGTTTTGACTTTGGAATATTTATAAACATTTATTACGTAAATAAATCAATCTATTTCAAAATAAATACAAATTTGTTTCAAAGTATTTATTTAATTTTTATTCTTTATGCCTGATATACCAATTGTAATAAAAATTCGTATGCCACGCGTTAATTATTCTTAATTATACCAATTATAAATAAAAATATTTATGTGTTATGATTTCTTTTAAGATGCTGCTGTTGACAACCAAACAAACCATTTGTGCAGGAATAACAAGAAATGTATTTCTATACCAATAAAAGAAGAAAACATATGGTTTGTATTTACTTTAAGTTGTTAGACCAGTTTACATATAGGAATATATTTTTCATAAGATCTCTGTCAGGTTGAAGAGTAGGTAGGTATATGACAGTCGGTTTGAAGATTTTGGAAAAAATTGCAGCCGTTGCAATATTTTATGTGTTTGTTTGAATTAGACCAGTTTATACCAATCAGGAAGAAATAAACAGAAGAAATATTTGACTGTTAACAGTCGAATTGTTTTTTCCTGAACACTGTTTATTTTAATCAATATGATTTAAAATCACGAAAACAAATATAAACCAGCATAAAAGTGTTCATATATGCGTTTCGCCCCGATGTAATGGCTGGGCTCATCAGAAGATGACCATTACACCTTGTCTTGACGCATATTTTCCCGAATAAATCGAGATTCCATATAATCCGAGCTACAAAGAGCAACACTGCGAATTTATTCGGGAAAATATGCGTCAAGGCAAGGTGTAATGGTCATCTTCTGATGAGCCCAGCCATTACATCGGGGCGAAACGCATATATGAACACTTTTATGCTGGTTTATATTTGTTTTCGTGATTTTAAATCATATTTACTAGAAATAAACAAATATAATATTACAAATAATCCAACACTTCTTGTAGTGATAGTAAATAGTGTACTTCTTTGTTGATTCATTAAGTCCATCTGATTGGTATAAACATGCAAACTCATGTCAAATTTGTTGAAAATAAATGTTTTATGGACACAAATTACTGTAATATTTTCACTAGCTAATGCTGCATGCCGTTAAAAAATAATTCGACACATTTGAACTGGAAGTCTAGGTATTCTGTTGTTTGTTTCCGAATTGTGTTGACATGATTGGTATAAACAAAAAAAAACTTCCACTACAATCTTCGAAAATAAATTTATTTTTAACTGTGTTTTCTACTGAAAAGTAGACGAAAATACACTGCTATAAAAATTAAATTAACACGATTTTTTTTAAATTGTTTGTAGTGTTTTGCGAAAGGCTGTATTTCTGTTAAAAATGGTCTAATCGAGAAAAAGTTTTAAGTTTTTAGTTTTGAGATTTTTTATCAAATTTTGTTTTAAGTAGGTCGTTATTTCTTTGTATATATTTTTATTTATTTACTATCTGATTGGTATAATAGGTGGTCGAACCTACATCTACCGCCCAAAGCTGATTTATTTTAAAATCCTTCTTACCTTAAAAATTACAAATTTTCACAAATAAAACAAGTTAAAATAAGACATAATGTAAAGGTATACTATCATATAAATAAGTACGTTTTTAAATATGCAACATATTCTGCCTGACTGTTACTCTTTATGCAGTAAAATCTCGCGCCCGCCGTAACCAAAATGAATATGAATTCGTGGATTAAACATTTTACCGTGGTAAATCCCATCTCATGCATAAGATACAATTTTAACAGTACTTGCGTCACATCCTTCGGATGAGGTGGTGAACAATCGTTTCTACCTCACCGTCTTTCAACTTCCCCCCCTCCCTCCGGCCCCCACCCTTACACCATTGCTCTTCTCTTCTCTTAACGTTCCGTTGGATGTAATAAAATAAAATACGAAATATTATTTAAACATATTACACACCTTTTTTATGGATTTAATTTGCCACCAAGAGGCAGAATTAAAAGATTCTAGCAAAATTAAATTGAAAACGAGAGGGGACAGGGGAGGATGCGGAAAGTGTGCAAAGGCATTCTGACTTAAGTTGATTCTTGAAATTAGGAATCGTTTTCATTTCCATATTCTATCTCGATTTGTTAGAGAAGTCGTCTTTTGGTGTGTGGGGGAAGGTGTGCAAGATATCTAATATTTATGGAAACATTTTGCGGTTAGAAAAAATATTCAGTTAAATTGAGAATTAGGTGGAATAAATTAAAATTGTGATAGTAAGACAACATTCATAGACAAAAGCTGGTGCTCACAGCAGTGCAAAGTGTCTAGGAACTTACTAAAAATGGACTCTCTCATAGGAGGTCTTATACAGAGTGTCTATAGTTCTTCGCAATAGAGCCTTCTTAGTAATTTGTGAAAGAGCGATTGGTTTCAGATATTTCTTAGCTTGATTGCTGATTCAAATGTTCTTATAGCGGAGCCGAGGTAGACGAAGGTTATTATTGACTCGAACCTAGCTGTCGTCCTGTTCCTGTTCGATCAAATGCTTGAGTGCCTCTTCCTTTGACAGCATATATTTAAATATTTCGTTTTACCCTTGTGGCAAGACCCATTTTACCTATTTCTAATAATAATGTGAATCAATATCGTCTTCGACAGCCACAGCGTTAGTAATTATACACAGACTTGTAGAAAAATTGTGTCATAACATAAAACCCGTAGTTTAAATAATTTTAATAAAAAGCTTTTTCTAGTTCTCTTATCTCATAGTCTTAAGCCTTCAATACCCTGCAATAATTCTTAATTACCTCTGACCATCCAAACCACACCCTTTTGCGAAGCAATTTATATGCCGAACATATTCATTTCACCAGCAGTATAGGTACAAAACTATGCGAAAAGCGAGATAGTAAATCAGGAAAAGTTGTCTTAACTAACTTAACCACCATTTTGCCAGCAACAAAAGTGAAATGCGATTAAAACTGAAATGTGTGTGTTGGCAATTAAAACGATTTACAATGTGCGGTTCCGCTAAAGCCTATACATTACCATCACAAACAGGGAGAGAGAGTCTAGGTTGAAGCGAAGACCTGCCCTTACCATTTGATACTGAGAGATACTATAGAAATAGATACCTATAGGTACCACTGCTCTGCAAGTATGAAGGTTCTTCCTTAGCTTCCTTTAGCTAACTTAAATTATAAGCCGCAGTTTTTAATTTATGATCATCTAGCACGGTATATATTCAAGGTATCTAGAGGTATTCACAGTTCCATAATACAATTTCCCTAGCTAAATTACACAAAACAAAAATAAGTTTGAAAACCTAAAAACAGCCTAAAACTATGCACCAAAAAAAAAGAAAACAAAGCTTCAAAGAGATACAAGACTTTTTTGAAACACGGAACATCAGCCCTTTGCCTATAGGAGGCAAAAGTTTGAATACTAAGCTCTGAGGGCGTTGTTCGTGGTCGGTCTTATTCGTGTTTCTGAAAAACTGGTTAGCAAGATGGGAAGGAAATTGTTTGTTGTGGCACCCGTTATCATTGTGTAACAATTTGGGGTTAAATAATTCTATAATTCCGGTCTGTGTATGGTATAGCTAGGTATAAAATGTGCGTGACTATGGCTATTCAGTCGGCCTCTGACCAAGACCAAGACCATCTTCTTCTTATTTATCCTCAACCCTATAACGAAAAGCGGATGTCTAATTCATGTTACTTGTTCTTTTGTTCCCCAAAAATTCAGCTCTACGAGTCTCTGGTGGTTTATAGTGTTCCCCAGAATCATCAAGCAACCAACTCATTTGCTTGCCGAGTGTGTGTATCTCTAGGCCTGATGATGGTAAGTATGACCATTATTAGCTAAAAGCGAAGAAGTAGCAGTATCCTTAGATATTCACAATCCAAGGGTGGGATACCTATGTCTTGTGTGCGTGCATATCTAAAGTTACCCCCACAGCAATAAAACAGATTCGTAAAATGCCCCAGAAAGCCTGACCTGACCGTCTCGTTTATAATAGAACAACATAGGTAAACATACCAACAAACGTATATGCGGGATAAAAGTTGTATGTATGTATGTACGTTTTGTTGATGGCCCGTGACCTGTTCTTATTAACATGTGACCCGCACATGGCGGGTATGGGGGTAGATTTTCAACCCCCTGCCTATATATCCTTTGTTGGTTTTTGTATAAGAAGCACTCCCGCTAGGTATCTTTTGTGTGTGGAAATATTTATTAGTTTTCCTTTTTACGACTTGCTGAAGCTATGTCACGCCATATCATCCGAACAAAATAACATGGTTTAACGGTGGTATATCCTTACAACAGGCCCGGGTTTCTCTTCATACCTATTATACCTAAGATACTTAATTATTAATAGGAGGTTAAAACATTAATGCGACCAAAGTTAATGTGAAAATTCGTTCAAATGGACGACAAGAAGTCACTGAGTTGTTGATTGGCTTTTGATAGTTTGAGTTTGAGATGTATTGTGTTGTTGTTAGTGTTTTGTGACATTTCGTGCTGGATTTTTGGAAGTTTAACTTTTTCTACTTGTTTATATGTGTATGTATGGCTGGTAGTGCAAGTATTGGTTTCGTGTAACAAAAAAATGTTTCTGGTTCTGATCGAATTTAATATAACGATGATGGGGAAGTTCAAAGAAGCAGTTTTCACCATACCCCGTTCCACAGCGCGAGGCATGGGAGACAAAAATTTGATTTTCCGAAATTCCGCTAATTTCGATTAGTTGAAACGCAGGTACAAAAAAGAGGGTCCAACTCTAAATATTGGAAATTGCGTTCGTGAACTTGTCAAGGGCTTAACGTCAATGCGCGATTTGAAATAAAGTAGAGGGAAATTTTCGTATTCATGTCTGAAAATTTCATTAAAATAGTTTGTAAAGTAAAGCCCAAAAACTGGGCGGGGTGGGGTGGGGGAACAAATTTTTTCAAAAATGTTCAAAAATAATAAGAAACTTTTGATTTGTA
The DNA here is from genome assembly GCA_932273885.2 of Leucozona laternaria. Classification (NCBI taxonomy): domain Eukaryota; kingdom Metazoa; phylum Arthropoda; class Insecta; order Diptera; family Syrphidae; genus Leucozona; species Leucozona laternaria. The sequence continues at coordinate 102,385,504 of OW026367.1, forward strand.
TTAACTTTCACTACGTTTTTTTGCATTTTTTTAATAGTAGGCGTGGCAGTGTTCGAACATGGATTGTGTTGAGTGTCCATCCCATTCACTATCCCGCCTCTGAAGATTTCATCAAAATCTGTTAGGTGGTTCAGTTTTTATGGATTTTTTCCGCTCTCCGATATAAAGTGCCCAAATGTGCGTTCGTGTGAGTTCGGTGTAATTCGAGCTAGAGTGTAAACAGTTGGACCGATGTGCTATACAACTTTGGTACAGAGCATTTTTATATGATTCTCTAGAAGAAAAATTCGGATCAGATTTTCTCGAAAACTGCCTTAGAGATTTCGATCACAGATACATATTTAAAAACAAAACTTGCTTCAAATGTTTTTTGATGAGAGGAAAAATCAAGTATAATTTGTAGGGCTGGTCAAGGTCACGTGTTTTCCTAAACTGAAACGTATACCTACAGATTCTACACATGTGGTCTTGGCAGAAATGATTCTAAATATAAAAATTGCATATTAAAATTATGAAAATAGAAATTTTTCAGTGACAAAATTCTATTGAATCTCTTCCTGGATATTTCTTCTAGAAAAATACACAATTATGCGACGAAACCGAGGCAAGATTAAAGCGTTCTACACATTTGTTTAATAAGACAAGTGAAAACTGGGCATACGCTAAACTTATTCAGCGCAGTACAAAAGCTGCAAACGGGCGATTGCACGAAAACAAAACGCCGACAATTTTCAATTAGTTTCACACATTTTTCCAATCTATACGACATTTCCACCACAATGTTCAATAAATATTATTTGAAACTGTGCGCCATGCGACTGACATTGCTTTATGCCCATGCCCTGTCCAGTGATCTGCAGATTGGATGCTCCACCGAATATGTGCAGCTAACGCCAAGTATGCGGTTGGCTATTCAAACAAACGTAGGCTACACACAAGCCGCAAATATGCCGCAAACACTTGTGCTTCACGTCTGTTACGAGGCACTTCGTATGCAGAAGGCAGAATATATAAGTTTTGTTCAAACTTTGAAAAAAATGTTTGCGCTTCTAAAAATAATGGCGCAAAATTTTAGACGATTTAGTTAAGTGTCAAATCTTAATATTTACTAAACATTTTACTAAATTTTGCTGTTTTATCTTTTTAACATATTACTAAATCCATATGTCACTTTGACATAGAAAAACTTTAAAAAGGTATGTTTGCTTACTTTCAGCGTTCAGCTTGAGTTTCGTAAGAAAATAGGTTTAGTATGATAAGTTAAAAAGTTTTAAAAAATAAGAACATTTTAATAAAGAGCTTTAAAATAAGTAAAGTGTTAGCTAGTATCATGCTAAAACCTTGTTTAAAATTTTGCGCCAATATTTTTAATTTTTAACTTAATTTTCTCATACATATATGCATTAATTTTATAATTTAAAGAAAAAGTATTTTTTTTTTAACTTTGAATTAATTTTCTAATTTTCTACTTCACAGATTCTAGACCTCATTATTTTTCGGTGTTTTATTAAAAATTAGTCTTTGTTAAACTTTTCCATCCCTGACTTAATACACTTCAAAGGGATTTTTTTCGACTTTTTCAAGTTAAAGCTATTCAGAAATAAGAGCAAATTCTCGCGGCACATCCGCTTGCTTAAATATTATTTAATGGTCGTAAACATTGTTGATTGAAGTAATCGATCTCTTATGTACATAGTACATACAGATATGTGAATATGTGAATTTGGCTGACATTGTTAACGTGACATGTCGTAAAGTTATCCTTAACTTTTATAATAAACTCGATTCGAGTGTTAATAGTTTAACAATGTTTAATGCTTTTGAAGATTATTTTTATTGGAATTGAACAATTTGTTTAGTTGATGAGATAATAGGCTTTAATTTGGTAGTAATTATAGAAAATTATACTGAACTTATACGTTGTATTTTTAATTTGATTTCGTTGATGCTTTGCAGAATTTTCTTTGATGATACAAGCAAAATGTTTCATAAAAGGGAATTTTTTTTTGGAAGTATAAAACTTTGAAATAGAATAAAACAAAGATGATTTTTTTTAAATTGACATGAAATTTACTTAATTCGAAAGATAATCTTCTGGCATTATAATTTAAATATGATTTCTGGCATATGACTGCCACGACTGGCTCGGACGTAGTCTAATCTGGAGGTCCAATTTTCGATGACTTTTTCCAACATTTGTGGCCGTATATCGCCAATATCGCGGCGAAGGTTGTACTCCAAGTCGTCAATCGTTTCGGGCTTATCGGCGTAGACTAGCGACTTCACATATCCCCACAGAAAATAGTCAAGCGGCGTTAAATCGCACGATCTTGCAGGCCAATTCACTAGTCCGTAACGTGAAACTAATGCGTTTAGCAAATGTTTCCTTCAATAAATCAATTGTGGCACGAGCTGTGTGACATGTTGCGCCGTCTTGTTGAAGCCACAGCTCATGCACATCATGGTTGTTCAATTGATGAACGAAAAAGTCATTAATCATGGTTTTATAGCACTGTAAAGTTCTGGCCAGCATCGTTTTTAAAGAAGTACGGACCAATTATTCCATTAAAACCATAAAGCACTCCAAAAAGTCAGTTTTTGTATATGTAACGGTGTCTCAACATACACTTGAAGATTATCATCACTCCAAATTCGGCAGTTTTGTTTATTGACGTATCCATTCAACCAAAAGTGAGCTTCATCGCTTCATTCTCTTTTGAACGTATTTCGAACATAAATCTTAAGATTTTTTTCACTGAACGCACCCATCCTAGTATGCAGATCGAAACGTTGCACACCGTAACGTTGCACGACGTAACGTTGCACGGCGTAACGTTGCACACGAACGTTCACGTTTTTTTTTTCATTCTACCGCCAGCATAGATGTTTACACATCAATAAATCAATTGACAGCTGACAAAATGGCCGCCAGTTAAAATATAGTGTTCTATACCTCGAAAAAAAAAACACCTTGTATTACAAAAATATTTGAGTAAATTTTATGATTGACAGTTAATGGGCTCGAGTTTTCAAAACAAATGACACGGCTGTAAGATGTAGGTACTGGTGCAGTCATCATTTTGAAAAACGCGTTTTAACCAATATCTCTTGAAAGGCTCCTCTCGTACACTGTAAGTAAAATCCAATTAGTAAATATTTGCTGTCGACTCAAATTTAGATTTTCTTGTTTCTTCGCCTTAATTGAAATAAACACGTTCAATAATGTGTGAAGAACAAAAAATAACTTTAATTGGTGGTTCTATGTTGCGTACACACAGAGAGATTTTGAAAATGCAAAACTTCCTTATACGAGATTTATTACAAAAATGTTAGATTTTCTTTAAGTTTTCGGTCAATCTTCCCGCTCCTGTTGATGATGACAGTAAAAAAACTATTATTCAGTTTTTATAAGTTGTTTAAAATATCACAGACATTTTATGTGTAAATTTTTTTTATTGATGAATGTGGCTTTCATCTTTGCTCACTTCGTGTAAAAAGAACATTAAAAAAAAATTCCCCCAATTTCTTTTTCTTTATATATCCTAAAATATGTGTGTTTAGAAGATTCAGTCATTTTAACTATAGGAGTGGCTTCCATATGAAAATATAATTTTCTCTAATTCGATAAAATTCCAGACAGGATGAAAAATTATACCGCGTGTGTGTCCTTTATATGGGTAATTTTTCATGTGTAAGTGTACAAGTATAGTAAATTAACGGACTCAGCTTGCGTATCGACCTCGTTCGAGGTCAACGTTGCGTATACGAATTGCATTAACTTATTGATTGATTTCTGTAACCTCTCGCACTGAGTTAGAAATAGAAATAAAAACTTTCTAGACTAATGGCATTTATGAGAATTACATTGGTTCACTGATTAAGTAGATTGACTTAGGTTATAGTTAAACATAAAGTCAACTATTATAAAGGGTGATTTTTTAGCTGGTTTGGTTTTGGCAACACTGGTTTTGACAGCTGACGTGTGTTTAGTACCTTGTGTCACTGTCAAACAGCTTCAGTTTGGTTTGCAATTTAACCATGGATCGTCTAACAAATGAACAACGCTTGCAAATTATTGAATTTTACTATCAAAATTCGTGCTCGGTTCGAAATGTTCATCGCGCGCTGCTTCCATTTTATGATCGGCATTCTCGACCTTCTGAGCAGTCTATTCGGAAGATTGTGACCAAATTTCGCACCAAATTTACTTTGTTGGACATTAAATCACCAACACGTTTACGTACTGTGCGTAGGGAAGAAAATATTGCGGCCGTATCAGCTAGTGTGACAGAAGACCGCGAAATGTCGATTCGGCGCCGTTCCTAGCAGTTAGGCCTTTGTTACAGCACTACGTGGAAAATTTTGCGGAAGGATTTGGGCGTAAAGCCTTTTAAGATACAGCTGGTGCAAGAACTAAAGCCAGCCGACCTACCACAACGCCGAATTTTTGGTGAATGGGCTCTTGGAAAGCTGGCCGAGGATCCGCTTTTTTATCGAAAAATTGTGTTCAGCGATGAGGCTCATTTTTGGTTGAATGGGTACGTAAATAAGCAAAATTGCCGCATTTGGAGTGAAGATCAGCCAGAAGCATTGCAACAGCTACCAATGCATCCCGAAAAAGCCACTGTTTGGTGCGGTTTATGGGCCGGCGGCATTATTGGGCCTATTTCTTCAAAGATGATGCGAATCGCATTGTTACTGTCAATGGTGAACGCTACCGAGCGATGATAACAAACTTTTTTTTGCCCGAAATGGAAGTTCTTGACTTGCATGATATGTGGTTTCAACAAGACGGTGCCACATGCCACACAGCACGCGAAACAATGGCGCAATTGCGAGGCGAGTTTGGTGAACAGTTAATTTCACGTTTCGGGCCGGTCAATTGGCTGCCTAGATCGTGCGATTTGACACCATTAGATTATTTTTTGTGGGGGTATGTCAAGGCTAATGTCTATAGGGACAAGCCCGCTTCGATTGACGCACTGGAAGCCAACATCCATGCATTCATTCGTGAGATACAGGCCGATATGTGTGAAAGAGTATGCCAAAATTGGACTCAGCGGATGGGCTACCTGAGACGCAGCCGCGGTCAACATTTGCATGAAATTATCTTTAAACATTAAATTGCAAGGTTCAAACTATCGATTCAAATAAATATTTCATTCATTTTTTTGAATTTTTTGTGTTTTTTTTTTTTTTAAAGTTCTAAACCTCTTAAAAAATCAGCCATTATAAATAAAGATACTTATTAAGGAGATTATTGGAAATGTAAAATGGCATTTTTAATTGCAACAATAGCAATAAAATGACAAAGTCAATGGTGCAAGATTTTAAACAGCCTAGATATTAAGGTATTGGTACATATATACTACTTAACAAATTTTCTAAGTTTAATGTTTTTTAATAAAATGTTCTTAGTTTTAAATAATTTTTAAATATTACCATACTTAATCTAATTTCCTAATAAACTCCAGCTGAACACGCCTAAAACAGTGAACGTTTGTTCAAAAAAGTAGGCAAAAATACCCATTATCAGCTTTTCAATTGTCAAAGTGACATATGCAGTTAGTATGAAAGAAAAAAGATAATGGGGAATATATGACTATGAATATTATAAACTGGAGTCTAAAGTTAACACCCAGATTAGACACCGCTGCTATTCATAGAGAATTTGGCAGCTCTGTTTAGTTAGAAACAGGTCTAAGGTATATTCCATTACAATTCTACTACAGTTTCCTTTCAATTAAAAAAAAAAAACGACTTAAAACAGCTGTTGTATTGTATTGTTGTTTGACTCATGTGTAAACATCAATGTTTGTTTTTAGCTACTGTCACGGCCAGCCCTCTAGCTCTAGTGGAAATCCAAAAATTTGCGCTGTCCAGAATTTTAGTACGGTGCCGGTGGATCGAAAAACAGAGTACACCAATCGATTTAGGAGGTAGATAATACCTAATGTCATACCCGACGTTCTGGGTTCACTAGAACACTTTTAGTTTGACAGGTGTCAAAATGTGCCAACATTTTTGATACGGTGGATCGAGAAACGGAGCACGCCAATCGATTTAGGAGGTGAAAATTACCTAATGTGAAGCCCCCATCTCTCTAGGTCCGTTACATCACCAATTAGAAATTGTGAATTTTATTTTCATTCTTGTTTTTTTCTTGACATTTGGCAGAGTTAAAAACAACTTAAACAGACGTTTTGCTGTGTTTATTTTTAGACTCCAGTTTATCGTTTAAAAATGGGCTTAAATTCCTTATGAATACCATAAACTCCAATTTAGCTTAGCAGAGACAAAATAAGAACTTATCAGAGAACTATGAATACGGCCCAATATATGTAGGTGTTAGTATTTGGTGATTCTACTATAATTTCAAACTGTATTATCTTGCGGCTGCCTTACCCCTCATCTCTCTCTCTTTTATGAAATAATTTCTGAAAAGAATAAACACGTTTGGAAAAAAAAAAATCAGCAGGCACGGGAACAGACCTAATAAAATCATGACATTTTAGTAGCAGTGATGCCACTTTAACGTTTTTTTTATATAGGAAATCCGCAACCAATTTACTAGTTATCGAGTATTATTATTATTTACATAGAGCTTAGCGACGGGTATTAACTTTTTTCAAATGCATGCATTACTTGTAGCGTAGTTTCGTTAATTGAATTCCAACAAGCTTTGTGTATTATGTATTTTGTGTCTCAATTGCTCAAATATGGAAGTGACTCTAGATGCCAATTATAACAGTTTTGGTTTATAAAAGTACTGTTTATCCTGCCCCACAGGGCCAGGGCACTCCACTTTTAATGGCGAAAAACTGTTATAACTGTTATAAATTGGTATGTCTCTAGTCTCTTCCCTCAAATATCCATAATATATTAGACGGTGCTCACTCTTCACGACTCATATTGACATTTCTTTGTTTTATCTCACTCCACCTCCTGATGAGAAAGAGATAGTCGTAAGGAAGGATTTTTTCAAAAAAATCAAAAAATCCTGCTTCACTTTCTCATAAAGTGAGATGACAAAATGAGTCGAGCGGAGAGAGTCCAATATGAACACCGTCTTAGTCTAAGTAAAAAGCTGGGTCTGTACGTTTCCGTGATTATAAAAAGTCTGTATTTATCAATTTTGTTTTTAAACAATAGTTCTTCTTTGCAAAACTTCATATTTTCTTTGCCTCTTTGATTAATAATTACAAGTCTAGACAATTTAAGTAAGCAAATTTAATACAATGTAAATTTTGTCCATATTTTTGTTATTTTTGTTCGTTATTTGTGTTAAGATTCTTGCCTTTGCATATTTCCATCATCACTTGCCGCTCCCCAATCCCATCCAAAGACACCTAGACCACCCCATAATGGCAGATTAGATTGTATCTTCACCTGAGTGAAATTTTTTTTGGCTCAATGCCAGAGAATTTGTTATGCAAGGCTCACAAAAAAAAAAAAAAAAAAAAACAATTAAGATTGCCGAATAAATCGGTAAACAAAAATGAGATGAGATCCTATTCCTATAGTATATAGCTTAGCTACCTAAGACGCAAAGACGTCAAAGTAAATTTCTTTTGCACCTGCAATCTGCAAAAATATCATCACACTCGCTTTGCTCGCAAACTATAAAACATAACCGGAAGTCCCAACAAGCAAGTCGAGGGTGTTAGATCAGTGTCCTAAATTCAATTGGGCTGATTTATAATTTGCGCGAAAATTCAACTACACTTTCTTAGCATGTATACGTATAGTGTAGCTGCGTACCTCACATTACAATCCCATTCCCATTCCCATCCCACCTTATGTTTATGAATCTTTTGTCTTTCTTATATCAACAACAAAAATAAATGAAAAATTGGATATATTTTTAATTAGAATTTTTTTGTTTTTGAAAATGAAGCTAGTAAAACACTAGAATTAATTTCCGAAGGACGTAAAATTATTTATTTGGTCTCTGAGATAAGCGATGGCACTGTGAGGTTTATGAAAATAGTCTGGTAAGATTATTTTAGGCTATTTAATGTAAATAATTATTGTGGGTGCAATTTGACAGTGGTTGTTAATTAAAGGAGTGACTTTATGCACAATAGTATAGAAGGGTCATTTGAGAAGCAGCATAGCGGGACAGTTGGTGAGCATTATGAATTTGTCAGATATGGGCATAAATTAATGTTTATGTAAGTTGTGCGTCTCCGTTTGTAAAGATATCTAATGATTTTGACTATATAAGAGTATTTAAAGGTAAAGGGTGTCCCCAAGTTAAGTTTCAATATTTGGAAAATGCTTCTCTCGGATATGTTTCAAGGTAAAATCCGAAAAAATGAAGAAAAATTTCTTAAAAATTGACATAATATAATAAAATTCACTTTGTAGGGTGAAATGGGGTAAAATGAAAAGGACGTATTCGATTAAAAACATTTACCTGCGTTTGAAAGAATATTCTTAAGAAATGGCTTCAAGTTATTTTTTTTTATTTGTAATGGGGTAAAAATATAAAAAAATTGTCCGATTTAAGAAATGCTTCTTTTTTTGAAAGGTTTTATTAGAAAATGGGCGAAGATATGATATTATTTTTAATATTTTAATTTGTGTACGGTGAAATGGGGTGAAAGTAAAAATATTGCGCGATTTAAGAAATTCCTTTTGTATTTGAAAGGTTATTTTGAGTGGATGGCTTTGGAATTTTTTTTTTTTTTTTCAAAAAATTGGTATTTAAAGGATGAAAGGGTGTAAAAACGAAAAATGTTATCCGATTTCAAGAATTCCGTTTGTGTTGGAAAGGTTATTTTAAAAATTTTATATGCAGGTATAGAGTGAAATGGGATAAACACAAAAAAAATTGTTTTTGATTACAATAATTCTTTCGGTGTTGGGAAAGTAATAAAGGTTGGACTTAGATGATCATATATTTTAACGAATTTCACCATTCATAACGTGAAGTAGTATTCGATTACAAAAATAAGCATAATTCTTTATTAATTTATATTTTCTTTTGTAATTTATATGCTAAGCTTAGGTTTGTCTACATGTGCGAAGCCAGGCGGGTCAGCTAGTTAATAGTAAAATAGATACCTTTTATTTTTGTTTAAAAAAACAAATAACTTGTATATTATGCAATATTAGCGACGCTATCACAGAAAAAAAAAATTGAATTTCCATACACACTATGGATAACAAGTATGTAGCTGATTCGCATCGCCCTTAACTCAGTTTTTCTTCGTGCTTGAGTTAAGCACCGAGAATTCTGTGCTTATCTAAGCCTGGAGGGAAATAGTTGTTGTTGCATTTAACATGTAAATTACCTAGCCCGAAGTCGTTTTTTTTCGACCAATGTCCTCCGGGCTTGCAAAAAAAAAACACGCTTATTGTTTAAACAAGAAGCACTGAATTTCAAAATTATAATAAAATCAAAATTAAAAAGATATACGGCAATAACCCAAAAATAAGGCAATATTCTTCAAAAGACGACAAACCCTAACTGCTTCGGTTGCATGAATTTTGTAGTAAAAATCTGAAACGCATTTTTGTAACAATTACTTAAGTAGAAAATTTGATGAAAATCTTTAAAGCCGTTTTTGAGAAAATTAAACAAAAAAATCAAATCTGTGTATGGGAGCTACCCGGCGTTCAGGATTTGCCAATAAGTCTACACAATAAAAATTATCGGTAGGTATCAAATATAAATCAAATCGGTTCACCCGTTTAGACACACAGACAAACTGACCGTATTACGAAACCCACGTTTTTGGACTTTTCCATCATCGTAGCGTGGGTTTTGGTTAAAACCACGAAATTTTCTTTTCACACTAAACCAATACCTTCCCTCGCCCCATAGAGCAAGTTAAAGCTTTGAAGGTTCAAGAAAAAAAAAATAAAATGTGTCCCCAAGTGGAAACATCGCTACAGAGGATAGATTACCAACCACAATCCTTTAGAAAATTAAATTAAACTTTAAAATGCATGCAACTTAAATTCATTTCCAAGGTTTGTTGATGCGTGTAATGAAAGTGCTTACGCTAACTTGGCCTTTAATTTCTTTACATACCTTACCTACCTATAGCTTAATTTAAATTTTGTGGACACAAAGCTATGAACAATCAAAACGAATCAAGGCTTTTTATATTTGTATTCCTCCATTTACTTCCTTATTCGTCATCATCATCAGAAATAAAGAAGACTTTAATTAAGACAGACAGCAGCTGTATTGCGATTAATTCTTGTCCAGACCTCCTCGGCCATCACTATATGCATTCCCTATACCTATACACATTCATTGGAAAACCGCAATGTCATCGTTTTCATCGTTACCGTTTATGCATAATACTGACACATTTCCATTGGATGGCATAATAATTCACGACGACTGTGAATTATTTCACTTGATTTTATGCAATTAATTTATTAGCTGTGAAAATTTCAATCTGTCCATCGATGGCAACCACTGCAACAACAACGATGGCACTCTTTGAATGCGGCGTAATCATAAAATGCCCCAACACATACACAACACAATCCCAATCCCCCTATGAGAGCGTTTATTAGCTCCACATCAAGTGTCCTGCTCATGAAGTCGAAATAAAGCAGTGCTGTACTTTCTATGAATTAAAGCAAGCAACTGCATATGGGGCGCTTCGGCGCCCGCCAGCGGCGGCGGTATAAGATTAGGACGAAACCTGCTACAGAAATACAAATTTATAACAGTTATAATAGTTTTTTTTTCGCACTAAGAGTATGAAATTATACAATGGGCTTCGCACTGCCCACCGGCTGGAGGAGGTCCCTGAACTTCATATGTGTCACAATGGTGATCCAAAGTTAAGAAACCAGGAAGCTCTATTCCCTCCATGTTAGTAAAATAATGGAACTTCAATTTGTTTTCTGAAAAAAAAAAATTAAAATTATCTCTATTAAAGTGCGGCCCTGGCCAAAAGTGTTGTTAGGGGAACACCAAATTATTGTGGGCCGCGAATCTATTGAATTTCGATGACTGTGTCCATGAACATTTTTGTTGTTAATCTTCCTACCCTCATTAAGGACTCTGCGTCTGGATCCTGCAATATTCCATCATATAAAATGGGATATGAGTTGTGGGGGGCTTGAGGGAGACGACATTTTCTACACCATATGCGTATGCGTTTGCATTCCATTGCATCGTTGGAGGCACCGCACCGCACAATGTCTGTCAAATGCAATTAAAATTTCGGCATCTATCACGTGTCATAATTCAGAAAATTCCTTAATGAAAATTGAACTGTTTCAAAAGTGTGCTATATAAGAATGTCTGTGAGCCAAATTGTGTGTGAGTTATGACTATATGCGTATACATCTGGAAAGTACTTGTGTGTTTATCAAGAATAATGTATGGCAATTTAGTGGGTGGAATCCGATGACTAGCCGCTGCCGTTTCCACCACCGGCACCACCACCGTGCAATTGCATTGATTTTACGTGTCCGCAACCCTGACGGAGTCGAAGCTATTTTCAATCCATAAATTGAGTGTTATTGTTTTAGTGCGGTGCATTTAAGATATTTAATTTTGTTTAATTTTGCAAAATATTTTCTTTTACATTTTTTTTTTGTTTTTTTTACTAGAAACTAAATTTTATAAAAATAGAAATAATAATTTAAATGTGTATACGTATCGTTTCTATGTAAGTTATTGTTAATTCTTTTATGTTTGTGTTATTATACTTTTTTTTTTTTAATTTCTAAAACAACATTTGGGTATTATAGGGGCGGAAAGGTAAATGATTGAGTGAAATTTTGATGGATGTTGACTGAGTTGGAGATCTTCCAAGAAATTTGATTTCCGATGTCTGGGTGAAATAATTTAAAATAGATAAGCCAAACTGAGAATTGTTGTTACTGGTTTTTCGCATAAGGTGTGACAAAAACCTAAAGCGTATACGTTGAGTCGCAAGAAGAAAAAAATCGTATGGGATGGGGGGGGGGGGGGGGTATTTATTCCCCCCGCTTAGCCGGGAGGACCAATTTTCAAAAAAATTGACTTAAAACAGAAACAAATTATTAAAAAAAAAACAACAAAACACGTAAAATGCCATGCTATACCTTTTAATAAAGCCATACAAATCTCTTCTTTTAGTTTTCTTTTAAATAAAGTTGTTTTAGTAAAAAGTTTTCGAAAAATTAATTTTCAAACTCAAAATTTTGAAATAATAAAACATAAGACGCAGTATTATTTAAAATGGTCTCAGACGTACCGATATAAAAGAAGTGGGAGCGTATCGGAATCCCGCTTTTTAAAAATCCCGAACTAAAAGTTTTAAAATACTGTCTTTTTTTAAATAATGTTTTCTAAAATCCCGTTTAGTCTTGATCCCGTCCATTAGATATTACCTGCTTTTTAAAATCCCGTCTTATCCCGCTATATTATATATACCTAGGTACATGATTAAAACTTATTGATTTCATGTTCCTCATTTTCCACGTTTCCACCAAGATTTAGGAATAACTCCACTAAAAGCAGATAAATGAATAAAAAATTGTCCGATTTTAAAAAATTCTTTTTTTGTTTGAAATGCTTTTCTCAAGAAATGGCTTTTGGGATATTCTTTTTCAAAATTTTAGTATTTGTAGGGTGAAATGGGGTAAAAATAAAAATTTTCCGATCGTGTTTTTAAAGGTTATTCCTAGGTTTTTTTTTCAAAAAATTGCTTTTTATAGGGTGAAACGGGGTAAGAACAAAAAAGTGATATGTAAGTACTTGATTTCATTATGCTTTTTGTGTATGACAGGATGGCTTAAGAGATATTTTTTAAATTTTCTATTTATAAGGTGAAGAAGTGTAAAAACTAAAAAAGGGTATATCCGATTTTATAAATTATGTTTGTGTTTAATTTTTTTTTCAAAAAATTGATATTTATGGGGTGAAGTCGGGGAAAACAAAAGAAGGGGATATCTGGTTTCAAAAATTCTGTTTATGTTTGAGGGATTATTTAAAAAAATGCTATTTATAGAGTGAAATAGGATAAAATTAAATCAGTGGTTTTCGATTATAAATGGTGATTTTTAAGCTGGTTTGGTTTTGGCAACACTGGTTTTGACAGCTGACGTGTGTTTGGTACCTTGTGTCACTGTCAAACAGCTTCAGTTTGGTTTGCAATTTAACCATGGATCGTCTTACAAATGAACAACGCTTGCAAATTTGGAGTGAAGATCTGCCAGAAGCATTGCAACAGCTACCAATGCATCCCGAAAAAGCCACTGTTTGGTGCGGTTTATGGACCGGCGGCATTATTGGGCCTATTTCTTCAAAGATGATGCGAATCGCAGCGTTACTGTCAATGGTGAACGCTACCGAGCGATGATAACAAACTTTTTTTTGCCCGAAATGGAAGTTCTTGACTTGCATGATATGTGGTTTCAACAAGACGGTGCCACATGCCACACAGCACGCGAAACAATGGCGCAATTGCGAGGCGAGTTTGGTGAACAGTTAATTTCACGTATTCGGGCCGGTCAATTGGCCGCCTAGATCGTGCGATTTGACACCATTAGATTATTTTTTGTGGGGGTATGTCAAGGCTAATGTCTATAGGGACAAGCCCGCTTCGATTGACGCACTGGAAGCCAACATCCATGCATTCATTCGTGAGATACCGGCCGATATGTGTGAAAGAGTATGCCAAAATTGGACTCAGCGGATGGGCTACCTGAGACGCAGCCGCGGTCAACATTTGCATGAAATTATCTTTAAACATTAAATTGCAAGGTTCAAACTATCGATTCAAATAAATATTTCATTCATTTTTTCGAATTTTTTGTGTTTTTTTTTTTTAAAAAGTTCTAAACCTCTTAAAAAATCACCCGTTATAAATTCTTTCGGGATCATATTTGTACAAGTATAGATATTCATAACGTGAAGTGGATTAAAATCCAGAAAGTAGTATAGGTATTTGTGTATAAAAAGTAGGTAGGTAGTTTATAAAGGGTGGTTTCTTAGACGTGTGGTTTTTTTCGGATTTGGTCTTTTTGACAGCTGTCACTTGATTTGTGCTCTGTTTGGTTTGCCATTTCATAATAAATAGACTTACTTCTGAACAACGTTTGAAAATCGTGCAAATTTATTACAAAAATAATGCGTCCAATATTCGATGAAGCTCATTTTTGGTTGAATGGGTACGTTAATAAGCAAAATTGTCGTATTCGGGGTGATCATAATTCACAAGCCAGACGCCGTTACATCCTCAAAAAGTCACTGTTTGGTGTGCTCTATGGGCAGAGGGAATCATTGGTCCATATTTCTTCAAAAATTAAGCAGGCTATAATGTTACAGTCAATGGGGAACGCTTTAGAGCCATGATTAATGACTTTTTCATGCCTGAATTGGAGGATGTTGATGTGGACGACATTTGGTTCCAACAAGACTGCGCGGCGCTACATGCCATAAAGCCAATGAAACAATCAATTTATTGAAGGAAACTTTTGGTGAGCGCATTATCTCGCGTCGTGGGCTTGTGGCGGGCGTGTCCTCCAAGATCGTGCGATTTAACACCACTGGACTATTTTTTATGGGGTTATGTGAAATCGCTTGTCTACGCAGATAAGCCCCAGACGATTGACGCCTTGGAAGAGAATATTCGGCGCGTTATTGCTGACATACGGCCCAAATTGCTGCAAAAAGTGGTCGAAAATTTGGGCTCTCGGCTGGAATTTATTCGAGCCAGCCGCGGCGGTTACTTGCCCAAAATCATTTTTAAAACATAATGGCAAGCCCTTATCGTTATAATAAAGCTTAATTCTTGGCCATAACATTGAATTATATTTGTTTTATTTCTTGTTGAAAACCACACGTCTAAAAAAAAACTTTATGTATATTTTATTTTGTAATTTGTATGCGAATCTTAGGTTTGTCCACCCGTGCGAAGCCGGGCATGTCAGCTAGTGTTAAAATAAAATAACATTTACTAACTAAGAAATCTCCCTTTTTTACTTATTATTAAGTTTCTTACAATCCCGCGGGATTATAAAATGAAGGATTATAAGAAACAGGATTAAAAAAAGGATTTTAAATAAACAGGATTAGATTTTAAAAGCGGGATACGGTACCCAAACCCAAAAGGAGTTAAATCAAAAACATTAACCCGTTTAGGCCCTAGCTCAAAATAAAATTGGACGCACGGGAGAATTGAAATACAAACGCACAGACCGATGGACTATGTGACGAAATCCACTTTTTCGGACTTCTTTCATTAGCTTCCAACAGTGTTCATTTTAGTTGAAATTTTGAAATTTGTTTTTTTTTTTTAAGAAAAAAGTAGAAAAAATAATAAAAAAAAATTAAACTGATAAATTCCTTGTAAGACGGGACTCTTTATTAATAATGTAGTTTTAAATATTTCCTAGTCACCTAGTCATTATTATCATACTTATTTGTAGGTCAAAATGTAGATAACTTGGGAACTGAAAATAATTGTTACAGACAGCCAGAATATAGAAAAAATATAGTTATGCGATTCCCAAGCCCATACAGAATTTCAACCCCAATCCATCTTTATTCGCATCACTTAGTTTTCTTTTTAAATCTCTGCTATTTTAAAGAACTCCCATTTTTCGAATGCTTCTTTCAAGTATAGGTGCCTACCTACTTCGTTAAATATAACTGACCAAAATAATTACCCCAACACCTGCAAAATTCCTTAGGTTTTATATTTCCAAGCGCATGCTTATGAATTTGTTTATATTTTTCCAAAAATAAAAATATAAAATCCAACAAGTTGTTGTCTGATGGCAATGTTGCCACAAAAATTACTGCAACATGTTCTGAATCCATTGAAAGTAAATCAACATTGTTTTGAAACATAGAATTTTCTAAAAGGCACTGGCAGTTGGCAGTATACAAAAAAATCAACAATCCAAGAAAAATTCCCATAACAATGATTTGTATATGAGGAATACATTCCACACGAAACATCCCTTAATTGCCTTTGCTGCAGCATTTCTGCAAAGTTTCCTTTTTACGCTTTCAATTTGATGCGCTGCAACCTTCAGCGCTGCTTGCCGGCTCTGTCAAATTGAATGTTTACAATATTTCCCGCCAATAGTTCCTCACTTACACAACCACAATAGAAAGTAGGGTGGGAAAGGTGAATAAAAGAGAGTGCACTCTGCACTGTTTCTGTTTTCTGTTAGTCAGCAGAACTTAGAAGTTAGGTGGAATTTCAACATTGTGTTGGTGCTAAATGAGTATCAACCCCCAAACTGTGCGGTATGGTGTGTGAATATTTTCGTTTTTTTTGTGTACCTATTTTTGTTTCTTTTACAACTGAAAAGCAAAACTGCTGACTGCGTCGCCGTTATTGTCGTTTGTCTTCTGCTTCTAGTTCTGTTCTGTTGTTGCCCTGAAACCGAAATGCGAGTGTGACCGGCATCGAAATCGCATATCCCACCAGCCAAGCCAGCAAGCCACCCAACTAGCGCCAGCCCCAGCAGAGACCGGAACCAGCAGACAGAGGATAAAAATGAAAATCTTGTGGCATTGCCGTTAAGCCACCACCATCGTGGGTGACTGAATTCAGTTGGTGCAGACTTTTTCGTGCGATAAGACGTGTAGTGTATTTGTCCTTTCATCTAACGGAAAAGTAAACGCGTGAGCAACTTTTGATTTAGCCTCAACATTTTTATTATATTTTCGTTTCGAAAAAAAAAGGAAACAGAAAATATTAAAGAAAAATCGTATATTTTTTCGCGACTTGTTTGATAACATTTCTGTGGAATTTTGTGAGAATTTCAATATTTGTACTGAGAAATATCAGAAGTGCTATTTAATAAGAGATTTGAAATTTCAAAAAAAAATACCTATCTTTCCTTTTTAAATTGAAGTTAAAAGTTAAGTATATTCAAGTGTTAGTGTGAAAAAATTAAATAAAATAAAAGAAATTAATGAAAATAATTGTTAAAAAAAAGGTTTTACTTGAAATTAGTTCAAAAAATTGAGTGCGAAAAAGTGAAAAATTGTGAATTCTTTGTGTTTGTTTTAGGTGACTTAGGAACCAATAAGTAACCAAAGCTCTTGGAAATAACCTATGTAAGTTTTGTTTTTTAATTAATTTTAGGTATATTGATAATTTGTTAAAAATATAATGACATAAATGTGTCCAAAGTGCACATTTCATTATCCTTTTCAAGTCTCCAATTAAAACATAGTGAATTAATTAAAAATTTAATGCAAGTGCTCCCAATGTTCAAGCCCAATTTTGTTAATAAAAATTTGTGTCAATTGCGTTAAAAATAAGCTAAATTTCATCTCTGGTTGAACATACTTATACCTAAGTTGAGCCCTCAAAAATTTATTTAGGGAACAAATTAACCAGATTTTTAACACAATTGACACGCGACTTGAGAAATGATACTTAGTTTAAGCAAGTCTACATTATATTCTCTCAATGATTTTTTTTTTAAAGTTCAATACAGACAAGAAATATTAAGATCCTTTTGTGATGCGAAACATACAAATAATGTTGCATTTAAAGATTTGTTCTCAAATCTCAATGAGATATTAGGGCAAAATGGGATAAAACGACCGACTCAAAATTTAAAAGAAAATCAATGTAGGTCTAGCTATGCCCCATCAAATTTCGATCTCATCTAATTTACAAAAGTAAATATTGAAAGACATCACATAGGTACAAATTATGATCAGCCATTTTAAAACTATATTTTTTGAATTTCAAAAAATAAATTACATTTAGATTTTCAAAACTCAAAACATTTTTAAACAAAATAATAGCGTGGGATTTCATAATTAATTTTAAAGAACTTGTTTTGATTCGAATAAAACGCTTTTCTCAAAACATACCAAATTTAATCGAAATTGTTCAAATCGTTCTCGAGATATCGAGCCACAACCACCGAACGGAAAGAATTCTAAAATCACATAAAACAATTAATCCAGTTTTGTAACTATACTTTAACTCACGATTTTCTAATTCAAATTTTAAAATTTGGGCTAAGTGAAGATATTCAGCCTTATTGTGAGCTTCACCCGAACAACATTTCACCGGAAAATTTGACATTTCACTTTTCGCCTATTGTGAGTCTCCCCCGAAATTTCATGATCGAAAAATTGCCCTTATTGTGAAAATTCATTTTGGGCGGAATGAAATGTCATTTTCACTTCCCTTTTGAAGACGAAGAAAATTTCATTCGGACGAAACTCACAATAGATTTTAAAATTCCGTACGAACAAAACATTTTAAGGTGAAATATTTTTCGGGTGAAATTCACAAAAGGCTGATTGACAGTCAAAAGTCATGAATCGACACTTTTAAGTATCAATAACTCGAACGAAAAAAAAACATTGTCATCTACAAATCGCAATTTGATCCAAATTGCAAAAACCGTATTGTAGTTTACCGCACTTTTTGCCTAAGATTACAAACTCTGCTGTATAAAACTACACTACTTCAGTGATAATGTAATGTATGTATGTATGTCAATTTGCAAAAAAATTATATCTGATCGTCGTGCAATTTTGTAAATTTTGGTCGTTGCTAAAAAAATTTTTGATGTGTAAACATCTATGCTGGCGGTAGAATGAAAAAAAAAACGTGAACGTTCGTATGCAACGTTACGTCGTGCAACATTACGGTGTGCAACGTTACGATCTGCATACTAGGATGGGTGCGTTCAGTGAAAAAATCTTAAGATCCCCTTCAAGCAAAAACAAGTCCGTTTTGGATCCACGAACGTTGATGTTTACACATATTAACCGTGAGTCCCGGCACTCACACAAATTTTTTTTTTATAATTTTCTATTAATGTGAAAAATTAAATACTTTAGTTATGATATATATTCAGACCTGTTTCGGTTGTCCACAAAATTTCGTTTTCTATTTTTTTGTTGCTTTTTACGGAGATCGTTTTCGGATTCAGTTCTAATGAAGAAATGTGAAAGGTTTTCCATTGTCTCTTTTTCTAAATAGATATCTTATATTCATAATATGTAGGTAGGTAAGTACATAATTTAATTTAAAGCATTTTCTACGACACAAAGAGCAGATTCCACATACAAAAAAAAATAGTTACTATACCCCATTATATTAGCCGTGTTCCTTTGGAGATGGCGAAGCACTCACGAGGAACGCACAGAATCAATTTCCCTACAAATTTCATCTAGATTATCATTTGCATCTACTCACGAGTAGTTGGCTACCTCCAAAGTAACAAGGCTATTTAAGACAAAATAGAGCTAGATCTCCATATCAAGGGCACCGAGTAGGGACAATAAAGTCTACAAAAAGCCATATGACCCTGTTTAGATTGGGAAATACATTGAAAATACATTAAAACAATAACAATTTAAATATTTCTCACAATGAAACAACAACAAATGAGGTTTATGAGCCTGTTTTGTATGTTTTCTTCGTGCCTCACGGATTCCCTCACACCTCAACTCATTTACCAACAAACTACCGTCACACCGTACTCAATCTTCCCAATCTAAAAAACGTCTATGTCCATACCGAGGCGCAAAAACAACCTTTAAGTGCCTTGCACATGACCGGCGACCTGCGAATACGAATAGATCTCTTAAATTAATTTCTGAAGCAAATACAAATTTTTTTTCTCTTTTAATTTATGAGTAAATAATTAATCCAATGAATAAATTTAAATAGGAAAAACTGCGTAAAATAAATTTAAATTGGAAAATTGTGTATTTTAATGTTTTCTACGCGACCAAAAAACATCACTTATGCGAACTGTCAAAAGTGAATTCGCAATCCACAATATCTGGACGCATTCCACAAACTGGCGAATAGAAAATTCACTCGAGTTTAACCTCAAACACATTTAACTTTGTTACTTCTTTATGTTTTATGACAATTCGCAGTTGTCAGTGTGAATGAATTATCAAAATTCACGGCCATTTGTAATTCAAAGTTTGCAGGTCGTGTCTCATGTGCAAAGCACTTAACAGCGCAGCGCCCGAATATCATGAATCGTGATCGAATTCGAAATTTCGGTCCCAAATAGCGGGAATTGGCAGTGGCGCGAGAAAATCTTTTCTCACTCATCTCCAGCTGCATTTGAGAAGGAACGTCCCTATATAAATAGAACTATTCCTTCATGAGCAAGAGCAATGAAAATTCTCAACGCAAGTCAACAAACGCACCAAAAAAGTTATTGTGCAACAACAAAATACGTACTACATGCGGAGAAAGTCGATTGACAAATCACAACGATCTATGTGAACATCTGAGTAATTGTTGTTGCAACCGAGATCCATCGACCTAAACGAAATAGTAGCAGCTTAATATTTATGGAAAAATAAGTTTGCTATTACTGACATCATTCTGTTGGTCTAGTAAAACGTAGTATCTATTTTGCTATATGAACAACGCAGGATTGAGTCATGAATTTTTGTAGCAACTATTGACAAACCCGAATTTTGTAATTTGCGATTTTTCGAATGTCAAATTACCAATTTTTGTATCAATCTTGTAAAAATCCGCCATGGCTTACGAATAAATTCTGATTTGTAAAATACAAATGGAAAATTAGCAATTAAACAATTGTTCCTTCCGTGCATTTTATCGTAGGCTAAAAAAATGATAATTTTACAGAAAACAATAATTTATTTAATTCTATGACACCAAAGTCGGTCGTATACCTTTTCGTTATCAGTTTTTTTCATGTGCTACAATATATTATAAAGGCGTATTCACATGTTCTAAAAAAAAAACAAAACTTTTTATCATCTAAATGCAAAAGTTCTAATTTTGTGTTTTACTAACTCATTGGAAACCTTATTTCCTACTTATTATGTCCATAAAAACAAAAATATATATAAATAAAATCTTGGTGTCCTATTTATCGTTCATGTTGGTTTAATTTTGTTCCTTATCTTTTCTCGTATTATATCCGCAAAATATTTTGTTATTTTGTGCTTAGTATATTTTTATTCCACATAATATGTAGAATTTAAATAAGAGTTTTGTTAACAAAAAAAATTTAGTTATAGCTTCGAAGTAACATTTCATTCAGGTTTGTTTATTTAATCTTTATTTTGAATTTCATAACAAAAGAGAATTAGATTCTGCAATGATTAATGAAGTTTATATAAATGTTATGGTATGCTATGGACCTCAAAGAAAACTGAGTAAAGTCGAAAAGGGGGCGTTTCACTCGATCCCTTTTAGGGTTTTTAGTAAAGGGTTTTTCAATTGAAACGGGTAGATTTTGGCGACCTGTTGCGGCCATGTTGTTTTGATGACATCTTCTGTCAAATTTTTTGTTTATTATACAGTTACTGATGCCAAATCACCATGGCAAGTTACAGAATTTATTATAACAGCACGTCCAAATGATAAAATTTTATTATCAAAATCTTTTGGGGCAACGATACGTGCGCGTTCATTTTAAGGTTTAAATGGTTGTCCGTCCAAGTCGATTATCCGCCCAGATTCAAACATTTTAACGAAAAATTCTTCTACACTTTATTTTAGAAAAATATTTAAAATGACTCTCTTAATATTAATAATACATCAATATTATGTGAGGTAATCTGTTTTAACATAACTTAAAATAGTTTCTAAGAAACTTATTTGTTCTGTTTTAAATTCTGTTTAAATCTTTCCGATATCTCTTTTCATACATACATTGATAAAATAAATACTGTTGTTTTTGTGTAGTTATTGTTATTTTTAAAGTGGTTAATTATGTTTACGACTTCATCTTCAACAACTATATGACCGTTGCCAACGCTAAACCATTGAGTCTTGGTTCAGGGCATATTAACGCACGAATAGGTTTTCAATCTTGCGCTCAGGTGTTTCGGACGTGGTATTTTTGCCAAAATTTGCAAAAATATTGCAATATTTGGAAAGAAAAAATTGTTGCCTTAAGATTAGATAATCTGCAGTGCATCAAGTGCAGTTTCGGCTTTTTCAAACTCATTTTTCTTGCAATACTTTTGCCACAGAATTATTTCTTGACGAAGCTCACTTTTTGGTATACAACCATTAAGATCAACTTCATACGTTTGGGCAGCATCAATGATTGTGTCTAATTCATGTTTTGACGAATAAAGCGGAATCAAACTCTCTCAAGCCGTAATTTTCAAGGATCCACCCTAAAACCTTTCATTTAGAAAACAAATCATGAAACCCATGTCCAGTCGTGTCGTCAGATTTTTGTAATGTGAATACCTGTGGAACGACCTGTCCTATTGACTGGCTGTGTAGTTAAATTTGTTCGATAATTTGCTCTATACCGAATGATTTCAATTTTATATATTTTTTTTTATTTTGAATTGTTCTATAGGGCAAGTACAGTAGTCCCTCGATAATGTGAAATACCGATAATGTGAATTTTTCTAAAATTTGAACCGCCAAAACCTTACATTGTCATCACAATAATGTGAACTTCCGATATTTTCGTACCTTTAAAATGTGAATTTATTTGTAAAACTTTTTATACCTATTTCTATTTTCTTTTCTTGTTAGTATTGCGTGCGATATTAGTGACTTATTATCTGTTATATTTCAAGGTTTTCAATGTAGCTATACAGTCCAGACTGGTTTCCTTGTTTCCTGCCAGTTGTGTAGGTACTTGTTACATTGTTAGGCTTTTTGTTATGATGTTTTATCATCATTAATTAATACTATTTTATTTTTTATAAATTTAATAAATGTTGAAACTGTGCTTTAGGAAATTATTTTGTGTTGTTATAAATGGAAAAGAAAGTTGTTTCAATCAGTTTATAAGAACAGAAAAAAGTTCCAGTGATGTGAATCCCCCTAAAATCCGAAAACGCATTGTTTTAATTAGGGACTATACTGTATTGGTTTTGTGTAAAAAAAAAAACTAACACTACGATGATCGAGAAGTCCCAAAAAGTTTTGTTTCGTCGTGCCATCCTCCGTCGGTCTGTGCGTCCACTGTTATTTGAGCTAAACGGGTGGTCCAATTCGCATGAATTTTGGTACAGAACATTTTCTATGTGATTCCCTAGAGGACAAAATTTGAATTTTTGTTTTAGCTCACCTCGAGCGGGTAGCTACCATACACAAATTTTATTTTTTTTACAATTTTCAAAAATGGCTCTTACAATTTTGATTAAACTTCGAACATAGAATGACCAAAGTATGTATATATAGTTGCTGGAAAACTGCGTTTCAGGTTTTTGGTCAAAAAGTGTCCGAAAAAAAAAGTTTAAAATTGTAACATTCGTCGATCAAAAAGTGGTTAGGTGGATAACAATTTAACTTTAATAAGTCGTTGATATTTCGAATTTGTCGTTCAATCTTTTCTATTTTTTTTTGTGTTACTGCTTTGCTAAGTTTATATCAAGTTAGGGAAGCATCTCCTCGATGGAAATAACAAACAACTCTTCATTTTTAATGGCTCATTTCTTAATAATTTACAGTTAGTTATAGGCTTTAATTAATAAGGAAAATTTAAATTTTGTCGTGCAATACTGTTTTATGTTTTTTTTTTGAGTTTTGTGCTAGGTAACTTTATTTATGAATTTAGCACAAAAAAACAAAAAAAACTCCGCGCGACAAAATTGTAATTTTCACAAGCTTTTAATAATAAGTAAGTAGTAATAATTTTAAGCAATTAAAAGACTAATATTCGGTTTCACAAATATTTATCAGGATTTTCAGAATTTTAAATTTTAAAATGACGTATTTTGTATATGGAACAAACGTCATTTTAAGATTTAAAAGTCTGTTAGATAGTTAAAAGGGCTTTATGAAATCGGCCATAAGGCCCAATTGTTGTAAGGAAACTTAAATATTTAAGTTCAACATAAAAGTTTATGTGACAGTTTACGCTGAAAAGCGTTTTAAGTTGAACATAAATATTTAAGTTTCGAATGAGCAAACGGCTTTTTACGTTAAAAAAATGGAATACTAAAGTACTATACTCTGTCCAACAAAAATAGGCAGTACACGTCTTATGGGAAAGTTTTTTCAAAATCAGTTGCGTGCCATATGTTTGCACCATATTAAATTGAAATAACTCCTCCACAAAAAGTGTTTGCCCGCCCGTGAATTTCCAATAGCATCTGACACAGACCCAACATCCTATTCAAGGAAGATCTGAATGTGCGTGCACTGAATTGCTGTGGCCAATGGCGATTGGCTGCTGCTTGATGAACATTCAGAGTTACCTTTACCCGTGCCCATTTGGTAATTCGTTCAGCTTTTTGATGTGTAAACATCTATGCTGGCGGTAGAGTGAAAAAAACGTAAACGTTCGTTTGCAACGTTACGTCGTGCACTTTACGTTGTAGCACGTTACGTTACGAAATCTGATTTGCCCCGACCAAAAAAAAATTGATTTTAACGCGACCGACAATTAGATTATACTTTATCGCGACCGCTCATTTATATTGTTTTTGCCAACGACGAAAGCAAATTGTTTTGAGCGCGACCGACGATTTTATCATTTAATATTTTTATATAGTTTTCTTTAATTTTTAATTATTCCCCGAACAAAATTGACGCGACACTAGTAATTAAAAAGAAAACAAAATCAAAACAAAAATAATAAGTCAGCTGTAGGGATTGACAATTGACTGTAGGTATGGTAGGTCAATGGCTGTAGGTATGGTAGGATATCGGGTGCGTTGAGTGATACAAATCTAAACTTAAATTCTACGTTTACATTATACTGCTTTTAAACGATGCAATTTCTTCTTGCAAGTTTTAGGCACGTAGGCGAGGGACGTAGGTGGCTGGGATATACAAAATAGCTGATGTTGAACAAATTGCAGAGTTATCGGCTACCTTTGTACTTGCACAAAGTTAACATTCATTAAAAATCACAGCGTCCAATTCCATAGGCGATTGATGGTGTCAATCGATTGAAACTGCGATTTTAGTGATTTCCACTGACAACAACTGCAACTAAATATTCTAAAAACTCAAGATATATAATTCGCTGGCTATCTCATAGTGACATTCATTTGAGGTTCGTTCAGTATAAAATTAAGATTGAACTTTTTGTAAGTTTTACTCGATGGAAAGATGGAGTTTCATAAGGGTTGCAGGTTCGTTGACAGTTCTAACTGGATATTTTAATTCGGCCCCTGTCAGTCAAACCATTAAGTTCCTTTGGATTTTGGGTACGGTGTCATTTAATTGAAACCACGGTTTTAGTGCTCTCCGCTGACAGTTGTTGTTTGTCGATGCTCAGAGAGTGATTACCATAAACAATAACCATGTGTAATGTGAAGTCATCTTAAAGTTGAGAGTGAACTACGAAGCAGGACCTTTCAGTACCGAACCTTCACCACCGTTCGTTGGACACTTCACCACCAGCCTTTTAGTGCTTGGAAATGTCGTTACAGCGGTTCCCCCACTGGGTATTTCGCTGCCGTTCTTTCAACACTAAGCTTTTTAAGCACTGCCTACAGATAGGTAATGTAGTGTTAATTATCCAATATGTTTCTTTTGATGACGTTCAGTAACAAAAATTAGGCACTTGGACAAACGTTGATGTTTACACATATTTAACCGTGAGTCCCGGCACTCACATATTTTTTTTCCTCGGGTTCTGTTAAGGTGCTTTTGTTTTTTGAGCTTTCAGAAAAAGCTTTTAATGATGAGTGATATCGTGTACACTACGACAACCCTGTGAAAGCTTCAATCACGGACAGATTTATGCAATCCACTGTACCCAGAATGAGAGGCAAACGTCCTATCTTACCTACACTGCACAATTTTTGTTGGACAGAGTATAAAGACACAATTCATTGAAGGTTTTTAAAAGTCTTTTGCGTTCTTTGTATTCGTAGATTCTTTTGATTTGATGTAATAAATGAATGATATAGGTACCAAAGTATTGTATTCTTTTACAACTCTGCTAGTATAGTTCAGAATGCACAGTTAAACATATTTCCGCTTTTGGAAATGTTATAGGTATCTATATATGTATTAAAGCTTTTTTAGTACTTTTTCCACTTATAGTTTTTTATTTCCAATTATGTTCATTAGCTTAGTGCCGCCTTATATATACATTATACAAAAAATCAAATATTTATTTAAGCAAACGATCTTCCTTCACAAAAATGCACTTTTTTGTAAATCTATTAAAAAAAACCCATAAACCGAAAAATGCTCTTTTTTTAGAAAGCTTAATTCTTTTTTATTTCTGAAAAACAAATAAATAATTATCAACTGGAACCACCTCCGCTTTGTGTGGTGTTTATAAAAATGAGGAAGTCCATCTCGGCGCAAATGTATATAAAATTATATGTTTCATCATTCCTTAGATCAAAATTTGTTTATTCACATCTCACAGCTACACATCATTTTATGTATAGACTCACGTTTGCGAAAAGTAGGTACTCTCACTACTATGTATGCATATTGAGTTAAAAGTGATTGATATATTCCAGTGAAAGTGTCTTGCAATTTAAATTCAACTGTTTTGTGTTTTGTTTATCAAAGGAGAATGCTTTAAGTTTTAAAGGAATTTGGAATAATTGTATTTTCTTGTTTTTCTTTGCTTTTCTTTTGTTTGATTTTTATTTTGTTTTATTTACAAAACGTAAACACTCATTTTGTTTTTGAACTTTGTTTGCTTGAAAATGTTTATCACATGAAAAGCTTTATTATTTCGTATTTGATGAAGACTGGAAATAGAAAAATGCTTCTGATTCTGGGTCATAAATTGGTGAATTTATGACCCATATCATCATCTCCATAGTAGAGAAATGGCACGTAAACAAAAAAATTGTGTGAGTGCCGGGACTCACGGTTCATATGTGTAAACATCAACGTGCGCGGATCCAAAACGGACTTGTTTTTGCTTGAAGGGGATCTTAAGATTTTTTTCACTGAACGCACCCATCCTAGCATGCAGGTCGTAACGTTGCACACCGTAACGTTGCACACCGTAACGTTGCACGACGTAACGTTGCATACGAACGTTCACGTTTTTTTTTCACTCTACCGCCAGCATAGATGTTTACACATAAAAAAAAAAACAAAACTATATCTACCTACTAAAAATCATATTGCATAGCGAATTGGAAGGTTTTTGCTGAGCTAAATTAGAATCAGTGAAGTCTAACAGCAAATAACTGAGGAAAGAAAAACACAACGTTTCACCAAGCCAAGTGCTGAGTTGGCCTTAAGAATTTTACCGTCGATCTTTTTTGACAGGAACTTAAACTCTTAGGTCCAGTTTTTCAGTGCGAGATTATAAATTTAAACCAGAGGTAACTCAGTTAATGAGTTAACTCAGAATTAACGGAACAGATGCTTTTGTTGTTTTTTTCACCAAGGTTGTTAAATCGTTCCACATGCATTCTCCACCGCAAAACTGCTTCTTCAGTTAACTGTGGGTTAATTTACTTCTAGACTTAGATAACTCTTGTTTAACTCACTACCTGAAAAACTGAGCCTTAGTCAAATAATATGTCCCAATGATTGCGAATGTACTCCACGGTGTGAATAAAATTATAATGTATAAGCCATTTGGAAATATTTACATTTGGAAATATTTACCTGCAAGCTATTTTTGAGGCGCTTGACTGAAAAACTGAGTTAATGGCCGAGTTCAACGCACATCTGAATATTCAGAATTCTGAATTTTTGAAGCTCTTGATTGGCCAGCTGTCAGAAAAAGTTCTGAAAATTCAGATGACTTCTGACAGCTGGCCAATCAAGAGCTTCAAAAATTCAGAATTCTGAATATTCAGATGTGCGTTGAACTCGGCCAATATAACAGTAAACTAAAGGATTTTTTATTAAGAGCGGGTAGATGTTGAAATGGAATATAACATGCTGTGTGTGAGGTATTAACAAAATTCTTTTTTATATTTGAAAAGCCCTAATGTATCTAACATTACATCGTTCAACTGCCCGCTTCGGCTTCCTACGGATCCGAGTGGTCCAATTTTGATGACTCTTCCGCATAAATCCGACTGAATTTAGCGATGGCCTGTGTTATGATCACCTTAAGAGCATCGGTCGACTGTGGTCTATCCGCATAGACCTGCGACTTCAGGAAACCGCACAAGAAAAAGTCTAGCGTCGTCAAATCACATGAACTTGGTGGCCAGTTCACGACACCCCTCTGAGAGATAACCTTACGCTCAAATCTTTCATTCATGGAGAATGACTATCGTGGTGTCCGCGCTGTTTGGCACGTAGCGTCGTTCTGTTGGAACCACATGTCTTATAGGTCAAAATGGTTCAATTTGAGCTACAAAAAATTGGTAACCATCGCTTTGTAGCGCTCGTCATTGACGGTGACCGCCTCACAAACGTCGTTTTGGAAAAAGTACGGACCAATGATCCACCAAAATCCACACCAAACGGTAACTCTTTGAGGATGCATTGTCACCTGCACCTGGTGACCCTCGTGTGGGTTGGTGTCGTCCCATGTACGGCAATTTTGCTTGTTAACATAGCCGTTCATCCAAAAATGCGCCTCGTCGTCGCCAAAGATGATTTTCGGCCAAAAATTGGGGTCCCTTTTCCAAACGCTACGAAGGCCAGTCAGAGAACAAACAGCGTTGTCTATGGTCATAACCTTTCAGTTCCTGGGTTAGTTGGATCTTGTATGGGTATAGGCCCAAAGTCCCGACACAAAATTCGCCAAGTTGAAGTCTGCAACAGGCCGAGTTCTTCTGCACGACGAGGAGTTCTGCAGTAAACTTTTTAGGATCGATTGATTACCTTAAAGGTCGTCACAAATTTGGCCACCAAACGTTGAAGAGTCGACTGTGAAGGGCCACCACGTCTACCGTAAAATGAGTGCAACGCGCGCAACGTTTGCACTAACGAACAGTCATCTTAATATCAAAGTCTTATATCATTTGGAATTGCTGTTCAATCGTGTAACTTGCCATGGTGATTTGGCATCTGCATCAGTTACTGAATATCAAACAACAGATTTGACAGATGTCACCAAAACAACATGGCCGCCACAGGCCGCCAAAATCTACCCGCGCAAATTTAAAAATCCTTTATATCACACTCTTTATTTGAAACACTTCAAATTCTGAAATAGATACCCAAAAAAAAAGCAAAAATTTGTTTAGTTGAATTCTGCTTTAAAGAAATTGAAAACATCCGAAATGACGTAGGCACGGTTATTTGCCATTTTTATAAACGAATATCTTTCATCATTCAAATGTATAATTCCAAAATTATAGTCGTGTGATAGCATTTCACTTTTAATGAGTCAATTTTTTGTTGACCGATTTTCTATCTGATGATTTGCCACACAAGCTTTTGGCTACAAATTGCAACCAATTATGCCCAAAGAAGACACTCATTTGATGGCTTTTAACATTCGATTAAAATCAAGCAGAAAAACTATGCCTGAACTAAATTAAGAACCCGGCATAGGGGGACGAGTTACAAGAAATTTTCTTCCACTCACATATTCTAGCGGACGGTATAGGACTGATTGGATTATTTGAATCTCTTAAATGTGGTTTATGTCAGCCGAAATGAATTGCAATTATAAAATCACATATGGCACTGTGTGTCCCTTCGTCGTGTTGTTGTCGTCATCGTCTGTTCGAATAAAACAAATAAAACGAGATGAATTTTCGCGGAATTAAGATGAAATATAGCGAGCAAATGTACACAGCTATTATGAGAAGAACAATAAATCATACTTGCTTCCCTAGACCACAGGGTTAATGCTTAAAGATTTTTATAGTTTTTGTGGATGGGAGAACAAAAATTTCCTTAAACACAATCAAAAAAGTAAATAATTATATTCCCATGGAATCTTAAATCCATAAATTAACACACTTTCTTAATCAATTTCAATTCCATCTTTTCCGATGAAATCTATCTCAAGTTAGTCAAATAAATACGCCGGGAAAGTATCTAGAACTCATAACTCGAGTGAATCAAATTAAAAAAATCAAAAGGATTTTCCAAACAGTTCTAATTCATCAGCTCTTCAAAAGAAACAACAACAAAAATATTGGGAAATATTTGTATTACCACTAACTGTGCTCTGAATGAGAAAGGTGTTTCGATGTCTAAGAGTTCACTACAATTTTACAGATAATGTAGTTTTGAGTCTTTTAAATCATAAGTGTTTATTGCTTTCGACTGAAAAACCACTCTCAGTCTCAGCATGTGGTGAAAGAATAAGCAAAAAAAAAAAAAAAACTTGAATCTACGACTGGCGTAGGTCGTGCGTTGTTGGTGATTAAACAATTATACGATTTGTGGGAATTATTTCATCTGTATAAATAGTGTTGTTAAATTATTTTCAATATATCTAGATACTCTTTATTTTCTATAGATATATGAGGCCCTCTACAAAGTTTTTCCCTTTTGATTGGTTGTCCGAAATCAACGCTCTTATTTTGATGGACTTTGGTTTGATGAGATTGAGAATTTCGCTGCGTTGTAGATTTTTAACCTGAGCTCTGATTTGTGCGATTTTTTTTTAGAAACTGTACGCATACTCAAATACATTTATGACATTTTCGATTGGTAATCTGGAATTCAATAAGTATAAATGCTTCTGGGTTTTTATACTGAAATTAAATGTTCTCTTATTTTCAAAACAAGAACTGTTTTTCGAAAACTACCAATTTTAAGTTTTAAATAAAGTGGAATTAAAAATGTAATTTATAAAAAAAAGTCAACCACACGTTTTTGAAATATGGAATTTTCAAAAAAAATATTTTGAATTTTGTTTTTTTTTTTAAATCCAAAAATATTTTCTTGGAATATTTTGATATGCAATATTATTTGAGCTTGTTATAAATACAAGCTTCTGTATAAAAATTTAAATTTAATCGATTGATGAGATACTTTGTCAAAAAATGGAAAAAATAGATCGTTCTTATTTTGAAACACACACAATTTTTTATCAAAATCATAGGGGTCGTTTTCGAGCAAGTTTCTTAACGGGTTTTAAACATTTGTTTGGGAGGTACCGTTATTTTAATTTTTGTTTTATATTTTCTAGATAATATCAAACAATCACATTTTACCAAGTTAAATAAAAATCAACCGAGATGTTTTTGAAATATTGAGTTTTCAAAAAAAAAATTTCAAACTTTTTTAAAAATCAAAAAAAAAATAATAATTTTAGTACAAAATATTATTTTAAAAATATCAATAATTCTTCATAAAAAATTGATCAAAATTTGTTCGGGAAAAGCGAAATTGAAAAAATGGTGCTTTTGGTGTTTTTTTTTTACTAAAAGGCAACATACGCCTATTATGTTTTATTGATTTTTATTTTAAATCTGTGGAGATCAGAAACAGTAAACTCCAGAAACGGATACAATTTACTGATCAAAAGATACAAAATTCAGGAAGTAAAAGACGACAGTTTCTAAAATGTTGTCGGGCTTTTATAAGTGCTTTTATGAAGTCAGAAAAAATTTGGTCAATGTGCCAAGGGTCAAAATAAAAATACATAAAATAGATGTTATTAAAACTCTACTTCGACTAGTCATAATCCTGTGATAATTGCAAACATGTTTGCTGACTATTTCAAAATTGCGTTTGAAAAAGTTGACTGTGATAACACTTTTAATTCTTTTTCTTCTACTGATTCTTTCTCTCATCTAAATTCTCTAAACTTTGACATTAATCTAGAAACCATTAAGCTTAATATTTTAAAACTTGACGAGTGTTTCAATCCAGGTCCTGATGGTGTACCTTCCTCTGTTTTAAAAAAAATGTGTTGATTATTTGTCATACCCGTTATATATTCTGTTCAATGAATCTATTAAAAGCTCGATCTTTCCCACTATTTGGAAGAGTGCTTATATTATGCCAATACATAAAAAAGGCCCAAAAAATGAAATTAAGAACTACCGACCCATTGCCAAATTATCTGTGATACCTAAACTGTTTGAGTCCATTATATGTAACGTCCTTTCCTTTCATTGTAGTTCAATTGTTTGTGCAAATCAGCATGGTTTTGTTAAAAAGAAGTCGACTGTTAATAACTTATTAAATTTTACATCGTTTTGTTTAGATGTTTTTGAAGAACACGGACAAATTGACTGCGTGTTTACTGATTTTAGTAAAGCTTTTGACAAGTTATGCCATATAACGCTAGTTAAGAAACTTAACGACCTAGGCTTTAGCTCTATGTTCCTAAAATGGATTTCATCGTATTTAAATCAATTTGTGGTAAATTCTGGCGTCCCTCAGGGTATACATTTAGGACCAATCTTATTTATATTGTTTATCAATGACTTGGCCTCGACCATAAGAAACTCTTCAATTTTAATTTATGCAGATGATGTTAAAATTTTCAAAAGTATTAAGTCTACATCAGACTGCTTGCTTTTACAGGAAGATCTTTTACTTTTTCGATAGTGGTGCAATCTAAACCGTCTTATCTTAAATGTTGACAAGTGTAAAACTATGAGTTTTACACGCAAAAAAAAATCCGATTGTGTTTAGTTATATGTTTGATCTGTGCCCGTTAATTACTGTCTCTGTTTTTTCCGACCTTGGTGTAATTTTAGACCCAAAACTAACTTTTAATGTTCATTTGGACTATATTATTAAAAAAGCCAACAGAATGCTTGGATTCATAAAGAGATTTGGTCTCGACTTTCGGTACCCTTATGTTCTAAAACTTTTGTTTGTATCGTTTGTGAGACCGATATTAGAATGTGGTTGTGTAGTATGGTCACCTCATTATTCTATTCACATAAATAGACTTGAAGCAGTTCAGAGAAGGTTTATGCGCTTCTGCCTTCGATTATTTCCATGGTCACCGGATAATATACTTCCTCCATATTCTCAAAGACTAGCTTTATTAAAACTCCCTTCAATTACGAATCATAGGCAATACCTTCAATTTTGTTTTATAACTTGTTTAATGAATGGTTCTATATTATCTCCATCAGTTCTAGATAGATTATATTTTAGCTTTAGTCGGACAAGCATAAGACTACAACAGCCCTTATATCAACCATTTAGTAGATCAAACTATGGTACTAATAGTCCTCTAAATCAAATGATTGTTATCTTTAATAAATATTGTTTTCTATTAGTTTCAGTAAATTATAATCTGAAAAGTAATACCTTTAAAAATATGTGCTATAAAGCTTTAGAATAATTGAGTCCGAGGCAGTATTTCACAATCTCTAATTGAGTTTCAATTAAAAACTTCAATTAATAATTAATTTATTTACTTATCTATAACTGAATAGAAAATTGTGAAATATAGCATTGGTATCTAATATTTAAATATTTAGTTTATAAGTTTTTTATATCCCAGTATATTCTAATATTCTAATGTTGTTAACGTTAGTTTCTAACCGAATTTGATAAATAAACGATTATTTATTGTACTATTCATACTTATAGAATGTCAGTTTATTTGACTTGACCATTCTTTATTCCGTCAATTTCATTGAATTTTTGGACAACAACAACAACTTAAAGGTGCGCTATACCACCAATTGTTTGCGAGTTAATTTATAATTCGTTTATTTTTGGCTAGAGATACAGCTGTTTCAAGGGGTGCCAAGCCGCCTATCATCAGTCTCCTCCTTATTATAGTGGTGCTGAGGTTTAATCCAATTTTATTATGTAAAACTTTCTACATGCCCACCATAGGAATCGAACCCACGCATATCAGATTTGCTCAGTCTTAGAAGTCGTATGCATTACGCATTCCACCACTTGAGACCGCTGACGTCACAGATTGAAAATGGGATGTTTTGTATTTTATTTTTTATTTGATTTACTAGATCCCAGATCTGATTGAGTTGAAATTGTTGTAACTTTCGATCTAAAGATACGAATTTGACAGGCAATGTCGTACTGGCTCGTGTGGCCTCGGGGTTAATACACGCTCAAATAAATGAAGAAAACAAAATTGATTTGGGGTTAGAAATTACCGTCTTTTTTTAAATTAAGTTCGATAGAAACTATTGATTTTTGAATCAATCTAAAACAATCAGTGGGCGGAAAACGTTACTCTATAATTTTTGTATTTTCTAAGGAAAGTTATTGATATAAGGAGAAACGAGAAAATAACTGAAATATAAGGAAAGTGAACGTGGCCAGGAGGCCAATTTTGCTGAAACACATCTTTAGCATTTCCCTCAGGAATGAACACAAACTCTTTCATACAAATCAGTTGAGTGGTTTCTGAGACTATATAGTGTGCCAACGAAACACGTTTCATTTGTAAATATAGAGATAAAAAAGATTGTAAATTTCCTAGAATTTTGAAATTGATTGAATTGTTGTGTGACGCCAAAAGGCTCAAGTTATAATGTTACAGAATGTGCTAAAAGCGGGAATGATTGGTCTTCAAATCACAAAAATTCATGTGACGGCGGGTATCGTTTCAATGAATCGATTGAAATAAAACTTTAAATATCTTATGTTGCAAAATATCAAAATTTAGATTATTTGTCAATGTTCCAGTCAAATTTTTAGAAAAAAAATTTCCACGTAGCTATCTATTTACAAAAATATCGTAACAAATTGCTTAGGAGTATTTTCGTTTGTAAAAAGTGTCCGCTTGGGGACTTGAAAGGAAAACTTTCTGAGATGTCCGCAATTTTGAAATAGCTTTATAACGCGTTTTTTTGGTTACCTTTGTGAAGTAATATTATATTAAACTTTAGCTTATAACATTTTTAACAGCTCTTTCCACTTTCCACAGTTATTGACGAAAAAAAAAAATACTTTAGATGTTTGTAGAGCATTTCGGTATATTTGAAGTGCGTCAAAAAACATTCAAATAGAGCATGACTTAGTTTCAAATATTCATAAATTATTACATATTTTAGGTCAAGGTACATTGTAAGATTAATGCTTGTAAAGTTGCCTCCAAAGTATTTAATTTTCGTCTATGAGGTGAGTTTAACTGTGGGTAGATTTTATACAATCTTTTTACTTTGTTTTGTAAAAAGAGCTTATTTTTTACTATTTTTTTTCATCTTTGAAAAAGTTTGACCAATTTTTACCAAAATTATCTTAAAAACAATTTCACATTAACTCGTCAGCTGATGAGTGCAAATGAGATTGCCGGGACGAAATGCCAATTTTTGGGGCCGTTTGAAGCTATTTTGATCCAAATCTATTTTCTATTTAAACAAAGACATATTTATTGTACCTATGTGCTATGTTACAAGTTTTTAGAAACATTAATAGCTAGCAATGGCAGCTCGGCGTAATAGTTTGTGCGTAAGGCTGTCACGCCGAAGGTCTGAGAATCAAATCCCAGCCTATGCTACTGGTATCTAAATAATATATCAACCTCTTGCGGGGAATTTACAAAAAAAGTGCCTCTTCACCTTATCCGTTCGGATCCGACGGAAAATTGTAGGTCCCCTTCATTCCTGCCGATAACTCTCACACATCAGAAATGGTTGTGAGTTGTTAGTCACTTTAGAAATTCAGTTTGTTCAACTTGGATATTCTTCTGAAAAATGGACTGCTAATGGACTTTTTTCACTAAACCAATAACTGACCTTTAAAATAACAAAACAAAAAACACGTATGAATCACGAATATATGCGATGTTTATTTCGGGAATATGTGTACAAAGCAAGCTAGAAAATAATACATCTTTTTGCGCCATCACAGCATATACAACATAGACCCATCACGAACTACTCAGATGAAACGCTAAGAAATTCAGAAATTCGTTTGGGCTGGGGTGTTAAAAAGATACGAATATACCTGCGAGGAATGTGATTTGATCCCCATATAACGCCAGCGGCCGTCATGTCAGTGAAAATAATTTCACTGAAATTATTTTTCAAAGAGGGGGTGTCATATGGATCGCAGAAAACGTCGTTCTTGTATTTTTTTGCTCGAGAATATCTTTTGAAAAAACTAAAAAAAAATAAATAAAAATAATAACACTAATTATTTTCATTACGTCGAGGTTAATTGGCTTCCGAAGAAATGAGATGTCAAACGGACTCTCAGATCAAAGACGAATTTCACTATATTATTACTATTTTTTAATATAGCACTGGGGCGATCGAAATAATTGAAATAGAATATGAGTACTCTTAATCCACAATCTAGGTTGCAAACATTGATGCATTTTGTAGGCATTAATGTCAATAAAAAAAAATAATTATTGGTTTTAATTAAAAATAAATTGATGTACAGTGAGAATTTTTATAAAGCACCTACATAAGGGACAATGAAAATCTATAAAATGTTTGTTATTATGAAAAAGCGAGTCTTATAATTTAAATTTGAAACC
Organism: Leucozona laternaria; assembly: GCA_932273885.2. NCBI lineage: Eukaryota > Metazoa > Arthropoda > Insecta > Diptera > Syrphidae > Leucozona > Leucozona laternaria. Next base: position 102,421,675 of record OW026367.1, read on the forward strand.
AATTGGATTTAAAGTGCTTTTGTGTGAGAGACATAGATTTTAAGAAATTTATCGGTTATGAATTGAGCATACTTTTATAGCCCAAATGATAAATTTCAATAAATCCAAAATATTAAAATCAAAATAGCTTTTAACGGCCTATAGTTTATAAAAATTGGCGTTTTGTCACGTTGACTAGTGATTTAACAAGTCCAATTAATTAGTGCCAAGTCTTTTACTTGGCTGATGTATTTCAGTAGTACCTACCTATATCGAATTTGTATTGTGACAACCTTCATATAAAAATATTAATTATTATAAAAGACCTGATAGCAAATGGTGGAGGGGTTAAATTCATTTTTTTTTAATGAGAAATGTTGCTCTGTTATATTCCCTAAGCGTAAAGACTTTTATCATGCCGATCCGATTAATAAAACTCAAGATATAAACTTTTTAAACAAACCTTATAGGCTTTTTTGGAGATTTTATGCATAATAGCAAAAAATCAATAACAAATGTCTCAAAAAAAATTATAGCGCTATACCCAATTTTTTAATAAAATTAATCAATTCTCCGAGCCTTGAGATATTGAAATTTTAGACCAATAATTTTGTTTGCCTTTGCAATTTCCGAATTTTCTCGGAAAAATACTTTGTATGTCGATTATGTTACTGTAAATTCCCAAATTCTTCGAAAAAGCGTGGTTTTCAAAAAGAAATAAAACGTTTTCAAAAAGAAAAAAAAAATTAATTTAGTGTTATTTCCAAGAACTTAGCTTTATTATAAAAATATGGGTTTGGCATTATATTTTAAAAATTATTTAGGGCAAGTGGCCGCTGTGGCTGGCTCGAATAAATTCAAGCCGAGAGTCCCAACTTTTTGCAGAAATTGGGGCCGTATGTCAGCAATAACTGGCCGAATATTCTCTGCCAAGGCGTCAATCTTCTCGGGCTTATCTGTGTAGACAATCCACTTCACAAAACCCCACAAAAAATAGTCCAGCAGTGTTAAATCCTACGATCTTGGAGGCCACGCCACAGGCCCATGACGCGAGATAAATTGATTGTTTCGTTGGCTGTATGGCATGTAGCGCCGCACAGTGGTTCGGTTTGTATGGGAGCGCGGAAATAAATCGATAAAACCTGTAATATAAATCGGAGAGAAATGAAATTTGGCACACATGTGTGGGTTAAGGAAACACACATTTCCTCAAAATTTGGATTAAAAATAACTATTAGAAGATGAGTTATTGAGATTTTTCTAAATTTTGGGGTTTATTGTTCATATAAAAAAAATAACAATTTATGTTTTGTAACACTTTTTGCTTTAATATGTAAACATTACAAAAAATACTTATAATACTAATAACATAAATAAATAATTAAATAAATAAACAAATAAATAAATATATAAATACATAAAAATAAATTACATAGTCATTAAAAAATATTAATTAATTAATTCAAGAGCTTCTTCACTCAATGGAAGGTTTTTTTTTTTTGGTTCCGGTCTCAATTGGGTTATAAAGGGATTAGATGATATCATGATCATGTGGAAAGCATCCTCATTTGTAGATAGCCGAGAACATTTCCTGGAGTGGTTGGTTCTGTAATATTTGTAGTCCTTATTTCTGCTTTCCTGGGCCTCCTCTGAAAGTGAACCCACTGGCAAAGATGCACTTTGTATTACTTCTGCTCCGTGTAATAAGATTTTATGAAGTGTTGCAGGCATGTGATACCAAGGGTATAACGAAATCGCCAATTTAGCTGTCTCTTCAGAATAAACCTTAAATTTTTCTGTATCAATTGAAAAATTGCAGCAAATTACTTCCAATATGACGGAAAGTCTCGTTATCAACCTTGAATCTATTTTGGTGGTCTCTGCAGTCAGAAGCGGATTTTCAAAAAATCTTCGTGATGTATTGCCGTCATGTGTTGTTCCAGTTCCTTGCTTTACAACGTCAACCTTGATACCAACCTTTTCGATGAATTCAGCTTGGATTCGTTTTTTTTCCACTTCCTTAATAGCACGAGTGTCCTCATATGTTCTCCATGATTTAAAGCTTAAGTTGTAGCCGAGGTGCAAAACGTATTCCATACATCTAATCCTTGCATTATGTAGTGATGATATTCCTAGTTTAAGAGCATCTTCATTCAACATCTTGGTACTGATCTTAGATAAATTATTCATCTCCGAAGGCTTAGCTCCACAAATGACGCAGTTGCTCGCAGAACTAGTATTTGTGACAGCTTGAGCAACTTTTCCATCTATCATCGTGAAATAAAGATGGTGTCTAACTTTTATGGAAAGTGTGCCAATATTTATTGAGGTCATCTCTAATCCCTGTATTTCATTTTCCACACGGTTTTTCTCTTCGCGTATGAGGTCAAGTGTTTCCTTTTTGTATTCAAATTTCAATGCTCTGCAATATCGTGTTGAAGACGGACGGGAATTGATCCATGTGGAATTGTTTTCGTCAGTTGGTAAGGTCATTTTGAGGGGCACAACCGACGTCATGGAAAAATGTGCATCCGAAGCTTCCTGATTCCCGATGGAAAATTTTTGCATATATTCGCTCTGTCCAGATGAGCCATCACAGCCCCACTTTGTATGAAGTTCTAAAGTTTGGTTGTTAAGTTGTTCCAGCTCATCACTTGGAATTGTTTTTAAAATTCTTCTTGCAGTGTGATCTAGCAAATCCTGAAGCCTCACCATCGCAGATGTTTCGGTTACTGCTATGTTGTCTGGGTAGCAAGATTGTTTTGCCTCAATAATATCGGTGTACTTTGGGAAAATATCATAACCGATCTCTTTTGTAGCTTTTCTTAAAATTTCGTTTTGGTATTTCGATAGTTTTGCTTGCGTTATAAGAGCTAAGGCAGTATCTGCGTCAAATTCTGAGAAAAAAAGTACAAAAAAATCATGAATTAGTATTATTACTTTTAACTAAAGGGTTTTCCAATAAGAGGTGTTATTTTGAATAGCCCGCTATGTCGGTAGCTGTCACTTTTGAAGCTGTCATTTTTTTACATTTGACAAGTAGAAACTACGCCATTAATAAAAATGGAACGATACACGCTTCAACAACGCATTGAAATTATTAAAATTCACTATAAAAATGGTGAAAATTTGGCAGAGACGGTTCGTAAAACTAAAACATTTTTGGGTCGTCGTGAAGCACCTTGTCGGACCGCAATACAGAAATTGGTGGACAAATTCGAGCTGTTGGGACAAGTAAGTGATGTGAAGAATAAAACCCGTGCACGTCGCTCAAGAACAACTGAGAATATTGCTGTTGTAGCCCAAAGTGTTGAAGAAAACCCAGGTTTGTCCATTCCTCGTCGTTCTTTGGAATTAGGCATTCCACAAACGTCATTACACCGTATTTTGCATAAAGACTTGGGTCTTAAGGCTTAAAAAGTTCAGTTAACACAAGAACTCAAGCCGGCTGATCATCAACAACGACGTGTCTTTGCTGATTGGGTCCTTGAAATGCATGAAAATGATCCGGAATTTCATCGAAAAATCATCTTGACTGATGAGGCCCATTTTCACCTCGGAGGCTACGTCAACAAGCAAAACTGTCGCATCTGGGGCTCGGAAAACCCAAGAGTTATTGTTGAAAAGCCTCTCCATCTTCAACGCGTGACTGTTTGGTGCGGTTTATGGTCCGGCGGGGTCATTGGACCTTACTTTTTTCGAAAATGAGGCTGGAGCAACAGTTACGGTCAATAGATTGCGCTATCGAGAGATGATTAATGATTTTTATGGCCGGAATTGGATGGTATTGATCTGGACAACGTTTACTTTCAACAAGACGGCGCTACGTGCCACACAAGCAATGAAACCATCGATCTTTTACGGGAAAAGTTTCCGGACCGTGTTATCTCTCGAAGAGGTGATCACAATTGGCCACCGAGATCTTGTGATTTAACACCTTGCGACTTCTTCCTTTGGGGCCACGTGAAAGATAAAGCCCAGCGTCGATTCAAGACCTCAAAGATGGAATTCGTGAGGCTATCGAGGACATAGGGCAGCCACTTTGCGATTTGGTTATGGAAAATTTCATGAAAAGGATATGGTCCTGTAAGCGTGGTCGTGGCGGCCATTTGGCTGATGTTGTGTTCCATTATTAACGGCATACTTCCTCTTTATAATGAAATAAACATCCGATCATTTATCTCAAAAAATGCCATTTTTCTTTGAATATCAAAATAACACCTCTTATTGGAAAACCCTTTACTTTAATTTACTTTAAAAAAATATTTACCTTTTAATTTTGAAGAAGAAGAGGATGCAGCATTTATAAGAACCTAAAGATCAGAAGATCTTTAATACTTATGAACAAAAATTGCTCAAATTTTCAAAAATCATAGACCAACTATATAACTATAATAAAATAAAAAAAATAACTTCATACTAACACTTTCATTTTTTTGATTTATTTCTGCATTTTAACCACTGTGCACCGTCTTATTGGAACCAAAGGTCATCCACATCAACATCTTCCAATTCAGGCACGAAAAAGTCATTAATAATGGCTCTATAACATTCCCCATTGACTGTAACATTTTGGCCGGCTTCATTTTTGAAGAAATATGGATGAATGATTCTCTCTGCCCATAGATCACACAAAACAGTGACTTTTTGAGGATATAACGGTGTCTCAACAATGGCTTGTTGATTATGATCACTCCAAACACGACAATTTTGCTTATTAACGTACCCATTCAACCGAAAATGAGCTTCATCGAATATTGGACGCAGCGCGCGATGCGTCACGCGAACCGAACCTTTATTTTGGTAATAAATTTGCACGATTTGCAAACGTTGTTCAGCAATATATCTATTCATTATGAAATGTCAAACTAAATCAAGTGACAGTTGTCAAAAAGACCAACTCCGAATAAAGTATTAAATTAATCAAGTCGTCGAGTAAAAAACGCGGCTTTTACAAACTGGAAGTAATATGTTCGTCTGCACAGAGAACGCCCTGTATGCATTTTTTTTTTAAAACTCAATAAAAATTCCTATAAATCGCACTTAAGAACCAAAGAAGTAAACATTAAACTATTTTCACTAAATTGTTATTTTTTATTTAAAAAAAAAAAATGTTTAAAAATTATAAAATTTTTATTGCTGACACAGTTTTTGAAAAAAAAAATCAAAAAAAAAAAAAAAACATTTCTACTTTTTTATTTCCTTTCCCCAAGGTTTGTTTATTTATTCAGAACTAAACAGATGCTTAGTGCTTTTGAAAATTATTTCCTTTATATTTTTTTTTTTATTTTTGTTTTGAGTTTTTAATTACATCCCTATGCTGATATAGTGTTTTGGAATTGACTTTTTCAAAACACAAATAAACAATGATTTCGAAACAAATAAATAAACAGACAATTATGTGGAATTTTATTGGTTTTCATTAAAAAAAAGTAGGTACTAACGTCAAGTCAAAGAAGCATGTTCCGCACATGGCAAACAAATAGGTAATATTTAGTTTTCGATCGTGAAATTAATGTTTAAGGCGTCATAAGGCTTTAAAACAAAAATACAAAAAAAAAAAAAACAAGAATTTCAATCATTCAATCTCCTTGGGACAACTGAGAGGTCTATTTTTTGCTCAAAGCTTTTGCATCAGAGTTAACAACTCTATCAATGCTCTTCTCTTAAAAAAAAAAACAAACTTCCGACAAGCAACGTTTAATTTAATTTGAATTGAATTGACAAAAAAAAAGCATTGATTAAAAAGGAAAACTCCTGAATAAAAGATCTCTCAAATCCAGTCGAGGACGAAAATTTATTAAAAAAAAAAAAAATTGGTCCTTGAAACTGCGTCTGTCTAGAGAAAACTTTTATCTTCTTCAATTTGAATACGGGTAAATAGTTTTGGTTTTTTTTTCTATCAATATGTCTATCTACCATCAACCATTCTTCAAGTTCATTTAACCCGTAATTTAAATCGAACAAAAAAAAATAAATGTCCTTGTGGTGATTACCTTACAATGAGACCAATTAAGATGAACTTTCACCGAGAAAAGTTGTCTTGTCTTATCCATTAATTCCAATGGCAATGCCAATCGTCGTCTTTAATCCAGTTCAATGCTTAGTCGAAAATATTTTTTATATTTTTGTTTTCTTCGAAAAGAAGCAGAAGGACTTTCTCCTTTCTTTTTTTTTGTTCTGTCACATTATCATCGAAAAGCAAGTAGGTATGCTAGTTTAGTGTCCTTGATGCTTTCATTATTAAGAACTCAAATCGGAGTCAATGCAGGCATCAGAGTGAACTTAAGAAATCGACAAAAGAACGCACGCTAACCGACCTAAGTTTATCGATGATGGAAGCGATAAGTTTTTTTTTTTTCAAAATGACTCAGCAAGGAAGTAGGAAAGTCCTGCGGAAGACGAACTCACAGAAGAAAGACAGCAAAAGAAAAAAGAAGAAAAACCCAAATTGAGGGTAAATTAAACAAATCCTTGGAACATTTATTTCAAAAGAGACACACACTTACCCCACTACCACCATCATCTAGTGTTTAACTTCCGCTTTGCACCCTCAAAACAGTGTTGTTGTTTCTATTTTTAGGTTAGCACACAGTCCGGATGAAAAATACTTTGCAAACGGTTTACTACCTCACAGTTATTTCTTGCAATAAGCAAAAAGCAAAAAGCCAGCATCAGCGCGAAGGATGTTTGGTTTGCTCTGTTGCGCTGCTCGGAAATTAAGTGGTTTTGTTTTAAATCCTTCACGTACTGTATACAGCGCGAGTTAAGGATTCATTTGCGAGTACAAATCTTCTCAATTCTCTCCAATCTACCCAATCCGTCTTTTGCAGAGATTTTTTTATTTTCTTGGAATATTTTTTTTTTTTTTTATTTTTTTTTTTGCTCAAGTGCAAGTCTAAAAGTAAATCCTTTGGAATATAGAAAATAAAAAGGACTCTGGGAGTAAGAAGAAGGAATAAAATGATGGAAATAAATACGAATACAAGGTCGATTAAATCATCATTTGTCATATGAACATGACATGCTAGCAATGCTTGGGATTAAGATTGATGGGGAAAGAGTCTTGGTGAAAAGTACAGTGACTCAGGTGATATTTTTTTGATGATAACAATTTTTTTTTGTCAAATATGTAGAGTAATACGGTTTTCACACCGAACCGAAATCTCGGATTTCGGCAACAAGATTACCAAATCTCGTTGAATCGTTCACACCACTCATAAACTAGATTTTAGCCGTGTTTTATTATCTTCTATCGGGATCCGGATCTGGATCTGGATTTACTTTTAACACGTAATACACAAACAAAATACTGGGAAATTTTCAAAATTGCTTTTGTAACACTTGTTAAAAGTTAATCCAGATCCAGATCCGGATCCCGATAGAAGATAATAAAACACAGCTTTTGTTTCACATTTCAAACGAAGCTCAGTGTTGATAGAAACACCGAAAAAGAAAATCCATTGCAATTAGGGAAAAAAAGTCCCAAACAAATTATATACATTTGATTTTCTCTCTATTCTTCCTTTCAAAACCCCACAAAACGGAATGAAATCCCACTACCTGAGTACACTACACTCAAAAGATATAATAAACTCTCTTACCATTGACTCTTTTTTTGTGACTGAACTTTTATACTGAAGAGAAAAATGAGTAATTAATTGTGTTTGTGTCACATTTATACTGTTCCAAGAAGATTTTGAGGAGATTTCGCAGTAATCTACTAGATTATGAAATCTGACAATGTATGGGAAATCTAGTTGATTTCGATGAGATTTGGTGCTTTTCTCTCGAAATCTAGATTTTGATGCAGTGTGAAAAGGCTATAAGAGTAGAGAGAAAATTGCACAAGATGAAATTATCAATTCTATACCTCAAAAACAAAAAGGAAAAGGATCATTTTGATTGTACAAATCGATAGAGTGCGGTCAAAAATAAAGGGTGTGTGGTTTTAAATCTGGCAATACTTTTTTCGGAGTTGATCTTTTTGACAACTGTCACTTGATATATGCTCAGTTTGGTTTGCCATTTCATAATGAATGGTCTTACTCTTGAACAACGTTTGCAAATCGTGCAAATTTATTACCAAAATAATAGTTCGGTTCGCGTGACGCATTGCGCGCTGCGTCCAATATTCGATGAAGCTCATTTTTTGTTGAATGGGTACGTAAATAAGGAAAATTGTCGTGCTTGGAGTGATCATAATCAAGAAGGCATTGTTGAGACACCGTTACATCCTCAAAAAGTCCCTGTTTGGTGTGCTCTATGGGTAGAGGGAATCATTGGTCCATACTTCTTCAAAAATTAAGCCGGCCATAATGTTACAGTCAATGGGGAACGCTATAGAGCCATTATTAATGACTTGTTCATGCCTGAATTGGAGGATGTTGATGTGGACGACCTTTGGTTCCAACAAGACGGCGCTACATGCCATACAGCCAACGAAACAATCAATTTTTTGAAGGAAACTTTTGTTGAGCGCATTATCTCTCGTCGTCGGCCTGTGGCGTGGCCTCCAAGATCGTGCAATTTAACACCGCTGGGCTATTTTTTGTGGGGTTATGTGAAATCGCTTGTCTACGCAGATAAGCCCGAGACGATTTACGCCTTAGAAGAGAATATTCGGCGCGTTATTGCTGACATACGGCCCCAATTGCTGCAAAAAGTGGTTGAAAATCGAGCCTCTCGGCTGGAATTTATTCGAGCCAGCCGCGGCGGTCACTTGCCCGAAATAATTTTTTAACATAATGGTAAGCCCTTATCTTTATAATAAAGCTGAATTTTTGGCCATAACATTGAATTATATTCGTTTTATTTCTTATTGAAAACCAGACGTCTAAAAAAAACACCCTTTATAAGATGGGACACAGTGGTGCATTTAGGCAAAAGTAGTATCAAAAATCAGTTCTCGGGTAGGTCTATAACGCAAAACTTTTAAATTCACTGAATTTACAAATATGTAATTGGAAATGTCGTAGTGGAAAAAATTAGTTAGTTTGAATGATTGGTTTTGCATGTAGAGCTTTAGTTAAACTGGTTTCGTGTAGAATAAAAAATCGAGATACTAATCAAAACTAAAACCACAATGATCGAGATGTCCAAATATACATGCCGTCCGTCTGTCTGTGTGTCCACTGTAATTTGAGCTAGAACCTAAACGGGTTCACCGATTTATTTAAAATTTGGTACAGGGCATTTTTATGTGATTCCATTAAGGGAAAATTCGAATATTTGTTTTAGCTCTAGACTAGAACGGGTAGCTGCGGCATACAGCAATTTTTGTTTTTTTCGAATTTTATTGAAAATGGCTTTAACGATTTTGATAAAACTTCATACCTGGAATAAACAAATCAATTGTAAGAAAACTGCGTTTAAGGTTTTTGGCCAAAGATAAGCATAACGGAAATAGGCATTAGGTACAGTTTTTTTGAGAAAATAGTCTTATTTTTGGGTTATTCGCGTATATCTTTTCTATGGTTAGCCCGATTTTGTTGGAATTTTATAATCAGGTGCTTCTTAAAAGTTCAAACAATATTACATTTAAAAACTTCGAAAAACATAATTTTTTTTAAACAAAAACAAAAACAAAATGAAGCAAAAAATCGATGTTTTAGTACTTTTGACTCTTTAAATTTTTTCTTGTTTAAAGATATCAAAACATAATACATCTTCAATGTGTGACTAAATACAATTGTTAATGACAAGAGAAAATTCGTTCGAAATTTATGTGTTTAAGTTTCAAAACTAGGGAAAGTATTTGAAAAAAAAAACGTCAGAGTCACTGTACTTTATTCAAAGGAATCTCTTATATAATAATAAGATTTCGCTCTGTATCCGATCAATATGGAAGAATTTACTAACTTCTTAAATAGGACGCATATAGTAAGTACATCATGGAAGGTTCAACATGCATATAAGGCATCACAGATAGGTATAGAGGTATATACCAATAATCCTTTAACTTTTTCAAAAAGAATAAATTATGAATGATGTCTGATTGAATTTTCATTGCAAGTTAAAATAAAAAAAAAAAGAAGAAAAATGCATCGAAGGATAAATCCTTTTGAAAGTCCTTCAATATATAGATTTAACTATGGAATCTATATTATACTCCCGTATCGTACGTCAAATCGATGCAAAGTGCTGGAGCAAATAAAAAGTTTTCTAATTGAATTTCAACAATATTCCAGCTAATTCTATTCACTTATGTGTCTGAAAGTCCTTCGAAATCTATAATGCATATTATATGGTGAAGAATTGAGTTCTTCTTCAGGGATTACACGTCTTACGGAAAAGTCGTAGAATATATTTTATTTCCCATATCTATAGTATTTGTCTAATGCGTCTTCCGCATACTCTATGTGCCTAAAATTATGATATCAGGATGTGCGCATGGTTTTTCTGTGAAAGTTCATTCTTCAATTCTAATATAAATATTTGTATTTCGAATAAAAAGAGGGGGGGGGGGGGTCGAGGATAGGATATACAATAAGGATATCTAAAACCTAAGCGATTGTTTACATTATTGTTCTTCCTCCTCTGCATATGATTCCCTTATGAATTGACAAAACAAATCCCTGGCAATGCACGCAAATACCAGAGACGCACGACGTTGTTAGCCATTTGTATTAATTTATGATATACTACCCCCGCCCCCACCATCATCAAGGCAGTAGTTTGTGGATCGTCGGAAATTAGTTTATTAACCCTTTAAGTAAAACGAAGAGGGTTTTTTTTTTTTTTTTTTTTTGTATAGTGTGGGCTGGGAATGTTTTACTTTGACATTATAGGAAAACAAAGAAATCAATGTGCAAATATCGTGGCGTTTATGGCCTGTTGCTGACATAAATACCAATTGATTTTATGGCTTTTTGATTGTTTTTATTTTTATTTATGTTTAATGTTTTATTACATCCTTATTCTAATCTATTGGTTTTTTTTTTCTTTTCATGTTGATAAGTCATATTTAATTTGAGGCTAAATTAACACACATTTACATGGATATTAAAAAAAAAAAAACAGCAGAAAAATCAAGTAAATAAGTTTTTATTAAGCACCTATACATATTAAATTTGTTTCTCATGTTTGAATATGTCTGTAAAAACAAATAAGACATTCTGCAGGCAAATAGAATATTAATCATTTTAAATTTTTTACAATTTATATTCTTAAAGGTCTCGAAAAATATTTAACCTAAAAACTATACAGTCTTCTTTGATAGATAGAGACTCTCACTCTTATGTATGACAAAAGAAAAAAGTTTAATCAGACATAATAAATCAAAGACAAAATGTAAAAATAAGCATTTGTGCTGTCTGCGTTAGTTTTCTATTTTTGTTTACAAATATAGGTGTCTACTACATTTTTTTTACTTTGATATCATTTAAGAAACCTGCGAAAAAAATGAATTATTATCTAAAACTGTCACTTTAGATTAGTCAAATCATAAGATTAGAAATAATTTCTACCAGATGATATATTCATTAACCATAACACGTCATTAGACTATTTCAAAGTAAATTATCTAATTTTGAAATTGTAAATCATCTGATGGTATTAAAGTATTTAGGATTTTGGGAAAAAAAAATTGTATTTTTTGTGTTGTTTCAGTGGTATATCTTGAAAAACACTGTGTCTTTCTGCGAGTCTGGTGTCTACAAACAATATTTGAAGAATATTAGGTACTCACTAAAAAACAAAGTTCTTTTTCTGACGACACTGTAATTATGTTTATATTAAGTTGATGATACGACTTATTAAGCATTTGTACGTCTTAACACTATTTCTTCTATGTGAATTTTTCGCCAAGAAATCACGGTTTTATTTATATAATTACTGAGAAAAATATTAAAACATTTTTTTTCCATACGAGGCATCAGTTACGAGACATTGCGATTTTTAATTTCGATACTTTTTAAAAAGTATAATCGGGGTATTTCTTTGTGTCATTAATTTATTAAAGCGTGTTATAGTGTTAACCATCATATAAAGGGTGTTTTTTTTTAAGAGTTATAGAACTTTAAGTTGGCAACACTATTTTAACTGGCGGCCATTTTGTCAGCTGTCAAGTGATTTATTTGTAGTTTGGTTTGTGCCTTTCAACATGAATAGACTGACGCCTGAACAACGCTTCCAAATTGTGCCCAAATGGGCCCATAACAAGATCGCCGTTGAACCCAATTTTTTTAAGCGAATTATGTTTAGCGATGAAGCTCACTTTTGGTTGAATGGATACGTCAATAAACAAAACTGCCCTATTTGAAGTGATGATAATCCTCAAGTGTATGTTGAGACACCGTTACATCCACAAACTGTTTGGTGTGCTTTATGGTTTGGTGGAATTGCTCCGTATTTCTTTAAAAACGATGCTGGCCAGAACTAAACAGTGCTGTAAAACCATGATTACTGACATTTTCGTACATCAATTCATTTATTTGGTATTTTAATCAAACCTGACCTGACAACACTATCAAAGAAGTGGGTCCAAAAATTCTATATGTCTGTAACTCGACCTACCGCCTAAACCACTGAAGCGATTTCCATGAAATCTTCACCTTAAGATTTTTTAGTAATCCCTAAAAAGGAATTTTAAATATTTTGTATCTCCAAAAATGGCAGGTACCCATACAACAGTTATGAAAAAAACTAAATGATTTTGGAAACGGATTTTACGATAACGGTTAAAACTTTTGTATACATTATTGCGTTTTTTTGTATAAAATATTTTTACTAAAAACATTTCGGTACCTGTTATAAACGTAGGTACCTGTAAATATTATAAAATACTTTAAAATGGGATCCCGAATAATTTTTTTTACATGTTGAAAAAATTTTATATGCACAAAATATGCACGTTGCTCTTGTGGTAAACAACTGTAATGCAGACACACCGGGAAGATGAATGTTAATGGTTCAGTAGGTAAATGATTTTTTAGTGCATGTAATGGGTGATTTTTTAAGAGGTTTAGAACTTTTTTTAAAAAACAAACACAAAAAATTCGAAAAAATGAATGAAATATTTATTTTAATCGATAGTTTGAACCTTGCAATTTAATGTTTAAAGATAATTTCATGCAAATGTTGACCCCGGCTGCGTCTCAGGTAGCCCATCCGCTGAGTCCAATTTTGGCATACTCTTTCACACATATCGGCCGGTATCTCACGAATGAATGCATGGATGTTGGCTTCCAGTGCGTCAATCGAAGCGGGCTTGTCCCTATTGACATTAGTCTTGACATACCCCCACAAAAAATAATCTAATGGTGTCAAATCGCACGATCTAGGCGGCCAATTGACCGGCCCGAAACGTGAAATTAACTGTTCACCAAACTCGCCTCGCAATTGCGCCATTGTTTCGCGTGCTGTGTGGCATGTGGCACCGTCTTGTTGAAACCACATATCATGCAAGTCAAGAACTTCCATTTCGGGCAAAAAAAAGTTTGTTATCATCGCTCGGTAGCGTTCACCATTGACAGTAACGCTGCGATTCGCATCATCTTTGAAGAAATAGGCCCAATAATGCCGCCGGCCCATAAACCGCACCAAACAGTGGCTTTTTCGGGATGCATTGGTAGCTGTTGCAATGCTTCTGGCTGATCTTCACTCCAAATGCGGCAATTTTGCTTATTTACGTACCCATTCAACCGAAAATGAGCCTCATCGCTGAACACAAGCAGCGCGCGATGAACATTTCGAACCGAGCACGAATTTTGATAGTAAAATTCAATAATTTGCAAGCGTTGTTCATTTGTAAGACGATCCATGGTTAAATTGCAAACCAAACTGAAGCTGTTTGACAGTGACACAAGGTACTAAACACACGTCAGCTGTCAAAACCAGTGTTGCCAAAACCAAACCAGCTTAAAAATCACCCTTTACATTAGAATGATCCTTAACAAAAAAAAAAAAATGGAGACCCCCTAAATTCGCTCCAAATAAATAAAAAAAATGCTCTAATTTATTCAGAATTTTATCTCTACCTTTTACTCTCCCTGTTTCAACAAGAAATTCTTGTACTTGGATTATAGGGCCTGATTTTTGGATTATTCCCATATATGCCCCTAATGGCTGGACCGATTTTTTCATAATCATGCACATTTTTACTCCTAATTATTCTTAGCAATACTGCATTCCAAAATATTACAAAAAAATGTGTTCTTCAATCACAAAAAATCGAAAAGTAAATCAATTATTTTAGTATCTATGACGTTTAAAACACTTTTTTCTTACAAATTTTTCGAAAACGACAAATCTAATTTTATAGAAATTTTGTCAACACGTATATCTAAATTTTTTTAAAAATAGATATTGCCCAGTAAAATTTTTCAAAAATGTTTTTTTTTTTTTAATTTTTATATAAAGAAATAGAAATATTTTTGAAAATTTTCAAATGCCAGATTGCAAAATTATAACAAAGTCGGTTTAACCATTGTAAAGATTCTAGGTATGCGAATAACCCAAAAATATTACTTTTTTTTGGCAACAAAAAAACGTGGAATTTCTATTTTCGTTTTGGGAATATTTTGCCGGAATCTTGAAACACAGTTTTCTTGGCAATTGCCAAGGTCATTCCAGGTATGAAGTTTCATCAAAATCTTTGGAGCCGTTTTCGAGAAAATTTGAAAAAAAAACCGAAATTGTTTTATGGCAGCTACCCGTTTAGGCTCTAGCTTATAATATTACAGTGGACCCACAGAGACCCAGACGAGACATGTGTAACGCAGCGCTGAGTTGGCGCAGTGAGTTGAAGCAGCAGCTGAGTTATCTGCGCTGATACAGCAATGTGTAACTCAGCAACTCAATAACTCAAAAGCGCCAACGTGCAATATGTCAACTCTCCAACTTAATAGTTGAACAGCGCTGTTTGTCTGTGGGAGCGCAGCGCTAGCCTCGCCACACAAACAGATGAAAGATGCGATGATACAAATGAAAAAAAGGCTGTGCGTAGCTCATTTTAATCATTTCACAACTGCTTTTCCCAAGGAAAATCTTTCTTCCATTACGGTTGCAAAAAGATTGACCTTAAACAAGCGATTCGCACTGTGAATACAATATGTTCTTCAATTGGTCAAACAGTAGGTATAAACACATAATATATTTTCAGACACCATTCCATACAAGAATTCATGTCTATTTGTTGGAACACAATTACACAGAAACGCACATTTCTCTATCTGTAACTCCATTACTCAATTGTATACGCAAACAAATTCTTGTTTCCGATGTCATTTGTACACAGCTACTCTTTTCACAAACGTTTTTCACAAATTACATCTTTCCACCATTCAGTTGCAAAGAGAGTGACTTTAAACAACCGACTAGATACCCATATATAATATATACAGAAAGCGTAATTATCTATCTATCTGAGATCTGAAGCCACACAAAACTCTCTCTGTAACTCACAAAAAATGTACAGACGACCTGCGCACTGCGCAATTGAGTTAGTGGGTTATTGTGTATCAAACGAATCAATAAAAAAAAATTGCGCTATCGAGTTAGTGAGTCAGTGAGTTACGCTGATACAGTAAAGAGCACTTGAGTTAGTGTATCAGCGCAGCAAATTTTGCTGAGTTACCCATGTCTAACCCAGTAACAGAGATCGAAGCGCGACGGACGGAAAGACGAAATCCTTTTTTTCGGACGTCTCCATCATCTTACTGTTTCTTTCCATTACAACCTCGAAATTTAGAGCAGGTAAAACTATTTTTTTATTTCGTTTTCGAGTGGACATTCGGAGTTACTCCTTTTTCATTCCTTTTACTCCAAATTTTCCATTTTCGATAGGAATGGAACAGTTCCGAAATCCAACGATTTTTTAAACTTTGTTTCCATAAATTTAATTTATTTTAATAATTCAGACGTCGATCGCTCTTAATTTTGAGATTAAAACATTTTAAGGTTTTGTTTAAGCAATTTAAAAGACCTAGTTTCATGGTTCTTTTTCATTTTCTCATACTTAGTCCTTTTTTGTGGTTTCTCCCATTCATTTAAATCAAATCAAAAGAGGACGAATTAAATTTTAAGCTACAAATTTTTATTATTTTTGTAACCTGTATAATATTTGTTAAAATGTTTAAAAACAATTGATTAATAACAGAGCCTGATGTGTTTTGTAAAAACTTTGATTTAATCTTCACTTGACTTTTTTTTAAGTTAATGATGATCCCTGACGCCAAATGCAGCGTTATTCATTCATCGCTATAAGCTCACACTCTCGTCGCATTTGTCTCTTGAAATTAATTCACCAACTTGTAATTATTTCGAAAAACTACAACTAGCCTGCTGTAGGTATTCTCAATCAAATACAAACATTTGTATGCCTATATGACGTACTCTATTTCACTCATTTTCTATTAAAAATAAAAAGGACACCTGATTAATGACCCAACTCGGTGCAGCAACATAAAATAATTAATTCACCGCCCAACTTGTTGCACATGTTGGATGCTGCATCGCATGAATAACAATGTCTCTTTGTGTTGTCGGCATTTTTTAAATTTTTTTTTTTGCTGTTGTTTAATTTCCTTTGTTCGTCTTCTATACTTGAATTCATTCATGGCGGTTTGAACGGTTGCCAACGTCGTGTAAATGGCTCAACACTTGAATCTCATTCATCAAAAAATTAAAAACTCAAAATTTTTCAACAACAACATTATATTGGCCCCAAAAACGTTTAGGTATAATGTTATCCAAAAATTATATTGTTTTTGACAGAATTCCCGGTCGGAGAGTACCTTAAATATACCTCCACCTATATTAATTGAGGGTAAAAACTTTAATCCCATTCAAGACTTAGCCTCAAGGGGTGAGAAATTGCTTCTTGATTTTTATTATTTTAGTTTTATTTTGTCTAGGACCGGTACGACCCCTCTATCCACTCTTTTTCCCTCGCTGCTGATACAGTTGGGGGCCACTTATGTCATGGGATTATCAAGGATTGTTTATGGAAAAATACTTGTGTAGGTTTTATGGAACGATAAAGAGGGTGTTAGTCACCACCTTTACGCTTGGTGTGTATGGAATTTACCACCCCTTTGGCGAAATTGCAGTGCAGCAGCAACCGTTCAGTTCAACTCAGTATATGCTCGGTGAGAACGTATACCTAAGGGATAAGTTTCAATGAAAGTCATATTTTGTGTTCTTGTTGCTGCTCAGGAGGATGATAATATACTCCTATAGAAGAAGTCTAGTGATGTAAAAGTTGCCTGCGACGACGACCTCAAACTGTTTTATGAAGTCAGGTGGTAGGTGTATAGTTGAGGACATCATATGAAGGTATAGGTATATAGTGCAATAGTTAAGTGTATCCATATCCACAGTATGACCCAAGAAGGATGAGTCATAAAAATACAACCAACCATACTATAACTGTGAGCTGCTATACTACTCCTGCTTCGGCTATTTGGAATTATGCTGCATGGTGGCTTGTTAAATTCTTTATTGCGGCATTTTTTGTTTGCAAAATATTCGAAAAGGTTTTCCAATCGATTCAACTACGGAATTCTATGGGGATATCATGATGTTGGAATATAATGGCAAAACATACAAAATGCTAACCGTGGAATTTTTGTATTCCTCGTTAGATCGTATAAATATTTGACATTTTGAAATGAATCAATCAACACGAAGTGTTTTAAGGGATTCACAGTTAAGGTATGCGACTTTTTATATAGGAATGTCATTTATATTTCAATCCATATGAGAAATGGAAAATTTAAAAAGATGATAGAAGGAAAGTGTTTTTTTTTTGAGTTTTATAATAATAGAGAAATGGGGAAATAACGTGTTTGAAGTAAATAAAAGACAGTAAATGGAAATATAATAGGTACCTACTATTGCATTTCTAAACTTGAATTAAAAAAATAAATTTGGCGAGCCAGTGCCTAGTGACTTACAAGTATATGCAATATTCCTGAGAGGTTATTATTCATGGCAGGAGATGCTCTTGAAGAATTTGCAACTTCCCCGCAAGAGGCTGGGAATGGAACCCATCAGACCTCCGGCATCATGACAGTCCTACGCATTAACCATTACGTAACCGCCTACTGCTGAATTAAACCTTCCTGAGAAAATTATACAACGATTTGCAAGAAGTTGACATCTGGTGCTCTAATTCACCAGACATTTCGATGGGATAGCCGAGTTTCCAAACGACAAATTTTGTGAACATTTTTTTTAATATTTTCAATTCTATTGGAATAAATGTTGTCAGAAAGTTCCATAGATTACGCTACAGTTATCCAAAATAAATAGATCTGAAAAAGTCGATTTATACTCTTGGAGATCCAGGAACTCTGTGAAATTCCGGTATCAATTGGCTTCAATGTACTCAACATGTTTGATAAATTTAAATTTAGAGTCTTATGCCCGATTTCATAAAGGACTTTTAAACATTTAAAAATCCATTTAGTGTTAAAATGGGGTTTTTGGGTTTCACCAAGTGCTTTTAAATTTAAAATGCTTTTAAACGCCCTTATAAACTAAAAGCTCGTTTTGGTCTCTATAAATTTTAAAAGTGGCATTTGTGAAGTGTAATGTCAGATGTCAGCTAACGAGTAAGGAGATGATATTTGATAATATTTTGCAGTCACTTTTTTATTTAAATTTAATTAAATTATGAATAGGTCGATACAAAAATATTGCTTGTGTGTAAATAATAATCTTTTGTGATTTCGTTTTTAGAATAATTGATTAATCATCTTCATCTGAGGATGAAGAGATAATAAGAAGTCCAAGAATATTCCGAGTTCATAGGAATCCGTTTTTCGAATATTTTTTTTGTAGCATTTTTGTCTGCATGTAATGCTATTTCACATGCATTTGGAATGTGAGAGGGAAACAACCTATTTTTATATAAAGGGATGTGAGGCAAATCCAATTTTAACCAAGATTTCCGTTCTTAAGATTGGTGAAACTGGAAATATTTAAAGGTTTGATAAAGTTTAAGAGGACTTTATAGATAAAAGGGTTTTTAGTGTTTTTTTTATGAAATTGGGCATTAATCTTTATTTTTTAAAAACTCTTTCTAGAAAAATATTCCCAATTTTATATATTCAGAGTAAAATGACGAGGAAACATTGACATTTGAAGATCTTCAAAGCAAGTCGTTAATCATTCAGAATTGAGTCACTTTTTCAAGGCTATCTTGCCATAGAATGTAATTTTTGAACGATTTAGTACATCGTAGCATCCAAGGAATTCAAAGTACTCTGCCATAATCAGAGGGCGAAGAGAATTTAAGAAAATATAAAGCATTTCATAGATTAGGAAAAGAAGAGGTCTAGGGTGGGTTCCTTGTGGAACGATACACAAACTGGAATTGAAATAAAATTATCAATAAAGGCAACTTTTAAATGCCCTACTGTATAACACAGCCCATTTCAAAACACTGCAGTACAAAACTTTTGTTTCCAACCTCTTGTTTCTTAGAATATTTGGTGATTCATTTAAAAAGCTATTTTCAAAATAAATTCACTAACGAATCCAAATTACTAATGGCGTGGCGTGAGTTTCTGCCACCAGAGACAGAGCCATTTGTTTGCCTCTTTTTGTTTAGATTTTTTCTGATGGAGTTTTTAATATTTTTTTCCAGCATTTTTAAATACAAAAAAATAACCAAGTACCGTAGCAACGAAACGATTTTGACGATTCAACCAGATCTGTTAGTTATGATTTTTGTCTGAGTTCCTAATAATGTTCAGTCAATGAATACTCCCAGTTTTCAAGATTGATCGTCAAACGCAACTTTGTTAAAAATCCAGTGTTTACAAAATGTGCCAAATTTTCTACCACTCTTCATTTTTTGACCAATTTAACTCTGAAGTACTAGTTTTTGATTTATGTACATAAGTCGTACGTTTTCGAAATGAATAAGTTTCATCACATGGGATCCGTTTTTTGTAGACCCTATATAGTACCCCTATTCGCAAAAAGAACCTGCAAATTTGAAAATTTGAATTAAACTTATATTTTTTCTACAAAAATAAATTTAATAAATACATATTTATTTAAATGATCCAAATGCTAAAATTGAATAAAATTGATTGCATCAGTCCTTTCTTGATATAAGTCAATCTCTGTGGGCTTATTGCAGTGCTGAGGGATGATGGGATAAATCCCTTTCTCAACGATTTAATTTTTTTTTTTTTAAATCTTTCAATTACTATTTAATGAAAATATTTCCCTTTTTTCCTGTGGAAAATAAAAAGGGGAAAAAAGATTGTGGATTACAAAGGGAATTTTCATAGTGGCTAAAGGGATTTCTCATTAAATTGGCCCCCCAGAAATATTTTTTTTGTGAAGCTCTTGAATGGTTTGTAAGAAGTTTCAATTTTGAGAAGCTCCTCCTATAGCTGGTATTGTTTATGGAAAAATTGTAAGGAATATTATGTACGAAGTAGTATTGATATATGTTATAGGCAAACTCACTAACTGCAGTGGATTTTTCATTCATTAGGGCTTGAGTTAGATTTATTAATTCATTTGAAAGCTATAAAACATATCTAACTGCTCGGGCTTGAATTACAATTCAGCCGTTTTCGAAAACGTCATTTTTGTCAAAAATGCAATTTCAAGATCTTCTTAAACGTAAACTACAAAAGTCAGCTGTTCGAAAACTCAAAACGAAATGTCAAAATCGATAACACAGTTTACTGAAGTCATAATTTCGATAACATAATTTTTGGCGCAACTTTGCAGTAAAACAAACGAAACGGGCTGAGGATAAAAATATTGAAAAGCCAGAGATTAAAACTTAGATTGTCTGTTTTGTTTGTGTTTGGGTGAAAGTTGCCAGCATGGCATAAAGCAAGAAGCAACTTTATACACATGTACTTTTGTCACATTTCTCTGTTTCGCACGCATACAAGCTTTCCTTCTTATAGTAGTTTATGTCAGTGGTTTATTAACAAAAAACAAACGTGAAAAATGAAATGAAGTGAAAGTGAATCCGAACGCCAAATGCGATTGCAATAAAATCGGCTGACGTTGATCAAACAAATTTGCATTTACTTAACGATAGCGATATCTGCGTTAAAAAACGACGATCATTTGATGATTAAATTGACGATGATTTGACGTTTTCGATGACGGTCTTCTTCATTGTCAAATGCTTTGTGTGAATTTCATTTATCGCTAACGTCCATTATCAGTAGCTGGCCTACATCGCGTCGTATGGAAGGCAAGCATTCACGTCAAATTCCGTGGCTTCTGAAACCTTTCTTGATTCTCTATCTAAAAAACAAAATAATTTACTTCGCAACTCATTTTATTGGGAAAAAGCTGCATATTTATATCCATTGCCGTACACATACATTTTGGGCATACAACAAAAAAGCGCCCGTTTACCAATGCTTCTCATATCTCCTTTCGTTTAATTTCTATTTTTTTTAATCTTTTACCTAACTATTTAACAGGCTTTTTAATCCTAAAATGACGTTTGTTCCATACGAAATACGTCATTTAAAAATTTAAAAGCGTATTAAATATTTGTGAAACCGAATATCGGGACCTGTGCCTTCCCTACGC
Organism: Leucozona laternaria; assembly: GCA_932273885.2. Taxonomy (NCBI): domain Eukaryota; kingdom Metazoa; phylum Arthropoda; class Insecta; order Diptera; family Syrphidae; genus Leucozona; species Leucozona laternaria. Next base: position 102,443,182 of record OW026367.1, read on the forward strand.
TACGCCCGCCGCCGCGCCATCGCCACTGCAAATCAAATTCGTAACTTAAAATGTTGGCCTTTTAGATAGATACTGCATTTCAAAAACAGCAAATATCAGTTCCATAATTTGCGATTGGAATACACATCTCGAAAACCCTTCGTGGATGCAACAATTTTTAGGTTAGATTCAAATTCAGAAAATCAAAATATTCAGAAAAGTATAGTCTGGTATTTCTACCAGAAGGTATAGGTTTCTATATGTCGGCTATTGTTGTCCATCCCACTGTGAAATTGAAACTTCATATACCTTGACAAAAAAATATACTAACAATTTTGTTGTAAAAGGTCCGCCAAATAACTTTCTTTTTTTTTTGAAAATGGCGCAAAACATCGAGTGTAGCTTCGCCTGCGTGGCACGTAGCGCCGGCCGCACAGTGGTTCGGTTTGTATGGGAGAGCGGAAAAAAGTCTGTTTTATCTGAACGGTTCAACGGATTTAAATGAAATTTGGCAAACATGTTTATATTAGTGTTATATATATTTTGTCAAAATTTGGTTGAAAAAAAATAATTAGAAACAAAGTTATTGACATTTTTCTAAAATTTGAGGGATTTGAAGTTTGTATGGAAGAGCGGAAAAAAAATCTGTAACATCTGAACTGTTTAACGGATTAAGATGAAATTTGATTCGCATTTTAAAATTAGTCTTATACACATTTTGTCAAAATTTGGCTTAGAAAAAATCATTAGTAAAAAAGTTATTGACTTTTTTTCTAAAATTTGAGTGTTTTGATGTTTGTATGGGAGAGCGGAAAAAAGTCTGTAAAATCTGAACTATTAAACAAATTTTAATGAAATTTGACAAACATGTTAAGATTAGTTTTATACATGCTTGGTCAAGAAAAAATTGTTAGAAAAAAAGTTATTGACATTTTTATAAAATTTGAGGGTTTTGATGTTATATTTAAATAAAAGTTTTTTTTAGTAACATCTTAACTTTTTATTTTGAATAAAATATTATTATTAACTATGTATATTATAAAATTAAATAAATAAATAGATAAATACATAAAAAAAAATAAATAGAAAACAATTATGAAGTAGTAATTTTATAATGCTAGAATGAGGTTTTTTGCGTCTGCGCTGATTGGAAGTATTTTCTTTTTTGCCTGTGGCCTTAAACCTTTTATTATTGGATCTGAGGATATGAGTATATGATGCATCACATCTTCATTCGTCGCAATTCGGCTGCATTTTCTCGAATGAAACCTGCGGTAGGCTTTATAATCCTTATTTCGGCATTCTTGGGATTCCTCGGAGAGCGATCCAACAGGAAATGCACAGCTTTTAATTATTTCTTCTCCATGGATCAAAACCTTATGTAAGGTTGCTGGCATATTGTACCATTTATATTTCTCAACAAACAGTTCAGCAGTTTCCCACGTGTAAGGTGCATATTTTTTGAAATCTAATTTTTCATTCGACGTTATTACTTCAAGGATAACAGCAAACCGCCAAATTAGGGATTCCCTAACTCCAGTGATTTCTGAAGTCATGGTTGGATTTATATATAATTTTATATATATAGATTTAAGTAAGAGATTTTATTCTAATAAGTCATTACTAATACTTAGAGGTAATAAAAAATTACGCAATACAGAACAAAAACAAAGCAATAAAACTTTTAAAAGAACACCTTTTTTATTTTTACCTGCCCTACTTTTAGCGAAAAATTAAAAAAAAATAAAAGATTATCCCTAATCCTTTTCTTTATTTTGTATTAAGCTCTATCATATAATTCAAAATTTCATAAAACTATATTATTTTTCTTGTGTTGATTTCAAGAAAATTGAGTTGAAAGTTGAAAAATTTTCCAGGCAGAAATAAATGGTTTCGCAAAAATCGAAATTCTCAGCCCTGGGTCAATGTATTAATTTTGTTTTATTTTTAAAATAAAGTTTGACATTTTTTCTTAAAATAATAGGCTTAACTAGTTCATTCTGACAATTAATACCGAAGTAATCAAACTTTTTGGTAAACACCACCGTCAAGACGGAGTTTTTTGAAATCCGATTAAGTGAAACATTTTTGAGCATAACTTCCACATCTGCACGTATCTGCAGCTGATTTTTTCTGTGCTTTAACATGAATGTATGGAGCATATGGTGGCATACTTACTTTCTTGGTATCTTTTGGAGCTGTTTTTTTAAATCAAAAAGTTTTAAAAAAAAGCATTTTTTCTTAGTACTAAAGCTTCAGGCTACTTATAGAAGGTATCTTTTATAAATAATCAATATTTTTTTTTATTTTTAGATAATCGAAAATAGACCAATTAAATTATTTAAGAAGCTAGAGAATTTATCTACAGGAACTTCGGAAAAAAACATCTCAAAATTTGTTGAAAATACGGTTCGCGATTTGAGTAAAATTATTTTTCAACTTTGAGGGCTTGTAAATCAGAACATACAATATATATGTTAAAAAATACTTTTAAATCATACGCTCGGGTTATCTAAGAGTACTTAAACATAAACTTTAAAAGGATAGATATGACTTTTTCAAAAGACTTTTTTCCGCTCTCGCACCACTGTGCGCCGTCCTGTTGAAAAAAAAATTGCCAATATCCTCCTCTTCAATTTTTGTGAACAAAAATTCGTTCAACATGGCCGCATAACGATCGCAATTGACTGTAACGGCCACTCCTTGCTCATTTTCGAAAAATGGCCCAATTATGCCTCTGGGTCTGGACCAAAATCCGCACCGAACAGTGACTGGTTTTGGGTGTATCGGCTTTTCAATGTATGCGTGCGGGTTTTCTGTGCCCCAAATGCGACAATTTTGCTTGTTTACTACCCGCCAAGATCAAAATGAGCTTCATCTGAAAAGATGATTTTTTTGGCAAAATCGGCATCTTCTCTAAGCCGATCGCAGGCCCACTTAGCGAAGCGTATACACAACCATTTTCGTTCAGTGGAAGGATATAACTAATTATCTGTCAAATCAGACATGAGCTAAGTGTTACCATTCACGAAATAAGCACTAGTTGAAAAAAAAATTGTGTGAGTGCCGGGACTCACGGTTAATATGTGTAAACATCAACGTGCGCGGATCCAAAACGGACTTGTTTTTGCTTGAAGGGGATCTTAAGATTTATTTCACTGAACGCACCCATCCTAGTATGCAGATCGTAACGTTGCACACCGTAACGTTGCACGACGTAACGTTGCACACGAACGTTCACGTTTTTTTTCACTCTACCGCCAGCATAGATGTTTACACATCAAAAAAACGTTAGATGGCGGACCCTTTACAATGAGCTGTTTGTTTTAATGGAGGTTACCAATTGCAGTCATAAAATTTTATAACTACGTCAGTGCCGACTTTGAAAAATTGAAGAAAACAAGTTATTTCTACTATCAATCTACTTTTTTATCAGGAGAATCTAGTAAAGCTAGTTTGGTTAGTTTTTTTAACAACCTGTGATTTACTCAAATGTTTTTCAATTTTTGATGTGTAAACATCTATGCTGGCGGTAGAGTGAAAATAAAACGTGAACGTTCGTGTGCAACGTTACGTCGTGCAACGTTACGCTGTGCAACGTTACGATCTGCATACTAGGATGGGTGCGTTCAGTGAAATAAATCTTAAGATCCCCTTCAAGCAAAAACAAGTCCGTTTTGGATTCGCGCACGTTGATGTTTACACATATTAACCGTGAGTCCCGGCACTCACATAATTTTTCGAATTGTTTGTATATAACACTATTGGAATCAGAACCAAAAAAGTAGGCCAAATTTGTAAATACTGCGCCCAGCAGCAGTGCAAATATGTCGACACCGAAATTGTTTATAATAAAATTTAAAAAAGTAAAATCGATTCAGCAGGATACCATCATGTCTGTTCCTATACACTTCTTCAGTTCTTCTACACCACACATTCACAGTCCCACAGTATATAATGAGTGTGTAAATTTCTTAATGAATTTCCTAATTAAAGATTGAATCGAGCGTAATATTAAAGATATTGGCAAACAAAATTGATGAGGTTTAGAGTAGTATCTGCCTTTGGCCCATCACTCGCGCGATTACAATATACATTTATTCAAGTCTATCAAGTATTTTTATTTTTCATTTTTATTTTATTTTTTTTTTAACTTTGAATTTTTTCTTTTAGTTTGTTTGGGTTTAAATTTTATAAATACATGCATTTATATTGGATATTGCTATTCTACATATAGACATCATAGGGACTGGTGGGTCCTTATCGCCTATTTTTGTTAAATAGTATCTTGCAGTGCGTATAATCGAGTTGTTTTTTTTTTAATCATAGTCTGCTTTTTACTGAAATTAGGTAAGAGGTATTTGTTATACATACATAGGTCTATAATTTATTTCAAAATTAAAATTAACTTTACGTACCTATACAGGGAGATTCGCATAAGGTGTTACAAAATGCTAGAGCGTGTAGGTTAGGTTGAGACAAGGCAAAAATCGTATAGGTGGGGGTTTTAGTCCGTCCAGTTTAGCCGGGAGTGGCAATTTTCTAAAAAAAAAATGAGGAAAAACAGAAAAATTATTAAAAAACAACGATAACATTTAAAATCAACCTTTTTGTAAAGCCAGAAATTTCTTCTTTTATTTTCTTTTCTTAAAAAAGTTCTTATAGTGAACAATTTTCGAAAAATTATTTTCAAACTCAAAATCTTAAAAAAAAAATTTAAACAAAATTTCAAATTAATTTTTTTTTTCAAAATTCTACGTTATTGAGTTTTTTTTGTAATTACTTTTGCCTTTGTAAAATGTTTTGAACTTTATAATTACAATATATTTTCAATGTGAAGATATAGTCAATGTTTCCTTGAGTCATGCATTTTATTAGATTTTCTTGTTTGTCAGCATAATTCAGCTATCTTCAGTTTTCTGTTTGAAATATTTAAAAATTGTATTACTTGTTAAAAAAAAATAAATATTTGTCGTTCAATGGAAACTACCTATAAGTCCTTTTTTTCTAAACGGTTTCTACAAATTATATATTTAATACAGGGTTGCAAAAGCTTAATTCACTTCTTAGCTTAAGCTTGGCTTCAATTCACAAGCTAGTGGCTCACTTATGAATTAAAAAAGAACTAATTCATAAGCTAGTAAGTGACTTATGAATTGAAAAATATTTAATTCATAAGCTAGTTGCTCATTTGGAAATTCGTTAGCTTGTTTTTAGTGCATAACTATAACCGAAAGTGATGGTTTTGAAGCTTTTGAAGAATTTTGAGTGAATCGCCGCATTTAACCAAATTAAATAAAAAACAATATTTATACAATTTAAATATTAGCTTATGAATTAGATTTTTTTAATTCTTAAGTCACTATAACCTGCTAATGAATTAAATATTTTAAATTCATAAATCAGCTGTTAGCTTATATGACTTTATGTTTTTTTTTTAATTCAAAAATTCGCAACCCTGATTTAATATCAGAGTTTAAGTAAGTTAAAACAATAATACGAGTTTCGAGGGAATAATCACTTAGGCACAAATGCTCTGTATCAAATTTGAAGTAAATTGGCCCACCCGTTAAGGCTGTAGCTCGAATTAAAATGAACGCACAAACGCACAGATTCACAGACGCACAGACCGACGGATGGTATGACGAAACCCACTTTTTCAGACTTCTCGATCATCGTAGTGTCAGTTTTGATTACAACCTCGAATTTTGTTTAAACAAATAACCAATATTTGCCCTTTAGAGCAAGTAAAAATGCATACTTTCTGGAGTTTCCATTGAGTAACTAGAAACTGTTTTTTTTTTGCTATTTACTTACTAGAGATTTAGCTGCGCGCGAATCTGAGTCTTTCGCCAGAGTTTCGCCGTCTCGTTTTATTCCACTATTTTCGTGCTCGATATTAGGTGTCAACAACGCCGATCTTACAACAGCATCAAAAACTTCTGCCAAGCCCGCTCGTGTCATAGCAGAACATTCAAAATACTGCAGGGCATTTATCTTTTTGGCCAAATGGACTCCCTCCGAATAACTGATGGGCTCCTCATTACTGGTCATCCTGAGTTTGTTCCTCGCAGCCTCATCATAACGCAAATCAAGTTTAGTGCCAACGAGTATAATTTTACCACAGGGGCAATATTTGTTAACTTCTGGATGCCAAATATGCTCAACGTTTCTAAACGATTCGCAATTCATTATTGAAAAGCATATCAGAATAACATCACTATTTGGATAGGCAAGTGGACTCAAGTGATCGTAGTCCGGTTGTTCGGCTGTGTCCCAAAGACTCAATCTTATTCGCCTTTGATCAACCTCAGTGGTTGAAGAAAATATGTCAGCAACTACCGATGGCGCACTATCTCCGGGATAGTAGTTGTAGGTGTAACGGCTTAACATGCAGGTCTTACCAACGTCTTCATCCCCAATGACAACACATTTAATGGCTGGAATTTCCTTTTCCTTAAAATTTAAACCACACTTGAGATTGAGTTTAAAATGTCCTCTCCTCATTACGTACACACTACGGTATAACGGTTGTATTTAGAATATGAGTTTGAGTCTTGTCAAGTTTTAATTTTCAGCTTTTGATAACCCTTGTTTCTGTGTCAGAAGTTACAGTGCAACTAAATTTTATTCAAGAAAACTTAAAAAACAATTGGGAACAAAAAATCCTCAGCTTATCGAATGTTTTGCATTAAGTTATGTACCTAATTCTGATTTTGGAATAAGCATTTTGAAATTACACATAAATATTCCGAATATGTATGATTTTTATTTGATTATTTGACTTTTCTTATGGACAAAAAAAAAACACTCATCATTATTCTTGGAATAGCTGTGTATGATTGACACGTACGTGATGGTATCAGCGTGATGGTATCAACTAATGACAGTCAAATACTGAGTAATTTGTTGGTTATCAAGTTACAATTTTATTTATTTCATTTAGATTCGATTTATAGACTAGATTTTATTTTATGTTCTATTGTTGTTTAACATAGCTGTGTGCATGTACACAGAGGCGGCGGTAGCCGAAAACGAGATTTGTGCAAGACCAAATTCAAGGGGCTCTTGGCGAAACTGTTTTTTTTTATGTGTAAACATCTATGCCTGCCGGCGCAGCGATGAGTGAAATAAAAACCTCTGTGTGATGCTACGAGGTCACAGTTTACAATGTATTACGTTACGTTACGAAAATCTGCATAGTAGGATTTTGGGTACGTTCAGTAAAAAAAATCAGAAAATCCCCTTCAAGCAAACTATATAGTCCGTTTCGGATCCGTGTACGTAATCAACAACGTGGATCCTTAAAACTGCGCTTGTACAAACGTTGATGTTCACACATATTAATTCTGAGTTCCGGCACTCAAACAATTTTTTTTATATTAGTCCGCGAAAAGATTCAATAATGTAATAACATCTTTTAACGAGAAAATGTTAAAAAAGTTAAAAGTACCAACAAAATGTGTGTTTAAACTATTTAGAAGCATCACATTGGAAAATTCTAACAATATCGGTCCAACTATTCAAAAGATATACGCGACAAGACAATTTTTTTTAAACGTGGAGCCTATTTCCGTTATTTGAACTTTTTGACAAAAATATGAAACGCTTTTTTTTACAATCACTTTGTTCATAGGTAAGTAGGTAAGAGGAATTCATTTCTTAAACGGAACAGTCAACTCCGCTTATATGCAACACAAAAAAATGCCGAAAATATGTTGGAATTCAGCGGAGTTTTCATATAAACGAACGTCGGATATATGCAACTTTGTTGCACTTAACCAAACTTCGTATAACTTCAACTTTATTTCACCTTTAAGCGATGTGATGGGAAATATTTTAAAAGATAGAAAAATAAAACATAAATAACCTCGAACAACAAACAAAACAACTTTTAATAATTGTGACAGTTGAAGGGATTGGCACGTTTAGAATGGAATGAAATTTAAAATGTCACTTTTAAGGTGTGTTCAAACTTCAAAAACTTATGGACTCTTTCAGTCACAGATTAGCCACATGAAGATGATAATCCCCGGCAGCCATTTTAATTTGCCTACATGCTTGAACTGTCAGATATCAGATAAAAAATGAGAATGTGTGTTTAAAAACCTCACACATAGACAGTAGGGATCTTCAGACACCGGTTAAATTGTTGTTGCAATTCACATCTATTCGTCGACGCGGGAAGAAATTACAAATACAACAATGTAAACAAATGGGTTTTGGAGGGTGAAACGTACGAAACATTCTCATCTTCATATGGCTAATCTGTGCTTTCAGTGTTCCACTTAAGCGGAGTTGTTTTAGAACAAAAATTATTTAGGGGAAAGGAAATTGTTTCAACTAAAGGGAGTTTTCAAATAAGCGGAGTGTAGTTTCCCTACTAATTTGTGTGAAAAAGCCCTAACAAAAAAAAACCGTGATAAATTTCTTGTTGCCTATAAGCGAAAGTTTCATTTAAGCGGAGTGATGCATATAGGCGGAGTCGACTGTACATACTTACCCCATAGCGCAAGTACAAATTATTATAATTATAAAAAATTAAAGGCTTGATAAACACAGTCTTATTTATAAACCCATTCCAAATTATGTCCAGCTTTTAACAGCTCTCCACCCTAAATCCTTATCTATAAACATTTTCCATCGATTTTCTAACTTAGACACTATGCAATTGGCTGCTTAAATCTGGTCTAAAGTGGGTACGTTCAACGAACAAGGTAAGGCAAGTTTTTAGTCACGAATTGACAATTTACTTTAAAATAATGAAGTGATTATTAAACGTATCCAAAAGTTCACGAAATTGACAGATTACAGGGATGTACGCATGAATATAAGCACATATTTAGACAAATTTTGGAATGAGTTTTTATAAATAAGGAGATGGCCAACTAGATATTTAGGCAATGGCTAGCTGATGGATAACTGTCCAAGAGTGTTCTATTGAAAATGTCTTACAAAGCTCTGAATATTTAAATCTAAACTTGTTGTTATTTTTTTCACTAAAGTTATTTCAAAAGATTAAACATACTAAAGTTGGAAAATAATCCATAATTTTTCACTTCTAAGAATTTTAAATCACTCAAAAATTGAAAAAAATAAAATTTTTTCGTTTAAATCATCGTTATGTCGTGTTTGATTGTTATCTCTAAAATAATATTTTTACCGCATAACCATTTTTAAAGAAGGTAACTTATTTGCTTGTTCTTTAACAATGAATAATTTTTTTGAATTTTATTAAAATAAATCAAGAGAGGAGAATTTTCCAAGTATCGCGGGGCGCGGGCCGTGTGCGTTGTGTTCCTTGCGTCGCCTCTGTATTATGTATCTACATTGTTTACGAAATTATTGAACTTGGCATTACCATCTCGTCTGTCGATTGACAATATTAATACCTTCTTCAGATAAAATTCTTATATTGTAGGTGAACTTGAAAAATAAAATACAAATTAAATGCACCACTGGGTCGCACGAACTTGTTCTTATGTGCGATCACAATGTGCTTCTAAAGTCTGAAATAAATTAGTGGTGGGAGCCTTTATTTTATCCACCTGCCAAAAACATAGTTAAGCTGAAAGTGGTTTTTTTAAGCCATCATTTTTAATTTTAAGTCGAACACCAAAAACCGGATGCTAAAATCTCTTCTAGTTCTTTAGAAAATTGAAAATAACTTAAAAAATTACCATAATTTGACTCCAATCCATTGCTTTAGTTGCTCTAAAGATCCTTTTTAGACTACGTAGCTTGTACAGTAGATTTAGTTATTTTCAATTTTCTCAAAAAGTACAAGACATTTAAGCATCCGGTTTTCTGTTTTTGACGAAAAACTAATAAACTCATTGAATTTTGAAAACAAAATTCGTACTTAAATACGTAAAATTTTGAAAAAAATTAGTTTGAAATTTAAAGTTTGAAAATTTATTTTTTAAAAACTATTCTTTGAAATAACTTTATTTATAAACATAATTAAAGAAAAGATTTCTGGCTTTACAAATAGGTATATCATGGTATTGCAAGTATAACAACTGTTTTTTAATATTTTTTTTTCCTGTTTTAAGTAAATTTTGTAGAAAATTGCACCTCCTGGCCGAAAGAAGGAGGGGGGGGGGTAATAGACCCCCCTTCTCATACCATTTTTTTTCTTGTATCAACCCAAAATACACGCTCTGGCTTTTTGTCGAACGTATGCGAATCACCCTGTTTACACACATACATGCATGGAAATTACATTGATTAAAATACTTTTGGAACTATTTTGAATCCAATGCAATGTATCACATCTGATTTTTTTAGTAAAACTTAATTTCTAAGAAACAAAATTTAAAAATCGTTGCAGCGAGTGGTTTACAAAAATAATTAATTTTGTGGACCTATGTAAAATTCTATATTTATTTTTGAGAAAAAAAAAAGTTGGTACGCAAATGTCCGAAGTTAAAATTGAATTTTCGCGAAATTTCAAAAAAATAATTTTGAATTTTTTTTTAAATCTAAAAATAATTCTTTTTGAAAATTATAATTAGCATTATCATTACAAGAATCTGTATACAAAATTTAATTTTAATCGGTTAACCAGATAATGAGATAATCTAAAATTTAAAAAAAAATACTGTTCTATGAGGAACTGTTAATAATATAAGGTAGGTACAATGTAAAACTAAATGATTGTAATTCTAATTTCGATACACAAAAAAAAATTTATCAAAATCGTAGGAATGCTTCTTGAGCCAAAAAAGAGATTTTCCTAAACTTTTTTTTTAACATTTGCATAGGAGCTATCGTTATTTTTGGTTAGATGAATAATTTTTGTTTAAAAACTACTTTTTGCCAAGTTTAATAAAACTCGATCGAGTAGTTTTTGAAATATTTAGTTTTCAAACAACAATTTTCAAACTTTTTTTTTTTTAAATCCAAAAAACATATTTTTTTGAAAATTTTGTTACACAATGGCGCAAAATTTTAGACGATTTAGTAAAGTGTTAAATAATTTTAATATGATACTAGCTTAAAAAGAGGATTTTGCTAATTTTAAACGAGTTTAACATGATGCTATCTCCTAACATTTTACTAAAGTTAAAATCGCCCGATTGCTGTTTTATCTTTTTATCATATTACTTAATCCATATGTCACTTTGACATAGAAACATTTTAAAAAAGGTATGTTTGATTCATTTTTTGCAAGAAATGTCACTGTTTTAGGCGCGTTCAGCTTGAGTTTCGTAAGAAAATGGGTTTAGTAAATATGATACTAGTTAAAAAGTGTTTAAAACTATAACAACATTTTAGTAAAGAGTTTTAAAGTTAGTAAAAAGGAAACACTTTAACATTAGGCTGTTTAAAATTTTGAGCCAATATTATTAAGAATGTATCAATATTTCTTCATACAAAATTTATCAAAATTAGTGGAACAGTTTTCGAGAAAAGCGAAAATAAAAAAAAAAATGGTTCTTTGATAGGACGTGCGATAAATTACCATAAATATTCAATCCATCCGTTTAGGCTGTAGTCGAAAAGACAGGCGAGACCCACTTTTTTCGTCTTTCCTATATCATCGCAATGTCAAGTTTAATCAAAATCTCCAGTCCGATTTTTTCTACAAATCCTGTGTACCTACTATAGGAATAGCACATGACGTCCAAGGTCGCTTAAACTCTTTCCCCGTTAAGTGTCACTTTAAAATAAACATCATTTAAGTTTACTATAAGTGTAGATAATTATAGTGAATACTTAATTCCAAACTTCAGATCCATATAATCATGTCGTTTAATAAATTAACCCACTTCATTCCACAAAACTAATATTGTCGCTCACAAAAAATTAAGTGTTGAAAAAATTAAGGACTTTAATCAGAGAGCCAAAGGAAATTGAACAATCTGCGATTGTATAGTAACAAACTTCACATTTCACTGACTGTGACTGCATCCTGCCATCATCATCGCATATACATTTAGTCGGTCGGTCTTTGCTACAAGAGCAGCTATAGGTACTAGGTTTTATAACAACTTCATTGGAAAACAAATGGAGCATGAATCTCAGCAAAGAAGAACTCTCTGAAGCCATCAGGACATCAAGAGGAGTAACACAGGACCAGATCCAGGAGCATGATGATAGTGTATAGAGATAGTGTAAAGCAGCAGTGTGAGAGAGAACTGTCTCCGGCTCAACTGGGTTATTGATAAAATGGTTCTTTAGTTCTGAAACGTGCTGACTTCATCTGCCATGACATCGCAGACGGAAAGTAATGAACTTTTCTCTTCATCCTTCCACACCCGCGCCAACAACCTGCTCGTAGGATATGAGCCAGTTCTGAAGTTATGAAATTGTGATTTACAATGTTTAGTCCTTAAAAGGATGCCGCATATTTATATGAATGTGATGTGGATGTTGCAAAAGAGGAGACAAGAGTTTTATAGATTTGTTCATTTGTTTTTTTTTTTTTTTTTCTTTAAGAGAAACTCTTGTGTAAAACTTGTTGAGCAGTTTATTGATGATGATCGAAGTGGTCTTCCTTTGTTGTGGCATTTTGAAGCTATACATACATAGATGTTTCCATTTTAGGGTTCAATTTTGACGAGGGTGATGATGATTATGAAGTTTTGTAGTCGTTGAAAGTTGCTAGCTAAGTTAGTCCTTGCATCAGAGACTCTGGAAATCATAGCTTTTAGCCTTTAAAAAACTACCCGTATCCTTAAGTATATTTATTTGATATTTTGCCAATATTTTGACAGTGTGGCAATTAAGGCTTTTTCTTAACCCGGTGGCAGCTAGCTAGAGATTAAGAGCCGTTTGCTAATACGAAACTTTAATTTATGTGTTCAAATTAAACTCTTATGTTCTACTTTTTCCTCAGCGTAAACTGGACTGCCAAATAAGCTCTTATGTTGAACTTATTTATTTAAGTTTCGTTATCAGCAAATGGTCTTTATTCTAAATATAAATCACGTATCCAGTTTTTTTTTTTTATTCATCATTAATCGCAATCATTTATTATTTTCCACAAACAACACAATGTTCAACAAAGAAAACTAAAACACAAATAAAAAAAAAAAATTAAGAAAACAAAAACAAATTGGTCAAGGTTCGTCTCTATATCTCTGTGTCATCTCTCTAAAAACGTAAGTTGTTGTAACCTGTCAAAGTATTTTCTCTTTGATTAAGTTCTTACTTGAACGCAGGCAACAAATACAACAAACCAACCAACCTACATAAAATAATAAAAGACACACCTTTAGAATTTTATTTTAATTAAAAGCGAAATGTGGTGCCAAGTAAATTGCCTGTTCGTCTACATGTAGGTAGATACATAAAATCGAAGAAGCAAGCTGAGGCAACAATATCATCACGAAATTTATTGTATCTTTATCTTTGCATTTTAGTGATGAAGAAAAAAATTATATTTGTATCTATCATTAACAAAAAATGAACATACCTATATTTATCTAATTTATCGCTTCTAATTTTTTTTTTAAGTGAGACGAATTTACTTCAAATATAGTATCTGAATCAGAATTGTGAAGATTCTCAGGAATTTGTCAATTAAAATACCAAAGTATATGGGCAGGTAAAATTGAAGTCAAAGCTGGATCCATCTTAACTGGCGCCCAACAAAATAAGCAATTGTCACCATACTTAATTTACTCAATGAAACCAATTTTATGGGATATAGTATTTTATTAAAAAAAACTCAATCGTAATTTGGGCATTTATTAGGAAAAGTTTATACCATTTAAATAAGCAACAGTTACAGTTGGTATGTACGTGTAATTTCTCCGTCTAACTATTCAGTATACATGTATATCGCCACGTGACTTTTGAAAATACTCGAGTGATAGTTTAGTAATTTTTTAATTTCCTTCAAATGGTGTATACAACTCGTAATTTTTTATACTAGTCAATTCACCACATATGGGTCTCATTGGTATAATTTAAACAAAATGGTTCTTTACGCCACTCGCGCCGAAAAGTTCTAAAATAAATAGGTACTTTCAGTGCAGATAATTTTTATTTTTACTTGTCAAGTGGAGCTGTCTAGTGAATAAAAGTCGAATTAAATGTCCGCTGACTGGTATATAAACTGGTCTAACTGGTAATAAAAAACAATTAAGAACACCGGAAAGGATTTATCTACCTCATTTTAGGAAGGATTAAACTTTAGTTACATACAAATTTATCAGCATGAAATGCAAAACAAAAATACAGCAGCCTTAAACTCCGGTTGGGTCGATTAGGTCTTTTTATTCTAATAAAAAACTTAATATACCGAACCGAAGAGTGAGGCTGAGGTTTTTGTGTTTATTGACATGAACAAATACAAACAAAGCAAACACACGAGTCTTACAGTCCAGTTCGATCGATTAGGTCTTTTTATAGCAAGCCTTAAACTAAGAGCTTAAATCGACTAAATCGAAGGGCCAGCTTGGAGTTTTTGTGTTGACCAAGGTTACACATCCTTCTTGAAATGAGACATACGAAAATCCATCGCGCAATCTCCGTGTCTATAGACCAAAAGCTAGTAACTTATTAATAATAACCTGATTTCAACAAGGATAGAAATTTGGTCACAGACAGAACTATGGCCATCAAATACAAAAATGCCAATCTCACACTTCGGTTCCATCGATTAGCTGTTGTGCCGCTCAGTCACTCTGTCGCCTATCGCTCACTTGGGTGGCCGAGCCCTAAATCTAGGACATTCATTTTAATTGAAAATAAACTATCCATCACAAAACAAACATATAGGATCTGTAAACCTAGCTAAAAATATAAATTAGACATAAATTAATCTTTCAACTTGCCTTAATGTCGAATATTTTGGTTTGTTCTCCAACAGTTCGATTCTGACAAAAACTCTTTACTATAGATGAGGTTGCTTCAAAATGACGAATTTACTTTATTTAGCTTACGCTACGCCATAAAACTAACTGTATACTTACAAACTATACGAGCACAATTTATAAATAAAAATATTCAACTCATTGTAGATAGATATTTTCTCTCGTCCTCATCCGTTGGATTGCCTTTGAGTACAGGTAGGTACACATCTGTTGATTGACACTGATTGTATGAATTTCTTGCATAGCTATATAGGTACGTGTAGAAATAGGTAGGTGTATGGTCTATGGTGGTCCTTAAAATAGACAACAAAGACGAAACGTTTCATTCGAAACAGCAATCATCGTTCAACTAATGACGAACAAATAATTTATTTGCGGCCGCACAAGTGTGTCTTCTTAACAAAATTATCGAATTCTTGTCAATAAAAATGAAGCCACCACCTTTGAACACAAACCAGCACCAGTATATTCACATACAAACACACATGCCACACGGACTTCTTTGAAGCTCAAGCTGAATGTATGTTTAATATTATAGGTACCACAATTAGATGGTTAACATGCAAGTGAATATATGATGTTGATTGATGCTGAAAATGCGGACGTTCGTCATTATATTTAGTATGAAAAGGAAAACACACCCCCACAAATAAAATACGGAAGAAAACTGTAGCTATATTGCCGCCAATGACAGATAGAGTTTGACACAAAGAGTAATTGCCTGATTTTCGAAACATGAGTTCTTGAGGTTGTTTCTGTTTTGAATTATTTTTTGTTGAGTTAGGAAAATTCTGAAGGCTCCTTACCCGATTATACAATGAAATCTTTACAAAAATGTTAAACATGCGGTGTTCGGTTCAGTAGAGCTGGAATGGCATTTTCATTCAAAAACAAAAAAAAAAACATTACCTCCGTAAATAATTTGTAAAATATTATAATCATTTAAAAAACCATGTGACCCAGAGTGTAATTTTATGTGCTTTGTCTAAAAATACTTACCACTACGTTATAAATTTCTTAAATGGATAAATATGACTTCTGTTATTGTCTTTATGCTTTAGCGAGTACCTATATTCATAAAATGTCAGCTTTCTAGAGTCATTCAAAAGGTGAAAACACAAATATATGATATCATGGTATGTAAATAGATACATATATACATAGGCGTTGTTTCAGTGGGTGTATTTCAAGATCAAGATAAACCAAAATTGCGAGCATATTTGCCATTCTATTTAAGTTTTTAGAATTGAGAATTCCAAATTTTGGGTTTTCGGAATTTTAGGAATTCGGAATTTTGAGAATTTGGGATTCAAATCACTATTAGATTCTAGATGTAAAACGACTTCGGAGAAAAAAAAACTTGAATGGGGTCAGAATCTCGAGAACTGAAAATCCAGAAAACCCATTCCGAACATCCAAAAGCCTAAATTCAAATATTCCAGAAAACCCAAAATTGGGAATTCTAAATCCAAAAGAAAAAAAATTAAATAGAATGAAAAATTTGCTCGAAATTTTGGGATATGTGGAATAGGTATATAGTTGTTTGGAATTTTGGGTTTTTGGGATTTTGGGTTGTCTGAATTTTGGGTTTTCTGCACGTTGGCTCACGGGATTCTGATCACAATCTTATTAAGATTCTATCGGGTGATTTTTTAGCTGGTTTGGTTTTGGCAACACTGGTTTTGACAGCTGACGTGTGTTTAGTACCTTGTGTCACTGTCAAACAGCTTCAGTTTGGTTTGCAATTTAACCATGGATCGTCTAACAAATGAACAACGCTTGCAAATTATTGAATTTTACTATCAAAATTCGTGCTCGGTTCGAAATGTTCATCGCGCGCTGCTTGTGTTCAGCGATGAGGCTCATTTTTGGTTGAATGGGTACGTAAATAAGCAAAATTGCCGCATTTGGAGTGAAGATCAGCCAGAAGCATTGCAACAGCTACCAATGCATCCCGAAAAAGCCACTTTTTGGTGCGGTTTATGGGCCGGCGGCATTATTGGGCCTATTTCTTCAAAGATGATGCGAATCGCAGCGTTACTGTCAATGGTGAACGCTACCGAGCGATGATAACAAACTTTTTTTTGCCCGAAATGGAAGTTCTTGACTTGCATGATATGTGGTTTCAACAAGACGGTGCCACATGCCACACAGCACGCGAAACAATGGCGCAATTGTGAGGCGAGTTTAGTGAACAGTTAATTTCACGTTTCGGGCCGGTCAATTGGCCGCCTAGATCGTGCGATTTGACACCATAAGATTATTTTTTGTGGGGGTATGTCAAGGCTAATGTCTATAGGGACAAGCCCGCTTCGATTGACGCACTGGAAGCCAACATCCATGCATTCATTCGTGAGATACCGGCCGATATGTGTGAAAGAGTATGCCAAAATTGGACTCAGCGGATGGGCTACCTGAGACGCAGCCGCGGTCAACATTTGCATGAAATTATCTTTAAACATTAAATTGCAAGGTTCAAACTATCGATTCAAATAAATATTTCATTCATTTTTTTCGAATTTTTTGCGTTTTTTTTTTAAAAAAGTTCTAAACCTCTTAAAAAATCACCCATTAGATGTTAATCGAATTTGTTTAAAAAAATAGTTGGGATCAAAATCTCCAGAACCCAAAATTCATAAAATTCTAATTCGGAAAACCCAAATCACAAAATTACAAAATTGTGAAAGCACTAAATAAATCCCATAATCCTGAAATAAAAAGCCCAAAAAATCAATATGAATGAAAAATGTTGGTCACATTTTCAATTAATTTTTCGCAAATTTAAAATCTTGATTTTTTAATCTGAATTACAAATTTGCTGTCACAGGAGGTAAAATTAGCATCAAAAATTTTATATAAAAAAAACCGTTACCCAGTTTATGAAGAAGAATAAGATGAAAATAATAATGAGGTAAAGGTAGGTATAGGAATGTATAAGACGTTTTAGTTAAAATGGAAAATTGGCATTATTGGAGCGAACACAGCTAACAAATGTTTGACCAGGCATCAATGCATCCACAAAATTGACTGCTTGGTGCGCTTTATGGCATTATGTACATAAGCTCACCGCGCATATACTATAGACCGAGTCATCAAAAATTGGACCGACCCCACCGCTTCTTAAAGCATACTGCCAGCGAAGCCGAGGTGGCCATTTGAACGATGCGCTATTCCATACATAATGTATGACATATGAATATAATAGCTTCAACATAAAGTTTTTATTACATAGGGTAAATTCTGATAAGATAACAACAACTTTTTAAAAGAAAGAGCTTTACGAGTATTCGACAAGTTTTTCTCGTCTGGATTATCCCTATACCTACTGACAACTTTCTAGAGCATTGATGGCAAAATCTTGACATTTTTCAGTTGAGTGCATATACATGTATACATAATATAAAGCCAGGGAAAATTACACAAATTGTGCCTTAAGAATTTCTTAAAACAAAAATTTAACCCTATACTTACTATAAGGTAAAATTCTTCGTTCTTAACCTGAGCCTCAGCCAACAATTTAACCCTATATCTATATTAGATGTCCCCAAATTAATTCCAAATTATTATTTTTTTTATCACATTTGACTCTTCCACGAACCAAAATTTCATCTCATTCCCAAAGGCCTAATAATTCACACATATTTAATTTGAGTTGTCAAACTGTCAAAGCGCAATTCAATTAAATGCATTTAAAGCAGATAATAATAATTTACCAAACTATAGGTATAGATAATAGGTACCTACTTTTCCATTAGTAGGTTTGTTGATTTGATAGTTTTTGTTGGAATATACAGTGGGTTGCCAAATTAATAGGGACAGTCATAAAGTTTGAGCAAACTTAAGTTTAAGATCAGTGAAAATTATTTTTTAATATTGTTTATATCGACGAAATAGTATTTATTCATTATTTCAGAATATTATTTTATAAAAGTTAACATTTAAAAAAAAAATCTTAATAACTAGTCCAGAACAAGAAAAAAAAAAAACAAGAAATCAAAAAAAACTTAATATTTTGTTACGTTTTATTTTGCCATTATAACAGCTTCTAACCGCCTCGGCAAGCTCTCAATGCACTTTTTAGCAGCTTCTGCTATTGCAGGACAATGTTGCCAGACATCTATGAGCTTTTCAATAAGTTAAACCTTGGTGGTTATGACCTTTTTGGCAATTTCCCTTTTTGTTAATTCCCAAAGGTTTTCTATAGGGTTCATGTCTGGGGAATTACCTAGCCTAGCCACGGTAAAACTTGAATTTTTTGTTCATTTAAGAACTTTGTTACACTCTTTGCTTTATGGCATGGAGCAGAATCGTGGATAAATTGGTGTGATGCGTTGTCTGAGAACAAATCTTTAAGTTGTGGTATGAGACAATTTTCCAAAACTTCTTTGTATAGGTCTTGTCTCAAGGTACCCTGAATGATATGCAAGCGTCCCACACCCCTTGTGCTGATGGCTGACCACACCATAATCTTCACAGGATGTTTTACATCTTTCGTCGATGCATTCAGGGTGATATTTCTCGCCTGGCCGCCGCCGAACAAAGCTGCTCTTGTCAGCCAAAAACAGTCATGTGACGATGATCTGGAGCCCAAGTCAAAGTATTTATTTCCATGGTTTCTGTGAGACGTGGATTCTGGCTGGACGACGCGACGGGCAGTGATGTTTTCTTCTTCCAAACGTCGCTGCATTGTTCTCTTTGAAACCATAATTCCGGAGTCTTACACCAGTTTTGTAAGAGTTGATATGCTTTTTTTGCGGTTTTCAAGACAAATATCCCTGACTTTTCTGTCTTTCCGGGGTGTTGTTATGCGTTTTCGTCCGCATTTACCTTCTTTTTTTTTGGTGAAATTGCAATATTTTGGTCCAAGTTTAACTTCAATATGCTGACAAGGGACTAAAAACACCTGAAACGTCTGCAATTTTTCTTTGTGAAAGGCTGGAATGCATCAACACCGTTTTTATCTCAGTTTTTTATTTTTTTCTAGGAGTGATACCACATCCTTGGCCCATTCTGCAATCGTTGAAGTGTTCAAAATAATTGTAAAACTATTTTTACTCACAAAATCAAAATAATGAGCTGAGACTGATCGGTACTTAGACCTTAGAATAGGGAATTTCTTGTTCCAAACAAACAAAATCTTATTTTAAATAAAAAAATATAATTTTTTTCCAAGCGCCTTTTTTTTTCTTCTAGGCACTGCCTACTATAAAACTAATTTTACTGTTCAAAAAACATTTCAAATATCCATTTGACATTTTCAAACCACCGTTAAGTTAGCAGGCTGTTAAAAACGAATGAATTTATGTACACTTAATTAGAACCAAACAAACTCTTGAACGAGACTCAAACTCAAAAATTAGTGAAAATTTGCACTGTCCCTATTAATTTGGCAACCCACTGTAAATTTTAAATTTAATTGTTTTAAAATTGAATCACATCCGCATGATAATGTACATATATGTACATGTGTATATATATATTTTTCATTGTTCATTTCGTGTTTAAAGCTTTTTTTGTTTTCCTTCTCCGATGGTAACAAAAATTACTGCCGAGTCCCAGGGGTTATAAATTAAAACAAAATTTTTTTAGAAAATGTATCCAAGTTGTATGCTGGGGATGGGTAATGTATATTTTTTGATGATATTTTAGGAACATTTCATTTGTCCTTAAGTTTAGTTAATTGAATAACTTAACAGATTTTAAATTGTATTTATTATTTAAATTCTGGAAACGCATTCAAATATATTTTTTCTGTATTTGATAACAAAGAGAAGAAAATACTAAATAAATTTAAAAAAAATGTATATTTTTTTCTTTGCAGATTATTTTTATAAATTCAAATGGTAAGTTAACAAAATTATTAATTAAAAAATGAGAAAATTCTAAGCTTTTTTAGATTAGATAAAATATTAAAAATTACGTCACAAGCTTTTTCATGTACAAATTATGTAGGTACCTATATCGTAATTTTTTGAAAATTACACATTTTTTCCATCATGGTCATTGAGAAATATGGCCATCGAAACTGCTGAAATAAATGCGATTTAAGGAAGGGAATTCTGCCTTTCTCATGCCCTTGCCACTTGCCTTTGCTTTTTTTTCCTATTTCTAAGAAAATTTCCGCGAGAAACGATTTTGTGTTATGGTAACCCAACTTACACACTCTAGTGTAGTGTCGCATTTTGTGCAAAACCACCTGTAGATTGAACAAAAATATTTTTGATAATTTTTATTTTGCAACTGATTTAAGACCCGTTTTCACAGTCAGAGAAAGTTTCGAATATGGAAGTTTTAGATGCAATATCACAGTAGGTATACACATCATTTAACTTACCTGAATAAGTCACATTTAAGAGTCTACGATGTTGGTCACTTTTACTCAGGATTTCAAATTGAGCCTGAACTTTAGTGGCACTTATTGCGGTAAATGTGCACTGTAAAACTGGCCCTAAGACTCCTATGATGTCAGCTGGGGAATATAGCTAGAGGAGCAAAGCGCCTTGATGCGCACAGTCATTTAATTTGTTTGTTCAGAGCAGAGCCTGAACTGTCAAACAAGAGATTGTGTTTCTTTTTTCGCTCCGAGTGTTCAGAGCTTCAAATTTGTTTTTATTTTTTCGTTCTGAATGTGCTCTGAGCTCGCTCAGGGTGCGTTTTAATAAATAAAATAACTGAGAAGATAGAGTTAAATGCTGAACACAAGCATTTGACAGCTTAGTGTTCAGGTGTGTTTAAAAAATTCAGAGTGCTCAGAACACGCTTCGTTCAGAACATGCTCGATATGCTCCGACTCTGTTCAGAGATCTATTCTGAACTAAAAACCAAAAACAACTATTTTTAAAACCACTGAAAACACATTAAAAAAGAAGAACATTTATCTGTACATAATATTGCGGTATTTCATTAACTTTTTTTACAAACAAGACGTCAGAAAACTTATAACTTGGTATCTCAATGCTTGGCTACCATTTAATTTTGGCCCACAAGAGCAAGTTCGTGTGATCCAGTTCTGCCAATTATTCTTCCTTAAATCAAAAATACAACTTTTTGATTATGAATTATTTTTATTTTATTCTGAAAATTTTTTGTTTCTTAATTTTCGATAAAAAAATATTGCCTTAAATTGTGTTAAATAAAAATCACGTTATTTCTGAAATTAAATCTGAAGAATAAAATGCAAGTGACCAAACAATGTTGCAGTTACCTTATATTGAAATTATTTTTTTTAGCAAAACAGTATAGTGCCACAATGTTATTTTCAATATAGATATTTTTTGTATCGCATTCGATATTTTTCCCTCTTTTTCTCTGTCTCTATCATGATATCACTTTCATGCTATCGCTGTCACTTTTAATAATTTCGATCAAAAACAAAAATAAAAAAAAAGAAGACATAAAACATAAACTAGTACAACTACTGTTCACAGCAAAACAATAAATTAATTTAATTTAATAAAAAAAAAAAAATAAAATAAAATGCATTGCTATGTTCATCCCATTGATATACTCCACCCAGAATCGTCATCATCAGTGTTTGTTCGGTTTTGTTCTGGTTCCCTTTTTTTTTTTTTTTTTAAAGAATTGCGCACTTGCGTTTCGATTTGGGGCGCATCACCGGACACAACACCGACCTGATAGCCTCATCGAAGACAGTCTTCAGTCCTTTCTGCGTCAACGCCGAGCACTCCAAATATTTAACAGCACCGATCTCTTTGGCCATGGCCAAACCTTGTGGATAAGTTATCGGCGATAGCTTCTTATCTTTCAGCTTTTCAATGGTGGGCTTATCCTCGCGCAGATCCAACTTTGTTCCAACCAAGATGATTGGTACACTGGGGCAGTGATGACGCACCTCGGGATACCACTTAGCTCGGACATTCTCAAACGAGGCTGGATTCACCAGCGAGAAACAAATCAGGAAGACATCGGTTTGTGGATAGGACAGTGGTCGCAAACGATCGTAGTCCTCTTGTCCGGCTGTATCCCAGAGACCCAGATTTATGGGCTTGGCGTCGACCATAACATTGGCCGAGTAGTTATCGAACACCGTCGGGATGTATTCCCCTGGGAAGGCATTCGTTGTGTAGCTGATCAGCAAACATGTCTTACCTACGGCTCCATCGCCCACAACCACACATTTTATTGCTTGCATTGTTCTTGATTGACTCTTGAGTATTCGCAGTGTTCTCAGGTATTTTTTTTTTTGTTTCTGTTCAGCCTTTCAATGTCACAAATACAACAACAACAACAACCGACAAAAAGATAGGTAACTTCACAGATTATGGCAAGAAGGCAAAGGTGAAGTTTCTTCGAGTGGATTTTTTCCTTCGTTCTTTTTGTATCTTGTTTTTTTTTTTTTTTTGTTTTTTCTTTTCCAGATAACAAGCTTGTTTCCTTTTTTCTTTTTTCGAATCAAAAATAGTCCAGCACCAGAATTTAGATAAGAAAACGCCACATACACGAAAATATCTTTCGAATGAAATTCTTAATTAAATTGTGTTCCCAAAAAAATCTCATCAAATTCGATGGAAGCAGGAGAAAAAAAACACACCCTAGCTGATCGCACTTTGTTCAAACACTAGCAGCGCGACAGCGATACTGTTCTTTTCTCACATCCTATGACATTTAAAGAGATCGCTGCAGAAGCAGATAGAAAGATCCAAATCCGATCCGAACAGAATTCAGAACTAGAGTTTTGCTATTCTAGTTTTCGGTTTTGCTTTATGAGCTGTGTGGGTACTGTGTATCTCTCACTCTATCGTACGAATAGTTTTATTTCATTTTGGCTCGAGTGAGGAGTGGAGTAAGTGTAATGGAGTGAAAACGAGCGACTGACACTTACGGTTGTGTTCGAGTGCATATGCGCAGTTGACGTCGCCGTTGTCCGTCGATTGATGATCAAAAATGGATCTGACTCACCCGTATCGATTTTTGACACTGACAGCTCTACACCACACTACACAACAAGACTCGCTGGCTGTAGAGCAAGAAATTAACAAAATACAAAATGACATAAGCATTCAGATTTATTTTTGTATGTAGTTATCTCGTTCTGTGGTATGTCAGAAACGATCGACAATCAGGTTGTCTCAATTTTATTTGATTATGATTTCTTATGAGAATTTTAATCGAACAACCTTGGATGTGTTGTGTCATGTCTTTTTACGTTGCTGTGCTGTGTGATAAATAAATCGCATGGGTGTTTTTATTTTTTCAGTTGATCATTGCCAGGCATTATGATTTATGATATTATGTATTATAAATACGGAAAGTTATCATTTCGATAAAACATTAAATTACGATGATAGGTAACACGACAAAAATCTGTTCTCGCAATTCTGTCTTTTTGTTTGGCAACAACCTAAACTAATCTTTTTAAAATTATACAACTAAATATTTATATGGTTATACGTCATTCCCCTCATAGGTTTTTAAATTATTCAAAGGAGCAAAATTAACGGTAGGTATTTAAATGGCCATACAAAATAGTCTTTATTTTTTTAAAAAATGGTTCCACAAACTTTTAACACTATCTAGTTTGTAGAAGATTTAAATAAATTTGTTTGTGTTAACCAATAGTAAAGGTATAGGTATATACACAAATACGACCACCCGTTAAGGAAATTCATGTAGATTATATCGAAAACAACTCCTACGACATTTTTTGATACAAGAAATTGTGTGAAAATTAGTATGATAGGTACAAATCATAATCTTCTGCATATAAAATAATAAAATTTAAAGTCAATATCAACGGTTCTAATAGCGGTAGTGTTCATAATGAACTAATAGGTGTAATTTTTTGCAAGCCCAAAAGAAATGAGACGGAAATAACGAAGTTGGGAAACTCCCAGAGTTTTTACGCAGAATACTGTTTTATCGGCGCGTATAACCTCTTTGTTATCGATAGTTTGTTTGTAAACGTCAATTTTTGTCTGTGATTGCGTCGATGATCCACTATATCTTTTTTATCAAGTTCCCTTTGGGATTGCAAAAAATAGAAATTAGACTTATGTATGAGTAAATTTTTTTCCTGGTAAGTAGTAGAACTTAATTAGTTTAGTCCATTTACAAAATTTGATCAGTATTCTTGGAGTCATTTTCGAATAAAATAAGTTTTCCTTATCTTTGAAAAACAATTTGAAATTGCTATAATTTGTATCCATTTTTGTGCGATTAATGGCCAAATTGTTTTAAATTAAATTAGTCGAAAAAAAAGACATCGGGGATTAGCGACTCCATTACAGAAATAAAATAGAGTTTCCATACAAACTATCGATAACAATAATTGTGTAATTCACGACGTTAACACAGTTTTTCTCCATGCTTAAGTTAATCCCCGAGAATTCTGCGCGTTTAGCTAAGCATGGAGAGGATTAGTTGTTGTTGCATTTCACATATTAAGTGCTAAACCCAGACGTCGCGTCGTTCGTTCACTTTCCTTGGCGCTTGCTAAAAAACATGGATAAAGATAATGGGAAAATACAGTTTGGGAAGGAGATCCGGGAGATGGGAAGGATTGTGTTTTGTCTTTTTAATCAATCAATGATAAAACTGTTTTTTTTTTTTTGTAATTTGTAATGTATAATTTTAATTTAATTTATGTAACTGTGTAATTGTGCAAAAATGTATGTTCTAAATTAATGTATAACGGTATGTACAAAGGTTTATTAACTAGGATAAGGCAAACGGAAAAGAATGAACTTTACTGGACAAGGTCTGAATAGCAAGTATCCTATCATATCATACTAATT